>CM060906.1:884954198-886154198 GCA_030737815.1 Allium fistulosum
GTCCCACTCCTTACTCGGCATTGGAGAGTTCCAGCTCATCGGATGAATACCATAGGCATAGGCGTTGCAGGGTTGAAGGAGATCATGCAGGAACATCGAAGCATCGCTTGGCAGGCCAACATGGTCTGACAAGACGGATCGGTGTCGACCCCTGCCTAAGGATCGGTACCAATCCCTCCTCCAGAGGAGGGATTCCCTTGCTACACTTGGGGAATCAAGCAGGAGCTATGCCCGAAAGCCTGAATGCTAGAGTTCGATTAAATGCTAACCAGGTACCTCACCTGAACGATCACGAGATGAACGTCCAAGGTGCACATTAAGAGGATGGTGGACCAAGAAGGCGTGAAATGGCCCGTATACATCGACCGGACCATTCACGCGAGGTGGAGTGCGACCACCACTTGGCTCCACCCATCTAGACGCCGGAATTATCGGTGATGGTCAGATAGTTGGTGAGAGAGAACCAAGGTTTGACCAATAATGACTAGGGAATTTCAAGAAGCCATACCTCATTTACTGCCAACATTTTACATGTGGAATATCCGAGAAGATTCAACATGCCTTCAATGCCTGCCTATAAGGGAAAAACCGACCCAGGCAGCACAATATGAGATACAAACGGCTGATGGATTCTGCGAGAGGCAATGACACGACCAAATGTAGATGCTTTCCTATAACCCTCTCTGGAATAGCGACGATGTGGTTCACGAGACTACCCCCATCGCAAATTTCGAAGTTTGATGAGCTAGCAACCAAGTTTGTGGAGCAGTTCCAAATGTACGCTACTTGTCCTAAGGACGTGATGTCACTTTCCAGCATAATCCAGGCTCTGGGGGAATCGTTGAAGGACTATTTGGAAATATTTCATATTGCCGCTACGGAAGTCAGTAACCCAAATGATCATGCTATACTTATGGCTGTGACGACAGGGATTGACCCAGAATTTGAGTTTTGTGATTGGCTAGCTGGAAAACCGCCGGCCAAATTGGAGCACTTCTATTCAAAGGCAGCTTAGTTTCTAAGGAAGGAGGAAGCTAAGTCCTCTCCGAAAAATAATGTCGTGGGACCAAGAGGAGCAGTACAAAGCAACATTGCAATAAAGCAGTCTTATGATAGTTCCAGGAAAGTCCAGGTTAATGTTCAAAACAAGCCGAATCAACAAAAGAGAAATGGGGATAGGAATCAAGACCAGAAGAGGGAGTCTGGTAGACCAAGACCTAGGATTCCTATTTATGAAAACTACACACCACTAAACGCATCTCTGGAGAATATTTATCTATCCATCTACAATACCATACAATATAGGAAACTGCTTCCAAAAGAGTCGTTAGAGAGACGGTAACAGACCGAAAAATACTGTCAGTTTCATCAGTGTTACGGGCACAATACAAATGAGTGCTAGCGTCTCTAGGATGCTATAGAAAAGTTGATGTTGGAAAAGAAATTGCAGCAGTTTGTGAAAGCTCCGTAGGATGGCGGACATAGGACATTTGACCCCAATCAAGGACAAGCTCCGCATAGGGCTAAGGAGCCTGCGCGGACCGGTGGAAGACTAGCGATTAACACAATAGTTGGAGGACCGCACCCTGTGGATAGGAGTTGGCAAGAAATGGAGTGTTATGCTAGTGCGATAAGGCATGTAGACTTTGAATATTGTTCAAATACGGAGGACGGAGCTCTGGCAAAGCAGCAACGCACGATGACAGATGATATTGTGTTCAGAAGAAGGGATGCAGATAAAGTAGAGGCCCCTACAGTTGACTCGATAGTCATTTCTACCATGATTGGCCCTGCTTTTGTAAGAAGGATTTTGATTGATTGTGGAAGTTTAGTGAATATAGTTTTCAAGAAGGCATATGATCAGATGAGGGTGGAGGCCAAAGATTTAAAACCATCTAAAGCTCGCATACATGGTTTTAATGGTGTGGCGACTGAAGCTGTTGGTTATGTGGAGTTCCTGTTGAATTGGGAGAAGGTGAACGTAGGAGAGTGCGGATCCTACCATTTATTATTTTGGAAGTTGACTCACTGCATAATGTTTTTCTAGGTCGACCAGCCCCGGCTGAATTTCAGCCAGCTCTTGCCCCGTGGTGTTTAACTTTAAAGTGTCCAACTGATAATGGTGTAAGAGTGGTTCATGGTGATTAGGCGACTAGATGTGCCTGTTATGTAGCTAAGTTGAGGGAAGCTTAGTGCACGGAGAAGGGCAAGGATGTGGATAAATCTATCTGCATCCAAGTTGCTGAAGATTGATAACTGGCGCCTGAGCCTTGATTTGGGCACCACAGTCGATTCTATAGAGACATAGATCTGAGGGATGACGAAGAGGAGCCCAAAGAAACTAAGGTTGCGCCAGCTGAGCTTATGATTGATATTACGGTCTGCCACGATGACCCATCACGGGTCTTGAAGATTGGGTCGCAGCTCAACCCCTCAATGATGAGAGAACTTGCTGGTTTTGTTCGAGCGAATCTAGACATGTTCGCTTGGACTCATTCTGACATGTGTGGGATCTCGCCTTCCATTGCGGGCCATGCATTAAACATCGACCCAAAATATGTTCCGGTGAAGCAAAAGAAATGAGGCATGGATTCAGAGAGATCCATCGCTCATAAAGAGAAGGTGATAAACTAAAAGTCAACGGGTTTATCCGCGATGCCCTCTATCCTGAATGGATATCCAATCCCATACTGGTGAAGAAGGCAATGGGAAATGGAGAATGTGCATTGACTATTCAGATTTGAACAAAGCATGTCCTAAAGATAGTTTTCCCCTTCCGAGGATTGATCAGTTAGTTGATTCGACTGCGAGACATGAATTATTATCTTTTATGGATGCGTACTCACGGTATAACCAAATCCAGATGCATGTCCCCAATCAGGAACACACCAGTTTTGTTACAGAAGTTGGATTGTATTGTTATGTGGTGATGCCATTTGAGTTGAAGAATGTCAGAGCAACCTATCAATGCTTAGTTAACAGGATGTTTAAAAATTAGATTGGGAGGACAATGGAAGTCTATGTGGATGATATGCTCTTGAAGTCATGACAATCAAATGACCACATTTCTGACTTGGTAGAGATGTTTGACATCCTCCGATATTACAACATGAAAATCAATCCTTTGAAATGTTTGTTCGATGTTGCGTCAGGGAAATTCTTGGGCTTTATTGTCAATGCTCGTGGAATAGAAGCTAATCCTGAGAAGATGCTATTCGAGATATCCAAGCGCCAAGGACTATTAAGCAAGTGCAAAGCCTGAATGGAAAGGTTGCTGTCTTAAGTTGATTTATCTCCAGAGCAACCGACAAATGTATTCCTTTCTTTGATTTGATTAGGAAGTGAAAAAGAAATTTTGAATAGACGCAGGATTGCGAAGACGCATTTCGAGCTCTGGTGAATTATTTGGAGAGACCCACTGTCTTGTCAAAGCCGATAGATCATGAGGAGTTGTACATTTATTTGGCTATATCAACACACGATATAAGTGCCGCATTGGTTCGCAAGGAGAATCGGATTCAAAGGCCGGTGTATTACATCAATAAATGATTAACAGGAGCAGAAAGGAACTATCCGAAGAAAGAGAAATTGGCGTACTACTTGCTAATTGCATCACGGAAGCTTCGTCCGTACTTCCAGGCACATCTGATTAATGTTTACACCGACCGGCCATTACGACAGGTCCTACAACAACCTGAGACGTCTGGAAGGTTGCTTAAATGGAACATTGATCTCAGCCAGTTCGACATTACATATTTTCCTTAAAGAGCTATCCAGGGTCAAGCATTGGCGGACTTTATAGCATAATTTACCGTGTAAGACTATCTTCCAGAAGGTAGCGAAATCCCAACTGTAAGATGGAAATTGTATACTGATGGAGCATCTAATGATCATTGTTCCGGAGCTGGGATTGTTCTTGTAACCCCTAAAATCTGGTCAATTTGTTATGCTTTGAAGCTTGATTTTCCTATTACAAACAACGAGGCTGAGTATGAGGCGTTGATTGCTAGACTTAAACTTGCTAGAGAACTTGGAGTCAAGTCTATTGAAATATTTTGTGATTCGCAGTTGGTGGTGTATCAAGTTAAAGGAGACTATCAAGATAAAGGACAACGACTTGCCCCATATCTTACCCAAGTTCAAGAGTCGTTGGTAGAGTTTGAATATTATGATATTTCACATATCCCACGCGACCAAAATGGAGAGTCTGATTTGTTGGCCAAGTGTGCTAGTACCAGCGATGCACAACACATGGGCTTGTTTTCGGTCGAGATATTAAATACCCCAAGTATAAATATGATGGAAATTGATCAAGTACTAGAAGCAGAATTCGAAAGGGAATCGTGGATGACGCCGTTTAAAGATTATTTACTACATGGAATCTTACTTGAAAGGAGAAATGAAAAGCGACAAATTCTTTGCAAAGCTTCACGGTATATAATGCAAGAAGGAACTATGTATAAGAAAGGTTTCTCGGTCCCCCTACTCTGGTGCATCGCTCACGACGAGATAAAGTGTGTTCTGAAAGAAGTTCATGAGGGAAAATGCAGCGATCACACTAGGGGGAAAACTCCGGTGAAGAAAATACTCCATTATGGATATTATTGGCCCACTGTAAACCGGGATGCTGCTGACCATGTAAGATGATGTGACAAATTCCAGATATATGCAAAAGTCTAGAAAGCTCCGCCAATAGAAATCACGCAAATGGTTAGTCCGTGGTCATTTGCTATGTGGGATATTGACATCATCGGCTCTTTACCAATCTCTAAAGGTGGTGCGAAGTACGCTATTGTTGCGGTTGATTACTTCACCAAATGGGTCGAGGTGGAACTGTTAGCTACGATTACAACCAAGAAAGTAATTAACTTTATTGTTCAAAACATTATATGTCGCTTCGGTCTTTCGCGAACTATTGTAACGGATAATGGGACTCAATTCGATAGTGCTGAATTTAAAGACTCTTGTCGAAGATATCGTATTGAAAAGAGGTTTGTAGCGGTCTATAAATGGACAGGTTGAAGCCTTAAATAAAATTATCAAGTCTATTCTGAAAAAGCATTTGGAGAAGGCTAGAGGCAAGTGGGTGGATGAACTTCCTACGACACTTTGGGCCTATAGAACCACTCACAAGTCCACGACTGGCCATACTCCATTCGCCCTTGCTTATGGTTCTGAAACCGTTATTCCAGTAGAAATCAAAGTCCCTTCTCATCGAGTGACTTACTACGATCCCAGAACGAACAATGATCTTCTCTTGGAATCTTTGGACTTTGTAGATGAGAAGCGCAAGGAAGCCGATTTGAGAGCAGCCGCACATTGACATTGAGTCGCCCGATATTACAACACTAAAGTCCGATTAAGAACCTTCGAAGTTGGCGATCTCGTCCTGAAACGGTTTTTCCTACCCCGTTACACATGAATCCGACTTGGGAAGGACCTTATGTCATTGAACAGAGGCTTGGAGAAGGAACTTTCAAGCTAGCGACTGTTGATGGCATTACATTTCCGAGAGCGTGGAGTAGCGAGCATTTATGATGCTATTTCATTTAGATTATTTCCTTTACATTTCAGTTCTATTTACTTTTAGAACTTTGCTTTAGCATTTGATTTTCTGAATATGTAATAAGACAAATTAGTTTGTTCCTTTCCATTTAATGAATAAAGTTTCAAGCTTCCTTTGTTCATATATTATTACTGCATTATAGGCTAAGTACATAACGAAACTAATTGATATCGATATGTATGAACAGGCTCCCGGAGTTTGAAATGGATCAGTTGTACTAATCCCCGATGGGATAAAACAAGATGAGCTCCATTAATTTGCTTGATTAACAATTCCAGTAAATGATCCAAAGAATGGGACACACGATAAGGAACAAATATGGCCGACAATTTAGAGATTGAAGAATTCCTGCCCAGACTGTGGGACTGAAATGAAATCAAGGCAATCAAAAGGAATACGACTTAATTGCTCCCGAAATAACTCTTAAGTCCTCGGAGCGTGGACTAGAGTATAAACTCAAATTGGGTGTGATTCGACCACCCACTAACTAAATCATATCCCCAAAGTGTGGATACAAACATGAATGAATAGATGAGTGGAGTTCGACCATTCTCTATTCTATAAACTCCAGCCTGAAACCGACAGGAGGTGTATAAACGTACTACATATGGAATTTGACCATCCATGAATTAACTCCGCTAGCCTAAGACTGGGGCAGGAGTATAAACTACTAAAAGCTGAATACGACAGCTCACTATAGCTCCAGATTATTGTTCTTTATGAGTTAAGGCAACAACCGCAAGGAGGCCTTAATACAAAACTAATTAGAATGACGTCTAAAGTTACGGGTGACACCAAAATATCGTGCCGCTGGGTTGACGGTCAATATCGATCCACACTATAACATCGTACCGCTGGGTCGATGGCCAATAACGATCTGTGCCAAACACAAGCGGATGTGACCTGAACATCCTTCAAAAAGCATCGATTACCGGAATGCAAAGGAGAAACAAGATGAATGCGAACTGGCCATCATTGATCAACTTTAAGTCTTTGGAGCTTAGGTGGGAGTATAAACTCGGCTACGACAGGACTCGACCGTCCATGCGGTACATTTATCAACCCGAGACCGAGGGCAGAAGTGTAATCATTCATAAAATGAATGTGATAGTTCAATACTGTGACTCATATCCAGTGTTTACAATGGCTTGAGGCTACGACCAAAAAGATGCCTATAGATATAACCATCGAATCGATGCCCAAGTTCATGGGAAACTGACTATCGTTCCAACCTGAACGACGAGTAACGAATTACAAGTACATTGAATGGAAAATAATCGTTCAACTATTTAAATAACAATCCACATGATGCTTAATCGGAAAAAAAAACTTTTATTCACAGGTGCCAAAATTTCGGTACAGTTTATTTCAAAAAATCGGGATTCATGCCCGTACAACTACGACTAGAGAGAAATAATTATGCAAACTATGTACAATAACTTGGAGTAGCAATTACTTCTTTGATTTTCTTTCTCTTTTGGATTTTTCAGGGGTGGAGCCACTCGTACTTCTCTTCCGAGACCCTTTGTCGCCCTTCACCAAGAGCTTGAGGAAGTAGGAGGAAGTTCAATGAGGATCTATCCACCTGGTGGAATAATTTGCAATGGCACGAGACCAGGGTCATCGATATCCACCTCAACGGGCTCAGACTTAGCTTTTTTCTTTGGCAACTCCTCCTTTTCAATCTGTATGCTGAATTTGGCGGTATGCTCGAAGGCACCACTGATCATGACATCATCAGGGTCATCAGCATGGAGCGGATCCTCAGTTTTATCGTCAACAAGTGCTTCAATGAATTGAGCATCAGGCCCTGGAAAATCAGCTACTACTGGATGCTCGGTCATTTTCTCCTCTTGTTCTATAGCCACATCACTTTTAGGAGTCTGGCTAGGGCCTGGAGGACCTGCAAAAATTGTTAAAATAGTGCAATTAGCCTAAAACCATTACGTGCGAAAAGCAAGACTCCTCATGCGCTAAGAAGTAAAGCGCGATACCAGTATCTTGTTGACTCTCTGTAGTCGCCGGGGTGCCTTCTTCAAAGATGGGAGATAGCATTTTTGACTCAAAGCCAAGCTTATCCAGATCGTAACCCAGAGTTTGCTCCGTGTCAGGAGAAGTTGAGGGTCCGGCTACTTGGGTTGGAGAGGAACCCTTAAGATTAGTTCCTGAAAACCCAACAATATCATCTCCTCCTTCAGTAGATGCAGAAGCCTTGAAAAATTGAAGTTTTGCAGCCGCCAGATCCGAAGGCTCGTTTCCGCGAAGAACCTCCCTTACTAGTTCTTCCTCATTGAATTCGGCTTCGCCCAGTTCTTCTTTCTTTATCTTAATAATATGCTCCCAGGCTTCAGCAAGTGATTTAAGGTAACCCTCGCCGAGAATGCTTAAGTCACGGTGGAGTAGGACCTTCGCGTTGTATTCAATAATCAGCGGATTGAATAAGTTCTCGATTTCATTCCTACCGGACTCCATGGCGGCTTCCACCTGGGATTTGACTTGTCCGAGCATCTCTTTTTTGCCCTCTTCCCGAGCCTCTTCTTTGAGAGCTTCAATTTTAGCAAATTGCTCATCAAGTTTTACCTTCAAGCCCCTAGCCTCAATGACTTCTTCGCAGTATTTCTATGACTCCTCCCAGGCTTCAATCTTTTCCTCCCTTTCTTTCTTTAACAATTCTTCCAGTTCCTCAACGCGGCGAGCTAAAGAGTCATTCTCCTTTTGCAAGGAGTCCTTTTCTAAGGCGAGTGTCCCGCTGCGATGAAGCGCCGTGTCGAGTTCTTTTTTATAAGAAGTTTCGAGATGGCTTACCGCCTCAGCCATCTCCTTGGCGTTCTTTTTAGCCTCGGCAAGTTAGGTTTTGAATTCTAGCAACTCAGTGTCCTGGTGCTTGATTATATCTTTATCATGGATTGCTTCCAACTTGAGATGATCTATTTCGTGTTGACGCTCAATAGAAACTTTTGCTGCCAATGAATGAATGATTTTTGTTGAATGAATACGTCATTCACGCATGCTAGAGAGCTTTCCTTGGCAAGCCCTGGAATAATATGAATAGAAGGGAGGAATTTAAGACCATCGAAGCAAATCTTTTGGAAAATGGCTTTAAGTTCAGCCAACTTTTCTTTAGTAGAAGTATAAGGAGTAGTAGCCGGCAGGGGTGGATCAGAAGTAGCAAGTGGATGTTTTCCTGATCGGCGCTCACAAGATTGTCTTGAATTTGAAGATCTGGAGTGTTGCTCGTGAGATGCAGCGATGTGAGGGCCATGATAAGAATGTTTTTCTCCACTCTGAACCAGAAGATTAGAATATTCACCCTAACAAGATGTGTGAGATTGAGATTTTTGCTTAGAAGAGGAAGAAGACTCCCTCAAATAATAATCTTTGTCCCGTCCCTCGTCCTTTTCTCTACGTCGAGTGGATTTGGAATCCTAGCTTGAAAAATGGTATACTGAGGAGCTTCGAAGACGATCAAAGGCTCGCGATTGAGACATTGCACCTGTAAAGACCAAATAAGAGCGTATTATAAATTGTCATACAAGAGATCAATAAAAAGTGTATAGTGAGGTGCAAGTGGTTGTGAGTGTCCTAGTGTTCTCCCTAATAGACCAGTGATGGTAGGTTTGCTCATCGGTGTGTTCTCCCCTTTATTAGAAGGTTGGATGCCTTCGCCGCTTCTTGTGGGAGAGTTAAGTCCTTCGATGTTAATGTTTGGAAAGTCGTAAGACATGATGTCGTCCGGAATTGGAAGATTAGAGAATCCTTTTAATGAACTTTCTAGATGCTGAGACGATAATTCCTCTTCGAGAGGAGTAATCACAAACTCCAGGTCTGATTCTTCTGCGTAGCCTGTACGCCAACCTCTTTTTTCTCTTTATAGGCGTTTGGGATTACCTAACTTGCGACGATTCAACCATTGGCGCTTTTCCAAGGCCTGCACCGTCATCTCCCAGTTTTTCGATGTGAGAGTCTTTAATTTCTCCCTCCTCGGTATCTTCCCAAGTCCCCTCAGCGGGGGGTACGATGGGGTTAATTGTTTCCTCTCTTCGTTCTGGCACATTCTTTGGAACTGCCACGCTTCCAGGAAGTCCGATATTCCGGCCATCTTCCAATAGCTCGAACAAAGATAGAAAATCATCAGTTACGAGGAATTTGATGTCCCAATCCTCAATGGGAGTAGCATAGATAACAACGATGGAGTTAGAAAAATTAGCGCCTTTAGAACGTGGGTGAACACTTGAAAGAACTTTGGATATTAGTGGATTTGAAGGAAAAGTTATGACCTGGGTCAGTGAACTTCAGAGAAAAGTGGAAGAAGTACTTATGTCCTTCTAACCATTATCTTGCGAATCCAGGAGGGCATTTCACATAGAACCATTCATGTTTAAATAGTAAAAGTTTGTTCCAAGCACCCGTCAAGACTTGGCAATTTCGAAAAGGCTTGAGGAAGACGTAAGAAGGGCTTCCCGATCGTCATTTGAAATTATAAATGAATCTGATGTCTTCAGGAGTAGGCAGACGGAATAGAACATTCATGAAAATCAGGAAAGTCCCATGAATGAAAGCATAACTGTTGGGATGCAGTTGTGTAGGGGCGATCCCGAGATATCTCAACATCTCCTGGATAAAGGAATTGAAAGGCGGAACGCATCCAGCCCAGCACATAAACTTATCGCATGCTGTATACCTGGCTGGGGGCAAGTGAGGTCTATTTTGCCTCATAGGAACTAAGACATCCTCAAACGGAATTCCATGGATTGAGCATAACCGACGAAGAGCGGCTTCGCCAATTCGAGAAGCCTATGAATCGACTGGATTATGAAGGAGAATGACGCCCTCAACAACATCAAGAGCAGGGCTGATGATTTTCGTTGGAAGGACGGGAATGTCGGAGAAGAGATCAACTTGTGGGTTAGAAGTTTATGCTCGTTCTACATGATGGCTTGGAGAAGGCCTTCCAACTATAGTTGCAGAACTTGACTTCACTTCAAAACCAATATGTCGCGTCGTCGAATCAGAAGACATGTCAATTGAACGCTTCGTGCATCTGGAATCTAGATCAGCCATAATCAGTAGATAATAGAGATTAGAAAAAATAACCTGTTCCCCCGTGTTAAGTGTGAACTAGTGCGGTGTAGTGCAGTGTGTAACAGACATAAACAGTTTGAAATCAGGAAGGCAAAAATAAAACTACGAGACTTGGAGTTTTGTCCAGAGAGACCGTCATCGTTGACCATCTCAATTGGAAAGAAGAATGATCAGCAACGAAAGCTCTGGGATCGACTATTGACATATTGAATTATGAAGTCCGTTATCTAAGATCATTAGCAAGTTTATTACTTAGTCCATATTGAGAATTTCGAATGTTTGGTCGTTCAATCTCAAGTTCAATAGTTCAAGTATGCATGTTATGTTGTTCATTATGATCTTATGTTCAAAATCAGCAAGGCAAATTAGCGTTGAATGCTCGAATGAGTTGGACTAGATTAGTCTATAATGTAAATGTCGATCCCTATACTTTATTACCGATCCCACTACTGGACCACAACTACCAATCCCTCCATCAAAAGCTCTATGCACCGATCCCTATCCTATACCGATCCCTCTCTAAACCCTTCTTCTCTGAACCCAGCCTTCAACCTTCCTTTGCTCCTTCATCTCCCCAACTAAAAACAGCTGAACGATCAAATCCATCCCCTACTTCTCCTTTCTCTTTCTTGTATCCTAGCACTCACCATCGCCGCCTTTCATTCACATCAGAAGCTCAAGACTCACAACTTAATTGTGTAATTAAAAGAGATTTCGCAAGTTCATACTTATGAAAATGTGGAATATCAAATTAAATCAGAGACGAGTGCTTAAGGATTGTTGAATCGAAGATGAAAGGAAGAGTGAGTTTGGGGAATTGGTTGAAGTCATGTTTGGATTTAAGATCTAAGGATGAGAAGATTTCATTCATCAAGGAAGTTTTGGATAGCTTGGGTTTGGTAGAGAAGGTTTATGCAAAGACAGGAAAATAAAAAATGAGGATAAAAATGGAGAAGGGTTCTTATATATATGCGCGTTTGGGGGATGGTTCGGCCACAACAAGAGTTCAGCGAGTCAAAGGTATGGAGGGTTCGGCATTGTGGTCTGCCGATCCCTATTAGTGCAGCCTCAGCAATGGATCGGTATGTTGAATGTCGATCCCTACACATATAAAAAAAGGAAAAAGAAGAAAAAACTATGATGAAGAAGAAATGAAAAATAAAAAAGAGAAATGATGGATGAATGAAAAATAGTGATCATGAAGGTTCGACTGTAAATGCAAACATACGAAATACTATAAAAATTGGCAATGACCTGTGAATGTTCGAACACGTCCCGGAGCCAACGACAGAAACGTGTATATGAATATGCATGTGAATGGTTTAAAAGTTCAACTTATTGAAATCAACAGGAATTGCAATCAAACCTGAAACTTTCAAGTTCGAGGCTGGATCAGATAATAAAAGGCTTATAAGTCCTGGACCTAAAGTATTGAAAGTCAACCAAGTGTCATAGCAATCAACGGAGGATTCAATGCCTTGGAAAATGATTCGACAAAGGAATTGTAGTCAATCAGGAAGCTGGATGGACTCTTTTCTTGCAATTCAGACATTTTTCGATTCAAAGCAAGTCATGTTACTCACAAGACGTATTTTGGGGGGCAAGTGTTACCCTGTATCCTAATCCGGTTATATCGAACTGATTGCGCAAGACAGATTCGACTACTGTCAAGAAGGATGACCACAGAGCGATGGCAATGGGACCTGGAAGTAGATTTCAAATGATTATATGAAGCCAGGATTGAACGAAGTTGGTAGATAGACAATGCAGGATGCTTGAAATATGAATATTAGCTTGGATTAACAAGGGATCGACATGGCGTTGTAGAACCCTAGGGATCGGTATGATTGGTTATGTGAGGGATAGGCATGGTCGAAGTAAAGGAGGTATCAGTGTAGAAGAAAGCATATGGATCAACATAGTCTTATAGGGAAAAGGGGTCGGCATAACCTTATGGAGAAAAAGAGATTGGCATAGCATTATGGATGATAAAGCATCGGCATAGGATTATGGATGATAATGGATCGACATAGCACTATGGATGATAGCGGATCGGCATAGCATTTTGGATGAGGAGGGATCGGTATTATATAATGGATTTCAAGGAATACGCATGAATGACGTGTAAAAGGGATCGGCATGATCTAATATGAAGGGATCGGCAGGAACAACTTTAAAATGGATCTGAACCAAAGATTGAGCAAAAGTACGAGCTCCACATATCCAATCGACATGATATTTGGAGAGCCATCATATATAAGCATGAAGAAGCTATCATAGGGATCGCTGCTCCAGAATCGACCAATGGATGGATCGGTACCGACCCAATGGGATATGGGCCTAGCGACCCCTATGGTTGGCTCATATGGATAAGAAGGTCCTATAGCCGAAGTTTCAAAGAGATTGGTGGTCGCCTTCATCTATAAATACTGGCCTAAGGGGTCATTTTAAGGATCTTTACGTTGTTGGTTACCTAGTTCATTATTTTAATCAACTTTATTCCTTAATATTTGTTGTTTGCTAATATAATCAAGTTTATAGTAAATCAATAAAGAGAATATTCAATGTGGATGTAGGCAGACGACGCCAGACCACTATAAATCCTGGTGTTCTAGATTTCTATTTGGATTTGCTTACTAGTTTACTATATTCCTCTGTTTCAATTTATTTTTCTTCATTTAATTCTATACACAAACCTATTCTTGGGTGTTTGTGACTAATTTGGTTGCAAACAATATGGTTGGTTATATGATTGATAACCTGGTTGAGATAAATTATGAGAAATCATTATAAGAAATGGTTAAGTGATTAACCATGGTTAATTAATGAAAAATAATCCATATTTATGTGTGTATAGAGTTTATTTAGCCTCTTAATGGTTTTGGAATATAAAAAGGTTGAAAATGAATGTTATAATAATATAATATTATGAAATGGTTTAAAAGTGAATTTGATATTTAATATGGAAATTATTAGTTTAAATGATTTAAAATGGTTTATAAATGTTTTAATAATAAAACTCAATTTGGAGAAGTTTTAACAAGTTATGAAAAATAAGTCACAATAAGGCGCGTCGCGTAACGGCAATTCGTGATTTCGCGTCGAAAAATTTAAATGAACATATATAGTGGAATATAGTTCGGAATTCTTCGAGATAAGAATTTTCCGAACTATTATATTCATAGTTTTCAAACAAAAGAAAAGGATCGAGATTTCGTTTAGTAGATTTTGAAATATGAGCAAATCAAGTTTTCAATATAGTCGCGATTTGGCAGTTCGGAAACCAATGCGATAAATTCTTTGAAATTGACATTTTTAATTCTTTAAAACTATGGAATAAATTCTATGAATATATTAATATTTTTTAAAAGGGATTAGAGTTATAAAAATGGACTTTGAAATGATAAAAAAGTTGTTTTGAGCAAAGAAGTTTTAAAACACTATTTGCAACACTTTTCGTAGTAATTTTAGTAACTTTTGTAAATCAGGGTTTTAACTTAATTATTCTTTCCCAAATTTTTAAAAAATGTTTTTAAATAAATAAATAAGTATTTTAAAGATGATTTGGAGGTTTCATGATTATTTTAAAAGAGTTTAAATAAATGATTAGAAGAAAAGCTGTTATAAATAAGTTATTTATTCTTAGCTCTAAAAGCCGATGAGTAGACTGGATTTTTTTATTCATGAGATATGGATGTGAGGTGCTTAAACTAAGAAGATATTCTGGAGCAACCAGTGCCTTGGCTTACCTGGCCTCTTTTCTGGACGAAGGATAGATAAGGTCGAAATGTCGGAAACTAGACAAGTATAACAGAATTAATTTTCATAATTAATAAATTACAACTTGGATTAATAGAAATAATCTTCTTATATTTGGTATTAAATTCCAAGAAGGGAACCTGGACTATCCGTGTCAATTTAAAAGGTGATTTCACCGTTATTCGGTGGATAGTAAAGGTTGAATATGGAAATTGATATCAAGTAGAATTAGTATAATTTCTATGGATACTTTTCTGCTTTGTACTAATTGGTTTGGGTTTATAGTAAATGATATCTTAAATAACATTGTTTTTGACCCGTTTAAAAGTTATGATTTGAAATTAAGGAATCTTTGTTAAGATTTGAATAAATGATTTGGAGGTGAGATGATTTGGAAAATTTTCCAAGATAAAAAAGGTTTAATTAATGAGGCTAAATGATTCCATATACTTTTGAGAAGATAAATGGAATAGTTTAAAAGAATATATCTCTGAAAGATATTTTAAATGAATGAAAAATTAAATTAATTGGATAATGATTGATAATCACCTATATACCTAACATCCTTTTTATCAATGATTGGTTTGGAGAAACCAAGGTCGGATCTGGGTAATTCCTATCCGAAAACCACTTCAAACCAATATACGCGTTCAAAAGTAAAGACATGTTGAAGATAATGATTTTTAAAGACATGAGATCTTCATAATGGAAGGACTGCTTGTTGATAATCTCTGGGTAGCTCCCTGAATAAAATAAATAGCAGTGGTCCCTTCATTTTGAAAATCTTCGAAATGCAAGGACTGCTTGCTACTAATCCTAGGGGTAATTCCCGACAAGATGTAGTAGGAGAAGTGTCTTTGATTTTTCCTATTCTTAGACAACTTGTATAAATGAGTGTTTGATATTGCATTTCTAAAAACCACATACATTAATCTCTACGAACATACATCTATTTTGTAATGTAGGAGGTAACTCTCTTATACGTAACACCCTTCTCTAAGACATACGAGCTCAGAGGTTGTACATTTACGGAAATCAATAATGTGTTGTTAGAAATTGCAATGTGGCATTCAAAGTGGAACCTGTCATGAGAAAGGAAAAACATGGCTTTGAGAAAAGGAAAGTGTGGATTTGTGGAAAGTATGAGCATAGCCTCTCAAGCCTTACATCTCGGTGATGATGCGAGTAATTATGTGGTATGCAGGGCATATATTTTGGGCTACCGGTTATTGCAGATATGGAAAGAAAAGGGTGTCTATTGCCCAGAGGCCAGTGGTGTCTGGACCCTCGATATTTTTATGGTATAGTGGTGTATGAGTCCTTGTACGAAAATCCACGGGATATGTAGTAAGGTATTAATACGAGATGTACAATGGTGTATGAGTCCCTGTACAAAAAGCCACCAGGTACTACGATTGTTATACGTGGAAAATCTGCAAAGGAAGAAAAAGGCCACTAGTTCCCTATCATGTTGGAAATCCAATTCCAATACGAGCTTTATGATTTTGGTTGTATTCCAAAAGTAGTTGTAATGTCTTGCAAACATTCAACTACCCCTTGCTCGAATTTAATAATGTAACAATTTCGGCTATGTTTATATATATTTACTTGGAAGGGATTTTCAAAGCAATGTCATTAGAAATAATATCAAATGGTTTAAGTATTAAGTGTTTTGGTTTATAAGGTAAAACCCGTTTGTGTTTATGTGTAGCGTTGTCTAATGAGATACTCTTCTTTTTCAAAAAGGATTTTGTTTAACAACAAACTCAATCTATGGCACCATCATATATATTAAATCATGACTCACGCTGATTTATCAAGCCTAATCCGGGCAATTTTAATACTTGGGCCAGATCCGAGTAGTTTTAAGTTTAGCTGAAGACAATTAGAGTTTCCAGAGGAGAGCTGGAGATCTTCATCAACGTAAGAACGTATTCTATTTTCTGCTATATTTGTTCTGTTATTTTCAGCATTTGTAAGAATAGAGGATTTATAACTGTCCAGGCTAAGCTTAGGTTAGAATCTGATATATGTATGTAAAATTTCCGCTGTAAAAGATTTTGTGATTAATAATATATTATTCCATTCGTGTGAGATTCTATCCTGCCTTTATTTTCTTTTTCCCCTAACAATCGGTTTTTTTGGCACTTGGATGCTCAGCACGTAATACAGTGGATATATTAGTGTCGATTTTTTAGGGTCAAAAATCTCGTTCATTACAGTTGCATATCCCACTCGTAAGCCCCCATCATCCAACTTGCCCTTGTGGATCACCGCCATGACTTCCAATGTTAAGTCGTCATGTTCGATCCCTCTCTGTCCAGCTTGAAGTCATGCACCCACCGAACCAATAGTACCACCGACATGAATACCTATTCGGCACCCTACTACTGAACCAACTAACTACCGAACATGATTTCTTGTTCGGTACCCCTTTACTATCGAGCCAACTAACCACCAGACAGGATTTCCTATCTGGTCCTCCTCTTGCTGAAATAAATAGCTACGAGACAGGATTTCCTATTCGGTCTTTCTTTGCCAAATGAAGCCAACTACCGGACCATCCCAATGCCAAACTAGAGCCAAGCCCAAGCCAACCAATGCCGAACAAAGCACACCGGACCAAAATCATGTAGTATCTCCACTTCTCGTATGCAATGATATGCTCCATTCTTCAACCTCTATGCTCCATTCTTCGACCTTTGTGCATTTCGTATGCAGCGATACAACTCTCAACAACTTCGAGTCAATCCATCGAAACCTGGTTTCATGGTTCCTAACTCTAAGTCACTCTGATGAGCATTTTCAACCATACAAGCATGCAAACAAACACCATACATACACAAAAAACATTCAAAAATACAACAATTTGTGGCAAATCATCCTACAATATGTCTCAAACATAGTCTAACACACATTAAGGCAATTATACACCAAATTAACTTGATTAGAACACTTTAAAACATTTTAAATCCATTTTTACTTTAGGTTCACTTTAAAACAGTCCCAAAACATGATTTTGACTTGAAAAATGGGTTTAAACATGTCAAAACATATAGATACATATATAGTGAGGTGAAAGATGATAGATCACACACCAAAACCATCAAAATCCAAGTTTTGCACGCAAATCGAGGCAAATCCAAAAATCAATAGCCAAGCCCTAAGTTTTCTTCCCCAAAACGTAGATTTGAAGATCTCTAATGAATCTTCTTGCTAATATACCCTTACTCTATGATTTAGACTTGATTTAGAGGAGAAAAGATAATGTTTTGGGTGGAGAATGTGTTAATGGAGGCTTAGATATATTTAAGAAGAGGTAAAACTAATTTGAGGATGATGGTTCAGTCAAATATAGTCGTCAAACCCGAAATGGTTTAGTGGGCTTACGCCCGAACTCACCAATTACCTATCAAGCTGCTCCAAAAACTACCAATCTTCAAACAACCATATTTTCTAGCTAGAAGAAACGATGGAACCCACTATTTTTTTCGCTAGATTTTATTCTTTCCGGGTATTTTACCTGGAAAGAATAAAAAATCGTGGTTGGGAAGGTCATAGTAGCAAAAGCCATTGGAATTTATAAAAGTCTAAATCACTATAATGACCACTCTATAGAAAAGGAAACCATCATTTCTTTCCAACAGATGTGGTCTCAGATGCTTATTAGGCTTCTATCAAAAGTTATAGCCGTTACAAGTTTTTAGGGGTAAAATCATTCGGAAAAATTCTAAAGATAGAAAATGTCACTACTAGGCATTTCCCAAAGTTATAATGTCATTCGACCTCTTATGAATTTAAAAATAATATTTTACAATCCTCCGATACGTAAAATACATGTCGATATATATATATATATATATATATACACACACACACACACACACACACACACATATATATATGTGTGTGTGTCCTTTAACTAACTAAACCAACTAATTAATTTGAATATAACATTTATATTTATGTAAATTTGAAACAATTTTAAATTTACCTACTTATAACCTTTATAAATAAAAATTTAAAACAATTTTAGATTATATTCATAACACTTAAAAAAATTATTTTATTTTATACCAACTTTAAATTTATTTATTTATAACCTTTAAAAATATAAATTTGAATTTAAACCATATTTTAAATTCATATTTTGTAACTCTTTATAAAATTTATAATATTCAAATATGCTTACTTGAATCAACCTATTGATCAAAACACCGAGCCTTCTACAAGGGCATACCCTTGAAGCCGACCACTCCGACAGGAAGTTTTTCCTTCATAAAAACGTTCCTTAATAAGAGTACCCTTGTCCTAAGTTAAAGTACATTTTCCTTAGATAAATATCTAAGTGGTTTTTCTAAGTGACCGCCCTACGTGTTGGTAAATTAATCATATGAACATAATGTAGACTTAGTACCATTGTTGGATCAGGTGCATTGGCAGCAGGGTAAATGGGGGAATTTTGAAAAAATTCCTATTATTAAATTACATAATATCGTTTTTGTATTTTTACATGAATAAACATTTTGTACTAAATCATATTAGTAGTGATTAATAAAAGAGTTAGGATTTTAATTTTGATTATGTTAACTGGTGTATTAAAATTTCTTGTTTATTTATTATGATTATAATATATATTATCATTTTTGATTAAATTTATTGTAATTCAATTTGATGTATTTTGAGTTTTCTAATATGTTCATATTCACAATACAAACATTATATGCACATTGAATGTGGTGATCTAACATATGGTAAACATGATGAACATATATCATAGGTATATAATTAACCACTGAGATTTATGGTTAAAAAAGGTTTCAATGTAATGGGCAAATGATTAACCATTGGGATTTATGGTTAATATAGCATAGTGTCTAAGGGTAATGATAGTTTAGCATGTCCACATCACATATACATAATGAGTAAAGATGTAAATGTATAAATGTTATTTTTTTCGGCCATGAATAATTTATTAAATGTGTTTATGTATGTATGTATATTATACTTGAGTTTGGGTTTAAAATTGTTATTTTAAATAATATATATATATATATAATATTTTTTGCTATAAATTCAAATTCAAATATACATTTGACTAATTAAATATTTAACATGTATTTGACATAATCAAATAAAGTTTACAATAAACAGAACCGACAGCAAAATAAACTAATTAATCTTCTTAAACGTATGTATATAATATTATATATTTTTTTATCTAATAATATGAAAATATCTATATTAAATATATATGTATATATCCGAAAAAAGTTTTTTTTGAAAAACCAAGAAAAAATCCGTGTTTTTATTTATTTATTTTAAACCGAAAACGATTTTGTTTTAATTTAATTCAAATACACACACATATATGGCAAGAATCGGTTGCACGTCATTTCTACACCTCTATTCCTCCATGATTTTAACCACACATTTCAATTTAAATAATATACTTTCTCTCTTTTTCTACCTTATTATGTTCTTTAAATTAGAATGTGTGGTCGAAATTATTAGGGAATAGAGGTATAGCAAGAATGAGATATAGCCGATCCTTTCCCATACACACACTGTAATATCCTCCATTTTGAGGCCCGAAACTAAGCGCTATGGATACTGTAGTTATCCATGGTATAAATTTTTGGTGAAAAAATGAGATCAGTTAATTATATCTATAACATCAAGAGCATATGAATATGAAAAATCTCAAAACTCATTTCATTAATAACTTTCATATTCTTTACATCCCATTACATAATCCCATCGACTCCACGTTCAGAGAAAATATAATAATAATTTCTATTATATTCCAAGAGTGACATATGAAGATGTCCCCTTAGGTTATCAGAGTCTACTATTTGATAGTTATAAATCCCGTTATTACATCCATTCAAACAAAATATAAACTTTAAAAAAGAAAGTGGAAATAAACTCCTAATATTAGCAAGCTTGCATCCTACACATCTCTGGAAGCTTATTGGTCTAACCTGAAAATCCCTACTCCTGACAAACTCAAATGAGTATCCGAGAGTTGGGGGGAAACTTTGGGTCAGACAAAAGTTCTAGTGTGAATAATAATGTACCATCTCGAACAAAAATAGGTATCTAGTGAGACCACGTCACTGAGCGGAACGTGTTTTCTCCTCACTTGTATCTTATCCAAATATGTCAATCATAAATCAAGCACCTGCAACTGGAATGGTTAGAATAAACATAACATGATCATTTGCATGCATGCAACATGGGTAAGTTTGACTGGTCTGTCATCCTAGGGTTATGCGCACCCAAATTTTATCCTTCCCAAAAATAGACTGTTTGTCTCAAATCATAGTTTTTCTAAGGTCATCATGAATCTAATGGTTTTGTAGGCCAACCAATAACCTATCGGGCTGGCTCGGGCTAAAAAATTTAACCAGATATTCCAAAATCTCTAAATACAGTTAGGAGTAAAACTAGACCGTCAGTTCGAATCGGGGGACTATCTGTCCCCAATCTCTAGCTAACATGCTGGTGATTTGCACGGCCTTCTGTAAAGAGCTTCGAAAGACGTCATTCCTATACTAGTTTTGATAACTATTATTATAGGAAAAATCGACTAAGCGCAAATGATCCTCTCATGACCCTTCAAATTCTAGTACACAAGCCCTTAACTAATCTTCAAGAACTTTGTTAACTCTTTCCGTTTGCCCATCCATTTGTGGATGGTAAGCGGTACTCATCTTTAGCTTAGTACCTATCACTTCTTGCAGACTCTTCTAGAATTCACTAGTGAATAAGGTATCTCTATCACTGACTATACTACTAGGAATCCCATGTAGTCTTACAATATTTTTAATAAATCATTTTCTCTATTCGACCTTGGCAAACCATCAATAAAATCCATGGATATAGAATCTTATTTCCAAAGTGGCACTTCTAAAGGTTGAAGCAATCCACTTGGTTTACGATGCTTGGTTTTCACTTGTTGGAAATTCAAACATTGTTTCATCTATATGCCTACTTCTCTTTTCATTCCTTCCCAGAATAAACTCCTTTTCATATCCTGATACATTTTAGTTCCTCTAGGATGAATAGTAAACTTCGATCGATGACTCTCCCTAAGAACTTCCTTTCTTAGGTTACAAACATCTAGAACATACAGTCGTCCCTTCTTTCTCACCTATCTATTTGGGTCAGGACAAAAATCTTTTAAATAATCAATCTTAGTTCCCTCTTCAAGTCTTCTTATCTGTTCAGCTAGTAATGGATCATCTCTTTTTAGAACTAATTCTTTCGATCAATACTGGTCGAACTTCCAAACAGGATAACATTGCGGTATTTCGGCTAGAACTAGTCGTTGACCTTAACAGCACACCACAAGTAGTCAATGCCTCTAAATCTTTCCATTTTGCTAATATAGCTAACACCATACTCTAATGCTTCCTGCTAAGTGCATCTGCATCTTTATTTTTTTCCCTGGTGTATACCCAATACTGAAATCATAAGCCGCCAAAAACTCTAGCCACCTTTGCCGCCTCATATTCAACTCCTTCTAGGAGAATAAATATTTCAAGGACTTATGATCTGCAAATATCTCGAATCGTTCTCCTAAAAGATAGTGTCTCCACACTTTCAAAGAAAAGATCACCTCCGCCAACTCTAAATCATGAGTCGGATATCTGATTTCATGTGGCCAAAGCTGTTGAGAAGCAAAGACAATTACTTTACCTCTTTGCATTAACATAGCTCCTAACCTTATCCCACATGCATTAGTATACACCACTAAGTCTTGATTTCCATCTAGAGCAACTAACACAGGCGCATTGGTCAATAAATGTTTCAGCTTTAATAATGCTTCTTCACATTTATCGCTCCAAACAAAATTTACGTCCTTCCTCGTTAGTTTAGTCAAAGGTGCGGCTATACAAGAGTTTTGATGAATTTCTAATAATAGCCAACTAACTCTAGAAAACTTCTTATCTCAGTCATAGTCTTGGGACTTTTCCAATTATTAACGACATTAATCTTAGCTGGGTCCACCGATAACCCATTTTCTAGGACTTTTCCAATTATTAACAGCATTAATCTTAGCTGGGTCCACCAATAACCCATTTTCTAAAACTACATGACCAAAGAACTTCACTTCTTTCTTCCAAAAATGACACTTTTAAAACCTCACCTTTAGTTTATGTTGCCTTAATGTTTCTAGCACTATTCTTAGATGAATCTCATGACCTCATTCATTCTTAGAATATACCAGAAAGTCATCTATAAACACTAACATGAATCTATCCAATGCTCTCAGAAGATCCGGATCATCAAATACATAAAGTAAGCTGGCACATTGGTCAGTCCAAAAGGCATGACTAACCATTCATACGACTTATATCTTCTTTAAAACGCCGTTAATGAAATGTTGTCATCTGCAACTCTCAATTGATGGAAACCTATTGCTAAATCTAGTTGGGAAAATACCTTGGCTCCATTCAATTGATCAAACAAATAATCTATTCTCGGTAAAGTATGCCGTTTCTTTATCGTCTTCTCATTCAACTTACGATAATCAATACACATCCTTAATGGCCCATCCGGTTTCTTCACGAACACCACGGCCACTCCCTAAGTCGAACTGCTTGATCTAATAAAACTCTATCCTTCTAAGTCCACCAGCTAAACCTTTATCTCTTTCATCTCAGTAGGTGTCATTCTGCAAGGCAATCTACTCATAATTTTAGCTCCTAGTACAAGGTATATTCAGAACCCAATAGCTCGTTTTAGTGGTCATCCTGTAACTGACTCAAAAACATCTGCATACTCCCTTACAACAAAAACCCAATTTACTTCATCCTCCACTTCATTGCACCCAATTAAGAACATACATTAAAGCTTGAATTTTCTACAGGGTATATAGTTCGATCAAGGATATTAGGGTGTCTTAATAATATCGTCCTATCCTCGCAAAATATCCTAGCATCATATCTGCTTAACTAATCCATACCCAAAATAAACCGAAAACCCAAAAAAATCAAATACAGATAAATTCCAGGTAAATGCATGACCTAACGGCTTAATTTCTCAATGGTCACATCTCATCCCAAGAGTTGCATGACCTCCTATTGGATTCGCAACCTTTAAGGAAGTAATAAGGTATGATAGTTCTAGATTTAACTTATCTATCGAACATTTCAAGATAAAAGAATGTGATGCGCCAGTATCAAATAATACTTTAATGGATATGCCATGAATAAAAAACGTACCTCCCATCACAAACTTTCCTTTCTCTTCCGCATTCAGTCCAAAAGCTGATGGCTCCAAAGCAAAAACCTTTCATTTATTAGTCTTGACCGGTTCTGGACATTCATTCTTGTAATGCCCCCATCTGGTTGCAGTTATAACACTTCACACCCTTCTTTCCCACAACCTTATTTCCATCACCAGATCGACACTTATTAGCAAAGTACCCTTTCTTATAACACTTATAGCAGACAACATTAGCCTTCCCTTTCTTGGCAGCTCCACCCTTCTGAGATTCCTTCTTATTAAAGAACTTCCTCTTCTTGCCTTGAAAATCTTTAGTCTCCACAACTTGTCGCTTCCAAATGTCGAAAGCATTTCCTCATTCCTTAATGCCATCTACACCACCACATCACATGGATCTCTAAGACGTGGCATAGTTGCCCTAGCAATCTTGGGCTTCAATCCATGAATGAAATTCTTGTTCCTTTTGATCACAGTATCGATAGTAGAATATCCATATCTGGACAACTCATCGAACTTAGTTGCATACTCGAGTATAGACATCTCTCCTTGTTCCAATTCAATGAACTTGCTAAGCAAAGTTAACTTAGCTATCACAGACAAAAACCTTTCCACAAATCTCCTCCTAAATTCAGGCCAAGTGAATCCTTCGGTACTCCAATTGTCACACCGTTCCACCAATACAAAGCAGCCGTTTGAAATTGTCTAGATGCCAACCTCCTCTTATGCTCATCATTCAAGCTTAAGTCCCCAAAGTCCTTTCACGATGCAACAACCAGTTCTCCACTTCAATGGCACTTTCCATTCTCAGAAAAGTCTTTCCTCCAAGACTGGTATAATTATGGCTTAACTTGGCGTAATTGTTGTAGGTAGGTACTTCGGGATTAGCACCTCCTGCATTGCCAACATTTCCTCTAGCCAAACCAGCTGTAGCTCCAACGTGCATCATATTCATAAAGAACTGGTACATAGTCCCCATATCTACTAGTGGGGTTCCAACACTCACATTAGCATTTACATTGATTATCATTTGCTTATCGACCCGGATTCCTTCTAGTATAGGGCCGAACATATCCATTAGTTGTGGTGCTTCCTCCACCCAGATTCACTCTTCCATTTCCTACTTCCATATCTCACCTTTTTTTGTAATTTGCAAATGAGTGCTTGTAATATAAAAAAGAATGGTCTAGAGAGGGGGGAGAATGGAGATAGGATACATACTTATATATATATATACATATATATATACATACATATATATATATATATATCAAATAACAAGTACGTTACTATAGCGTTATCTTATTCTCTGATTTATTAGGATTATGTTTTCAAAATCTTTTAAGTTTTAATTCATCAAAATCTTATAAGTTTTACATAAACCAATGCTTTGATACCAAGTTGTAATATCTCCCATTTGAGGCCCAAAATTAAGCACTTCGGATAATGCATTCATCCGTAGTATTAATTTTTGATGGCAAAATGAGATCGATTAATTATATCTATGACATCTAGAGCATATGAATATGAAAATTTTCAAAACTCGTTTCATTAATAACTTTCATATTCATTGCATCCTATTACATAATCCCATCATTTCCACGTTCAGAGAAAATATAATAATAATTACAATTATATTCCAAGAGCGGCATATGAAGATGCCTCTTTAGGTGATTATAGTCTAACTACTTGACAGTTATAAATCCTATCATTACATCCATCCAAACTAAATATAAGCTTTAAACAACACGGTGAAAATAAACTCCTAATATTAGCTAGATTGCCTTTTGCACATCTTCGAAAGCTTATTCATCTAACCTGAAAATCCTATTCCCGACAAATGAGTACCCGAGAGTTTAGGGGGAAAATCAGAAATTTCGGGCGGACAAAAAGTCTGGTGTGAACAATAATATACCATCTAGAACCAAAATAAATATCTAGTGAGCCTACGCTGTTGAGGTGGAACGGGCTTTCCCCTTACTAGTATCTTATCAAAATATGTCATTCATAAATCATGCACTTGTAACCGCAATGGTTAGGAAAAATATAACATGATCATATGCATGCATGCAACATGGGTAAGTCTGATAGTCTGTCATCCTAGGGTTGTGCACAGCTAAGTTTTACCCTTTCCATAAATAGTCAGTCTGTCTCAAATCATAGTTTTCCTAGGGTTATTATGAACCTAATGGTTTTGCAGGAAAACCAATAACCTATCAGGCTGAGTCAGGCTAAAACTTTTAACCAGATATTCCAAAATCTTCAAGTACGGTTAGGATTAAAACCAGACTATCTATCTGAATCAAAAAACTATTTGTCCCTGTATCATAGTTTTTCTAGGGTTACTATGGACCTACTAGTTTTTATAGGTAACTAATCAACCTTATCCGGAATCATAGTTTTCCTAAGGTTACTATGAACCAACTAGTTTTCATAGTTAACTAATCAACCTTATCTCGAATCATATGGACTATCTGTCTCGTATTTCATAGTTTTCCTAGGGTTCCTATGAACCTAATGGTTTTGCTAGCCAACCAATAACCTGACTCGCTGTTAAGTCCATGAGTCATATCTTTTTGATCAGTTCAAGGCATCCTAAAACAATTGATCTATCTGAACTTCTAGATGCAATTCTACTCACTTAGGAGTTTAGTCTGACTACATTCAATACTGAGACAACCTAACTGACAATTCCACCCCAAATCCCAAATGTTGGGTCATAATGATGTGAGTATGACAATATAAATATGCAAATTTAACTGATCAACTGATAATCAGAACATACAATATCATTCATCAATATATGTTCAATCAATAGTCATTGGCATCACAAAATTACTTAATCTTAAGTAATAATTCCTTTTGGTAAATTCATATAAAACTTGGGCTAAAATACCATTTTATTTCCTTGAAAACATTTATCTTTATAAATGATTAACCAGTTAAAAATCATTCTTTAAAACAAGGAACACATAGCCTAATACATAGCCAAAATCCTGTGCCAAAATACAGCCATTTTTAAATAGTTTTTTATCTTTCGATATAAAACACGAAGCTGTCGGGTCTCTAATGCTATCGAACCACTAAATAAAGCTTTTTGGTTTGCAAAACATAAGGCTATCGTGCTTATAAAACATAGGCATTGAGTTTGTAAACATACGGTAGCTATGCTGCAAAACATAGGTATTGAATACATAGTTGGAGAAGAGGTTTCGAGCCGTTAAAACATTAGGGTTTTCGAACCCTTAAAAACTCAGGGGTGTTAAGCCCCTAGAACTTGTTGGTGTTAAAACTTTGAAAGCTTGAGGGTATCAAACCCATAAAACAAAGAAGGTGCCAATCCTTTGAAAAGGAAAGTATCGAGTCTCGAAACTATAGATTGCCGAGCCTTTGCAGCATTGAGATACCGAACCCCTACAACACTTGGTGCTGAACTTCTATACAAGCGGGTAAATAACATATCTACTAAGTAGATATTACATGCATCAACCCATATAGATGCCGAACCTATAAATTTGATACCTCGTATAGCTATAAAATAGTTATTCTAGGTATCATTTATTATAGATGTCAAATATCAATATAACAGAGGTGTCGAGTATTTACAATGGTGTTTCAGTAAATAAATTTAGAATTGTTTTATTTCTTTTTTAATTTAATACTTTCTACCAACTCTTGCCCTATGTCAAATTATCATTGGATAACAAAATGCTTTACATATTCTTTCCAGAAATTGCTGGTAGATCTATTCTACCTTCTCAAATATCTTCACAAACCCTTATAATTAATATAATTATCTTATATTGATTAAACACTTTTCTAGAATAATATATTCATAGAAAATCATAACCATTAGGGAAAAATCACCAAAAATCCTCAAAAATCTGAATTTCTATCTTCTTCCTTATATAATAATTTTGGGACCAAAATATTAATTTAATTATTTTTAATAATTAAAACACAAATTGAATACCTTTTACCTCTTGGAAAAATCATAAAATATGCATATGAACTTGGAAAATTATGAAATTAAAAATCCATCTCCAAAATAATGTTTTTCACACAACATTTTCAAATTTCAAATCAATTGGAGATTATAAAATAGGTTTTGCCTTAAAAACTATTAAAACAATTCCAAAAATATTCTAATAGATCATCATTATATCCAATAATGATAATCATCAATCAAAGCATGACATATATTCACTATCAATTCGAAAATCATTCATAGGTCTGAAAATAAGCATAAATAAATGAGATGGATATTATTATTCATATTAGATTGGATAAGAAAGATTGAGATTTGATGTTGATTAATCCCCTTAAGCTTTTCCTTTGATTCCCTTTAGATTTCCCCTTCTTTTCTTCCTAGGTAATGGCCGACCTTCTCTTATGTTTTGCTTTTGATTAGTAAATTGAAATAAGAATGAATGAGTGAGGTAGAGTTTAGGGAATGGATAAAAGGAGCTATTCCCATTATGCCATTCTCATTAATTTCTTTCTATTTTATGTTCAAATCGATCTTATTAATTGATTACTTAAGGCATGACCTAGTTAATTAACAAATCTCATTCTCCTTATCATCGCATATTATTCTATTTAATTTATCTAATCAAATCTACTAAATAATATTAAACAAAAAATTATGGATGTTACACATACACACACACATATATACATACAAACATATATACATATGTACATATACATATAAATATGCATATGTATGTATTTATGTGTGTATATATGAATATATATTATTCTTTTATTCCAGGACATGGTTTTTTATTTTAAATCCAAAATAAATATAAGCACATATGTTTATATTTATTATACATTTTTTATATTATATTTAAAATTTTATTTTTTATTTTTTTAATTGTAGTTGAATACAATATGAAGGGGCATATGTATATATAAATTATCAGTCAAATTTTAAAATGGAATTTACCTTGTTGAGATCCTATCGATTACCAACATCTTGATTGTCAGTTGTTTCCTTCTCTAAACTCCTCAGTTCTATCTGCTTGACCATTGGGATGGAACTTTATCTATAAGGCATCAACAATGTACGACAATGAAGGCTAAGGTTAGGGCTTTTTAGTCTATATAGAGAATGATAGGGTTTGCTATTTATAGTTATCCACATTATAATATCTAATTCCTTTTTCTAAATCTGAAGATTTGGTCTCCACCCTCCTCAACATGATACGGCTGCCACTCCCCTTCTGTTTGGGCTTCCAAACTTCAGGCCTAATTGATTTGTAATTTGTTTAGGCCAATTGTTCTACTAAATCTATGTATAACTTTATACATAGTTTAAATTAATTTTTAGGCTTCAGATATTTCTACGACCAAATTTTCCAATCTCCGAACATACTCAAATAATTAAGTCGGGATAAGGAACAATGAATAAATGGATGCAAACCCATAAAGACATCATAAAATAGCAAAATAAATGGATATAAAGGAGATAGTGAAAAATGGATCAAAAACATCAACTCAACATTCTTAACTTGGTGCCTTAGGTCGGACCTGAGTCATACCTGGGCTGAACCTAGGAAAATATTGAAAAAACCTAAAGCAAGAGATGGCAAGACATGAAACATGGCAACTTCATGGGAAAACTGAGTCAGGCCCGAGTCAAACCTAAGCTTGACCCGAGTCAACTCAGTGGCGACTTAAAATTCACAACTCGGTGATGAGTTGTGAGTTCTTAGGTTGGGTCGGTCATGGAACTTTTTTGCGGAGCGACGTGGTGAACTCGAAGAACATGCTGGAACATTTTCAAGAGCTTATTTTGGGGATTTTCATCTATAAATAAGAGTAGAGATCAGTTGGAAAAGGAATTTTAACTTCTTCCTCCTTTTGAACTCTAGATTTTAATAAGTTGTGAATTACATTCCTGAATTACACTCTGTTGAATCCCTATCGAATTGTAAGCAACTAAGTTGTAAGAACAACTTTGTAAAAACAAAGGATAATTAGTAGAAATCGACTAATTGTTGGAAACCTATTGCTAAATCTAGTTGGGAAAATACCTTGGCTCCATTCAATTGATCAAACAAATAATCTATTCTCGGTAAAGTATGCCGATTCTTTATCGTCTTCTCATTCAACTTATGATAATCAATACACATCCTTAATGGCCCATCCGGTTTCTTCACGAACACCACGGCCACTCCCTAAGTCGAACTGCTTTATCTAATAAAACTCTATCCTTCTAAGTCCACCAGCTAAACCTTTATCTCTTTCATCTCAGTAGGTGTCATTCTGCAAGGCAATCTACTCATAATTTTAGCTCCTAGTACAAGGTATATTCAGAACCCAATAGCTCGTTTTAGTGGTCATCCTGTAACTGACTCAAAAACATCTGCATACTCCCTTACAACAAAAACCCAATTTACTTCATCCTCCACTTCATTGCACCCAATTAAGAACATACATTAAAGCTTGAATTTTCTACAGGGTATATAGTTCGATCAAGGATATTAGGGTGTCTTAATAATATCGTCCTATCCTCGCAAAATATCCTAGCATCATATCTGCTTAACTAATCCATACCCAAAATAAACCGAAAACCCAAAAAATCAAATACAGATAAATTCCAGGTAAATGCATGACCTAACGGCTTAATTTCTCAATGGTCACATCTCATCCCAAGAGTTGCATGACCTCCTATTGGATTCGCAACCTTTAAGGAAGTAATAAGGTATGATAGTTCTAGATTTAACTTATCTATCGAACATTTCAAGATAAAAGAATGTGATGCGCCAGTATCAAATAATACTTTAATGGATATGCCATGAATAAAAAACGTACCTCCCATCACAAACTTTCCTTTCTCTTCCGCATTCAGTCCAAAAGCTGATGGCTCCAAAGCAAAAACCTTTCATTTATTAGTCTTGACCGGTTCTGGACATTCATTCTTGTAATGCCCCCATCTGGTTGCAGTTATAACACTTCACACCCTTCTTTCCCACAACCTTATTTCCATCACCAGATCGACACTTATTAGCAAAGTACCCTTTCTTATAACACTTACAACAGACAACATTAGCCTTCCCTTTCTTGGCAGCTCCACCCTTCTGAGATTCCTTCTTATTAAAGAACTTCCTCTTCTTGCCTTGAAAATCTTTAGTCTCCACAACTTGTCGCTTCCAAATGTCGAAAGCATTTCCTCATTCCTTAATGCCATCTACACCACCACATCACATGGATCTCTAAGATGTGGCATAGTTGCCCTAGCAATCTTGGGCTTCAATCCATGAATGAAATTCTTGTTCCTTTTGATCACAGTATCGATAGTAGAATATCCATATCTGGACAACTCATCGAACTTAGTTGCATACTCGAGTATAGACATCTCTCCTTGTTCCAATTCAATGAACTTGCTAAGCAAAGTTAACTTAGCTATCACAGACAAAAACCTTTCCACAAATCTCCTCCTAAATTCAGGCCAAGTGAATCCTTCGGTACTCCAATTGTCACACCGTTCCACCAATACAAAGCAGCCGTTTGAAATTGTCTAGATGCCAACCTCCTCTTATGCTCATCATTCAAGCTTAAGTCCCCAAAGTCCTTTCACGATGCAACAACCAGTTCTCCACTTCAATGGCACTTTCCATTCTCAGAAAAGTCTTTCCTCCAAGACTGGTATAATTATGGCTTAACTTGGCGTAATTGTTGTAGGTAGGTACTTCGGGATTAGCACCTCCTGCATTGCCAACATTTCCTCTAGCCAAACCAGCTGTAGCTCCAACGTGCATCATATTCATAAAGAACTGGTACATAGTCCCCATATCTACTAGTGGGGTTCCAACACTCACATTAGCATTTACATTTGGATTATCATTTGCTTATCGACCCGGATTCCTTCTAGTATAGGGCCGAACATATCCATTAGTTGTGGTGCTTCCTCCACCCAGATTCACTCTTCCATTTCCTACTTCCATATCTCACCTTTTTTTGTAATTTGCAAATGAGTGCTTGTAATATAAAAAAGAATGGTCTAGAGAGGGGGGAGAATGGAGATAAGATACATACTTATATATATATACATATATATATATACATACATATATATATATATATATATATATATCAAATAACAAGTACGTTACTATAGCGTTATCTTATTCTCTGATTTATTAGGATTATGTTTTCAAAATCTTTTAAGTTTTATTTCATCAAAATCTTATAAGTTTTACATAAACCAATGCTTTGATACCAAGTTGTAATATCTCCCATTTGAGGCCCAAAATTAAGCACTTCGGAAGATGCATTCATCCGTAGTATTAATTTCCGATGGCAAAATGAGATCGATTAATTATATCTATGACATCTAGAGCATATGAATATGAAAATTTTCAAAACTCGTTTCATTAATAACTTTCATATTCATTGCATCCTATTACATAATCCCATCATTTCCACGTTCAGAGAAAATATAATAATAATTACAATTATATTCCAAAAGCGGCATATGAAGATGCCTCTTTAGGTGATTACAGTCTAACTACTTGACAGTTATAAATCCTATCATTACATCCATCCAAACTAAATATAAGCTTTAAACAACACGGTGAAAATAAACTCCTAATATTAGCTAGATTGCCTTTTGCACATCTTTGAAAGCTTATTCATCTAACCTGAAATTCCTACTCCCGACAAATGAGTACCCGAGAGTTTAGGGGGAAAATCAGAAATTTCGGGCGGACAAAAAGTCTGGTGTGAACAATAATATACCATCTAGAACCAAAATAAATATCTAGTGAGCCTACGCTGTTGAGGTGGAACGGGCTTTCCCCTTACTAGTATCTTATCAAAATATGTCATTCATAAATCATGCACTTGTAACCGCAATGGTTAGGAAAAATATAACATGATCATATGCATGCATGCAACATGGGTAAGTCTGATAGTCTGTCATCCTAGGGTTGTGCACAGCTAAGTTTTACCCTTTCCATAAATAGTCAGTCTGTCTCAAATCATAGTTTTCCTAGGGTTATTATGAACCTAATGGTTTTGCAGGAAAACCAATAACCTATCAGGCTGAGTCAGGCTAAAACTTTTAACCAGATATTCCAAAATCTTCAAGTACGGTTAGGATTAAAACCAGACTATCTATCTGAATCAAAAAACTATTTGTCCCTGTATCATAGTTTTTCTAGGGTTACTATGGACCTACTAGTTTTTATAGGTAACTAATCAACCTTATCCGGAATCATAGTTTTCCTAAGGTTACTATGAACCAACTAGTTTTCATAGTTAACTAATCAACCTTATCTCGAATCATATGGACTATCTGTCTCGTATTTCATAGTTTTCCTAGGGTTCCTATGAACCTAATGGTTTTGCTAGCCAACCAATAACCTGACTCGCTGTTAAGTCCATGAGTCATATCTTTTTGATCAGTTCAAGGCATCCTAAAACAATTGATCTATCTGAACTTCTAGATGCAATTCTACTCACTTAGGAGTTTAGTCTGACTACATTCAATACTGAGACAACCTAACTGACAATTCCACCCCAAATCCCAAATGTTGGGTCATAATGATGTGAGTATGACAATATAAATATGCAAATTTAACTGATCAACTGATAATCAGAACATACAATATCATTCATCAATATATGTTCAATCAATAGTCATTGGCATCACAAAATTACTTAATCTTAAGTAATAATTCCTTTTGGTAAATTCATATAAAACTTGGGCTAAAATACCATTTTATTTCCTTGAAAACATTTATCTTTATAAATGATTAACCAGTTAAAAATCATTCTTTAAAACAAGGAACACATAGCCTAATACATAGCCAAAATCCTGTGCCAAAATACAGCCATTTTTAAATAGTTTTTTTATCTTTCGATATAAAACACGAAGCTGTCGGGTCTCTAATGCTATCGAACCACTAAATAAAGCTTTTTGGTTTGCAAAACATAAGGCTATCGTGCTTATAAAACATAGGCATTGAGTTTGTAAACATACGGTAGCTATGCCGCAAAACATAGGTATTGAATACATAGTTGGAGAAGAGGTTTCGAGCCGTTAAAACATTAGGGTTTTCGAACCCTTAAAAACTCAGGGGTGTTAAGCCCCTAGAACTTGTTGGTGTTAAAACTTTGAAAGCTTGAGGGTATCAAACCCATAAAACAAAGAAGGTGCCAATCCTTTGAAAAGGAAAGTATCGAGTCTCGAAACTATAGATTGCCGAGCCTTTGCAGCATTGAGATACCGAACCCCTACAACACTTGGTGCTGAACTTCTATACAAGCGGGTAAATAACATATCTACTAAGTAGATATTACATGCATCAACCCATATAGATGCCGAACCTATAAATTTGATACCTCGTATAGCTATAAAATAGTTATTCTAGGTATCATTTATTATAGATGTCAAATATCAATATAACAGAGGTGTCGAGTATTTACAATGGCGTTTCAGTAAATAAATTTAGAATTGTTTTATTTCTTTTTTAGTTTAATACTTTCTACCAACTCTTGCCCTATGTCAAATTATCATTGGATAACAAAATGCTTTACATATTCTTTCCAGAAATTGCTGGTAGATCTATTCTACCTTCTCAAATATCTTCACAAACCCTTATAATTAATATAATTATCTTATATTGATTAAACACTTTTCTAGAATAATATATTCATAGAAAATCATAACCATTAGGGAAAAATCACCAAAAATCCTCAAAAATCCGAATTTCTATCTTCTTCCTTATATAATAATTTGGGGACCAAAATATTAATTTAATTATTTTTAATAATTAAAACACAAATTGAATACCTTTTACCTCTTGGAAAAATCATAAAATATGCATATGAACTTGGAAAATTATGAAATTAAAAATCCATCTCCAAAATAATGTTTTTCACACAACATTTTCAAATTTCAAATCAATTGGAGATTATAAAATAGGTTTTGCCTTAAAAACTATTAAAACAATTCCAAAAATATTCTAATAGATCATCGTTATATCCAATAATGATAATCATCAATCAAAGCATGACATATATTCACTATCAATTCGAAAATCATTCATAGGTCTGAAAATAAGCATAAATAAATGAGATGGATATTATTATTCATATTAGATTGGATAAGAAAGATTGAGATTTGATGTTGATTAATCCCCTTAAGCTTTTCCTTTGATTCCCTTTAGATTTCCCCTTCTTTTCTTCCTAGGTAATGGCCGACCTTCTCTTATGTTTTGCTTTTGATTAGTAAATTGAAATAAGAATGAATGAGTGAGGTAGAGTTTAGGGAATGGATAAAAGGAGCTATTCCCATTATGCCATTCTCATTAATTTCTTTCTATTTTATGTTCAAATCGATCTTATTAATTGATTACTTAAGGCATGACCTAGTTAATTAACAAATCTCATTCTCCTTATCATCGCATATTATTCTATTTAATTTATCTAATCAAATCTACTAAATAATATTAAACAAAAAATTATGGATGTTACACATACACACACACATATATACATACAAACATATATACATATGTACATATACATATAAATATGCATATGTATGTATTTATGTGTATATATATGAATATATATTATTCTTTTATTCCAGGACATGGTTTTTTATTTTAAATCCAAAATAAATATAAGCACATATGTTTATATTTATTATACATTTTTTATATTATATTTAAAATTTTATTTTTTATTTTTTTAATTGTAGTTGAATACAATATGAAGGGGCATATGTATATATAAATTATCAGTCAAATTTTAAAATGGAATTTACCTTGTTGAGATCCTATCGATTACCAACATCTTGATTGTCAGTTGTTTCCTTCTCTAAACTCCTCAGTTCTATCTGCTTGACCATTGGGATGGAACTTTATCTATAAGGCATCAACAATGTACGACAATGAAGGCTAAGGTTAGGGCTTTTTAGTCTATATAGAGAATGATAGGGTTTGCTATTTATAGTTATCCACATTATAATATCTAATTCCTTTTTCTAAATCTGAAGATTTGGTCTCCACCCTCCTCAACATGATACGGCTGCCACTCCCCTTCTGTTTGGGCTTCCAAACTTCAGGCCTAATTGATTTGTAATTTGTTTAGGCCAATTGTTCTACTAAATCTATGTATAACTTTATACATAGTTTAAATTAATTTTTAGGCTTCAAATATTTCTACGGCCAAATTTTCCAATCTCCGAACATACTCAAATAATTAAGTCGGGATAAGGAACAATGAATAAATGGATGCAAACCCATAAAGACATCATAAAATAGCAAAATAAATGGATATAAAGGAGATAGTGAAAAATGGATCAAAAACATCAACTCAACATTCTTAACTTGGTGCCTTAGGTCGGACCTGAGTCATACCTGGGCTGAACCTAGGAAAATATTGAAAAAACCTAAAGCAAGAGATGGCAAGACATGAAACATGGCAACTTCATGGGAAAACTGAGTCAGGCCCGAGTCAAACCTAAGCTTGACCCGAGTCAACTCAGTGGCGACTTAAAATTCACAACTCGGTGATGAGTTGTGAGTTCTTAGGTTGGGTCGGTCATGGAAATTTTTTGCGGAGCGACGTGGTGAACTCGAAGAACATGCTGGAACATTTTCAAGAGCTTATTTCGGGGATTTTCATCTATAAATAAGAGTAGAGATCAGTTGGAAAAGGAATTTTAACTTCTTCCTCCTTTTGAACTCTAGATTTTAATAAGTTGTGAATTACATTCCTGAATTACACTCTGTTGAATCCCTATCGAATTGTAAGCAACTAAGTTGTAAGAACAACTTTGTAAAAACAAAGGATAATTAGTAGAAATCGACTAAATGGACACAGGTTGGTGTATTTGCCGAACCACTATAACAATTGTTTGTTTATTTCTCACTTTTACTCTATTTTCTTTTCTAATTTTCATATTTAATAGGAAATTTGATGTTTGGGAATTTTTTGGTCTAAACATTTTGGTGCTTTCATCGAGAGAACTCATATCTAAGGACATGAAACATGAATTGAAAAGATGAAGAGGCCTAACATAAGATTTTTTGTTGGAGGAAGCCGGCAAGAACAAAGGGCAACTATGAAGTGTCCTATGGATAAAATCCTTCATTTATATATGTAACTAGAGAGGAGATGGAGAGAATGATGAAAAAGATGCAAGATAGAATGTTAGCTCACAAAGAGGAAACACTCAACAGATTCTTCAGATGAATGGAATAATAGAGAATAGTCGGAGTTGTTAGAAACTAGAATCAAAGGCCAAAAGGTGGAACATGTGCAACTGGAAATGGAACAAAAGGAGTTAGACTCAACACCCTGGCACCCTCACAACTCGGTACAAACCAAGGACTAACAATCGATAAGGGTGTACAAACCAACTCGGTACAAACCCTGGCAGATCCATTCACTAATGTTCGCTCTCACTTTAGTCAAGGAAAACTGAATAAGGGTGTATGCATTATTTACCATAATTGGCACCAACTGCAAGTAGGAGACCGATGAAGTTAAGGGTATACCTAGGAGCAATTATGTAATTTTAGTTATAAAATGTTCACTTGACTCTTATAGACAAATCTGATATGAAATGAAAAAATGTATTTGGTCTCTATTTCTACTACTTGTGCATATTTTAAATTATAAATTGAATGTTAATGGTTACATTAATACATACAACATGAAATTCCTAGAAATAAGTATTTAAAGCAATTGTAATTATGAAAGATTCTTGATCATGAGTTTTGAATCAATTAAATATATAGATAAATACTCTTAAATGTTCTTAGTCAAGGTCTATCGAGAAACATATATTCATACATCCTTGAGACTCGTGTATGTAATGCACTCCAAATGTTGAGCGATGATTTATTCATGATCGTTAGGGACACCAAAGGGTTAGTTGCTTGTAGTTTTTATGGATTAACTATAGAATGACTCACCGACAGTCTTCTGTAGGTTTGATATATCTAAGTTAAAATAGAGGATCTCATGTTACAATGTGCAGTAGACATTTTACTTGAGAGTACTCTGAATATTTTACATGAATACCTTATTTTAATTACGGAAGTTTCACTCAATTCGAGCCATGACCAATTTGGGTAAGGTTTGAAATGTAAGAAGTGAAACAACTACTTAAGACAGAATTCATCTCCTTCGGTATAGAAGATTAGAATCACAATAAATGGATTTTGGTTTGTACTTATAAATCTGTCGCCATAGTGAATTCAGTTGATCAATTAATGTTATAGATTCAATTAAGTAACTTCAAAGATCAAATTTGCAATTAACTACAGACATTATTAAGGTTTTGATCTAGGATTAACCCTTATGACTAAGTGATATAGTGATGATGAAGAGATAAAACATGCACAACATATCATTGCTTAAGGGTGTAGCTTTAAAACGATTAGGAAGTAGGACATCTTCTAGATAATTGGTAAGTGACGACTTTAAGCCATATATTATGCTTGACCAAAGTCCAAATCATCTTTAATATTTAAATATTTTAGATATTAGCTATGGACCAAGTCACACACTAGAGAAATGTAGCATTAGAATGAGATGATTTAATAATAATTTATAATTGTTATAAATTAGAAAGGAGATGAATTTATATATTATCACATAAATATTTGTTATTGATATATAGATTATTATTTTTTCCATAGCAAGATGGTTTTATTAATGGACAATCCACTTCTCATAATTAGTAGAAACATGTTTGAGGTAGAATGCCCAAGAAACTACATCTCACACTACAACTCATACCTATAACATCAGGCCACATAACACATGACATACACAACTTTACAATACAGTTATAAGTAAAGGAAAACATAAAAAGATTATCACAGAGGTGCATAGAAGGAAGACATAGAACATTCTGGTCCATGTTGCAACGTATGCCTAATTGTTATATGTAATCTCTTAACTTATCCAAGGGTAAGTGATAATTAATTTAAGAATTTTATATATATATATATAAGGCAAACGGGGTTGAATGGTCCCCTACCATATTTTATAAAATGATAAATAAGTGTGAGGCTGAGTGCCCCGAACAACTACAGCTCACACGAGAATTTCACACATCTTAGTAACAAATACAACACTACTAGCACTAGCACCACGCGGGGCATATACATTCCATATCATGCTGCACAAGGCAATCCTAAACACCAAAATTAGCAAACTTAACCAAATTTCATATAAGCTAATACAACACAATAACCAATGATGTGCACGTAAATGTGCATATTTTTACTACCATGTTTAATCTATTTAAATTAAATAAATGATCATATCGGGTATTTTAACTTGTTTAAACCAAAATTCATATTATTTTCAAATCGTCACATATTCATCTTCATTCAAGGGCAAAATGGTCATTTTTGTGCATATATTAATTTGAGAAAATTTAATTAGAAATTTCTATATTATTTTATAGGAATTTGGCTTCATATACAAATGGTTTCATGAAGATATATGCATGCACAAAGAAGATACAAAGGAATGGAGATGGAAATAATTCAAAGGCATGATAATTGAGGACCCCACTTACCCACCTACCTTAATGTACACTTAGGAGCTAATGCACATGCTAAAAGGCCATCAAATCTTCATGCACACTTAATGGATGATTAGTGGATGTTAATGATTACTTGGCCACCACACTACCTCAAGGGCAATTTGGGCATTCCCCAAAAAATATGAATTAGGGTTTAACACTTGTATAAATACCTCATATCTTCATGTAATCTTTTTCTTCTTAGTCTCTCTTTTAGGCTCTCTTCTCTTAGTCTCTTCCCTTAGGAAAATAAAAAAGAAAGCTCTCTTTCTCTTTTCATGGCTACTTAGGCATTTTTTATTTTATGTAATCTTCTTTTCTTTTTATGCAATGTTAATTATTGTTTCCTTTTACTTACATGTTCATTTCCTTTCATGCTAGTAGTGTAGATTTTCTTTTATGCAAGTAGATTAGTTTTTTCTTCCATTTAGCTCTCTTTTCCTCTTTGTTTTGTTCTACGTTGCAAGCTATATTTGTTGACATGATAACAAATATGAGAAGCTAAACCCCTTCAATTTAGGGGTAATGAAGCTCTCTAATTATATAACTTCAACATTTTGATAAATGTTATGCTCTCTTTTTGTGCTTCATGGAAAATGATGTTTATGTAATTTTGTGCTTATTATTGAGTTTAATAGCTTACGTTGTTCAAAACAAATAGCCTATGCTTAGTCATATGAATCACAAATTGCCTCTTCATCTATATATGATTATGGCAAAGAAGTGAATGTTTAAATCAAAATTTGATGGCTTATATTTCTAAACAATAGTTAATAGGCCATGCTTAAAATAAATTTTCATTTTCAACTTTGTTGTCTTATTCATGAGAATTAAAAGTGGTTTAAAGGTTGTGTTATAGTTTGATGGCTTATGTTGAGCTAATTAATAGCACAAATGAGCCATACTTATGATAAGCACATCAATTAAGCTAACTATGACAAAGAAAAGAGAGATCATAACTTCAATTTGTTGATTTATGTGATCTAGAGAGTGGAAGTTGCCCCTAAATTGTCTTAACACTCATATTTTTATCTATTTTCTTTTAGCTTGTTTTTACTTTCTTTTAGTTAGTTAACAATCCCTCGACTTTGGTTTAATTTGATTGAATAGATATTTAAATTCATCAATTCCCTGCGGATCGACCCGTATTCGCCATTTTCCTTTTACAATTTCTTTTTTTTACAATCCCATTTTCCTTTCGTTATGATTTTTGCAGTTACATTTGCATGTGCATATTGAAAACACATTCTCTGTCACAAACTCAATTCTCTGCTAGCTTCTAGTAAACTGCCACTTCTTCACATTCATATACTTCTTCCAACATACATTTCTCCTCACATAACAATCTGCCTTGCCACTCATCACCATTCATTCCCTTGTCATCTCAACAAACCAATATCCTCTACATCATTTGAACAACATACTATCACAACAAAACATACACTGCTCCTCTACTTCAATCACCAACATTTCACTCCACTCAACTGCAGATGTCAACTTCCTTCAACTTGCATTTCAAACCTGCTACCAAACCCCACAGTCACCTTTATTCCTCCACCAACAACCCACTGCCACCCTGTTCATCACTACAACTCTGATATCATATTCACCAGATAACTGCACATACCAATACATAACCCACCTCTGACCATTGTACACATTCAACCCTTCCCCTGTTGCCACTGTACAGAGTAATTTCACGACAGTCAACCACAACATCACCGAATCTCTGCTAACCACAATCACCACTTACTTCACAAACCACTGTCCTCTAGATACTAATGCACCAATTACCAATCAGTATACCACCACTACATCATCTCTACTCGATACCACTCCACAGTCATCTGCCTGTAATCACAAAAATCCCACACTGCCTCTCCATTCTTCAATCATCTACCTCCATTCTATAAATACATTACATATCAACAGCTCAACCACTTCATTCAATAACATTCACCACTTTCTTAACCTGTACATCAACAAACATCATACGATAAACACAGACCATCACCATACAAATTCACTGTTGACCTTCCTCGTCACAACGAAACTGCCATCAACTGAAAATCACCGACCCCAAACCAATACTGCAACCTGTCGCATTTCGTGCTCTGTCAAACTTCATCATCTCTCAACAAACTCCCCTACCATCAATTCAGCAACTCCATCTTCCTGCAATACCCTCCAGAACCAGAACTGCTACCTACAAAACTTGCAAATACCATCGCCTTATTGCCAACATTTAACAAACTCCTCTGCACGTTCACCATCTCCAACAACAACCATACACTCTTCCTTCTATCAAAAAGAAAATAAGTTCCTGACCACACATCACCTATTCAGTTCTAACCACCCACATCAACATTGACTCCCCTATACACGCAATTAACCAATCACTTCATCACAGTGACATTCACATACGACTATCCCACACTTCACCTTTGAAACCAACATTCTCCCCATACTTGCTGCCACATATATACTTGATAACATCCACTGCTGCAACCATTCCTCCATCATCTACCACTTCCACCACCCTCATATCAGTGCACAACAACCAAACTCCATAGACTTCAACACTGACTGTTGTGTTGCATACATACACCAACTCCTACATACAAACCCATCAACAGCCTGGTTGCTACCCAATTCGAAGACAAACAGCAACTCCCAGCCATCAAGCCTGTACCCATGCCTTGCTGATAGCTACACCATATCGCAAACAAATCACCTGACTATTACAATACCACAGCCTGCACCATCACCAAATCCAAGCCACTATCCATTTTCATCCACAACCCAACCACTACGCAAGCTCTCTAGCACTCGCTTCCATCCCTTCGAACCACTCACTCAAACTCCAACCTTCAATCACCAAAATCGCAAATCACCTCCTTAAACCAGACTTCAAACCCGTAATCGAACACTGCACAACAATCGCAACCCCCGATCCACCTCGAACCCACTGTCGTGACCAAGCTTCCAATCAACGTGTCACATCTCCTCTACCTGCTAACGCGATTACCCACTACGAACACCAGAACAACCTCCATCGCCATCAAACCAAACTTCGCTGCCATCCTCAACCATCAACTCGAATTTCCTTCAACACTACATCTCACTGTCAACACCACGCCAAGCAACCTGCGACTTCCATTAGCTTCCTTGACCTCACGAACTACATAACTCCATCACGAAACAATCGCCTCATCCCAAACCGCGACTCTAATGCCTGAATCACGCTTCTCTTGCGACACCAATTATAGACATCAGGATAATTAAGTTTGGAAATTTGGTTTAAAAATTTTTATTGAGGAAAAATTTGACTTTTGGGAATACTTATGATTTCTGGAACAAAGATATGTAATTAATGTTGTGTTTTGCGGGTTTGATTGAGGAAAATTTTGTGATTTTTGGGTAGTGGGCTGGGCTATTTGAACGGTTTTGAGTGCTCTATTAAAAAAAAGTTGTTTTAAGTTTATTTTGTCTTGTTTAAATTGTTTTAGTCCAATCCTTAAAAAAAAGAGTTTGCTTCTTTTGAGTTTAGTTTTGTTTTGCCCTTCAAATTTTTTTTTTAAGTAAAACTTCACTTTTAAATTTTGTTTCCTTTTCAAAAAAAAGAAATTTTGTTTTGAGTAGTTTTCTTTCCAAAAATTTCCTTTATAAAAGAAAAAAAACAACCAAATAATAATAATAATAATAATAACAATTGTATATATCTTGTTTTTAATTTTCAGGTTGCCAAAGCAGATAGGAAGAGTTGCTTACTTTGCTCTGCTGGCGAAAATAAATTGTTGGCTTTCTTATAAATTTTTTTTTTGTCGCTTTCATCTCTACTCTTATTTGAATTGCATTGTTGATTGCTTGCATTTGCATTTATATATTAAAAAAAATTTCAAAAATTTAAAAAAGAAAAAAAATCCATTCGTAGTTGCATTGTTAATACATGTTTAATTTCTGTTTTGCATTTCATCTTAGAATTTGATTAATAATAACACACTTAATTGTATATTGACAAGTTATCTTCTTTGAACAATTTTATTTCTTGGTGTCTAGGCTACGGCAGAGTAATAACCATTTATAAATATTACGGTGATTCGTAAATATTATAGTAGTTGTTCCTCTGAAGGTACTTAAACCTTCGGCTGCATTGCTACGGTGATTCGTGGTGCACTGATAACTCCTGTCCGTTACCTGGCCGAGAACTATCTTGTTGATTTAAGACAGAGTGTGATTATTCAATTTTGGATTAACTTAGGATAAATCATTTGTAATTAACCCTTGCATTCATTTAGTTGCATTAGTTCATGCATATAAAAAATAAATTCAAAATCCAAAACAAAAAAAATTGTAAATATTCCTTTCCTTTGAAATTTTTAAATCCTTCTTCTTTGAAATTTCAAAAATCCAAAAAAAAATTAAAAATCAAAATCCAAAAATAAATAAATATTATAAAACATTTTCAAAAATAAAGAAAAATTTGAAAAACCAAAAAACAAAACAAAAAATCAATTTCCCTTTTGAAAAATAAGTTTTATTTGTAAATATTTTTCCTTTATAAAAAAACATTCTTGAAAATGTCCGAGTTTCCCCACTCATTTAGATTTTACAATTGTTGTGAAAATCAATATAATCCAGATGATTTCACTCCAAAATCATATGGATATTTTAACGACAACTTTTGCATAAACGATTCAAATTTTGAATCACAAAGTTTTCAAAACGATGACCAACCCTCGAATCTCGAAAATAGCATTTCATCTCTACTTGAAATCTCTACACAACAAAATCAAATGATAAGTGATTTGTGTAATTCTTAGTTGTGTAATAACTCGAGTCAAGGATTCCAAAATTTGAATTCAATTGAAAATTCAAACGATTTCGATTATAACCCATGCCAATTCTATTTCAAACTCCAAAATGAATTTCAAACTCAAAATGAAAATGGAAACAATTTTTCGAACGAATTTGGCAATGGGAATAGTCTTCAACACGTTGCAAGTGAAAATGTTTGTTCTCAATAAATCCAAATCGAAAATCCTCAAGCTAATAATTATAAATTGGATTTTGTTGAACAAATGAACGAAATTTACGATGATCACACGGATTCATTGTATGAAACTTATATGAAACAACGTGAACAACAAAACCAAATCCCAACGTGTGACGAGTTAAGTAATAATCCATCTTTTACCCAAATTGACGATTTTCAAATAACAACTTTTGAAATTGAAAATAATAATCTTAATGAAGTTGTTGAAAACACGGTAATTGAGTTGGATTTCAATTCTTTTGAGGGTGTGGAACCAAATTTAAAATTCGAACTTCCTTTTCTCAATTTCGAAAATTTGAATACAACAACTTTGGATTTTGAACTTGAGATACGCAATTAAGTTGTTGATAATCCAACAAAGGAAGACGAATTTATTGAACACAAATTTTTTGGACTTTTGGATGACGAGTTGTTAAATTCTGATGGGGAAGATTTAAATCACCACTTTGATTTTGAATTCAATAATTTTGAAGAAGTTTTCAATGATAAATTTGAATCTCAATTTGGTGATAATAAATTTGAATTTCAATCAATTATTCTATCAACCCCGAAAATCATCGAAAAGGAAACAACTCATACGGTTTTCAATAAAACGACATTCGTTTTTCCAAATCAACATTCAACTTTGAAATCTTTTACGATTTGGTTTTTCGAGCTTAAGCTGTGTCTCGTATACTTGACGAGGCAAATGAATCGGTTTTTGGAAGACCGTTTCATCTACTTTGTGATGATATACTTTCTAAACTCTTGTAAATAATAATCTTTTGGTTTTCATGTAAATATAGATCTTATTTTTATTTTCTTATCTCCTTCCACTTGGGTTGACTGTGGGGACACAGTCAAAATCAAGTGTGGGGGGAGACTCATCATCATTTTCGATTTTTCATGGTTTATTTATTTTTATTTTTATTTTCTTTCCAAAATTTTAAAAAAAATCTCAAAAAAAAAATGAATTTGATTTATTTTTATAGAAACCATATAGGATAAATATATGGTTTTGGCTCATTAAATTGAAATTTTTGAAATTTAATTTGTCTTAACAAAAATAAAAATGAAGTTTGATTACAAATAAAATGGTTTAACTAGTATATAGGAAGATTCATACGTGTTAATTATGAAATACATCCTAATTGAAAATCTTTGTTTTAAAAAGTGGTGAATTTAAAGTAAAGATATAACATTTTTTTTGTCTTCTAAGTTAAATGGTGCTAAGATGATTTTGCGAAACTCTCTCTCTAAAAAAACAAAAGAAAAAAAAACTTTATATATGTATATATTTTCTTAATAAACACCTAGAGTCGTGTGTTCACACTCGTGTGTTCACTCGCCATGCTCTGTACCCTTCTCACGTAAGTCCGGAAGGCAGTGCACGATCGGTATATCTGACCTCAGTTTATCTGAGTTAGGTGTATGTATATAAAAATTCTTTTTAATAACGCCTACAGTCGATAGGTGTTCACATTCGTGTGTTCACTCGCCACGCTCTGTATTCCCCTCTTATCAGTCCGCAAGGCAGTGCATGGGTAATATATCTAGCCTCAGTTTATCTGAGTTAGGCATATGTAAATATTGCTAATATCAACTAAATTTTCAAAAGAAAAAATGGAGAGAGTAAGCAATTGAAATCCAAGCACTATTTTAACTTATTTGATTTGACTTGTTATTGAAAAGAAATAAAATTACCACTTTGATAAACTTTGATAATCAACTAAGGATCCATTTTATAATTAACCGAAACAACGAGTTAAACTATAGTCTATTTGTTTTGGTAACTTAATTTTTGTTGGAAATTTTGATGAGTAAATGACTTAAATTTTCAAGATAATGACCAAAACCTCTATTTAACTTAGTTGTGTCAATTTGAAAATAAATCCTTCATTGTAAATATTTTCAAAAACTTGCATTCACATCTTTGTAAATAAATCTTTCATTTTGTAAATATTTTCACTCTGCATTTGGATTTTGTGGGTAGTATCCACTGAAAACCCTCACGAGACAACACTCGTCCCACTGGGGATACCCAGAGGTTTAACGGCTTGTTGCATACGCTCAATGCAATCGTAGTCCCTACGAAAATAGATTTATCTTAGTTTTTTTCTTTATTCGAGGACGAATAAAAAGATAAGTGTGGGGGTATTTGATGTGCACGTAAATGTTCATATTTTTACCACCATATTTAATCTATTTAAATTAAATAAATGATCATATCGGGTATTTTAACTTGTTTAAACCAAAATTCATATTATTTTCAAATCGTCACATATTCATCTTCATCCAAGGGCAAAATGGTCATTTTTGTGCATATATTAATTTGAGAAAATTTAATTAGAAATTTCTATAATATTTTATAGGAATTTGGCTTCATATACAAGTGGTTTCATGAAGATATATGTATGCACAAAGAAGATACAAAGGAACGGAGATGGAAATAATTCAAAGGCAAGATAATGGAGGACCTCACTTACCCACCTACCTTAATGTACACTTAGGAGCTAATGCATATGCTAAAAGGCCATCAAATCTTCATGCACACTTAATGGATGATTAGTGGATGTTAATGATTACTTGTTCACCACACTACCTCAAGGGCAATTTGGGCATTCCCCAAAAATATGAATTAGGGTTTAACACTTGTATAAATACCCCATATCTTTATGTAATCTTTTTCTTCTTAGTCTCTCTTTTAGGCTCTCTTCTCTTAGCCTCTTCTATTAGGAAAATAAAAAAGAAAGCTCTCTTTCTCTTTTCATGACTACTTAGCCATTTTTTATTTTATGTAATCTTCTTTTCTTTTTATGCAATGTTAATTATTGTTTCCTTTTACTTACATGTTCATTTCCTTTCATGCTAGTAGTGTAGATTTTCTTTTATGCAAGTAGATTAGTTTTTTCTTTCATTTAGCTCTCTTTTCCTCTTTGTTTTGTTCTATGTTGCAAGCTATATCTGTTGATATGATAACAAATATGAGAAGCTAAACCCCTTCAATTTAGGGGTAATGAAGCTCTCTAATTATATAGCTTCAACATTTCGATAAATGTTATGCTCTCTTTTTGTGCTTCATGGAAAATGATGTTTATGTAATTTTGTGCTTATTATTGAGTTTGATAGCTTATGTTGTTCAAAACAAATAGGCTATGCTTAGTCATATGAATCACAAATTGCCTCTTCATCTATATATGATTATGGCAAAGAAGTGAATGTTTAAATCAAAATTTGATGGCCTATATTTCTAAACAATAGTTAATAGGCCATGCTTAAAATAGATTTTCATTTTCAACTTTGTTTTCATTTTCATGAGAATTAAAAGTGGTTTAAAGGTTGTGTTATAGTTTGATGGCTTATGTTGAGCTAATTAATAGCACAAATGAGCCATACTTATGATAAGCACATCAATTAAGCTAACTATGACAAAGAAAAGAGAGATCATAACTTCAATTTGTTGATTTATGTGATCTAGAGAGTGGAAGTTGCCCCTAAATTGTCTTAACACTCTCATATTTTTATCTATTTTCTTTTAGCTTGTTTTTACTTTCTTTTAGTTAGTTAACAATCCCTCGAATTTGGTTTAATTTGATTGAATAGATATTTAAAATCATCAATTCCCTGCGGATCGACCCCCATTTGCCACGTACTACAAGTGTACGTCGTGCGCTTGCGGTAAAATTTTATTTCAAAATTTTTCAACGGTTTTCTAACTCGATAAAAATTCCGCTGTTAAACAACCAAATTCCAACATTACAAACACATGATGTCAAAGAATATAAATTAACACAAGAGAGAGACAAGCAAAGCTATCGTAATCACAGTTTAATTCATGCACAACTAAGAACAAAGAAGCACTACCGAACCCAAAGAAACAATCACAAATCAAAAACATAAAGAACAACATTTCTCACCACAAAGATCTCATATCCAATGTGCATGAAAGTCACTATGGAGGAAGTCGATAAGAAAGAAGAAGATGAGATTAGGAAAAATACGACGGGTTAGGAGTTGTATATGATACAACCAATAAGGTGTGCGAGCCAATGATTTATTGGGCTTTCCTCGAGGTCAAAATCTCAAGGCAAGCGAGAGTCCTAACACCCACTAGAGAAATCAAAAAGTTTCTATGTTTTTTTTAGGAATTTGAGAAACATTAAAGTTTTAGTGTGGGACTTATTAGAAAATTAAAATGGTAACATTTAAACTTTCTAATATTGTAAGAACGTTTGTTATATAAAGTTAAAATAACCTACATCGACGAAGTTGTACAACCAATAAAATTAATGAAATATTTATCAGTTATGATATATAAATAAGCCAAATTAAGATTGACATAAAAATATAATATATATTTACAAATGAATCAGTTTTCACTTTAATATCCAAGCTTGGCCAATTTATGCAACAACTAAAATATTCATGCCTCAGTTGCATAAGTGCTAATTTGTATGAGATTGTGTATTGCCTTCAATGAGTGTCAAACTCTGATAGCAAAACAACAATATAAATATTGGATCCATATTCTATCATATATAAATGTTATATGATAAACCACCAAGGTTCATAATGAATAAAACTTCGATGAAATTTGTTCATTGGAAATAAGCAAATAAACCATAATGTGAAATCATATATTCAATACAATTGATTATAATAAGGATCTACTTTGAGTGGTTCGGCCATTTTGGAAAAGAAAACTAATGTACGAGAGTAGATGTAATTTAGGCATAGTTGGAATGAAGAGAGTGAATTGTCCCTATACTTCATAAAGGGACATTGGAAAATGAGATTTGTATAAAATACTAAAAGATATTTAATATGGAATGAGAAATATTATTTCTATTTGTATAAAATACTAAAAGTTATTCTATTTTAGTGATGTTGGACCGATGTTCATGCAACAGATAGAGTATGTTGGGATGGGAGATTTTTGGGACTAGTAACATTTTAGCTACACCTTGTAAATACTTGTAAATATTTTATCTTTTAATGAAAAGGACTTTGAATCTGCTTCCTAAAAGAATGTTATTTTTATTCCAATTTTGTTTTGATACAGAAAATTGTTTTCTGCAAGAGTTATTTTTATGAGTTTTAGATATTTAATCAAAAACCCTAGACGGTAAACTAGTTAGAGTGAAAGAAATAAATATAATTTTTATTTTTTTGGTCTTTTTATGGCTACGATGCTCATTCCCTGCACCATTCCTTATTCCACTCCACCTCCCATACCTCTCTGCCACTAAACTGCACCATGCGCCGCTCCTTTCTCCTCCTCTATGTCTCCTCTCCCTCCTTTATCCTTGACCCGCGGCCTGTCTCCAATTCCTTTCCCCAGCCTACTGACCCTTACCTCCTGACCCCTACCTCCTCTTTCTTATATGTCCTTACCTTCTTCTCAACCTACTTCCTCTCCTCATCCCCATGTAAATGATACTCCACTCACATTCTCTGGTTGTACTATAGGTCAAGTCCAAGATGTTGTTACACAACAAATTCACATTGCACTAAAGATTTGGACTTCCTTGTTCAAAGATCTACCTCGTAATATGGGTTCCTACATACCAAATTACTTTGATCTTAGCTATTAAGGAAATGCCTTGAAATCACCACAAAAAGTTATTGATGAAGACGTAAATTTTTGGCAAAAGTATCTTGTTGGTTTTTCCTCGCTGAGAAGCTAAACTACCTGGCAACGGTATCTTTCCTTAAATGATTGTGGAAGTTAAAAGGAGATTTTGATGTCAAATCCAATGGTTCAAACTATTTCTTCAAATTTAGTTGTGATGAGGATAGGCATATAATTTTGCAATCAGATCCAATATTTAAAAGGGGATAAATGTTCTTTATCAAAATTTGGAAGCCTGCCTTCGGATCGGTCCAAGCGCAAGTTAAGAATGTCCCCATTTAGTTGCACTTTTACAACATACCACACATCATATGGACCTTATTGGGTATTAATTGGCTTGCAAGCCATATCGGTAGATTAGTATGCTTCAACGAAGCTATTGAGAGACAACAAAGATTGGAATATTCTAAATGTCTTATTGAGATTACGATGGATAAAGAGCAACTTGATTACATTTCTGTTGGAGAAGGCAACTGCCAATAGGTACACGTCTAATACTCTTAGAAACCATTAATTTGTACGCACCATCACACCTTCGGTCAAGCTATTTCAAATTGTAGCATGGCACAAACTCTAAGCTCTACTAAAATTAATTAAGTTCATGATTCTGGGAAGCAACCTGAAACATAAGAATTTTTTACCCATTCCTCAAAAAAGTATAACTTGAACAAGATTACAAACCACACAAAGCATCAAGTACCTCCAAAGATTTGGAAAAAGAAAGCTTCAGTCAATAAGCAAACCAATTCAAATCAGAATTTAAAGCAAACAAATCAGCAACACAATAATGCATATCAAGAACATGTGCATGAATCAACCAGTAAAAATATTAGAGCGTAAAGATCTGATGCATCCAACAAAATAGCAGACACAACTACCTCTATTGATGAAAATATATTTCATGACACTACAAACAGGTTCTCCATTCTTGAAGACCTTGAAGATGGAGATGTTGAAAAAATTGATGCAAATAACGAGCTAGACAACTTAAATGACATCATTGATCTAAATGACCCCTTTTTATTCATGTGCATTCTCAAAATTCTCTTGAAACATCCATGCTTACCTCCACCAGCACAAACACTCCAATTCCAAACAAAGAAACAATCAATACTACACCCCTGTATTAATTTACATCAAAATCCAATCCAAAACTTCAATACTGAACAACGGAATCCTATTCTTAATGGTCCTCAATCCCTACAGACCCTCAAATCTACAACTTTCAATCCAAAAACTTCACAATAGCTCATCAACGCCATTCTACAAACTCCACATCACCCAATAACCACTTGTCTAATGAAGCCGAATTTTCAAACCAAAATAAACAAAATGAAGCAAGAACTGAAACCCCAAGCTTCCTCAATTCCCCACCCTCTGAATATTAAACTTAAAATAATGCTTGCTTGCACACTACTCTATCCTCTCCAAGTAAACCTAACCTCAATTCACCTAACCGCATCACTATATTCACACCTGACCTCACAAATACCCCGCTTGCTACCAACCATATTGAGTAAGACATGATAACAACTCCTAGAAAAAGCAAGAACTCGTGTAACAGGAAAAACAGGAAAAACAAAATGAGGCAGAAGAAAAGCTTAGAGCACTCTAAAGAGGATGACTTGAAATCCGCTGAGGATTTTTCTCTTGAAGAAGTGTTACCAAAAAATCTCACAAATTCAGAAAATTACCAAGCACACCTAGGGTTATAAGGTTTTCTACCTCAAAATCATCTACTTTCAATGATTGATAACGTAGGATAATGGATTGTAAGAGGTGCTCATTTGGAGTCCAAATTTCATGAAATAAAGCAACTTATAAAATCTCTTAGTATCTGTCTCATTTCTCTTGGTGAAACCAAACTGAATGTTGAGTTAATTGCCAAAATTGCTCTCATGCTTGCTCCATTGTGATCATCTTTGAATAATTTACAACACGCTTCATCCGATCGTCTCCTCATCTTATGGAATCCACAAGTCTACTCAGTTGCTATTTCATTATCCAGTGGACGAAACATTCACTCTCAAGTTAAGCATATTTCTACTGGTACATCTTTCTACACAACATCAATATATTCCAATAACTCCAAAAAATCTAGACAACATCTCTTTGATGATCTACCCCTTTTACACAATTCTTAAACCCCACAGCTCCATTATGGGGATTTCAATAGCATGCGGTCATTCTCTGAAAAACTTAGTGGCAATCTCTTATAACTTAGAGATATTGCTCCTCTTAACCATGCTACTCTCCAATCAAATTTAACTCAAATACCAACCTCAGGTTCTTTTTATACATGGAACAATAACAATAGAACCGATAACAGAATATTCTTTAAACTTGATAGAGCTTACCTCAATCCTGAAACTTTCAAAATGACCTAACATAACCCCTTATATTCCAACCTAAAAATTTTCAAACCATGGTCCTACCTATTATCCTCTCCTATGACATGGCAGACACTAAGGTCCCTCTAGTTTCAATTTTTCAATATTTGGACTAATGATATTAAGTTTTCTCCTTTGTTGCAGCAGGTTTGGAGTACTAAAGTGTTTGAAATTCCAATATACATATTTCAAACTAAGCTCAAGCTAACTAAAAATAACTTCAAGGAGTAGTTTAACCGAAAATATAGCTTTGGTAATTATCATTCCTCTTCAATTAGAGAGCTACTTCATGCTCAATGGCTACTTATGCAAGCAAACCCACATGATATGTAAATCTCAGCTAAAGAACACAATCTTTATACTGAACTTATTGCCACTGTTGGTTCTAAAATCGAAGTGACAAAGCAAAAATCAAAGATTGCTTGCAATGTACAAGGTGATAGGAATATTAAGTTATTTCACACTTCTCTGAAACTCTCTAAGGCGAAATCTCTCAATCACTCCATTCTTGATTAAGATGGTAACTTCACAATACTCCTCCTCGGTCACCAACCTATTGTCCAATCCAAATAACCTTCACACTGACCTAAACCAGCTCACTAGTCCTCATATACCAACCATTTCATAATCTCAAGCCAATGATCTCATAAACCAAACTATTCATGAGGAAATTAATTAAAAAGGCAATGTAAGATATGAAAGCTACTAGCTCTCTTGGACCAGATGACTTCATTGCACACTTCTATCAAAGAACATGGAATATTATATGTACTGATTTTACAAAAGCAATCTTGCATTTTTTTCAACACAAACAAACTGCTAAATGAGATTAATCATACTAAGTCACCTCTTACTCCAAAAACTTAACTGCCACAAGATGTGTCTCAATTTAGGCCTATTGCTTTTTGTAATGTTGTGTACAAGTGTATTACCAAAATATTGGCTACTAAAATAAAGGCATGTCTTAGTGAATTAATATCAAACAATCAAGATGCTTTTCTGCCTAATAAATTAATACCTAAGAATATTTTGCTATCTACGAACTTATGAAGGGGTATAAAAGAAAAAATATTTCGCCAAGGTGTGTTCTAAAATTAAATATTCAAAAAACTGATGATATTGTTCAATGGCCATCAATAATATTAGTATTATCAAAAATGAATTTCCCCTTACCTTTTCTTACCTGGACTTACACATGTATCTTCATACTAAGATTTTTTGTTGCTGTAAATGGGCAGTGTATTGGCTATTTTTCCTCCATGCAGGGTATAAGGCAAGGCGACCCTATTTCTTCTTATTTGTTCATATGTGTGATGGAATGCCTAACTTCTCTAATCGACCAGAATGCGGTAACAAGGAAGGTTGCAAGGCACCTAAACTATGTTAAGAAAAATGCCACCACTCGCATGTTTGTAAATGACTTCCATCTCTTAACAAAACCAACTACAATTTCCATCAACAATGTCATGCAAACTCTGGTTGATTTTACTCTTATGAGTAGAATGTATTATCAACAATGTCATGCAAACCTCATACACTTTCTGGATTATCTCCCATTCCTTCTTCTTCCATTTACTTAGATGTTCCTATAACTGAAGCTAGGATCACAATAGTTCAATGCTTAACCTTGTTTGAAAAAATTACTGCTAAACTTAGTAGTTGGTCCATTTCCAAGCTTTCTATGGCTGACAGAATTGTGGGATTCAAATCAATTACTACCTCAGTGACCACTTAGTTCTCAAGATTCTACATTCTTCCACAAAAACTTATTTTTGAGTTAAACTTATCATTCAATCATTATTTATGGCATTCAAACCCTTTTTCCAAGTAATTAGTACCAATTTCCTTCAATAAATAACAACTCCCTTAAAAACATGGAGGATTTTGTCCCAATAATATAAAGTTGTGGAATCAATCAACTGCTTTACACTTTCTCAATCTTATCCCAATAATAATAGTGGCCTTCGGACTCAATGGAATGTATACTATACCTTGAAAAATAAAAACTTATGGATATTGGATATTCCTCCAAACGGCAGCTGGTTTTGGCATAGTACACTAAAATTAATACAAACATTCTTTGCCTTTAGTTAGGTGCAATCCAAACTCATCATTTTGGCACTCACCATAGAGCAAGCAAGGTCTCATCCTATCTGAACATATAAACTACAAACTAAGAGCACTGATTGGAATACCTGAAAATGTTATCGCTACTGATTATATACTTTTAGGTACTACCTTGCTTACTCTAGTTCTTCTATAATCAGAGGTATTTGGAATATTTACAATAAAACTATTATCAAGTTTCAAGTATGATCATTATTGTGAATAAGGGTTAAGTGTGTTTCTTATCTATCCATCACCAAGATATCTCTCAATCTCAGCCATCAGATCCAACGGTCAAGATTACATGATATCACTTAGAGAGGATTGCTGCACTGGGCCTTGGGCCAAAACTATTGCTATAAATACTTTGTAATCTCTATTGTACAATGTAGCTAATCATTTTCTGTGTAATACAATATCTTTTTCTAATATGGTATCAGAGCAATCTTAAAGCCTAACGGCATAAATAATATAAGATTAGCAATTTCTCCTCAGTTAAATCTCATCATCGGAGAGTCATATCTTTTCCGATTCCAACATCATCACCAACTTAGCCAATTCATTGTGCCACGCCTAGCAAGAATCTGAACAACTTCAGATTCTTAACTGGCTGCAACAATTCTTGGTCATTCTCTCAGATCTGAATCATCATTGAGTTCCTATCCCTCATTCCTGAATCAGTGCCTCGCCAATATCATTTGGCTGCATCACACATTCAAGAAAACCAGATTAGCAAATCGCCAAGATGTCTGATAAAGAAACAGGAGATGAAAGATCATCGACCACTTCAAGAAATGATAAAAGCCAAACAGTTGCATCAGATACTGGACTGATCAAACCCAAGAGTCAGATCATCAGCATCCCACTTGATGAAGACAATTACATACTCTGGAAATACCAGATCGAAACAGCCCTGAAGGGATATGGTCTCCAAGACTATGTCAAAGGGAAGATAGCCGTACCACCTGCAGTCATAGAGGAAGATAATGGAATGACTGTTAGCAACCCAGAATACTTGAAACATTTAAAACAAGACAACTTACTATCGTCATGGTTACTGTCATCCATCAGCTCAAGTCTATTGTCACAAATTGTTGGATGCAACTCCTCACATGAAATTTGGTCATCAATAGAACATATATTCAGTTCACAGTCAGCCGCAAGAATCATGCATTTTAAAAGACAATTACAAAATTCAAGAAAAGGAGACATGCCTATGAGAGAATATCTTGCAAAGATCAAAAATTTGTGTGACAGACTTAATGCAATTGGTCACAAAGTCTCTGAAAACGAGCAAGTTCTCACCATAACTAATGGACTTGATGATGAATATGAATCAGTGGTCACTTTCATAGCATCACAACAAACTCTACCAAATTTACAGTTTGTTCAATCTGCTTTGCTTGCTCATGAAGGCAGAATTGAACAAAGAAAGGCCATACAGAATGAACTCTCAATAAACTATGCCAGCAATTCAAGAAACAAAGCACAACAGGGCAACACAGCAAATCAAGAAAACAAACAAAATGGTCAGAGAAATAATTACACACAAAGAGGAAGGGGTAGAGGAAGATGGAACAACAACAACAGAGTAAAATGCCAAATATGTGAAAGATTTGGTCATATAGCTAGCAAGTGTTACTTCAGGTTCAATAAAGAATTCACTGTTACTCAGCAAAGTCAAGGAAATCCCAACATCAATGTGACTCAACTGGAACAACAGCAAAGAAACAAGAATGAAGATTCAAGAACTCAGTCAACCATCTCAGATGAAACTAGACTAGACAACACAAACCTGGATGACTGGTACCCAGACTCAGGTGCAACCAATCATGTGACAAGTAACCTTCAAAATCTCAATTTAGGCAACAAAAGCTACATAGGTATGCAATCTATATATTTAGGTAATGGTGAAACTACAAGTATATCTCATGTTGGCACAGGAACCATCCAAGGTAAAAGAGAATTATACTTAAACAATTTACTGAGAGTTCCTGAGATTAAGAAAAATCTAATCAGTGTATCTCAATTTGCTAATGACAATAAAGTATACTTTGAGTTTCACCCAACCTTCTGTCTAGTTAGAGATTTACTAAGTAAAGATATATTGTTGCAGGGTAGTTTGAGTAAGGGGCTATACAAATTTAGTGCTGTGAAGAAATCTGAATCCTCAGTGAAGAAATATTGGTGCAACACTGTTCATACCAGTATTCAAAATGACAGAAATATTTTAGATCATTGGCATTGTAAACTAGGGCATCCTAGTATGAAAATTGTAAAAAGATTTCTGATGGATAATAAAATTTCTTTTCAAAATAGTAGCTCTTATGATATATGCACACACTGTCAATTAGGAAAAAGCCACAAATTACCTTTTGGCAATTCTGAAACCACATATAAAAATCCTCTTGAGTTAATTGCTGTAGATCTATGGGGACCAGCCCCACTAAATTCCACACAAGGATACAGGTACTACTTATCTTTTGTCGATGCATATAGTAGATACACATGGATATTCTTTCTGAAATCAAAATCTGAAACTCATGATGTTCTAATCCAATTCATTTCTTTAGCTGAAAAACAGTTTAATTATAAGGTAAAGATTATACAAACTGATGGAGGGGCTGAATTTCACTTAAAAAATATTTTCAAAACAGGGGTATATTACACAGGATAACTTGTCCTTATACATCTGAGCAAAATGGACTTATTGAAAGGAAACATAGACACATAGTCGACACTGGCCTAACACTATTATCTCAAGGGTCTTTACCACTAAAATATTGGCAAGATGCATTCACAACAGCTGTTTATCTTATAAACAGGATGCCAAGTAAAGTGATCAACTATAAATGTCCATATGAAAAATTATTTAGTGTTAAACCTGACTATGATGCATTAAAAACATTTGGATGCTTATGCTTCCCCTGTCTCAGGCCTTACAACAAAAACAAACTGAATCTAAGATCAAGTCCTTGTACATTCTTAGGGTATGCTACAAATCAAAAAGGATACAGATGTCTTGACAAAAGTGGTAGGATCTACACATCAAGACATGTCATGTTTAATGAAAATAATTTTCCTTTTGCAGGCAAAAATCTGACAAATGGCAACACTACAACAAGTCAATGCACCAGTCATACCAGAATCCACTTACCAACTATACCAGAATTGACCATTCACAAAGAACAGAAAAGCAATGGAAAACTTGAAAGTTTACAATCTACTGCAGAAACATAATCTGATTGCAATACAAACAACACACATGAATGGCCAATACAAGAGCTTGAAGAAAACAATGAAGCACTAACATCTGATGTGCCAACATCTAGTAATAATGTACCAATAGCTACAGAAAGTACAGAAGAAACTGGACATCATATGGTGACAAGGTCGAAAAGTGGAATATTTAAACCGAAAATATACAATACAAGTACTGAAATCATAGAACCAGTCTCATATGAACAAGCAGTTAAAGACAAAGGATGGAGAGATGCCATGAAGGATGAATATGAAGCATTAATTAAAAATCAAACATGGGACCTTGTGTCAACTCCAAAGGACAAAAACATAGTTGGATGTAAATGGACCTATAGGATCAAAAAAGATGCAAGTGGAAAAATAACCAGGCTAAAAGCAAGGTTGGTCGCAAAAGGCTACTCCCAACAATTTGGTTTTGATTTTAATGAAGTGTTTTCTCCTGTTGTTAAACCTACTACCATCAGAATTATACTTAACATAGCATTAAACAATCAGTGGAAAATTAGACAGCTGGATGTTCACAATGCTTTCCTTAATGGAGACTTACAGGAAGAAGTATATATGCATCAACCAAAAGGTTTTATAACAGAAGGAAATGAAGATAAAGTCTGCAGATTACATAAAGCCATTTATGGTCTCAAGCAAGCATCACGAGCTTGGTATGAGAAGCTCAAGGCGACACTAAGCAAATTGGGGTTCAATCCAACTAAGACAGACAACTCATTATACATCAAAATCATCAATCATGAAGCCATATATATATTGGTGTATGTTAATGACATTCTCATCACTGGGAGCAATGAGAATGACATCATTAAGGTCATACAGTTATTAGACCAAAATTTTGTTATCAAAGATCTGGGAGCACTCGATTATTTCCTTGGAATTAAAATCAGCAGACCGTCACAAACAGAAATGTTTTTATCTCAAAGACAATATGCCTCAGAAATACTGGTTCGTGCTAACATGGATCAGGCCAAGCCTCTATCCACACCCATGGTCAGTAACCTACAACTATCTAAGGACAAAGGGGAACCTATCAACAATATCAAGCAATATCGAAGCATAGTTGGAGCTCTACAATACTTGACTATTACCAGACCAGATTTATGCTTCAGCGTGAACAAGGTTTGCCAATTTATGCAAAATCCCCTAGACAGCCACTGGAGGGCCATTAAGCGAATCTTAAGGTATATAAAAGGGACACAAGATTATGGTATACTTTTAACTCAAAATAAGGAGGTAAATATACAAGCTTACAGCGATGCCGACTGGGCCAGTGACGCAGATGACAAACGATCCACTTCAGGCTACTGCATCTATGTAGGTGGCAACCCAGTCTCCTGGTGCACCAAAAAGCAATCAACCGTATCTCGTTCAAGCACTGAAGCCGAATACAGATCAGTGGCAAGCACAACTGCAGAAATAACATGGCTTGAAGCCCTAATTCATGAATTAGGGCTCGAACAAAAAGAGAAGCCACTGATTTGGTGCGATAATATGAGCACCATCTCCCTATCACTGAATCCGATCCAACACTCTCGCACCAAACACATGGAAATTGATTTATTCTTTGTTCGTGAAAGAACAGCAACGGGAAGACTAGAGATTAGGCATGTTCCCTCTTTTTATCAACGCGCTGATATTCTCACAAAGCCATTATCTTTTAAGAACTTTGCGAGATTATGAGAGGAGATGAAAATTATTGATGGAAGCAGACTCCATGGCGGCGAGAGCAAGAGAAGTGAAAACCCTAGCTCAAATTGAGACCGGGTATTGTGAATAAGGGTTAAGTGTGTTTCTTATCTATCCATCACCAAGATATCTCTCAATCTCAGCCATCAGATCCAACGGTCAAGATTACATGATATCACTTAGAGAGGATTGCTGCACTGGGCCTTGGGCCAAAACTATTGCTATAAATACTTTGTAATCTCTATTGTACAATGTAGCTAATCATTTTCTGTGTAATACAATATCTTTTTCTAATAATCATCTAATGGAATGATAACAAAAGCGATACAATCTCAAACATATATAACTCTTTATTGGCATTTCAACAGAAAAACACCTTTTCAAGGCATAAGCACATTTGGGAACAATTTTTTTTTGATTTCTTAGAAGGTTCTATTTGCACACTCCGGATAATCTGTACAACAAGGGTGTCAACAATTCATCCAATTATTTCCTTTGCAATAGGTCCAATGAGAATATAATCACCTTTTCTTTTCCAACATTTGTGTACACAACCTATAAAGAAGGCTTCTCTCTACTTTAAGGATTCACAAATCTTCTTGAAACTCGCTTATAGAATAGGTTATGATTATCAAGGCCACAAGATGGCAATCTAACAATGCAATTTTTCTCCTAAAGATCCTAAAGAAAGCAATCTATCTGGTATGGGAGGAATAAAATTCTCAGCTCTTTCATGGAGTTAGACAACTTGTGTCTGCTCTTTTGAAATGGATTTTGATTGAGGTTTAGAGTGGGCAAGTTTTGAAAATCGATATAATACCTTAAGGATTTAGGGCATTATCTGATTTTTATTACTGGGTTGGGTTAAGCCTCCCTCATATTTGTTTATTTTTGTTTTTCCTACTGTAGTTATAAAGAGCGAATAATCCACCTAAAAAAATCGGCTAAACTTGTTATATAAAAAAAGAAATAAATAGCTCATAATAAGTAGATAAATGGAGCTTCATATTTCATACGCTATCATAGTAATAGCGAAAAGAGTTGGAACATGCCATATGATATTTATCAGTGGACGCATCAAGATATAAAAAATTGTTTTTGTAAATACACCAAATATTATTATGAAATAATAACTGTTTTCAGTATTGACTTAAAATAAATATGCTTTTATTTTGTTATGAATATTTTGAATATTCATTATGAAAATAAATATATTACAATAACCTTATTTATTGCATTAGCTATATAACGCAGAAGTATCTAAAAATTTAACGATTGTTTTTGGGATTATGGACTAAGCCATATCTTGGACGAATAATTCTTTAAATCATAAGATTATGAATCATATGGTACTGATGAAATATATCATAGAAGATTAAGGGTGAACCACCCATTCAGTGGGAGCGACAAAAGAGTTGGTGAACTCTTCGAATTGATACATAAAGATTAATGTAATCAAAAGTCTAATGATACCAAAATGGATCTGCCTACTTCGTTTAATCCACAGATGAACTATCATAGAAATGAACATATATATTTGATGAACAAGTAATGTATTTATGATAAGCTCATTGAATATAGAATGGAAGTAGAAAACATAATGTGACACCCTTAACTCTATACTCATACTACCCAAGAGTATTACTAAGTAACATTATCGAGTAATATGGAGAATAAGACGTTATGGGGGTACACATGTGAATATTCCCTTGGGCTAACACTGGTACATACTTAATCATTGAATAAATAACTAACTTATACATAAACAGTATCGGCATAAAGCAATAAACTTGTATGACTCCAGGATAGAACAATACTTAGTGCATAGTATATAGTAAAGAACACAGAGTAAGAATCGCAGCGATAATATACAATAGAAAAGTATACAGAGATCTAATAAACATCAAATGTACAATGCCTTTAAAATATTCAATACATGAATCCAAATACAACTGAAGAAGTATACAACAAATATAAATAATGAAATCCTAGCCTCCATATATGTCCTACATCCATAAATTGGTCATCTAATCCCTAAACCTGAAATGCCTTGAAATGACCTGGGTATTATAAATAACACACGGGTCAGACTATGTCTACAATTATGGGTGTAATATAGTATACGATAATAATATATAAAAAGTATAATAGTTTTAGCACAACAGTCTCAAAAGATCACCAAATACATCCACAAGAAACTCATATAGAAAAGTGCCATCACCCATATAAATCAAACTAATAGACAACAAGAAATCACATCTAATGAATGAATCATTTATATCCAGAAATCATCATCAAAATCTAGAAATCATTAATAATGAGATATCCTTAAGTATAGTCAGGCAAGAACACAAACATATCTCTTAATCTCACATTACAAAACATCATCATAGAAAATGAAATCATCAAGTAAATTGGACTAATACACAACAATGCTCTAAGATAAATACGTGTATATATATATATGTGTGTGTGCATGTATACAATTGAAATTTTTGGGTCTGCCATAATCAAAGTAATAAAATAAGCAATCATCCAAATAGATAGATAACAACACATGTCAAAGAAGAATACGGGGTTGACCGTTAGTCTCCGATATAATCTCATCTCATATATGTCTATTTTCCACACAAAACCAGCAGGGAGACTAATGGCCACATGCTCGCTTCAGGAACCCAGGGTCTACTAGCCTCCTGCTGAGTAGTCGGATATGTACCTACAGTCTTCAGTTACCTCAACGGACATCGTGACCCCATCCAAAAATTACTCATCTACGCGTACTCTTGGTCACGACCCTGCATTGCCCATATTGTTAACAGACTACCGGTCTAAGCGACATAAGGGGCTATGGGCAAATACCCATCCACTACTACTATGACGCATATCAAATATAATATACAACTACGATGTCACGGATCTTGGACACGACCCCACGATCAGGCCGTCAAGGTGGGTACTGGCCAATCTGGTTCACTACCGAAATAGAAAGGAAGCTAGACATAGGTTGATAGAGATGTATCATACACAATGACCGACACATGGCTCTATATATAAGCTAGCACATGGCTATAAAATACACAATGCAGCGAGTATCCTAGGTAACACACCCCATATTGAGTGTCATTTAGGAGCAAAAGAATAACCGAATAAATATCACAACGGTGTCCCATACCACCGCGTGTTACTAATCCATTTATTCAGTGCACACACATCACACTTGATTCTTCAATATTCTATATAATAAGTCCAAAGAATATCTGAAAAAATAACTGAAAGTCTCATAGCAGACGGTATTATAGCACCGTTTATTCTAATTCCTAGTCACATAGAATAAAAACCATCAGAAAATCATATAGAAAAAGGTCATCACCGTATCATACTAAATTACTCAATAAATCAATATCAACGTTGAATCATTCATTTGATCCAATTCAAATCAGAAAAGTAAGACAAAACGGAGTAATCAAAAACACACACACACACATATAACAAACAAACTAATATATAATAATAAATCAATCGTAACATATAATCTTTAAAAAATACTTAGAAATGGATAGTAAATATATGTGTTACAGAATTAGCTAGATAATTATCTAAACTTTACAACAAACAAATAATTCCTTAGTCTTTTATAAAATTAAATAATAATTTAATACTCATAAGTGACAACAAAAACTCATTCCTTTTCTTTAAAACCCCAAAAATAATTTGTAAAGCTAAATATTACACTTAACAATTATTTCATAATTTTCTACAATTAAATACTATTTTTAAATAATTTTAAAAAATCCAAATCAGTTTAGTATATTCATAATTGTTACCCCGCCTTTTGGACAAGGTCGGGATATCAACAAATTGGCTAGAACAGATGGATATAAGGATTGGAGATCGATTGGAAACAAGGCTATGATCGATACCGTCAAAATTGGACCAAGTTCCAATCAAGGCGGGATCGATCGAGAATGATAAACAAGGTTAGATGAGGCTACGCTTCGAATTTCAGGTCAATCGAAGTTCTTACGCTCTAGTTATGGATGGATCAATATTGGTGAGGAACAGTTTTGGATCGATACTTTCGTATCGATCGTCGTGATGACTGGTTTGGATCGATGCATATCGTATCGATGCACTTTGCATCGATCAGGTGGCTCTAGGAAGAAAATGATTTGATGGATATGGAGTTTGTATCGATATGCACATATCGATTGGATGGCGAGGCATGTCAATGCATTTCATATCGATCAGGACTGGGACCGATACGAAGAATGAAGCAATGGTTACAGGGATTAGGATGAGCATTTCGTATCGATCATCGATACAAAGGACACACTCAGGGACTGATACGAAGAGGATCGCAGGGATTTGGAAAAGCATTTCGTATCGATCACTTATTGATCGATACGATGGACATACTCGGGAATAGCTGTGTTGGATGGATACGAAGGATCCAAGAGCCATTTCGTATCGATCGTGTTCGTATCGATCGATACGAAGGAAGCGGTCAGGATGGGGCGCAGAACATGGATCTGTGTGTGAGACTCAGATCGGTATGAGAGGTGTGGATACGAAGTGATGGACATAAGGCAATGGAATTGATGGATACAAATAGTATAGCGATCGATATGAATTGATGGAGGCGAAATTCATGGATATGAAGCTACCAGGCCACAAAGAGAGGCACGAACTTGGACCGATCATAACTCTCAAACCATGGATCCAAATGTTATGAAATTTTCACAAGAGCTTTTTTTTTCACTCAAGAATGTCCATGATCAATCTCAACTCGATTGGAGCCAATTTGGATCGATACGAATTGTACTTGGATCGATCCCAAACGACCCTGGATCGATCTAATGGGCCCACCTGCGCATGAGAAAAGGTATTTCAGGTTTGGGGTGGATATTTTCAGATCTGCACCTATAAATAGTAGCTCTATGGCAACTAAAAAGGGATCGGATCTTATTCTACTTTCCTAGACGAAACTCTGCCATTTTGTTTACTGATTTCAAAGGCTTGTAACTGTAATCTCAATATAAAAGGAATACAAGGATTGATTTAAAGTGGACGTAGGCTGGAGATAGCCGAACCACAATAAACCTTGTGTTGCTTTCGTACTCATTTTTAATTTTGCCATTTCTTCATTTTTATTCTCTAATTTATATAGATCTGAGATCTGTGTTTGAATATTGTGGATCTGTGTGTAAACACCGGTGCTTTCATGGCTTTCGGGGTTTGTGATCAATTTTGGCGCAAACAATAATCAAATTAAAACCTTTTTCAAGCTTGAATTATATATTAGAATTCCATAAAACATACTTTGAAAACTCTTAAATATCAATTACAAATAATTACATATATTTCTAGGATTTTATAAGATTTTTATAGATTTATTAGAATAAAAAACTAAATTATTCGTTATATAATCAATATCTAAATTAAATAAATAATGAATAATATTAAATAAAACTTTTTATAAAAATAATTTTGTATTTACAATATGTCAAACTTTTACTTTCCAAACATATTTTTATTTGAATTTTTCTTTTGATTTTAAAAATATATATTTTCCTTTTTAATTTAACAGGTTACTAACAAAGGAAAGGTCGACCTCTAGGTGTCGACCATCACACTTAAGGGGTCAACCACTAGGTTTTAACGGTCGACCTATAGCGGTCGACCATTGCAAGAGAGGGGTCGACCTATCAAGTTTTACTTGGAGCATTCTGCTCCACGTTTCGTCCCTTTGATCTTCGTTCTTCCACCAATTCTTCTCCAATTCATTGCAGAAGCAATATACTCAATCAACTAACAATACAAACACATCATATACTAAAAAATAGATGATATGGACTTAAATTTCTGAGTGCGTTTCTCACCTATATGCGTACTCCTTCAATCTTTTCTTCCTTTCTGAATGCACGCACACAACACAACGTCGCAGCAACAAAACTCAATTTCCTTCTTGCTACAGGTGCATACGGATATCGAGATGCATATATCCAAATTTGAGAATTTAATTAAAACAGTCTATTTGATTTGATTTTGTTTTCTAAAGGATGAGGACTAAGTTTCAGGAAGAAAGGATAATGCTCTGGGAAAGGATATGTGAACAAAATCAATAAATGAAAAAAAATCTGAAGATAGAAAATTATCAATACAGAAAACTCTGAAGATAGAGTTTAGGATTTGGGGCTAAAAATCATGGGCTTGGGTTTAGAATACTTGAGTTTGGGCTTTAGGTTAGGAACATAATTTTTATTTTATTATTTAATTTCATTTTATAAACTATTTTCTGTTTAAAACAAATTACCATAAAAATTCAGATGAAATTCATATCTTTAATACTTAATTATTTACCCAACATTATAAAATTTTCCTAGATTTATTTCCATATTTTAATTAATTTAAATTTAAATATCAAATATTCACATTTTAAACCCATTTATCTATTTTATTCCAAATTAATTTAATTTATAATCCCTTAAATAAATAATTATTCCCAAAGTCATTTAATTTCATCTCTAATTACTTCATTATAAATTTTCGATATTCAAATTATTTAATTTTAATTCAAAATTTCATTTTTAATTTATTAAATCTCTATTATTAACATTAATTAGTTATTATAAAACCGGGTTGTTACATGCATCCTCACACTTTCTTAGAAAGAATCTATAACAAAGTAAATAATTCCACTATCGGTACATCTTTGCAATAATCTATTTTTACAATTACGAATCTGCATAAATAATATTCTGCACTAATTCGTCAGACATCAAATAAGTAACACAAAATCAATGCCTAGCCCTTTTATCAGTGACTTGATATAAAACTTAAAAACTTTTGTATGATTTACGAAATATCGAAATGCCAAAATCTTTGCTTTTTAAATCAACATTATACCATAAACCTGATTTTGAATTCAAAAATATCAATTCATTATTCAAAATTCCTCAATTAAAAATTTCAACCTTCTAAAGGAAAATTCAATATGAAACAAATTAATAACTTAACTTTATTACAAAAAAATTCTTTCTTTAATTAACTCTACTTCAAATTGAATTTCGCAGTATTGTATTAATTTTAAAACACAGTACCTAAACCAAATTCTTTTCAAAATTCTTTTCTTCAATTAACATCAAACTACACAAATACTTTAAATGTACTTATAAATCAAATACTTTTCATATTAAATTTCCACTTTGAAACAAACTCTCACAAACTTCATTTTCTAATCATTAATAACATTCATACTCAAAATCCTTTTTATGTCAAAATATAATATTCAATAATCATTATTAAATTTTTCTATGTTCAACTATTTTCTTTCATTTAAAGCTTAAAACTCACTTAAACTTATTAAATCACAAGTCATACCATTCTAATACATTCTTATTTTATAAAGCTTTCAAAAATCTAAAATTAAAATTTATACCTCTATGCTTTTCGAAGATATTCCTCATCTACATAAATCAATATTTCCAAACCATATTAAATGATTTATATTCGCATAAACTATAATATCCTAAAAACTACAACTTAATTTCAAATATTAATAATTTATAAACTATTTAATTACAACTTCAAATTCATAATAAAATTTCACACATTATTACAATCATAATTTAATATCCAAAAAACCAAAACTAGTTTATACATAGTTTTTCAAAAAACGTTATACAATTTATTTCAACAAATATTATGTATCAAAATCACAAACACTATAATATAATAATGAAGTTGCCTCGCCATTGATTTTAGTGATTCACTTATATTATTTGGCTGCAATATTGACTATATGATCAATACTGCATTGCTAGTGACTTCAGTCATTCACATATATCCAATGGTTGCATGCATCACTTACACACACATACACAAAAAAATAATTATAAAACACAGTTTTCCAAAATAAATATACACTCTTATTTTCCAAAACCATTTTGGATATAGACTTCAAATACCACTATCAAATGTACTAACTTTACTTATATAATTACATAAAATATTCATCATTTTCAATATACTTTAATTTTCTTACAACATTTATATTTTTTCAAAACATTGTGTTCAAATGTCTCATTCTAGTGTTTAGGAATCACTACCGAATATGTATGCACCTGCGTCGACCAGAATTCGTAACACACTAAATGGACAAACTAACACAATTCAATTTCTCAAAATTTCTTCAAAATATTTTTTTCTATACATTTATATAAAATCATACTTCCTCCTTTATATATATAAATAAAAATCATAAACTTACTTTTGTTAAATACTTGCCATAATTCTTTACGATATCAAATCATTTCCAACAATTCAAATACTATCAAACTAGCATTAAATTTAAAGATTACTTTACAAAATATAAAGTAAACACATCAATAACATGCTATAAAAACAAAATCTTCAAAATTCTTAGCGATAACTTCAATACTGAAAATATCGCAAGGACTTACTACTAATAACTAAAATTTTAACATAAATTATCATCAACCAATGCAAACATAAATAATCAAACAAACAACAATGTGCTCAACAGAAAGTAATCCATACATTCCCGCTATGCACACTGATCACATTGGACCAAAACACAATACTTTATACTAAGCCACCAAAGGTAATTTGTTTTATATTTCATACTCAATAAATGCTAATAAAATATTTCACATACAAAATACAAATACTCTTCCAGATGATTACCCCAGTAATCATCATATAATATATATATATTCCAATTATCGACTTACTATCATAACACATCCAAAGGGACAGGGACTTCTAAGTCTCATCTAGGCCAATGACTCATGTCTCGTATATACGATGTATTATTCTGTACTTGCTACGATACCGAACGTGACACCCCCACCTCCATACCCATAGTACTCAAGAGTATTACTAAGTAATACTGTCGAGTAATATAGAGAATAAGGTGATATGGGGTACACACGTAAATATTCCCTTATGCTAACACTTGTACGTACTTAAACATCGAATAAATAACTAAACTTTATGTACACTGTATCAGCACAAAGTAATAAATACTTGTGCCTCTAGGATAGAACAATACATAACACATAGTAAATAGTAGTGAACACAGGGTTAGAATCACAACGATAATATATAATAGAAAAGTATACATCGATCCAATATACATCAAATATACACTACCTTTAAAATATCCAATACATGAATCCAAATACAACTCCATAGTATACAACAAATATAAATAATGAAATCCTATCCTTTATCTTTGACTAACATCCATAAATCGGTTATCTCATTCGTGAACCTGAAATGCCTCGGACATACCCGAGTATTATAAATAACACATGGGTCAGACTATATCTACATTATAGGTGTAATATAGTATATGGTAATAATATATATAAAGTATAATAGTGATAACATAACGGTATCAGAAGATCTCCAAATAACATCTATAAGAAACTTATATAGAAAAGCACATAAAGGTATCAAAAGATCTCCAAATAACATCTATAAGAAATTATATAGAAAAGCATCATCACCCATATAAATCAAACCAAGAGAAAACTAGAAAATTGTATCCAATGGGTGAATCATTCATATCCAGAAATCATCATGAAAATCAAGAAATCATTAATAACAAGATATCCTCAAGTATAGTCAGGCAAGAACATTGTAACGCCCAAATATATCTCTCAATCTAACATTATAAAACATCATCATATAATATGAAATCATCAAGTAAATTGGGTTATCTCACAACAATGCCCTAAGATCAATATATACATACATACATACATACATACATATATATATATAATGGATATTATTAGGCCTGCCATAGTCAAGGTAATAAAATGAGCCATCGTCTAAATAGATAGATGACAACACATGTCAAAGAAGGATACAGGGTTGACCATACTCTGGACACAGTCTTAAGTATAATATCATCTCATATATGTCTATCTTCCATACCAAAACTAAAAGGGAGACTAATGGCCACACGCCTGCTCCAGGAACTCAAGGTCTACTAGCCTTTTGCTGAGTAGCTGGATCTATTCCTATAGCCTTCAGTTACCTTAACGAACATCACGACCTCATCCATCAATGGCTCATCTACGCGTAGCCTCGGTCCCGGCCTTGCTATGTCCCTAATGGTAATAGACTACTGGCCTAAGCGATATAAGGGGCTATCAGCAACTACCCATCGACTACTACTACGATGCATATCAAATATAATATAAAACCATGGTGTCGCGGATCTACGATGTGACCCCACGATCAGGCCGTCAGGATGGATATTGGTCAATCTGGTTCACTACCGAAATAGAAAGGATGTTGGACCCAGGTTGATAGACATATAGCATACATAATGGTCGATACATAGCTCTACATATAAGCCAACACACGGCTATAAAATGCTCAACATAGTGAGTATTCCATGTAACCCGTATTGAGTGTCATCCATGAGCAAAAGAATAACGGAATAAATATCACAATGGCATTCTATACCACCGCATATTACTAGTCCGTTTATTCAGTGCTCACACATCACATTCACTCCTTCAATATTCTATATAACGAGTTCAAAGAATAACCAGAGAAATATTAACGAAAGTCTAATACCAGATGGTATTATAGCTCCGTTTATTCTAATAAATCGTAACACAGAATAAAAATCAACATAAAATCATATAAAAAAATGTCATCACCGTATCATACTAAATCAATTAACAAATAAATATCAACGGTGAATCATTCATTTGATCCAATACAAATTGAAAAAGTAGACAAAACAGATTAATCGAAAACACACACACAAAGATATATATATATATTATATCAAACCAGTCAATATACAATAATAAATCAATTGTAGCATATAATCTTAAATAAATACTTATAAATGGATAATATATATATATATATTACAGAATTAGCTAGATAATTATCTAAACTTTACCATTAATAACTAATTCTTCAATCTTTTAAAAAAATAAAATAACAATTTAATACTCATCAATAACATTAGAAAACATTTCTTTTCTTTGAAACCCCAAAAATAGCTTGTAAAGCTAAATATTACACTTAATAATTATTACATAATTTTCTATAATTAAATACTATTTTTAAATAATTTTAAAACATCCAAATTAATTTAACATATTCATAAACAAATAAACACCTTTTCAAAACCTGAATTATATATTAGAAGTCCATAAAATATGATTTAAAAAATCCGAAATATCAATTAAAAATAATTTCATATATTTCTAGAATTTTAGAGATTCATTAAAATCAAAACTAAATTATTCATTATATAATCAATATCCAAATTAAATAAATAATTAAGAATATTAAATAAAACTTTTTCATAAAAATAATTTCATATTTATAATACGTCAAACTTTTACTTTCCAAACAAATTTTTATTTGAATTTTTCTTTTGGTTTTCAAAAATATATATTATCCTTTTTATTTAATAACTTACTAACAAAGGAAAGGTCGAACTCTAGGTATCGACCATCACACTTAAAGGGTCGAACACTAGGGTTTAGTAGTTGACTTACAGTGGTCGACCATTGCAAGGGAGAGGTTAACCAATCAAGTTTTACCTGGAGCGGCTCCGTTTCACCCCTTTGATCTTCGTTCTTCCACCGATTCTTCTCCAATTTGCTGCAGAAACAATATATTCAATCAACTAACAATCCAAATGCATACTAAGAAATAAATGATATGGACATAGATTTGTGAATGCATTTCTCACTTATACATGGCTCCTTCTTCCTATCTAAATGCATGCACACAACACAACATCGCAGCAACAAAACTCAATTTCCTTCTCACTGTAGATGCATACGGATATCGAAATGCATATATCCAAATTTGGGAATTCAAAACAATTTATTTCATTTTAATTTATTTTTTAAAGGATGAGGTTTAAGTTTCAGGAAGAAAGGACAGTGCTCTTGGAAAGGATATGTGAACGAAATTAACGAACAAAGAAAAATCTGGAGATAGAAAATTCTCGATATAGAAAACACTTGGGATAGAGTTTTGGGCTTGGGTATGAAAATCATGGGCTTGGGCTCTAGGTTTGGAAAATAATTTTTATTTTGCTATTTAATTTCTTTTTACAAACTATTTTCTATTTAAAACAAATTACAATAAAATTCCAAATGAAATTCATATCTTTAATACTTAATTATTTACCTAACATTATAAAATTTTATTGGATTAATTTCCATATTTTAATTAATTTAAATTCAAATATCAAATATTCACATTTTAAACCCATTTATCAATTTTATTTCCAAATTAATTTATTTTATAATCCCATAAACAAATAATTATTCTTAAAAGCATTTAATTTCATCTCTAGTTACTTTATTATAAATTTTCAATATTCAAATTATTCGTTTTAATTATAAAAATTCATTTTAATTTATTAAATATCTTTTATTAACATTAATTAATTATTACTTAAAACGGGTTGTTACACATAACATGCAAAGAGAATAAAATAATTTGATTTGATCGAATAAGTGAGTACATCGAAAAGAGTTCCCAATGTACCTAAAACAAATAAAGTTCTATCTCAAAAGCTACTCCTCCTGATGAGGCATAATGATGAGTAAAACCGAGTTAACTTCTTTTTGTTAGGTCGTGTACTTAAGAATGAGTACATAAGGTTAAAATTAACTTAATCTAAAGCATAGCTTACAAGATCATACAAGATAAGAGATTATAAGAAACTAATACATATCCTAGGAAGGAGTTGATGGTGTGTGAGTTGACAGACTATACATAATACTTGTTCGTAAGGGATCCTGCGTGGACACACCAAATGAATTTGGGACCGATCAATATTGATTGAACAATTTATGTAATGAGCATTAGTTTTATAAATTAAAAACTAAATTAGTTTTATATTAATATAAAGGTAGCTCATTAAAATGTTTATAAGTACCTGTGCAACTGCATTGAGAAACAATTTTTTTTAAATAAACGCCAATTTTGTAACGAACAAATTTCTTTTAGAAATTATTCATAATAAAATGGATTTGGATAAAATCCAAATATAAAACTGATTACAAAGGATGAAATGAAATTGACCGAGCTAAATGGATACAACTAAATTAGAATGCCAAATAAGAACTCTTGCACATTAATGAGAAACTATGATTTTCTTATCGATATAAAGAAAAGAATATCCTCGGTTGTCAATAAGTCATTAAGAGTAATGACTCTACCATGTAGCATGTGAGCAAATGCAAAATGGATTCTAAATACATTATCAGAATATGATTTTTATAGTTGTACTTGAAGAGACATGATCCATCGACCGCAAAAGTGTCTCGAAAGAAGACCGTGCAGTTGGAATATGGTAAGCTACGTTGATAGAATAACACCCCAAATTTTAATTGTTGAAATTAATGTAACAGATTCGTCATTCAACATAATTAAGTTAAACTGGATTTTACTCGCTAAATTATTTCTCAACATGACTTTGAGTTTTGGTATATGTATGTTGAAATAGAAATTCTAAATAATGGTTTAGAATATTTTGTTTGAACTTAAAAACCAAAATGTCTTAAAGTAAGTGAGAGCGATAATGGAGTTTGTGAGTATTGCATATCATCCAAGAACTGAAACAAAAGTATCATTCGATAAGCATTAGAGTTAAGCAAGTATTTTTATAGAGAAATCAAATAGTTTGAATTTAAGTCAAAATACAGAGGAAGCGTATGTTAGTAAGAAAGAACATTAATAGGTACTAAAATATTTCTAAAACTATAAGTAAATGACAAACTTATGATTTTTAATGATCTACAAATGTTACGATCATTTTAGTTTGGTTGTTTAATTCTCAGTATTGGATTTGAAATTGACGCATTGTATAGTTAGTATAAAAGGATGTTGGTATTGTCCCAAAGTGATATACACAGACACCATACTAGATTGTTTAATCTCGAGCATGTAAGATGGATTCTTTATGCATTAGCAATAGGAATTATTATACATGTTATATTGTCTACATTATCGAATTTTGCTTATGTATTTGATAAATAAAGTAAGTATCAAATCGGAAGTAAGATCACTAAATAATAGTTTAGACTATCTTTGATATTTACGAAATACGAGAGAATTATCTGCAAAAACAATTAAGTCCTTATGAAGAAGTGTATGGACTCGAACTTCCAAAGTGATATCAAGTATAGTATGTCAGTCCCAAATCCATTTCTATCTTAAGTTCTGGACTTAAAGTTGGAAAATTTCCAAATAATAAGTTATGGTTGGTTCAACCAAAGGATTAGTACATCGCCTTGGATAGCACTGCAATAAAAGAAGTATAAATAAATGTACAAATTTAGAACTAAGCTGAGCATGATTTCGAATGTTGAGAACCTCATGACATTAATATATGATAAAGCTGCATTAAAGTTCATAAAATAACGTAAAGCTTGGTAAAAGTCAAAAAATATACTCCAAAAATTACACATGATAAAGACAGTTTATCAGCATCGAAAAGAGTTGATTTACAGATTAGATAATCAAAACAACATAGCATACTCGTTCACTAAGGGACTGACTCGATCACTTTTTAAGAAATTTGATCGAAGGAGTTGGAATACAATTCCATAATTGACCCTAAGTGCAAGTGGGAGATCGATAGAGTTAGAGATATGCCTAGGTGTAATTATGTAATTTGTTATATATACACACACACATACAGAAGAACAACCAGCCCTATTCAAAATATAAGATGTTTTCTTTTTATATTCTTGGTATATTGCGATGTAATTAATTAAGTAACTAATTTAAAGTTAAATAGAAAAGTTTTAAATGATATGTTATGTGATAGAAATTACAAGGTGTTGTAATCATGAGAAATTTGTCACATTAAAAATAACATATTATTTTAAATATTTCTACTCAATATGTTTTGAGATGGATTATCGATACATCCATTGAGACTAGAGTTCATAGCACTAAATGTTGGGCAGTGTATTACTGATGATTGTTGGGGGCTCCAAGGAGTTACGTACTGATAATTGTTGGATAACTATTGAATGACTCACTCGAAAATTTACTATTAGTTAATATAACTAAGATCAATCCAAGAATCTTGAACTGGTGATATTACATAGTTCTCTTGACTTGAGAATACTGTTGTACTTCACTGTTGGTGTTCCTTAAATCATGGCATGGCGTCCAAGGAACGACTATAGTTAGGTCTAAATTGAAGCACTAGAAGTGAAACACTATTCAATAGAGAATTCATTTCTTCGGTTATATGAGATTAGTATCACGGTCAACTTTAGCCAACTTAAATTCAAAGTCTCTGGTCAGAGGAGTATGGTTAATAATGATTCTTATTATTGAACTAAGGATTTTTTGTTTGGATATAGACGGTATGAGAATGTTGACGAAACCAAATTTCATAAGTCCTAATGTGATATAGTGTTGACAAAGAGAATTGATGTAAATAAACGTTACTACTGGGTACCTATAACATCCCCCATTTCGAGGCCCAAAACTAACCGCTACATATGCTAAAAGTCTAGTGGATCGTATATTATCTAACTTGTGTATAATATGAAAGTGTATAAGCTAATGTTATAGTAGACAATAAATAGTAAAGTATAAAAAGCGTGTAAACCAGAGTTTTTATACAGGTTCGGACCTTCTATCCTACGTCCAGTCTGGAAGCTCCGCTTCGGTATTTACTAACCAAAAAACCCTCACTTTACCTGGAGGAGCATGCTTAATACAAAAGTATTTGCTGACAATTGTATGTTCTGAATAACACGGATATTGACTGTACAATACAATTCTTCCTATAATCTCCTTTGAGTGATATTGTTTATGTGCACTTTGATTTTTAAAAAGCAATATAGTCAAAATATAAATTTTGGTTATTTGAATGATTGAGAAAATTAAATCAGTGAAGGCACAGAAGCAAGATTATAGAATAAGAGTATAGAAATCAAGGTAAGGTTTTAGCCTCAATCATTTGTGCTATTTATAAGATTCATGACTTATTTCTCAAAGAGAAGCAACCATTACCTTTCAAAAATTTGCAATGTTTGAGTAAATTCAATGTATTTAAAAAATTTAGAAGGAAGCAACCTTTCATAAAAATAGCCGTTATGTTTCAGAAATAACGTCACAGACGTCTGTGGAAAATCATAGCCGTCTGTCATTATAGGGATTAATTTTCTCGTGTAATGTCAAAGACGTCTGTGTTTTTTCACAGATGTTTGTAAATTAAGTTTTCTTAAGATAAGTTCTCTTTTAATTTTAAAACGTGAATTTGTGTTTTGTGAATCACTCAAAGAGATTTTACATATTTTATCTAAGACTAAATACGACCTTACTAGTAAAAGTCTCTCCTTGCTTGTCTTCTAGCCATGATCTTGTTGCGTATACCTGCATATTGATGATGTTTATATTGAATATGTGTCTTTGTATAGTTGTTGTCATCGAAACTAAGAACGGAGGTTTTAACATTCTCTCTTTTTTGGATGATGACAACTATACATCACTTAATAATGTACAATTATATTTTTACTCCCCTAAGTATGTGATCTCCTGTTATATATGCATATCTTTTTCTCCCCCTTTGACATTATCAAAAAGAACATTTACAGATATACGAAACAAACATAGAAATCACATCACAGTTACACAAACAAACATAGAAACCACAAACACGATAATATTGACAAACAAGATGAAAAAAAACAAGAGTTTTGGAAAAAAAATGGCTTACTAAGAAAAATAAGAAAAACTCCCATAGTTCTCATAGTACTCCCAATATAATAATGGGTCTGTTTGAAAATCCCCGAGCCAATGATGTTGATTGGTGTACTCCACATTCTCTTGAATAGTTAATCCTTGCATCGCCATATAATCCTGTTGAGATGTAGGCCGGCCGGCATCTAGGTTTGGTCATGGACTCCCATCACTTTCTTCTTCTTCTTCTTCTTCATCCTCTAAAACCACAATTTTTTTCCTATATTTGTGTGCTATGGTTGAGGAGGGGAATGTTGAGAATGATGTAGTGGTGTTTGTTGATGAGGAGGAGGTGTTGGGGATGGTGATGAAGATGAAGATGTAGACCTACCTCGAACTTTTCTCATAATTTTTCCTAATCCAGAAATGACTTTTTCTAATGTCTTTTCAACCTTAGTCATACGAGTCGAAAATGATCGTTCTAGTCCAATCATTCTCTTCTCCAGTTTCTTTTGATTTTTGGTAATGATTCCCTGATTATGTAAAATTACATCGCCACCCGATTCATTGTAATCAAGGGAAGTTTGGGCTTCTAAGATGTCGGGATCCGAATGGTATTCCTGAAGAGAATGAGGTTAGAAGGCCGAAAAGAAGATACAGGTCTTTTTTCTTGTCGACGTTGGTTTCGTAGTTTCCATTGTTCAAATAGAATAATGGGAGGAGGAACTATTGGGAGTTGCATTAAGGACACAAATCTCTTCCCACTATCCTTGATTGGTATTTCTTCGTATTGTGAGATATATGAAGGCACGTTTAAATCTCTTAATATTCTCATTATGTACGGAGCATAGAGAATAGTCCTTTTGTGTTGACTCTAAAAACTTTTCATTTGATAATGTATAAATTTTGCTCAATTGGCAGGAAGTTGAGCATATATAGCATATAATGCTTTATGCTTATTTTCATGAATTTGCTCATGACTACCTAATCTAGGAATAATGGTATCAACTATCCTTCTAGTTAGTAGACAAGCTCTTGGTTGAAGATAGATTGATCTCCATTGAGGCATTTCATCTTCCCAAAGTTGATGAGTTACTTCGTTTCTAGGTAGAACACTATAGTCGGGAATTTCTTCCAAGTCTATACCTTTGTACGAACATTCTAGGATTCGTCCTAAGGTAAATACATCAATTTTTATAGTTTTTCCATATACACTCGTCCATAACTATCCATCATTATTTTTAGGTTTTCAAATCTTTTCACTACAAAGATTTGAGTAGAAGAGATAAATTGCTAAAGGATTTATAATTACCTTATTCGATTCAATGTCATTAAGATGTCTACAACCCGCATTGGTAGTCAAGCTATATATATCATATTCTATATTGGCATGTGTGTTATAGAACGGACCTGTATGAAATCCTTTGTTAGTTAAAGCTTGGAATCTATTGATGGAAATTTCCTCATTTCTTAGCCAGTTTGTGATTTGAACTTCATTCTCAATTTGAGTAGCTCTGAAAGAAGATTGGGCGTGTTTTGATCTTTTTAAAAAGGGTTGTTTGGGAGCCATTGAAGAAAATTTGAGGATTTTGAAGTTTTAGGGTTTTAGATTTGGAGTGGAATGAGTGGAGGCGGTAAATAATGAATGGAGAGGGGTAAAATCATTTATATAGAGGTAGCTAGAATAGTTATTCGTGCACAGCCACAAACATCTGTGGTTTTAGGATTATGAAACCTGAATTCCTTCATAGACGTTTATGGTTTTTTATAGACGTTTGTGGTTTCAGGAATAAAATAGCCGGATATTGTCATAAACGTCTGTGGATTTCCACAAACGTCTGTGGTTACAGGAAAAATATTTCCTTAACCTTGCCACAGACGTCTATGGTTTTACACAGACGACTGAGCTCTGTTTGTATGTGATTGTGATTAATTTTTGAATATTTGTTATGATACAATCACTTGTTACATATATAAATGACCATGATACAAAGTTTGAAGTAAATAAAAAAATAAAAAATAAAAAATAAAATTTAAAATTATTTAAACAATTATAGTTAGAGAGGTAGGAGACTGTAGAGATGTTTTAATTGTCTTCGTCCGAGTTTGGTTTTTTTGTTCTTGTAAATCCTAAGAGTTTGGTTCATATTTTATTGATGACCAACTCGGAGTATCATATGTACCCTCTTTCTTGGTATTTTCAATAAATGGACAGAGAGGGGATCAAAATGAGTGAGATGGAGCACGTGGTGCTTGCTCTTGATTAGACGGACCTTCTCCCCATATATTTTGGGGAGTAATATTGTTCGGTCTAACTGGTGTTTCTATTACTCGAGGTGATTTTTTGCGGAGACAATCCTTAGTTGGAGAGTGGCCACAGATAGCCAGTATGCATCTTTCCAAGAAATTTAGATGGCTTCCTTGTCCTTTTTGTTCATAGTACATTTCTCTTTGTACTCCTATCTCTTGCTGATAGTGGAAGATTTCATCAACTTTATTTTCCAAAGATGATGAATCAAGATTAATGGCTCTTTTTACTTTCTTTCCTTTTGGTGAATATCCAGTGTGATAGACATTTTTAGACATAGATTTATCCGATGGAGGAGTCGCAGTTTTTGGAGAGACATGTACATTTTTTGATGACGGTGAGCTGAAGTTTAAAGTGGAGTATGTTGAATCATGATTTGAAGACATGTTGAATTCACAATATAGATGGTGGAACATAGAAAATATTTAAATATGAAGTAGTTTGATATTTATAACTAGCAACCTTTGTTCCTTAAATATTCCTTAAGTTTACTAATTTAGGTATATAATATTTATGATGAAAATCGTTATGACCATTAAAAACATTAAACATAATTTTGTTTTTATAAAAATTAGTGGTTAGAAAGTTTAAGGTTTATTTTTAGCTTACTGATAAACAAAAGTATTTTATTTTGTATCCTGAGTATATTAGAGGTTTTTCTATGAATTATATAGTTTTAATTTACTAATTCATTATATGAGCAAATTCCTAGATCTCGTCTTAGATTGATAAACGTTGTTTCACATAACAGCTTTGTAAAAATATCGGCTATTTGATTTTTGGTATCTACAAATTCAAGCGTGATTATTTCTTTTTCAATATTATCTCTCAAAAAATGGTGATGAATATCGATATGTTTAGTTCGTGAGTGATTAATTGGATTTTCAGATAGGTTTATAGCACTAGTATTATCGCAATATATTGGAGATTTATTTATTATTTTTCCACAGTCTTTAAGTGTTTGTTGCATATACATTACTTGAGCGCAAGCTAAGGCAGCAGAAATATATTCGGCTTCACACGTCGAAAGAGAAATTCAAATTTTCTTTTTACTAAACCATCAAACTAAGGATTGACTAATAAAGTGACATGTGCCATTTTTACTCTTTCTATCCAATTTGCATCCACCAAAATATGCATCACTATAAGACACGAGTTCAAATGAACTTCCTTTTGGATAAAATAGACCGTAATCTTTAGTGTTGGTTAAATATCGTAAAATCCGTTTGACCGTCCGATGATGTGATTCCTTAGGTTGTGCTTGAAATCTTGCACACAAACAAACACTCATCATAATATCTGGTCTACTAGCTGTTAAGTATAGTAAAGATCCTATCATGGTTCGATATAGTTTTTGATTGAAATCTTTTCCATGTTCATCTTTGTCTGGATGAATGGTAGTACTCATTGGAATGAGTTTACCTGATGTATTATTCATTCCAAAAAAATTTAGTAGTTCTATACAATATTTTTCTTGATATATAAAGAATCCATTACTTAATTGTTTTATTTGTAATCCTAAAAAGAAGTTTAATTCATCCATATGAGACATTTCAAATTCGTTTGTCATTATTTTAGAAAATTCATTACATAAATTTTTGATAGTATATCCAAATATAATGTCATCAACATAAATTTGAACAATTAATTTATCCTTCTGTTCTCTTCTAATAAATAATGTTGTATCTATTTTACCAATTTGAAAACCGAAATTTATTAAAAATGATTTTAATCGATCATACCAAGCACGAGGTGCTTGTTTTAAACCATATAACGCCTTTTTATGTTTAAAAACATGATCTGAATATTTTCCATAAACAAACAGTGGTGGTTGTTCAATGTAAACATTTTCTTTTATAAACCCGATCAAGAAAACACTTTTAACATCCATTTGAAATAGCTTAAAATTATGATGACAAGCAAAAGAAATTAATATTTTTATGGCTTCAAGACGTGTCACGGGTGCAAAAGTTTCTTCATAATCAATTCCTTCTTCTTGATTATATCCCTATGCCACTAATCCTGCTTTATTATGTACAATATTTCCATATTCGTCTGCTTTGTTTTTAAATACCTATTTTGTTCCTATTACCGATTGATCGTTTGGCTTTGGTACTAGTTCCCAGACATTATTTCATTCAAATTGATTAAGTTCTTCTTGCATTTCTAAAAGCCAGAAATCATCATTTGATGCTTCCTTGTAATTTTTTGGTTCAAAATTAGATATAAATGCTACATTACTCATTTGATTTATTTAGCTTCTAGTCGAAACTTTGTTATCTAAATTTCCATTTGTGTTATCAATAGGATGATCTTTTAAAATACGGGGTGGTGAGTTCAAAACATTTTTATTTTTATTATCTTTATTATTTTCAACTATAATATCAATAACTTTATTTTGATTAGTGTCAAAAATTTCTTCATCGTCTTTATTTATTATATTTTTAAAGTTTTCATCCAACGAGACATGAAGACTTTCCTATATAACATTTATGCGTTTGTAAAAAAAAATCTATATGCTCTACTTTAATCGAAATATCTAACAAAAATTCCTTCATCGGCTTTTGGATCGAATTTACCAAGATTATCTTTTGTATTTAAAATAAATCATTTTGATCCAAATATTCAAAAGTATGATACTTCTGGTTTCTTTTTGAAAACCATTTCATAACGTGTATTTTAGTCATAGGTCTAAGAGTTACACGATTTAACACATAACATGCAGTAGCAACTGCTTCGGCCCAAAAATTCTTTGGTAAGCCACTACCATTTAGAAGCATTCGTGCACATTCTTGCAAGGTGCGAATTTTGCTTTCAACTACTCCATTTTGCTGTGGTGTTCGTGGAAATGAAAAATTATTGCTAATTCCCTTTTTACTACAAAAATTTGTAAATAGTTCATTTTCAAATTCTTCACCGTGATCACTTCTTATACTTCTGATTTTTAAATCCATTGGAGTCTTAATTCATTTACCAAAAATTTTAAACATTTCGAATGTATCACTTTTATGTTTTAAAAATAATGTCCAAGTATATCTTGAAAAATCGTCTACAATTACAAAAACATATTTATTGTGATTTATCGAATGTGCTTGAGTTGGACCAAATAAGTCCAAATGAAGTAACTCCAGAGGTTGTTTAGTAGAGATTTCCTTTTTAGACTTAAACGAGCTTTTCTTTAATTTTTCAAGTTGACATGCATCGCATAGATTTTTAACTTTGAAACTTATTTTGGGTAATCCTCTTACCAAATTGTTTTTAGCTAATTTGTTTATATATTTGAAATTTATGTGAAAAATTTTCATGCCATATCCATGGATCATCATGATTTGCAGCTAAGCATAAATCATTATAGTAATTAATATTCATATTTAGAACATAAATATTTTGATTTCTTGTTCCTTCAAAAATTAAATTTTTATTTTGATCAAAGATATTGCATTTATCTTTTTCGAAATCGATTCTGAATCCCTTGCCACATAATTGACTTATACTTAGTAAATTATGTTTTAAGTTTTTAACTAATAAGACATTTGAAATAATAGGAGAAGTAGATATACCGACATTGATGACGTTTCCAATCCCATTAACATATCTGTGACGCCCCACCTCTATACTCACACTAGCCAAGGACACTACGGGGTAATGCCGTCGACTAGCACGAAGAATAAGGCTGTTGAGGAGCGACCATCTGTGTAATTGTTTTGTGCGAGTACCGATATGTCAGATAGTATGACAATTTCTTTTCAAGTGGAAATCCGACATATCAAATACAAACTCAAAGCTACTACACAGTGGCTATGTGGGCTTCGAAAATAAAAATAAAAATAAGCATAACACAAATCAGTCACAGATATTCATATCTCAAAGGCGGAAATAGATATGAATGTAACACATAGAAGTGTACATCAAAGTAGTGGTCATACAAGATCCACTACATCACAAAAGAATAGGTGCAAGTGCTAGACAAAAGAAGAAGTATACATCAAGGAGTCTCTGTCTCGAATGTATAATAACAAAAACTACTAAGCTAAAGTAGTTAGCAAAAAGTCAGGTGACGAACCCTGATAAGAAGTCAAGCAGAAGCACCTGAAATACCTCGGTCTGACCCGAGTATTATTTAAGAAGAAAAATAATAAACGGATCAGTCTAGCTATAAATATCATATAAAATGAGATAGGATAAGAGATATCACAAAAACATATGATAACAATAATGCCATACTGTGACAAATATACATCAGATAACAACAAAAATCATACAATATCTCAAATATTCTCATACACTAAAAAGAATGTCAAATTCTTTAAATTATTCACCAAAACACATATATTGATATAGCTTATCAATGCATATCATCAAAATTGGTGAAACACAAATTCTAGAAATCAACAACCAGAAATCTAGAAAACACAAAGGGGGAGGCCTATCACAAACGGGAGCATGAAAACTCACCAACACGTGTATCACAAACAGAACGCTATTCCATGGTCGCTAACCCATCAAATTTGAGCCGAAGCTCCACAATCGGCCCGAAGACCATGGGTCGCTACCCCACCAATTTGAACCGAAGCTCCACAAACAGGGTTTTTAGTCCCCCACGCAAACAAAGAGACATCGCACATCGTTAGTCTAAATCACAAAATGATCATCAATGATCGACAAGTGTAAATTACACTAAGCTAGTAAATAAATGAGTTAGGCTTCATGTCCCGTAACCACCAGCTTAACTTAAATATTTACGAACAGATTGTAGACTTCCACTCGAAAATAAGTGCAAATTACACTAAGCTAGTAAATAAATGAGTTAGGCTTCATGTCCCATAACCACTAGCTTAACTTAAATATTTACGAACAGATTGTAGATTTCCACTCGAAAATTGTCACGGGAGTTCAATCGAACAAGTCCAAGAATTAACCGACGAAGTAAACGTAAGCGTTTCATACCACTTGTTTTGCTAAGTCGTTTAATTGGATTTCTCATACGAATGAGGTAAAGGTTTGTATATACTAATAGATTGGAAAACGGTTTTAAAAGCAAGCTTTATATTTAAAATAGTGTCGAAATCGTTTTAATGAAAGAGTTTTAGTATTTACTACTAGTATTGAAACCGTTGTATTTTAAAGTGACAAACCACAAAATGATTGTAAAAACAATCAATCACCAAAAATTCACGTACGACAATCTAAATTAAATCCATAAAAATAGATACCAAATCCATCAAATGGATATTCCCAAAAATCCAAAGAAAGAAGTCATCAAAGTCGATAATAAGTGATAACAACTACCGGATCGACAAAAATCGAATAAAATTGGAAATCCAATCAAAAACAGTCAAAATAGGCAAAATTGGTAGTTCCAGACGTCTGGGGTTCATCCAGACGTCTGGATTTGGGTTCTGGAAATATTCCACAAACCTACCAGACGTTTGAACTCTAACCAAACATCTGAAAACTAACCAGACGTCTGGTAGGTTTAGACTAGACGTCTGGTCTAAGTCTCTGCCTTTTTTTTCTTTCCACCGTATATTTTTTTCATCTACTGCCCTAACCAAACGTCTGGACCTTCCAACCAGACGTCTGGTTGACTTTTCTGGGCAACAATTTGCCTAGGCCAATGATGGCCAAAATGATTCGGAAGCGATCGGACGAGCGACAGAGGCTAGGGATTTATGCCAAGCGACAACCCAGTCCTATAGGCTCTTCGATACACCCCGAATAACACGTCCAAATATCCAAGATAGGATCTTTAAAGATTTTGATTTCAAAACACCAAAATTTGGAAAATTCACCAAATCAATTCAAATCAAAAGCAAATGAACATGAATAAATGTTAGGAATTCATACCTAACAACAATGAAAATTATAGACATAGATGTGAGTTAAGGAACTCACCTTTAAACCCAAAACAACAAGTGAGAAGCTTTAAAACAAAGGGAAGATCAACCACACTTCAACTTCAACTCTAGAAGCTCTAATCTAAGATCATAAGCAAATATTTCCTAAGTTAGGTTATAGGAAATTTCTGAAATTGGAGAGAGATTGAGGTGGAGAAGAAGAAGAGGATGCTTACCTAAGCTTCCCTTTGGTTTTGGACTTGAATTTGTATTTCCTAATCAAAATAGGGTTTAGGAATTTTAATTTCCTATCTTTTCCCCCATTTTTACTTTAGCTTGAGAGTGTTAGGAAATGAGGAGTAGAATGAATGAAGAGTAGAGGAGTTAGAGTATTAAGTTGGGTTAGTGGGCTGAAACCCAAACCCAAAGCCCAAAATAGAAAAATAGCAAAATTATACTCAACTCCAATCATATCGATGTTTATACTCAAAAAAGTTGTAAACGCCATTTTGGACTCAATGGAAGTGGTCTCGAGTCCCAATTCGACTGTTTACAAAAAGTAACATTTCAGACTTTCAATCCGATTAACGATGCTATATTTAAATAAAACATTTAAATATATAATCATAAAATATGCAGGTTGTTACATTATCCTTTGGAATTATCTCCAAAAGTCACTCTACCACCATCCATGTAAGTGATGTTTGATAGCATGTGTGCATTTTCAGTCATATGTTCGGAGCATCCGCTATCGAGTATCCATTTATCCTTATTTTTAATTTTGTTTTTGGGTACCTGCAAAATAATAAAAGTCTTAATTGGTACCCACTTTTTCCATCAGGGTCCTATGTGTTAGTAGGAGAAGGTAGCCATACCCATAAGGGTTTGGGACCTTTAGAGATATAGTTTTCATTACGAACTATATCTTTTAAATATACATCTATGTGTTTTTGTCTAATCAATTTGTTATTTGTTTTAGGAATCCATATTTTAATCATTTTTGATCCCTTATTTTTACATTTAGATTTTGGTTTTTAAAATTAGTATATAATGTACTATACTTCTTAGCTCCTTGATTATTATTAGAAACCAAATTATTTCTTGATACTTTATGATTTTTTGTGTTAAATCCTAATCCCTTCCTGTTTCCTGATGGTTTTGAATTTTTTATTAAATTTTCCAGACTTTGCTTTCCATTATTAAATTTTGAAACATTGTTAATAATTTTATCTAATTTATTTCTGAGATCAGAAATTTCTATATTAGCTAATTCTAAATTTTGTTTCATTTCACACTTTAATTTTTCAAGTTTATTATTCTCTATATCATGTGTTAGAGTAGTATTTTGAGATGATAATTTTTATATTCTTTTTGTGCTAATTCTAATTCTTCTTCTAAAATAGTTTTCTTATCTTTTAACAATCCAATTTCCAATTCAGCTCTATTTAATTTTACTACATTTAATTTATTTACTTTTTTGATTCTCTATACTTGTCATATAATTCTATGATAATTCCAAGAATTTCATCGTATGTTAATTCAGAACATACTTCATCTGTGCTAGCCATGGAGCAAACATTTGCTTGTTCTGAATTACTGTCACTATCGGATGAAGAGGAAGAGTCGGAGCCATCCCAAGTTACTTGAAATGCTCTTTTCTTTTTCTTGAAATTATCGAACTTGTTTTTTTATCATTGTTGATAGTGGACACTCCTTCTTTATATAACCAAATTTATCACACTCGAAGCATTTCATTGATGTTTGATTTGAGGAATTTATGTTGTTGTTGTTTTGAAATTTCATTATCTTTTTGAACTTCTTGAACTTTTCGGCGATGAAACAATCACATCTTCTTCCAAGTCAAAGTTGTCATTATTTACCTGAAATGCAATGTTTTTCTTTGCTTGATTTTTTTTTCTTTTCTTACTTGTAAATTAGCTTCATACGATATTAGATTTCTTATTAACTCCTTGACTTTGAGTTAGGAAAGATCGTTAGCTTCTTCGATGGCAAAAACTTTTCTTTCCCATTCGTTTGTCAGAGAGTTCAAAAGTCGTGTGACTAAATCAAAATCAGTGAATTTAACACCTAGTGTCATAAGATCGTATTGTATAGTTTGAAATCTAGCATACATGTCAATAATTGATTCATTTGTTTTCATTTTAAAAGATGAAAAATGATTTTGTAGAATATAATTTTTTTTGCTTAACTTTGTTTGTGCCTTCATGGGTGATTTGTAATATATGCCATATATCACAAGCAGTAGTACGAAGCATGACTCATGAAAATTCATTTTTATCAAGTGAGAAAATTAGAACATTCATAGCTTTTGCGTTATTGGTTGCTAAATTCTTCTGTGCGTCGGTCCAAGTATTTATATCAGTAGTGAGTGCTTCATATCTAGTTTGTGTAGTTTGCCAAATTTCTAGACCATTAGCTTCCATAAAAATTCTCATATGTGTTGACCTGTAAGCATAGTTTGATCCAGTGAATAGTGGAGGACGTGCAATTAATTGTCCTTCTTGAAATTTACTTACCATATTAACCAAAATTCAATTACATATTACAGTAAAAGTGAAAAAACCTAGCTCTGATACCAAATGAAAGTCTAGTGGATCGTATATTATCTAACTTGTGTATAATATGCAAGTGTATGAGCTAATGCTATAGTAGACAATACATAGTAAAGTATAGAAAGCATGCAAACCAGGGTTTTTCTACTGATTTGGACCTCCCATCCTACATCCAGTCTCGAAGCTCCCCTTGGGTATTTACTAACCAAAAAACCCTTACTTCACCCAGAGGAACAGACTTAATACAAAAGTATTTTGTTGATAATTGTGTGTTTCGAATAACACGGATATTGACTGTATAATACAATTCTTCCTATAATCTCCTTTGAGCGCACTTTGATTTTTAGAAAGCAATATAACCAAAATATAAATTCTGGTTATTTGAATGATTGAGAAAATTGAATCAGTGAAAGCACAGAAGTAAGAATATAGAATAAGAGTATAGAAATCAGGGTAAGGTTTTAGCCTCAACCATTTAGTGCTATTTATAAGATTTAAGAGTTTTTTCCTTGAAGAGAAGCAACCATTACCTTTCAAAAAGTTGCAATGTTTGAGTAAATTCGATGTGTTTTAAAAGTTCAGAAGGAAGCAACCTTTCATAAAAATAGCCGTCATGTTTCAGAAATAACATCTTAGACGTCTGTGGAAAATTATAGGCGTTTGTCATTACATGGATTAATTTTCCCATGTAATGTCACAAACGCCTGTGGTTTTTCATAGACGTCTATGAATTCAGTTTTCTTAATAAAAGTTCTCTTTTAATTTGAAAACATGAATTTGTGTTTTTTGAATCACGCAAGGAGTTTTTACATATTTTATCTAAGACTAAATACGACCTTACTAGTACTCCTTGCTTGTCTTCTAACCATGATCTTGTTGCGTGTACCTACATATTGATGTTGTTTATATTGTATATGTGTGTTTGTATAGTTGTTGCCATCGAAATTAAGAATGGATTTTTTAACAGATGCTGCAGTCATCTATAGTTATTATTTTTCGGTGACCAAATGCGGTAATGTTAGATACATTGATATACCAGGAACACATGGATATGAAAAATTTTAAACTCAATTTTAAGACAATTTCTCATTCCGTTTCAAATCGCATTTTAGTTTCGTTACATAATCCTAATTCGTAAACCACGTTCAGAGAAATATAATTATTATAAATTACCACAAAAGCGACATATGAAGATGCTCCCTTGGTTGATCAGAGTCTAAATATAGGCACTACACAACTTTTCCATTACATCCAATTACACAGCAGATTCAAAAAGAAAGAACTCCTAATAGCTAGTTTGCCTCCTGCACGTCTCCGAAAGCTTATTCGTCTAAAGGAGAACCCGAAAACCTGAACTCTCAAACTACTCAAAATCAATTGAGTACCCAAGATTTTAAGGGGAAAACATAAACTTCGAGTCAGACAAAAAGTCTGGTGTGAATAATAACCTACCATCTCGAACCATATAGATACCTAGTGAGACCATGCTGCTTAGTGGAACGGGTTTTCCCCTCACTAGTATGTTAACCCAATTTATAATATCCATATACTATGCACCTGCATCCACAATGGTTAAGACATAACATAATAAAATGTTTCATGATGATATGCAACATGCAATATGCTTTGGCCCATCCTCATTCACCTGACTATCCGTCTCATGTTATAGTTTCTAGAATCACTTTTAACCTTTTAGTTTTCATGGGCTAACTAACAACCCGTTCCCAGCTTATGAACTATCTATCTAGTTTCATAGTTTTCATGGGATTACGAAGAACCTACTGGTGTATATCAATAACATCATCCAATCATAGTTTTCATAGGGTCACTATGAACGTATTGGATTATCCAATAACATCTCTCATGTCATAGTTTTCATGGGCTGACTATGAACATATTGATCTCTATCAACAACCTGTTCCGAACATAGTTTTCATGGGATCTCTAAGAACCTATTGGCCCCTGCCAATAACAATTTCCATAAAATAGTTTTTATAGCCTTACTAAGAACCTGTCTAAACCAATAATCTTTTGATCAGTCCTGGGAATACTATATTCTGGTCTATCTAACCTCCTGGATGCAATTATACTCACACAGTAGTTAATTCATCATATATTCACTACTGGATCAACCTAACCTATTATTCTACCCTTAACATAACAAAATGCATTTATGAGTTAATAATGAAGTGAATATGATTACACAAGCATACGTGATAACTGATCAAATAACACAACAACATAAATATCCATGGTTTAATTCCTTATAATCATTTTCAAATGAAATATGGTTAATACTCTTAACCTATTTATTTTTAGCAAGGAAAGCTTCCTCTAAAATTTCAAGGTTAAATGCCATTTCGAGACTCTTTTATACTGCCATGTGTTTACTTTTAAAATAAGTTAGGATTCTTTAATTCGAAAACTAAGGCTTTCGACTACATCCTTTGTATCATTACTTAAAATCTTAGACATTCTTTTTCAAAACCATCCAACATACCTTTCGAACACTTGGAAACATTCCTTTTGAAGCATTCAAAAACATACCTTTCGCAACACTCAAAAACTTACCTTTCGAAAGCATTGGAGTTCAAATGAGAATTTATGGAAGCATAACTTAGAAACCAACTAAAAGTATCACTTTTGGAACCATTGATTGAAAACAAAACAAACTTCAAAGTATAAAAGGGAACACTTTCGAAAGCTACCCTTTCAAAAACATTGGGGAAGGCGGCTTTAATGGTAGCGAAGTAGTATCAGTTCAAAACCTACCTTCCACGCTTATAGGCCTAAGGGTTATAAAAGTGGCTTCTAACTATGGTAGAAGTATGGTGCAGTAGCTTGGCTATCGAAGGGGTTCAAAAGCAGCAACCTTTTCGAAAGCTTACTTTTAGAACAAGGGCGGACCAATGGGTTCGAAAGCAAGTAAAAGCGGCTTTGACCCTTTCGCAAGCATGCCTTCGACACCATTCTTTCCTTCCGCCTTTCTCCAATACACTACGTACCAAACGCTTGATACTATGTGCACTGGTTTCGAATGGGTGCGAAAGGTTATAAATGGGGGTACGGTGGCGAAAGCAAGCATGGTAAGTGGCGAAGTTGTAATTCGCTATAAAACTGATTCTTATGCTTTTTAAAGTTAATTTCTATTTACCTAACCCCTTTATTTTGTCAATTTACTATTGGATAACAAAACCTTTATAAAATTCTTTTCAGAGTTTACTACCGCATGTAATTTCCAATGCTCTAATGTTTAGTTAAAATTTATTAACTAACCCCTTGTATTTAATTAATCATTAAATACTAGTATTTCTAATTAAATCCAAAAATCACCCAAACCTCTTGAGAAAAATCTCAGAAATTCATATAAATTCCATAATGATAATATCTTTATCATATAAAAATTTTAGCTCAAAAATAAATAATTAATCCCTTAAATCAATTAAACCCAAAATATCCATTTCTTTCACTCGAAAATTCATAATAAATTATCCATAGCTTGGAATATCATGAAAATTTAAGCACTTCTCCAAAATAATGTTTTACATAACATATTCAAATATCATGGCATTTGGAAATCATTTTGCACGATTTTAGCCCTAAAAATGAACTATATATTCCACAAAATCTTTGTTTAAATTATAAGATGGCATTTAAATCAAAACATATCATCATTCATCCAATCATACGGTTTTAAACCTCAAACCCAAATTAAAACATTCAAGGTGACTTATATAAAATGGTTTAGATATTATTCACCTTGTTTGGATAAGGAACTAGAGATTTGTTCTTGCTTTAATCTTCCTAGCTTGAATCTTAGCCTTTAAATGGAGTTTGTGCTCTTCTTCTTCTTAGGGTTATGACCGGCCTTCAACTCTATTTGTTTACGTTTTTGGTTATGAAAATGTGAATGAGAATGAGGTAAGGGATTTAGGGTTCTGGTATATGGCTATTCCCACTTTGCCTTTGCCTTATTCCCTTAAATTTCAAATTTATAAATCACGCATATAAATTCATTAGTTCAGGCACGACCCTAATTAGTTTTCAAAACTCAATTCCATTATTACTCTAGCCTTTACATTATTCTATTTAATTTATCAAATCAAATTTCCTGAATAATGCTATTTAAAATTAGGGGTGTTACAGGCTCCTCTCCTTAAATAATTTCATCCTCGAAACTCAGCAAGGACTATATACTAAGCATAGCTACCATCTATAACATCTCCTAACTATCATAATAACCTACCTGACTAGCAAACAGTCTATATATAACAGATATAGAACATACCCTTATAATAGATCAGGATAAGTATCCCTAATCCTGTCTTTGGTTTCCCAAGTACAGTATTCTTGTTGTTGCTCCATCGAACTTTCACCAGCTTGATTGTCTTGTTTCTTAACCTCTTCTCATCTCTCGCTACAACCCGAACTGGTTGCCTAACAAATGTCAGATCTGGTTCTACTATTAGGACTTCCAATGCAGTTGGAGGGATAGTAGTCTCTGGATCATGCACATACTTACGAAGATGAGACACATGAAACACATTATGGACACCTGCCAAACTGCTCGACAACTCTACTCTGTATGCGAGCTTTTCGATTCTCTCTATAACTGGAAACGGTCCAACATATCTTGGTGCCAGTTTGCCTGACTTTCTGAATCGTACCACACTCTTCATCGGTGATACTTTAATGAAAACCCTATCTCCAACTGAGAACTCTAGATCCTTACGCCTCTTATCTGCATAGCTCTTTTTTCTAGACTGAGCTTCCTTCATCCTAACTCGGATGAAGTCAATATTTTATGTTGCCTCTCTTACCAGATTTGGACCTAAGACTAATTTGTCTTCGGTTTCTAACTAAAATGTTAGTGACTTGCATGGCCTCCAATACAAAGCTTTGAAGGCCCCATTCCTATACTAGTGTGATAACTGTTATTATAGGAAAACTCGACTAAGTGTAGGTGATATTCCCATGATCCACCAATATCTAGCACACAAGCTCTCAACAAATCCTCGAGTACCTTATTGACTCCTCTGTCCATCCATCTGTCTGAGGGTGATAAGCAGTACTCATCTTGAGCTTGTACCTAACACATCATGTAGACTCTTCCAGAACTCACTAGTAAACAAAGTATCTATGTCACTAACTATACTACCGGGAATCCCATATAGTCTAACTATGTTCTTCATAAATAACTTAGTTAAAACAAGTGTCGTCCTGGTTGACTTAACTGGAATGAAATGAGCACTCATGGTCAGCCTACCCACTATAACCCATATACTTCTATTTCCTCGATTCGACTTTGGCAACCCGTCTATAAAATCCATGGATATCGAATCCCATTTCAAAACCGGTATCTACAAAGGTCGAAGCAACCCACTCGGCCTATGATGTTCGGCCTTCACTTGTTAACAGTTCACGCACTGCTTTACCCACAAGTAAATATCCCTCTTCATACCTTCCCAGTAGAAACTCCTCTTTATATCTTGATACATCTTGGTTCCCCTAGGATGAATCCTAAACTTCGATCGATGACATTCCTTGAGAACTTCTCTCCTTAGGTCCCTAACATTCGGAACACACAATCGTCCTTTCTTTCTCAACCATCCCCTCTAGTCAAAACTAAAATATTTTAGATCATCAATCTTTGATTCAACCTCAAGCCTTCTAATATTCTCGACCAACAATGGATCCTCTTTTCGCTTAGAAGAAATCCTTTCGATCAGAACTGGTCAAACTTCCAAGCAGGATAACCTGGCAGTATTCTGACTAGAACTAGCAATCGATCTTAAATGCACACTACAAGTAGTTAAAGCCTCTAGGTCCTTCCACTCTGTTACCATAGCTAACACCACATTCTGATGTTTTCCACCAAGAGCATCCGCCACATCATTTCCTTTTCTAGGTGTATACTCTATACCAAAATCATAAGCTGCTAAAAACTCCAGCCACCTTTGCTGTCTCATATTCAACTCCTTTTGAGAGAATAAGAACCTCAAGAACTTATGATCTATGTATAACTCAAATCTATCTCCTAAGAGATAATGTCTCCATACCTTCAATGCGAAGATCATCGCTACTAACTCTAGATCATGAGTAGGATATCTCACTTCATGCGGTCTAGGCTGTCGTGAAGCACAGGTAATAACTTTACCTATATGCATCAACACAGCTCCTAATCCGGTTCCACATGCATCGGTATACACCACTAATCCTTGATTCCCGTCTGGAACTACTAACACAAGTGCATTGGTCAATAAATGCTTTAACTTAAGGAATGCTTCCTCACATTTGTCAGACCAAATAAACTTCACGTCCTTCTTGGTTAGCTTAGTCAAAGGCGCTGTTATCCGTGAGAAATCCTTAATAAACCTTTGGTAGTAACCAGCAAGCCCAAGGAAACTTCTGATCTCAGTCACCGTCTCTGGTCTCTCCAAGTTGTTAATAGCTTCGAACTTATCTGGATCAACTGACAAACCCTTCTCTAAAACCACATGACCAAGAAACTTAACTTCTTTCTTCTAGAAATTATACTTTGAAAACTTCGCTTTCAGTTAATGCGGCCTTAGCGTCTTCGGCACCACTCTAAGATGAACTCCATGCTCACTTTCATCCTTAGAGTATATTAAGATGTCATCTATGAATAGCAATACGAACCTATCCAAGTGCTCTCAGAAAATCCAGTTTATCGAATCCACAAAGAAAGTTGGCGCATTCGTTAACCCGAATGGCATCACTAACCACTCATATGAACCATACCTAGTTCGAAATGCCGTCAATGGAATATTGTTCTCTACCACTCTTAGTTGATGGAAACCTGTCATCAAATCCAATTGCAAAAATACTCTAGCTTCAACTCAACTAATCAAATAAATCATCGATTCTCGGCAAAGGATACCTATTCTTGATCTTCTTCTCATTCAACTTACGATAGTTGATACACATCCTTAACAACCCGTCCGGTTTCTTCACGAACACCACGACCACTCCCCAAGATGAACTGCTTGGTCTAATGAAATTCTTTCTCTTAAGTCCATTAGCTGCACTTTTAACTCCTTCATCTCAGTAGGTGTCATCCTGCTAGGTGGTCTACTTACAGGTTCTGATCCTGGCACAAGATCTATCTGAAACTTAATAGCTCGCTTCGGTGGTAGTCATGTGACTAGCTCAAAAACATATGCAAACTCTTTTGCTACCAACACCCGATCTAATTCTTTTTCCGCTTTCGTCGCATTCAGCAAAGCACAAGCACTTGAGTCTAACTTCTCCACCGAGATATAATTCGGTTATGACTATTAGGGTGTTTTAGCGATATTTCTCTATCTTGGAAAAATATCCTAACATCACATCTATCTAACCAAATCATACCCAAAATGATTCTGAAGCCCACAAAATCAAAAACATACAAACTGCATGCAAACTTATGACCTAAGAAATCAAGTTCTAATTGGTCACATCTCATCCCCAGAGTTGACTATCCTCCTATCGGATTCACAACCCTTCAGGAAGTAAAAAGGTATGAGGGTTCTAAACATAACTTATCTACTAAACACTGAGATATAAATGAATGTGATGCACCGATATCAAATAATACTCTAACTGGTATACTATAAATCAAAAGCGTACCTTCCATTACAGTCTTTCCCTTCTCAGCAGCCATTGGTCTAAAAGATAATGGTTCCAAGGCAAAATCTTTTCCCTTTTCTACTCTAATTGATTCTTGGGCACTAATTCTTGTAATGCCTGATCTGATCACAGTTGAAGCACTTCAAACCTTTCTTATCTGCAACCTTCTTCCCTTTCCAATTCGACATTCATGAGCAAAATGTCCTTTCTTGTCGCACTTGTAGCAAACTACATCGGCCTTCCTTTTCTTGGCAGCTCCTCCTTTCTGAGCTCCTTTCTTCTAAAAGAATTTCATCTTCTTGCCCTGAGAATCTTGGTTTTCAACCTGCTTCTCTTTCCTAAAAGTAGAATGCATCTCTTCGTTTCGGATTGCCATCTCCACTACAACCATACTAGGGTCACGGAGATGTGGCATAGTCGCCCTAGCAACCTCAGGTCTTAACCCTCGAATAAACTTCTCTTTCCTTTTAATAACGGCGTCAATGGTAGCATATCCGTATCTGGACAACTCATCAAACTTCGTAACATACTCAAGCACCGACATCTCACCTTGCACTAGAGTTCAAGTGAGAATTTATGGAAGCATACCATACCTTAGAAACACTAAAAAACATACCTTTCGAAAGCATTGGAGTTCAAGTGAGAATTTATGGAAGCATAACTTAGAAACTAACTAAAAGTATCACTTTTGGAACAATTGATTGAAAACAAAACAAACATCAAAGTATAAAAGGGAAAACTTTCGAAAGCTACCCTTTCGAAAACATTGGGGAAGGCGGCTTTAATGGTAGTGGAGGGGTATCAGTTCGAAACCTACCTTCCGCACTCATTGGCCTAAGGGTTATAAAAGCAGCTTCTAACTAAGGTAGAAGTATAGGTGCAGCAGCATGGGTATCGAAGGGGTTCAAAATCGGCAACCCTTTCAAAAGCTTACTTTTAGAACAAGGGCAGGTCAATGGGTTCGGAAGCATGTAAAAGTGGCTTCGACCCTTTCGTAAGCATGCCTTCAACACCATTATTTCCTTCCACCTTTCTCCAATACACTACGTACCAAACGCTTGATATCATGCGCATTGGTTTTGAATGGATGCGAAAGGTTATAAATGGGAGTATAGTAGCGAAAGCAAGAATGGTAAGTGGCGAAGTTGTAATTCGTTATAAAACTAATTCGTATGCTTTTTAAAGTAATTTCCTTTTAACTAATCCCTTTATTTTGTCAATTTACTATTGGATAAAAAAACCTTTATAAAATTATTTTTAGAGTTTCTACCGCATGTAATTCCCGATGCTCCAATATTTAGTTAAAATTTATTAACTAACCCCTTGTATTTAATTAATCATTAAATACTAATCTCGCTAATTAAATCCAAAACTCGCCCAAACCTCTTGAGAAAAATCTCAGAAATTCATATAAATTTCAAAATGATAATATCTTTATCATATAAAATTCTCAACCCGAAATTAATTAATTAATTCCTTAAATCGATTAAAACCCAAAATATACATTTCTTTCACACGAAAAATCATAATAAATTATCCATAGCTTGGAATATTATGAAAATGTAAAACCATGTCCAGAACAATGTTTTACATAACATATTCAAAAATCTTGGCATTTGAAAATCATTTTGAAAGATTTTAGCCTTAAAACTAAACTATATTATTCCACAAAATCCTTGTGTAAATTATAACATGGCATTTAAATCAAAACATATCATCATTCATCCAATCATACGGTTTTGAACCTCAAACCCAAATTAAAGCATTCAAGGTGACTTATATGAGATGGTTTAAACATTATTCACCTTATTTGGATAAGGAACTTGACATTTGTTCTTACTTTAATCTTTCTAGCTTGAATCTTAGCCTCTAAATGGATTTTGTGCTCCTCTTCTTCTTAAAGTTATGGTCGGCCATCAACTCTCTTTGTTTATGTTTTTGGTTTGTGAAAATATGAATGAGAATGAGGTAAGGGGTTTAGGGGTTATGGAATACGGCTATTCCCACTTTGCCCTTGCCTTATTCCCTTAAATTTCTAATTTATAAATCACGCTTATAAATTCATTAGTAAGGCACGACCCTAATTAGTTTTTAAATCTCAATTCTCTTATCACTATAGTCTCTACATTATTCTATTTAATTTATCAAATCAAATTTCCTGAATAATGCTATTTAAAATTAGGAGTGTTACAGTACAATTTATAATATATAAAATTGGATTTTACCGAAAAGATGTACAAAATATAAATTTAGCCAAAATGTCATACCTCTAGCTAAGATAATGTGAAAACATTAGTATTCGAATTGTTCAATATTAATCACTGAATGAATTTACGCCTTTGAGTCGCACAACCGTAATTATGAATACTCCAGAAAACCACACAATTTAATCAATTTATAATAATTGTAAATTAATTAAATTAATTAATATATATGAAATATTTATTATTAAATTTTATTTTATTTGTTTGTATAACATTAGTATTTAACAAAGTGGGTATATAAAAGTTATATACACACGTATCGTTATATAATATCGATATGATACTTAAATTGGATTTAAATAGATGAATTGCTAAATGGTATTGGGAAACCTTAGAGGCACATATTGTCTCTTTTATGGCCAGCGAAAGGATGATAGATTTTTCAAAAGTGATTTGAAAATCCAAAGGAGTAATTAAACGAATGAAATAAGCCTATGTCCTTTGCTTTTCTTTATGACTCGCTTAAAACTCATTTATAAAATGAGTTTTACTCTTTCTCTTTACTCTATTCTTTTCTACTGATAATATGAAGATGGAGGAGAATTCGATGAGATTTAATAAGGAACTAAATAAGATGGTTTTAAAGAAAGGAATCGAAAGGTTTCAATGTTTATTTTAAGATGAATTCTCTTTGTTCATTCCAACATTCTTCTGGCAATTTACTTTTCTTTCTCTTTTCTCTTCACCCTCTCTTGGCTGAAATTCCATGGCACTATGAAAGAAAAATCCTAAAAAATCCAAAATAAATCAAAATAAATGGTGGTTATTTTCTATGTTGATTCTTGCAAAGTCTATAGGTCGATACAATCAAATCTATAGGAGCTTCGTTCATCATTCAAGGTGAAATTTTGGACTACATCTTAAGGTACTATTCTGATTTTACTCAATTATATGTTTCTCATGTTCACATGATTTTGATTCTATAATGCTACATCTCAGACATCAATATGTTTATCAATTTGATTTAATTTAGATCCCTTTTTATTCTACACCTTAATTGACTATATTTTCTATATGTTGATATGTAACATCCTACTATTTTGGACCATTCGAATCGACAATAAATCCACACATATCGGACTCGAATACTTCAAAACAGTGGACTGTTACGAAAATTTGGAGCAAATAAAATCAAACACAGAATCACAGACATAGAATATCAGAATAACTCGCAGCGGAAATAAAATACCATAGTAGTTCATGAAGCTACTATATAAATAATCTCAAAACAGATACAAAATATCATAGTCTGAAAAACAAATACAACAGAAGTCGGAATACATAAGTCAACTAATACAAAAGCAATATTGAATAGGAAATAACTGAAATGGGAATAAATTATTAGTCTAAAATAACCACCATAGAAACAATAGATTGGATTAATATTTCAAATAATGGTAGCCGCATCTTCATCCTCCAATCAAAACCCTAATTCGTCGAATCCTAACCTGTCTGAGGATCAGGAAGGAGAAGACGATGATAACTGGCAAGAAGTAAGGAGAAAAGGAAAGCAGAAGGTGGCGGCTAACCCTAGCGTTAATCGAACTAATGCAAATCATGTTCGATCGACGTATGCAGATGCGCTCAAATCTCAAGTATTTGCAAAAGAGAGTAATAAAAGCTGGACTCAAGCTACGGGTTGTAAAGCCAGTATAGATAGCAGTATTCGTTTCTACGAGAAAACGGAGGATGATAAAGGAGAGTTTGCAGAAATAGACGAGGAGGATTTTGCTGAAGCTTCAAGTATGTGGAAGAACTCGATCTACATCTATATGGCAGGAAAGAGGCCTTACTACATACATTTTAACGCTTACATCAAAAGAGAGTGGAAGCCACAGGGAGGATGGAGCATCTTCGCGAGAGAGAATGGATTTTATCTGGTTAAATTTGATATGGAATCTGACTGTCAAAAAGTAATAGAAAATGGTCCATGGTTTATGGATAGCAAATTATTATTTATTAAAAGATGGGAGGCTAATCTAAGATTGGAGAGGGATATGCTGGACTCTCACCCGATCTGGATCAGATTAATGAATCTCAACTTAGCTCTCTGGAGTAGCAGGGGGATTAGTAAATTGGCCAGTCTTATAGGCAAACCAATTAAGATGGATGAAGATACAAAACATCTTAGGAAGCTAAGATTTGCAAGGGTTCTGGTAGAAATAACAGCAGAGACAAAATTACCAAATACATTACGTGCTAAAGATAGTTCTGGAAAGGAGTATGTTCAAGATGTGGAATATGAATTTATTCCTCCAAAATGTTCACAGTGCTTGTGCTTTGGTCACACACAAATGCAATGCACAAAGAGTAGTACCCAAGAGTGGAGGATAAAGGAAAAAATAGTAGAACAACAAAAAACTAATGTTCAGGAGAGCAGTCCAGAGGAAAGGATCAATATTATGCATCCTACCCAAATGAGAAGTTAGATAACATTTTGCAAGCACAACAGCAAAAAATTACAGATGAGAATATTTACAATGAACCATCAGTCACACAAAATATACATGATTGTGTCAGTACTGTCACTGATTCAATACATCAAAGTACTGCTGATAACCAAAAGCCTCCTGGTTGCTTGAGCCCTGCAGAGGTAGACCCGAAGCTATCGGTGGAACTAAGTAACTTGGCACAGGAGAAGGAGCAGGATCTGGAGGTTGAAGACCAGAATGAAGAGGAACCTGAAACAGTAGAAGACATTAATAGAATGAATCTAAATCTGAGCTCTAGTGATGAGGAGTTAAATGATGATACAGAATCAAGAACTTACACTAAACCAAATCAGGAATACATAGAAAAGTTCAATAAGAAAGCAACTAAGCATGGCCCAAAGAACATTGCTCCTAGGAACTTGAGGAGTAAAAAAGCACCATCCTCCCAATGACAATAATTTGCTGGAACGTTAGAGGTCTCAATAGTGACGAGAGACAATTAGACCTCTTTAATTTGAGAAATAAATATAAACCATCTTTACTGGGTTTACTTGAGAATAAAATGAATAATGATAATATTGATAATTTTCATTCTACTTTGGGGGCAAATTGGAGTATCTATCATAATAACTCTAGTGATTGTAAAGGAAGGATATTAGTTGCATGGTGTAATGAATTTTGGTCATGTATTATGATAAGTACTGATGATCAACAAATTACAATAAAAGCTACAAATAAAGGAGGTTTAATAATTAATATCACTTTTATCTATGCTAATAACTTTGCTAAGAAACGAGCAGGACTCTGCGAACAAATTAAAAAGTTGTCAAAACAAGTTGATGGTCCTTGGTTAACTATGGGAGATTATAATGCTATGTTGAATGTAGAAGATAAAGTTGGAGGTCTCACATTAAAAGCATCCCAGTTGGAGGAATTAAATGATTGTGTAGTAGCTGCAGGTCTGACAGAAGTTGCCCACATTGGACTGAAATACACATGGAGAAGTGGAGAGGTTAGAAAGATAGCCTGCAAACTGGATAGAGTTTTAGCTAATTCTGATGCAATAAATATGTTCCCATCAATGAAAGTCAATATTCTCCCTTGCTCTACAAGTGATCATGCCCCTCTATTAGTTGAGCTTATCCAACTTAATATTGAGAAAGGTAAACCATTCAGGTACGCAAATTATTGGCCTCTTTGCAAAGATTATTTTAAAGCAGCTGACTTCTCTAATCTTGACATTTTTGAAGGTAATAATTCTTTTGTTTTAATAATGATTCTTAAACATATTAAGTTGAGAATTAAAGAATGGAACAAATGTAGATTAAAGCAAGTTAATATGGTTACTCAACTTCAAGAAACTCTAGGTAACATCCAATCCAGATTAGATGTAGACCCTAATAATGATGATTTAAATAGAGACTTCTTTGAAGTACAGCAAGATCTTAAAAATGCTTTACAAGTTCAAGCTATGGAGTTAAAACAAAAAGCTAAAGAAAAATGGTTGACAGAGGGAGATGAATGTTCTAAATTCTTTTACACAAAAATGTCCATCAGGCAGAATTATAATGATTTAAATAATATTTTTGATGACAAAGGTGAGTTGGGAACTAATCTGAGTAAGCTTGAAAAGGATGCAATAGACTACTTTACTGATCTTTTTAATGGTAGTTACCCTCACCATTTACCTGAAATTAAACCCAGAAGCCTGGTTACTGAAAGGGGGAGGCACATGTTGGCTAGGGACATTGAAACCAGGGAAATTGAGGAAGCTATTAAATCCATTCATCATGATTCCAGCCCCGGGCCAGATGGGTTGGGATCTCATTTCTATATAACCCACTGGGAGGACCTGAAAGAAAAACTGAGGTTAGCATATCAGGAAGCTCTAGATTCTGGAAAAATCATAAAAGAAATGAACCATACTTTCATATGTTTAATTCCAAAAAAGGAGAATCCAACCCATATTCAGGATTACAGACCTATCTCGTGTTGTAATGTGTCTTACAAAATCCTGAGTAAAATAATTTGTAATAGAATTAAACCTATTCTAAGTGAATGTATAAGTGAATGTCAAAGTGCTTTCATAAAAGGTAGAAGCATATCTGAGAATTCTCTGCTAGCTCATGAGCTGGTTAGAAATTTCAAAAAGAAGGGTGCTGGGAAAATATGTCTAAAGGTGGATCTGCAGAAAGCTTACGACAAAATTAACAGGGGTTTTATTATTCACATGCTTAAAAATATGGGATTCCCGGTTAAAATTATGAAACTCATTGAAGAATGTATATCCTCTCCTACCTATTCTGTCTTAATAAATGGTGTTCCTAAAGGCTTCATTAAAAGTAATAGGGGGTTGAGACAAGGGGACCCTCTATCCCCATATCTCTTTGCAGTGGCTATGGAATTCTTCTCCCTACAAATGGAATTATACACTCATAAAAATATTATCCAGCCAGTTTATAACATCCAGCCATATATTACTCACTTATTATATGCTGATGACCTTATTATTTGCTTCAAAGCTTCTAATGCAGCAATAAGGGGGATGAAAGAGATATTTCTAAAACTGGAAAACCTAGTAGGTCTGAAGGTAAACGAACAGAAGACAAAATGTTATTTCAGTGAGAACTGTATAAACAAAGATCAATTCAGCTGCCTCCTGAATTATGAAGAGAGTCATCTACCAGTCAAATACCTTGGTGTGCCTTTATCTACAAATGTGATTACTGATAGAGAATGTGGAGTCCTGGTAACTAAAATAAGAAATAAACTTCAAAGTTGGAGTTCTAAACTTCTGTCTTTTGCTGGTAGGATAGAACTGGTTCACACTGTCATAACATCCATGGTCAGGTTCTGGATTCAAACTTTCCAAATTCCAAGTGCGTCTATTGAGAAAATTGAAAGTGTCTGTGCTAACTTCATATGGAGAGGGGGGATTCATAAAATATCATATCAAACACTATGCAAATCCAAAATGGAAGGAGGAGTGGGTCTCAAAAATCTCAGAGATTTAAAAAAGGCTTATGCTACTAAACTTGCTTGGAAAATTTTAAAAGGCAAAGGGTTTTGGGCTACCTGGATGAGAAATAAATATCTAAAAGACAATTTCTGGATTCAGAGAGAGGATTCTAATTCCTCAGGTACTTGGAAAACCATCCTAAGAGCTAGAGGTGATCTTAAAAATCTAGTTAATAGGAAAATTACTGATGGTAAATGCACGAGTTTTTGGTTTGATCCCTGGCTGAACAAGGAAAGTGTTATAAACAAGCTTGGTTGGGATAGTTACAATGCTTATGGGGGTAGAGACTTTAAGGTAGAGGAAATTATTCGAGGAGAGGCCTGGTACTTCCCCCCGGATTCTCCAGCTACCCAAATCAATCAGGAAATTAAAAGTGTCACAATCTATAATGAAGAATCAGATATTTGGGCCTGGCAACCTACTAATAAAGAGTTTAGCTTGAAAACAGCCTGGGATCATCTGAGGGAGAGAAATAATGAAATTGAATGGGCACAAATTGTTTGGAATAGAGTAAGCACACCAAAAATGTCGCAGACTACCTATAAAGCTCTTCTAAACAGACTTCCTACAAAGGATAGGCTCAAAAAGTGGGGGATTCTACAAGAATCGATTTGTGTTTTGTGTAAGAAGGAGGAAGAAACTCATAATCATTTATTTTTTCACTGTCCAGTAACAAGACAAATATGGGATAATCAAAAAGCTGTAATAAATTGCAATTATCAAGATTACAATATCAGTGACATCGCAAATTACCTGGCCCGAAGTTGGAAATCCAAAAGCTTGATAGGGAAAATGGCTTCCATTCTGTTGACTACCACAGTTTGGCATGTTTGGAGGGAAAGAAACAGACGCATATTTCAGAACAATTGGAAAAATGGTCAGCAAATTAATGAGTTGATTAAAAGGGATGCGCGAATCATTATGAAAAGAGTTGGGAAACTTACAGATCTATCAAGTGCTGAATCAGAGACATTGAAGAAGCTGGGACTAGAAGTAAGAAATACTGAGATTCAGTTGTTGAGGCCATGGATTCCCCCGTGATAGCTTTGATGGAAGACGAAGCAGTTTCTCTTTTGTTTATTACTTATCTTCCGTTGCATTGATTAATGTGTATTTTATAAACTTTATTGTATGCTTTGGGTCGGGCCGACCAGTGCTAGTTGGGCTGAGTAATAAAGTTTACCCATTTTCAAAAAAAAAAACTGAAATGGGAATAGATGACAGATAGATAAATAAGCTCCAACAAATCTCTAGCTCCAGAAGATGAATCCAAAGCTGTGATACTTAGGCTGACCCGAGCGTAAAGTAAAACACAAAACACTTGAGTCAGGATATACATACTTATACAATATAAACCAACTCAAGTGAACTGTAATAGAGATACACAAGTAACTTAAAGGATGCCTGGGATCGCCCATCCTTTAAGGATCCGTTAGACCATCTACTAAGCAGTAATATACGCCATCATAGTAATGTTTAAAGTAAAGCAAACTATGCAAATTAATAGTGTTAATGTGACTGGGGTGGTGCAAAGCTGCAGCAATTGCCCACCTCTAGCCACACCTTATAACATCCAACCATTATTATAACCCGTGGTTATAAATTTCAAAATGGTTTATATTTCAAATCAAAACAATTCATTTAAACCATTTAAAATGAAGTCGTTATACTTTCAAATCAAATATTCAATTCCCAAAATTGTAGCAATTTATAAGTTCGTTTATTCAATTATAATATTTCAAACATTGTAATTTCAGCATTCGTAGCACTCAGAAATGCTGCTGTAAGTATAGTGATACATTTGAAAACAGTTCAATTCAGAATTGACAGCACTTATAAACTGCTGCTGTAATTAGTGAAAATTTGAAAACAGTTCATTGTTGGAAACAGCAATACTTATAAACTGCTGCTGTAGAGACAGTAGTAGATTTGGAAACAATACATGGAAACCACAACATTTTTGGAATGCTGTTCTGTTATAAGTTTTACTATGACATTATAAACAATATATCTTCAACCTTTATCATTTTTAACTTATTAAACTTATCTCACCTTTCAAAATTATTTATTTGGACATCATTTAACTTAAAATTTTAATAAAATAACATTTTATTAATAAATATCCAATTTAATTATAATTCATTTATTTAAGTCAAAATTCACTATAAGTTGCTTAACTCTTATTTTTAACAAATAACTTGATATTTTATTTTACTTTAAAAAGGTATCCATTTCAATAAATAAATATTTTAATTACTAAGTTAAGCTTAAAATTTCCATTTTAACTCAAATTTCAATTATTAAGTTAACTCAAATTTTGAATTACAATTTAAACCATTTATTAACTTATACAATTTTAACTTTTAGGAAACCACTGTTTAAATCATTTAAATCCAATTTAAGCCAAAATTTCCATATTTTAAAATTTAAAATACTTAAAATATTTAGAAAAATCATTTCAAAATTTAACCACGGGTCTGTATAATAATTTCTAAGCTAGGTCAAGTGATACAGATAATATATCATTTCAATCCGTAATTAGTTAACATTCCGGGCTTTATCATTTCAAACCCATAATCCCAAGTCAAATAAAAATCGCTCGACCCTATCATTTCAGCTCGCAACGACTTTTCCCTATTCTAAAGTTAATTCGGGTATGTATTAATTCAACCCATAGTGATTCTATACTAACAGGGAACTTGAAGTGTGAGAAACAGAAAATAAATAAACAGTAAAACATATCATATTATGTCAGGTGATGCAACAGGTATATAATCAGGTAATATCATCATATAATGTCAGATAACAGGCAGATATGAGCATATAACTTAGCATATCAACTACTACAATTCAAGTGACATTGTTTCACATTTATATAAGTACGATTTGTCGAGAGTGATAAACTCACCTTTTTAAAGCTAGAGATCAATTCAAACACAAATCCAAACTACGCAAAGCACGATAAGGCACGACTAGATTCGAGGAGAAGATGATGAGCCAATATTCAGATCTTGCAACAATAATTAAAATAAAACAAATATAAGTATAGATTCAAACACAAAAGAATAATAATTAAACAATACAAAACAAGGACAAAGTGAACCAAAATGACTTGACAATTGCAAGTGGGCTCGGCCTCATAGGAAATGGGCTTAATCACCATCACAATGGCTCGGCCATGATCAGGTCTAGGCCTGAAATGCTCGGCCAATGGTAGCAAAAAGAAGGCAAAACAATGGAATGTAAAGAGGTAGGGGTTGTGAAGGCAAAGTGACATGGTAGGTGAATGGTCATGGGGTTCGGCCACATCATCATTGGACTCAGCCATCACCACAAGTGGTTCGGCCTAGACTAGTTATTGCATGTAATCCACGACTATGGTCAGGTAAGCACAGCTATGGGCATGGTAGGTGGAGAGGTAGGGGTTATGGAATGTAAAAAGGCAAGGTATGTGAAAGGTTGTGTGCACAAGGGTTCGGCCTAGGCAAGTATGGCTCGGTCTGGTTCAAGGCAAGGGGTTAGGTGGTCTGGTCATCATCTGAAGGTGCGGCTAATGGTCAGGGGTAGTCACGGCAAGGTTGGAGATGGTGGCAGTGGTGATGGTAGCCGAGGCTACAAGGGGATGGTGGATGATGTATAGGGGATCGGCTAGGGTTGCAACATGTTTGGTGATGGCTTTTGGTCAGGCAGGTCACGGCCATGGTAGGGGGTGGTCATCAGGTAGTGCTGGCCAATCAGGTGATGGTGGAGGAGGAGTGATGGTCGGCAAGGGGTTGTGAATGGTGGAGGCCGAGCCTTGCTTGCAAATAAAAGAAGAAGAGAAAGAAAAGAGAAGGAGAAGGAGGAAAACTTACTGCAAATATTCTCTCAGGTAATAAAATGAACGTGAGAAGGAAGAATGAAAGTTTGTACGTGAATAAAATGAGAAAGAATGTGAGGAGGTAAGGAGTTCGTACGGCTAAGAAAATGATTGAACGGCTAGAAAAATGAAGAGGCAACACTTATATTAAAGGAAAAGAAACTTGTGCCTTTTGAAATTTCCAAGCCTAAAATCAAATAAAAGAAAATAGAAAGTAGAGAATGGAAAAATAGTAAAAATAAAATATAGAGAATATAAATGAAATAGAAAATATGAAATAGAAAAATAGAAAATGAGATACTGAAAATAATTGCGTGTAAAACGCTAAATTTTATCAAATTTTAAAAGTATAAAACAGAATTTAACAAAACGAATATCAGAAACAAATACTGTTTCAAAGAAAAAGATTGGAAAATTCAAATTCAAATTTAAAATTTCACTTGAAAGTCAAAGTTTGACCAAAGTTGACCAAAATATAAAATTTTCAGAAAATCATTATTTTATTATATTTGGAAAATAAAATATAAACAAAATCCAAAATTATATTGAAAAATCCCAAAATTCAATTTTAAAATGATTAAAAAATCAAAGTTTCAAATAAAAATTAATTTAAAATATTTGTTAAAAATATGGGTTTTTACACTCTCCCCCACTCAAAACTTTTCGTCCTCGAAAAGGAAGAAGGTAGGAGAGTAGAAACAACTAGAAAGAAATGTAGGTTGAAAGACAAGGATAACCAATTAATTTTAAAACCGTATAAATTTCAATTAATAATTTGGTTAAACCCATTTGTAAAATTTCTTGCTTCCTTTATAAATACCATTTATGTTTAAATAACACCTTTATAAATATATGAAAACTTATTTGAATACAATTATTTATATCATTACTTATATTTACAAAGAAGCTATTGAAAACATTAAATCCATAATTCATAAATTTATTAATTTATCTCAAGATACTTTTCAATATTATTAATAAATAAATAATCATTTTATTTAAATATATTGTATTTAATTAATGACTTCTAAAATATTTACAACACTAATAGTTTACTATTAAACCGTGTAGTATATAAATAAACAATATTTTAAACATTTTAAATTATTTAGAAAGAGAATTGATCAAAATATCCTTTATATAATACCTTATCAAAATAATTTTATAATAAAATACTTTTATATCGAAACAAATTTTCCTTTTTGAAAATACTTTCTTAACTCGATGTATCAACAAGTTTATCCTCATTCTTGCAGACTCTGGCCATGCGTTGATCAGGAGCAAAGCTAGATTTCTTCAAATATTTAGTAGACTTGTTTCAACACCCAGTGAAAATACTGGAAAAACTTTCAAAACCGATATGGAAAGTGCAATCCATACAAATCAACCGAATCGAAGCATGGATCGCAGATACACAATGGTTACGCTTGGGTCCCCCAGGAAACATCTGTATCCATAGGCCGTCACAGCCCCTGCGAATTACGCCATGATAACAACTGTAGACCGCAGATACACAATGGTTACGCTTGGATCCCCCAGGAAACATCCGTACCCGTAGGCAGTCACAGCCCCTGCGGATTACGCTACAAAACGACCCATAGAACCGCAAATACACAATGGTTACGCCTGGATCCCCCAGGAAACATCAGTACCTGTAGGCAGTCACAGCCCCTGCGAATTATGCTATGCAGTCAAGTTCATTAGACCATGGGTAACGCCATGGAATTCGATGGACACTCGAGTATCATATCTGGAAAACCCAAATCAGAGAGAATAATATCGATAGAATGAATCCACAATGTGGCCACAAAGCGGATATCAAGCAGAAGGCACTTTCCATATCTTTACTTCAAAATATGTATCATGTAGTACCTTTTTCAAATCAATTTCAAATATCATACTTATATAAAGTCCATTATATATAAGATTTTCATTTTCAAATCGAATACTTTCCAAAATCAATAGTATATCAAATCACACTTATATAGACTTCGATTATATAAGATTTCACCTTTCAAATTGAGTACCATTCCAAATCAATAGTTTTCGAATCAACTTCATACAAATCAATTTTATATAAGTTCGATTACTCCCTGTTTGCGCCAAAATTGGTCACAAACCCCGAATGTTGTGAAAGCACCAGTGTATGAATATAAATCAACAATGTTCACACACAAATCTCAAATCTAAGCAAACAGAGTATCACAATTCAGAAATAATGAACAGAAACACGAGATTTATAGTGGTTCGGCGATCTTGCCTACGTCCACTCTGAAGTTGATGATTTTATTGATGTTCACTCGATGATTACAATCTCTTCTAATGTAGTACAACTGAAATTATATGCTAAGTCTCAATCTAAGGTAGCGGTGGTGTTCTGGAGTAAATCTGGCAGAATCTGGGCGCTCTTTAGTACTTAGAATTATCCTACCCCCTTTCTGAATGGCTAGGGGCTCTATTTATAGGTGTAGGAGGCTGATATTTCGCCTAAAATGAGGGGAGACCAGTTCTGGTACGTCAGGGGGCCCACATGGCCGAAATCTGGAGATCCGGGCCCACTTTGGGATCGATTCGACCCTTGGTTCGAATCGATCAAGAAATCATCCAATCGAGCTGAAATTTGGAGTAAACGTTCTTCATCATGTGTTTAAGCTTCTGTGAAATTTTCATAGCATTTGGACTTGTAGATCTCGAGATATGATCGATTTAAGATTGCATACTCAGCTGAAACTTCTCTTCGAATCGAATCCATTCGACCCGGTTCCTTCGAATCGATTGCATCGAATCGATGGTGGAGCGTGCTTTGGTGATGACGTGGAGCGTGAACTTCGTATAGATCCGCTTATGTCGCCAGTTTGATCGAGTCGTCTTGAAGACTCTTCTGCTTTGACTCAATGGATTCGAAGACGTCATTAATCCTTCGATTCGAATGACGTTTCGCTCGTATCGACAGCGACATGCTTCGATCGATTCGAAGTCAACCGTAGCTAGATGGATTCGAGGGAAGACATCTGTGCATGGATTCGAAGCAGAGCGTCTCATTGGATTCGAAGTAGGATATCTCCATGGATTCGAACTAAGGATAACTTGAAGGAAACGAATGTGGATTCGGGGAATGGATACAAAACCTGACCATCTGATGGATTCGAAGCTAGGCCTAGTGGGACGGATTCGAACCATGGGCTGGCTCGATGGAGTCGAAGCAAAGGTGTTACTCATGGATTTGACCATGCTGAGGTGATGCCGGTCTGATGGATGCGTGTTTCATGGATTCGAACATAGGTTTCGCCTATGGATTCGAACTAAGGACTGTCTACTCCATTTTTCGTTGGTGATATCTTGAGCATACGAACTCGGATCGCCTCGAAATTTGGAATGTTGGTTTATACGACTTTGCTCGACGTGTCTTATCAATTGTAGCCCGATCCGGACTCGGACAAAATTCATTGATATCCATGGTGAAACAGTGCATAACGAACTTTTACGACGAACTGTCTTTAGTTTTCCAGTCAACTTTTTGGTGTCACGGCCTTGCCAAAAGGCGGGATAACATTTGCCCCCCAAAACATGCCTTGCGATAGGAAGGTGTGTTTTGTAATGCCATAAGCTGGATGTTCATATCCTGTTGATGCCCTGCAAAGAAATTGATAGTTTTATATGACCTCAAATGACGACCGTTCGCGATCAAGCCATTTGAGGTGGAATTCGACCGTTCGCGATCTAGCATTTCTATATGGCCCCAAATGACGACCGTTCGCGATCAAGCCATTTGAGGTGAGGGGTGCCGTTCGAGGCGAGTTGTGATCGTTTGCGATCGGGTGCCGTTCGAGGCGAATGGTGACCGTTCGAGGTCGGGTGCCTTTCGTTGCGATTTGTGACCGTTCGCGGTCGGGTGATGTGGAAAGAGGAATGTGATCGTTCGCGATCGTGTGCCGTACGAGGCAAAAATGTGATCGTTCGCGATCGAATGTCGTATTAGGTGAATTGTGACCGTTCGTGGTCGAGTGCCGTTCGAGGCTAATGGTGACCGTTCGAGGTCGGGTGCCGTTCGTGCGAAGTGTGATCGTTCGCGATCGAATTGTGACCGTTCGCGGTCGGATGCCGTTCGAGGTGAATTGAGTGTGCCCGGGGAGGGACTTAGTATCATCAATACCGGGTTTCACGTTCGGGTGAATCCCCGGATTGTTTCTTGCAACGGTTTATCGCCATCTCAGAGCATGCCCAGGGACCGTTCGTGATCCCGTACATGTGTAAGTGGCTTAGCCGTTATGAAATCACAAGTAGCATTTTGTCATTGAAAATAAGTCTGATGTCCTGGCTCGGGGGCACCCCTGGCTGATGTAGACGGTGGTCACTCTGGCTCCACCGCTGGAGCTCGCCTCCTCACATACTGAAGTAGCATACCGTTCCTGATGTGCCCTTCCACCTCATCCTTCAGATGTCTACAGTCGTTAGTGTTATGACCATTCAGTTCGTGGAATAAGCAGTATCTGTCTGATTTCCTCTCGTCAACAGTGGGATCCCTTCGTATTGGCCTACGGTAGGGAACTTGCTCTCGTGTGTCTTGGTAGATTCGCTCCAAACTCTCATTCAGCTCTGAATAAGTGGTGAATCGTGGCTCTCTCCGCAGTCGCTTTGACCTGTCACCATTGTCCTCGGCCTTTCGTTTTCCTTTATCCTTGCCTGAATCATTTTCGAGAGGCTTTTTGTCTTTAAGTGCATAAACTTCTATTCCCTCTCCTTCTTCTCTTTCAGCATTAGCGTCTTCCAATCGTAAAAACTTTTCTGCCTCGTGATAGAATTCTCTTAGATCCATTGGCGGATCCTTAGTTAATGAATTTTTGAATTCCGTGCCATCAGCTACTCCGGACACAGCTGCCATCATAACCATGGATGGATCTGGCCGATACACTGATGCTGCTGCTGCATTGAACCGCGTCAAGAAATTCCTCAAAGACTCCCCAGCTTTCTGCTTTAGCGTCGCCAAACTCATCACATTCTTGGGTCTCGAAATATGAACTCTGAATTGCCTCATAAATTTCTCAATCAAATCGGTCCATGTCCCAATGGAGCCGCTCTCTAGCTGTCTGAACCATAAAGCTGCTATGTCTGTCAAATACAATGGGAAGCACCGGGCCATGACTTCCTGTGATGCTCCCAGCACTTCCATGTGCCTTATATACCTCGTTAGATGGACCGCAGGGTCCGTCCTCCCATCATACCCTTCTACTGTTGGCAGTTTGAATTCTGGTGGGTTCCTAGCCAACCTAATCGTAGGAGAAAAGGGACTCCTGTTCACATCTTCAAGATCTCTGTTTACCAATCCACCTCTCATGGCTCGCCTGACCATCTCTGCCAATCTATCATTGTCTCCAAGCTGTAGTCCTCGTTCACTACCTTCGATCTGCCCCCCGAGTCCGTGTGAGCTTTTAGGTGTTTGCCCCCCTGATTGAGCGTTCATCCCTCTATTGCTGTCAGGTTGCTCGGATGTCCTTGTCTCTCTTCCCGTGTTCGGATCAACATGTCCTAAGTGTGTGCCCCCCAGCTCCGACGCTGCGTTGGATGGTCCTGCTTCGTTCGGGGCCCTGGTTGTTCTTTGATTTTGCGCTCCAAGTTGCCCAATCTGTTGAAGCAAATTCTGGATCATTTCCTCCTGTCTCTTCATCATTGTCTCCATCTCATCCCTGGTGATGAAGACTGATGCTTGGTTTGCTCCCGAGGAAGCCTCTTGACTTCCTTCGTGCTGACTTCTCTCAGCTCTTTGCCTTCTACTTGTTTGTCGGGTCATTGTCTTTCAAATATCCAAGCTTTCAGATCTGAACTTCAAATTTTGTGTAGCGGGTGCTAGTCGTTCTCAGTGAAAGCACCAAAGTGTTTGCGCCAAAATTGGTCACAAACCCCGAATGTTGTGAAAGCACCAGTGTATGAATATAAATCAACAATGTTCACACACAAATCTCAAATCTAAGCAAACAGAGTATCACAATTCAGAAATAATGAACAGAAATACGAGATTTATAGTGGTTCGGCGATCTTGCCTATGTCCACTCTGAAGTTGATGATTTTATTGATGTTCACTCGATGATTACAATCTCTTCTAATGTAGTACAACTGAAATTATATGCTAAGTCTCAATCTAAGGTAGCGGTGGTGTTCTGGAGTAAATCTGGCAGAATCTGGGCGCTCTTTAGTACTTAGAATTATCCGACCCCCTTTCTGAATGGCTAGGGGCTCTATTTATAGGTGTAGGAGGCTGATATTTCGCCTAAAATGAGGGGAGACCAGTTCTGGTACGTCAGGGGGCCCACATGGCCGAAATCTGTAGATCCGGGCCCACTTTGGGATCGATTCGACCCTTGGTTCGAATCGATCAAGAAATCATCCAATCGAGCTGAAATTTTGAGTAAACGTTCTTCATCATGTGTTTAAGCTTCTGTGAAAATTTCATAGCATTTGGACTTGTAGATCTCGAGATATGATCGATTTAAGATTGCATACTCAGCTGAAACTTCTCTTCGAATTGAATCCATTCGACCCGGTTCCTTCGAATCGATTGCATTGAATCGATGGTGGAGCGTGCTTTGGTGATGACGTGGAGCGTGAACTTCGTATCGATCCGCTTATGTCGCCAGTTTGATCGAGTCGTCTTGAAGACTCTTCTGCTTTGACTCAATGGATTCGAAGACGTCATTAATCCTTCGATTCGAATGACGTTTCGCTCGTATCGATAGCGACATGCTTCGATCGATTCGAAGTCAACCGTAGCTAGATGGATTCAAGGGAAGACATCTGTGCATGGATTCGAAGCAGAGCGTCTCGTTGGATTCGAAGTAGGATATCTCCATGGATTCGAACTAAGGATAACTTGAAGGAAACGAATGTGGATTCGGGGAATGGATACGAAACCTGACCATCTGATGGATTCGAAGCTAGGCCTAGTGGGACGGATTCGAACCATGGGCTGGCTCGATGGAGTCGAAGCAAAGGTGTTACTCATGGATTCGACCATGCTGAGGTGATGCCGGTCTGATGGATGCGTGTTTCATGGATTCGAACATAGGTTTCGCCTATGGATTCGAACTAAGGACTGTCTACTCCATTTTTCGTTGGTGATATCTTGAGCATACGAACTCGGATCGCCTCGAAATTTGGAATGTTGGTTTATACGACTTTGCTCGACGTGTCTTATCAATTGTAGCCCGATCCGGACTCGGACAAAATTCATTGATATCCATGGTGAAACAGTGCATAACGAACTTTTACGACGAACTGTCTTTAGTTTTCCAGTCAACTTTTTGGTGTCACGGCCTTGCCAAAAGGCGGGATAACACTCCCAAATCAAGTATTTAGAAAAATAAGGTTCTCAAATTCCAATTCGTTTCAATACCAGTTCAGTTTCAAAATCATATACGATTTTACCAAATTATTTCTTCCAAACTAAATATCTTCAGTTTCAAAGTTTCAAAGGTAATAGGTTTAGCAAATAATCCAAGTTTGTTTCCAAATCAACATATTTTATGTCAAACAAATTCATTTCCAAAATCATAGTGCTTTCAAGGATATAATACTTTCGAACCCAAACAATTTGAAATAATAATACTTTGGAAATCATAATACTTTGAAATTCAAACTTTGGAAATCATAACACTTGAAAGCATAACACTTTCCTTTAAACAGTTTAGATATTAATAATAGTATATAAAATAAAATAGTTTATAAAATAAAATATTTAAATAAAATAGTAATAAGTTAAGCAATTTATATTAAAATAATTAGTATTTTCAAAATAGTTTATATTAGAAATAGTTATATTAAAAATAGTTTATATTAAAAATAGTTATATTAAAAATAGTTTATAAAATAATATAAAATAATATAAAATAGTTTTAAAATACTTTATATAATACAATAGTTTCTTCAAATTCCATAAATCGACTCAACTCAACTCAGATTCCAAAATTCAAATTTAATCCAATCTCAAATCCTCAAATTTCAATTCAATTCAGTTTCTCAATAAACCATTTCAAATTTTATCGATTTCAAATACAGATTTGAATCACCAAAAATAAACCATTTCAATTTCAATATATTTCAAAGCTTTAAATATTCAATTTTTCAAAACTAAATTTGATAATTTCATTTATATCTCAAATTCACTTTACTATTATTTAGTTTGAAATATTAACCTAATCATTTCAATAACATCTAAATACAACCTCAATTTTCAAATTTAAATAAACAAAATATCCCATTCAAATTTATATAAATCTGGAATATGCATTTTAGTCACTTTTAATCAAATCCAAGTTATAAAAATCATATATTTGAAATTTCAATTTTAAATAAATTTCTAATCAAACCTATTTAAGTAAAATCTTAAATAAATATAATTTTAAATCAATTTTAAATTTATCTTTCCAACCTGAATCATTTTAAACTCTATATTTGAAAATATATAGATATCAAATAAATACTGGGTTTTAAATCCCAATCTATTTTCGAAATCAAATCTTTCTCAAAATCAATTATACCCCAAAATGATTACCAAGTTTATAACCATCCCTTTAAATCCTTTAAACTATTTTTTTTTTGAAAGATCCACTTTACCCTTTGGAAATTATTATTATTATATATATAAATAGTTTTATAAAAGATGTTACTAAGTTAAAACATTTAAAACTAAATTTTATTCAAAATATTTTAAAACTAAATTTCATATTAGTATAATTCAAAATAGTCTTGTTTATTTACTTAACAAAACAGTTTCAAACTTATTCAAATCTTATTACTTCATACTTAAACATACAAAACTAAACTTATATACTTTATCAAATAATTTATACTTCCGAAATTTCTTAGCTTTAAAAAAATTAAACCTTGATTTGGAAGTGTTCGAACATTCAAAATAGTCGGAGAAATCAAATTTCCAATCCAAGAGTTGGAAATCAACAACAAATCAGTAAATCAATTTCAAAAGATAGGGTTATACCAAATCAAATCCGAAACTCGAGGACTGAACACCGGGCTCGTTCAAACTGTTTCAAATATATATACATATATCTTTCGAATATCAAATCATACTTCATAATTCGAAATCAAAATTGGTTCACAAAATCAATCGCATAGCAAAGCTACTAAAGTGGCCTCTCCCCCACTCTGAAACTCGAAAATCAATGTCGATGATGCATGCACTCATCACCGAAACCATTCTCCAGCGACATAAGTGGGTTCTGGACTTCTATTTTCTTGAGAACTTCTTTGAAATTTCTTTGAAATCATTGGAACTCATTTAAAGTCATTTGAAACATTTCTTATTCGGAAAATACTTTCAAATTGTATTATTATATATTTCAAAACCTCAAAACCAGTTTCAAAATGCCGGAGTTCAATCTCTCAAATTTCAAATTCAAAACCCTTCAGTTATAAATTATTTTTATATCAATCAATTCCTTATATAATTTTCAAAATTTCAAATCCTTTCAAAACTTTAAATCCTCATTTTAAAAGGTATATAATCCTTATCGAAAACATTTTCACTTATATATATCGAATAATCATACTTATCAAAATAATAATTTCGATATATAAAACAATTTCTAAAATACAAACAAACACAATTTTTTTTCAAGGGATGATTCAAGAATGGATTTCAAAACAAAGATAGAGATTCAAATTAGAGGAACTCTAATCAAATAGAATCTTGATTCGAAGATAGGCTCGAACGAAGATGAGATAATTAATTACAAAATAGTAGATGGACATACTTATATAAATCGCGGGCGACCTTAACCGGGTCAACCGTGACTTCAGGAATATGATCGATGCAGAATTCTAAGGCAAATCCACATTCGATTGCCATTGATAGAGTTAGGCATAGCAAAAGATAGAAGCATCTAAACCGAGGGTATAGAAATCTCTGGTGAATCAATGCCAATTGTAAGGGAGTTTCACCCCTTTACAAATCATTCAAAGATTGGCGGGATCGCCGAGTTTTATAGAGGTCATTCGAAGTGGAGTTATTTAATGCTCCAGAATCAAAAGAATACAAATAGGGTAAGACAAGAATGGATTTCAGAGCAAGTGGGAGCGTTCCAAAATTCAAAGGAATCCTAATCGATGAGAATCCTAATCAAAGAAATTACAAACAAGATGGACAAGGAAAGGAATAAGGTTTAGAAAAATTTTGCTTTCAAAACAAGAAAATTTATATCAAAATAATCTTTGAAAAAAATCCTATGAAAATCATTTTATACTTTGAAAATATGTTCTCTCACAAAGAAATGATTCTGAGATTGATTTCACTCATTCTAGGGTATTTCTACCCTATCTCTAATGATTTTTTGCTTCGCAGGCTAAGGTTTGCCTAAAACCTGGCTCTGATACCAAATGTAACACCCCACTATTTTGGACCATTCGAATCGACAATAAATCCACACATGTTGGACTCGAATACTTCAAAACAGTGGACTGTTAAGAAAATTTGGAGCAAATAAAATCAAACACAGAATCACAGACACAGAATATCAGAATAACTCGCAGCAGAAATAAAATACCATAGTAGTTCATGAAGCTACTATATAAATAATCTCAAAAAAGATACAAAATATCATAGTTTGAAAAAAAAATACAACAGAAGTCGGAATACATAAGTCAACTAATACAAAAGCAATACTGAATAGGAAATAACTGAAATGGGAATAGATGACAGATAGATAAATAAGCTCCAACAAATCTCTAGCTCCATAAGATGAATCCAAAGCTGTGATACTCAGGCTGACCCGAGCGTAAAGTAAAACACAAAACACTCGAGTCAGGACATACATACTTATACAATGTAAACCAACTCAAGTGAACTGTAATAGAGATACAGAAGTAACTTAAAAGGATGCCTGGGATTGCCCATCCTTTAAGGATCCATTAGACCATCTACTAAGCAGTAATATACGCCATCATAGTAATGTCTAAAGTAAAGCAAACTATGCAAACTAATAGTGTTAATGTGACTGGGGTAGCGCAAAGCTGCAGCAATTGCCCACCTCTAGCCACACCTTATAACATCCAACCGTTATTGTAACACGTGGTTATAAATTTCAAAATGGTTTATATTTCAAATCAAAACAATTCATTTAAACCATTTAAAATGAAGTCATTATACTTTCAAATCAAATATTCAATTCCCAAAATTGTAGCAATTTCAATGTTCGTTTATTCAATTATAATATTTCAAACATTATAATTTCAGCATTCCCAGCACTCAAAAATGCTGCTGTAAGTATAGTGATACATTTGAAAACAGTTCAATTCAGAATTGACAGCACTTATAAACTGCTGCTGTAATTAGTGAAAATTTGAAAACAGTTCATTGTTGGAAACAGCAGTACTTATAAACTGCTTTTGTAGAGACAGTAGTAGATTTGGAAACAATACATGGAAACCACAGCATTTCTGGAATGTTGTTCTGTTATAAGTTTTACTATGACATTATAAACAATATATCTTCAACCTTTATCATTTTTAACTTATCAAACTTATCTTACCTTTCAAAATTATTTATTTGGATATCATTTAACTTAAAATTTTAATAAAATAACATTTTATTAATAAATATCCAATTTAATTACAATTCATTTATTTAAGTCAAAATTCACTATAAGTTGCTTAACTTTTATTTTTAACAAATAACTTGATATTTTCTTTTACTTTAAAAAGGTATCCATTTCAATAAATAAATATTTTAATTACTAAGTTAAGCTTAAAATTTCCATTTTAACTCAAATTTCAATTATTAAGTTAACTCAAAATTTTGAATTACAATTTAAACCATTTATTAACTTATACAATTTTAACTTTTAGGAAATCACTGTTTAAATCATTTAAATCCAATTTAAGTCAAAATTTTCGTATTTTAAAATTTAAAATACTTAAAATATTTAGAAAAATCATTTCAAAATTTAACCACGGGTCTGTATAATAATTTCTAACCAAGGTCAAGTGATACAGATAATATATCATTTCAATCTGTAATTAGTTAACATTCCAGGTTTTATCATTTCAAACCCGCAATCCCAAGTCAAATAAAAATCGCTCAGCCTATCATTTCAGCTCGTAACGACTTTTCCCTATTCTAAAGTCCGTTCGGGTATGTATCATTTCAACCCATAGTGATTCTTTACTAACAGGGAACTTGCAGTGTGAGAAACAGAAAATAAATAAACAGTAAAACATATCATATGATGTCAGGTGATGCAACATGTATATAATCAAGTAATATCATCATATAATGTCAGATAACAGGAAGATGTGAGCATATAACATAGCATATCAACTACTTCAATTCAATTGACATTGTTTCACATTTATATAAGTACGATTTGTCGAGAGTGATAAACTCACCTTTTTAAAGCTAGAGATCAATTCTAACACAAATCCAAACTACGCAAAGCACGACAAAGCACGACTAGATTCGACGAGAAGATGATGAGCCAATATTCAGATCTTGCAACAACAATTAAAATAAAACAAATATAAGTATAGATTCAAACACAAAAGAATAATAATTAAACAATACAAAACAAGGACAACGTGAACCAAAATGACTTGACAATTGCAAGTGGGCTCGGCCTCATAGGAAATGGGCTTGATCACCATCACAATGGCTCGGCCATGATCAGGTCTAGGCATGAAATGCTCGGCCAATGGTTAGCAAAAAGAAGGCAAAACAATGGAATGTAAAGAGGTAGGAGTTGTGAAGGCAAAGTGACATGGTAGGTGAATGGTCATGGGGTTCGGCCACATCATCATTGGACTTAGCCATCACCACAAGTGGTTCGGCCTAGACTAGTTGCTGCATGTAATCCATGACTATGGTTAGGTAAGCATGGCTATGGGCATGGTAGGTGGAGAGGTAGGGGTTATGGAATGTAAAAAGGCAAGGTATGTGAAAGGTTGTGTGCACAAGGGTTCGGCCTAGGCAAGTATGGCTCGGTCTGGTTCAAGGCAAGGGGTCAGGTGGTCTGGTCATCATCTGAAGGTGTGGCTAATGGTCAGGGGTGGTCACGGCAAGGCTGGAGATGGTGGCAGTGGTGATGGTGGTCGTGGATACAAGGAGATGGTGGATGATGTATAGGGGATCGGCTAGGGTTTGCAACATGTTTGGTGATGGCTTTTGGTCAGGTAAGTCGCGGCCATGGTAGGGGGTGGTCATCAAGTGGTGCTGGCCGGTCGGGTGATGGTGGAGGAGGAGGTGATGGTCGGCAAGGGGTTGTGAATGGTGGAGGTCGAGCCTTGCTTGAAAATAAAAGAAGAAGAGAAAGTAAAGAGAAGGATAAGGAGGAAAACTTACTGCAAATATTCTCTCAGGTAATAAAATAAACGTGAGAAGGAAGAATGAATGTAACAACCCTAGATTTTGGCCTATATTTTAAAATTTGACTTTATTTTATTTTGAAACTATTTTAAACTTGTTTGATTTCAAACATTTCATTTTTAAAAATAAATGTTAATTATTATGTGAACTATAATTTCAAACTAGTATAAATTGGTTATTTTACTAAAAAGTGAATTTCTGGTCAAACTTTGATTTTTAAACCATAAATTTAAATATTTAAATTCTTAGATTTTATCTTTTATTATGAAAATAGATTTAATAACTTGAATACTGCTTTTCGTTTCGTTGAAAACGGATTTGAATTGTAAAAGTTATGTACATTTCAATTTTGAGTGCAATTTGATTTATTTAACAATTTTGTCTATTTTAAATTATATAAATTACATTTTCTTTGTCATATTTTATTTTAATATGTGTTAATATGTTATTTTATGTATATTGCTGTCTTTGAATATTTTTAAAGTGATAATAAAAATTTTCCAAAATTTATTGCATTTAATTCCTATTTTTAAAAGGCTAGTTTCTATTTTTCTGCTATTTTCTTCATTTAAATTATATTTAATTAAAATTTATTTATTTATTTTTGTGAATGCACTTTTATTTTATGTTGTTATCTTTATTTATAAATATTTTCTATGTCCATATAAATCTTCCAAAGTTTATTCTGTTTATTTTCAAATTTTCTAGACTAGTTTTCATTTTGTACTATTTTCTTATTTTAATCATATATAATTAATATTTATTTATTTATATTTTGTATATTTGTTATATTTTCGAATTTTAACTGAAATTATATGTATTTTCAGATATTTAAACTTACAAAAAGAAAATATGGAAATATGTAGAGTTTGCGACTTTTGTTATTCCTAGTCCTTTTGTATTCCACCGTTTCATTTTAATCAATACATCTTTTATTTTTTTTGGCCGTATATCTTTTCTTTTCTCAGCTGCATTTCCTCATTTTTCACGTATTCTAACACCTTCTCATCCATTCTTTCAGATCTGAAAGAAAACTTTGGGTAATGTCTTCCTTTCCATTTTCTTTTTCCACCTCTTCCATTGATTTTCAAGTGACTTTGCTTTGCCTTCATCTTGCATTTGTTCGGCCACACTCCACCACCACCCTCTCCGACCTGTTCCACCACCTTCCTAAGCCTCTTTAGCCTCCTCCCCCTCTGCTATGATCAGGCCGTGGCCTTCCATGGACCAAAACCCCACAAAAACTATTGTAAAACATCTTGAAACAATGCTAGCCAATCACCATTTGCACCATCACCTTCATGTTCAACCACGGCCACCACCTTCAGCCGCCACAACCTGACCTTCCACCACCTCTGGCCCACACTCCAGCCACCACCTGACCACCACATATCATGGCCGAGCCACATCAGCAAGGGGCCGAACCCTATGGTGCAACAAAAGCCACATTTTGCCTTGAAACCCTTTGAATGATATTGAATTTTGAAATGATATTTGATTTCAAAAATATAAATTACTATTTTGAAATTTTAACTACGGGATGTATTTAATTTATGGTTTAACTGATCCTTAGAGGATGGGCGATCCCAAGCATCCTTTAAGTTATTGTGCATTGCTACTACAGTTCACTTGAGTTGGTTTACATTATATAAGTATGTATGTCCTGACTCGAGTGTTTTGTGTTTTACTTTACGCTCGGGTCAGCCTGAGTATTTACGGCTTAGCTTTGGATTTCTTTTCTGGAGCTAGGAATCGCTGGAGATTCTGCTTGTCTAGTTATCTGTTCCTTTCAGTTCAGTTGTTCTATTTCAGTTCTGGTATTCATGAACTTCTATTTATTTGAGATTTCTATTGTATATGTTTTCAAATAGATATTATGTAGGGGGTTTTCACTTTAAGGGCTTATTTGTGCAGGGTAATTAGTTTTAAGGACACTACTTTGGAAAAATTAGTTTTAAGGACAATTACAAGAAAATGATAAAAGAATTTATCATTTTCAGTTATACAGAAATAATGATAAAAAGATTTATCATTTTCCTGTATAACTTAAAAAGATAAATGAATTTATCATTATCCTGTAAATTGTCCTTAAAACTAATTATTCAGAAGTGTTGTCCTTAAAACTTATTATTCTGAAAATAGAAGCCCTTCAACCAAATTTCCACTATTATGTATTATGTTTTGAGAGTTTGTTATAGTAGCTTCATGAACTACTATGGTTTTTATATTCTGCTGCGAGTTATTCTGATATGTTCTGTGTCTGTGATTCTGTGTATTTGATTTCATTTGCTCCAAATTTATTTACAATCTGTTATTTTGAATTATTCAAGTCAGACATGTGTGGATTATTGTCGATTTGAATGGTCCAAAATAGTGGGTCGTTACAGTTGGTATCAGAGCTAGGTTTTAGGAAAACCGCAAAAACTCATTAGAGATAGGGTAGAAATACCATAGAATGAGTGAAATCAATCTCAGAATCATTTCTTTGTGAGAGGACGTATTTTCGAAGTATAAAATGATTTTCAAATGATCTTAAAGAATTTTCAAAGATTATTTTGATATAAATTTCCTTGCTTTGAAAGTAAAATATTTCTTAAACTTTATTCCTTTCGTATCCACCTTGTTAGTAATTTCTTTGATTAGGATCCTCTAAAATTTTGAACTTCTCTCTTGATTGATCTAGATCCATTGTTGATAGGAATCTATTTTGGGTATGGAAAAATCAGTAGTTTGTTAGGTTGCTTTGAGTAAACTCTGTTGTATCTTTTGCTTAGCTGAAGTTGTCCAACTAAAGATATTTATGCTTCTGTTTTCGTATGTTATGAATTCGAGTCTTTCCAAATTTTGAATGGGAATTCTTTTGTATCGATATAGGTTATATATCTCTAATCTTGGTTTGGATTCTTATCGAATAAGATTCCTTTGAATTTTGGAACGCTCCCACTTGTTCTGAAATCCATTCCTGTCTCCCCTAATAGTATTCTTTTGATTTTTGGAGCATTCCATAACTCCACTTTGAATGACCTCTATAAAGATCAGTGATCCCGCCAATCTTTGAATGATTTGTAAAAGGGTGAAACTCCCTTATAATTGGCATTGATTCACCGGAGATTTCTGTATCCTCGGTTTAATATGTTTTCTATCTTCTGCTATATTTAGATTCTATCTCTGGCGATCGAAGGTCGATTTGCCTTAGATTTTCGCATCGATTATATTCCTGAAGTCACGGTTGACCGGTTAAGGTCGCCCGCGATTCATATAGGCTTATCCATCTTCTATTTGGTAATTTAATTATCTTATCTTCGTTTGAGCCTATCTTTGAATCAGAATTCTATTTGATTAGAGTCCCTCTAAATTTGAATCTCTGTTTTGCTTTGAAATCCATCCTTGAATCATCCCTTGAAAAATTTGAGGTTGATTGTATTTTGGAATTTGTGTATACATCGAAATTTTTATTTTGATAAGAGTGACCATATTTTATATATATAAGTGAAATGTTTTCGATAAAGATTATATACCCTTTTAAAACGAGAATTTGAAGTTTCGAAATGATTTAAAATTGTGAAAATTTTATAAGAAATGGTTTCTTATAAAATGATTTATAACTGAAGGTTTTGAATCTGAATTTAAGTGATTGAACTCCGGCATTTTGGAAATGGTTTTAAGATTTTGAAATAATAAATAATATGATTTGAAAGTATTTTCCGAATAAGAAATGTTTCAAATGATTTTAATGAGTTTCAAATGATTTCGAAGAAATTTCAAAATAAGTTGAGAAATAGAAGTCAAGAACCCACTTATGTCGCTGGAAAATAATTTCGGTGATGAATGCATGCATCATCGACATTGATTTTCGAGTTTCAGAGTGGGGGAGAGGCCACTTCGGTAACTTTGCTATGCGATTGATTTGTGAAACCAATTTTGATTTCAAATCCCGAAGTGTGATGTGATATTCGAAAGATATATGTATATATATTTGAACAATTTGAAATGTGCCGGTGTTCAGTCCTTGAGTTTTGGATTTGATTTGATATAACCCTATTTTTGGAATTGATTTACTGATTTAATTGGGATTTCCAACTCTTGGATTGAAATATGATTTCTTCGACTATTTTGAAGGTTCGAGCACTTCCAAATCAAGGTTAACTTTTCAAAAGCTAAGAAATTTTGAAGTATAAAGTATATAAGTTTGGTATGTATGTTTAAAGTATATAGCAATCTGATTTAGATAAGTTGAAACTGTTTTGTTAAGTAAACGAATAAAGCTATTTTGAATTTTCTAATATGAAATTTAGATTTGAAATGTTTAAAAAAAATTTGTCTTTAAATATTTTGAGAAAAATATATAATTTAGTTTAAATGTTTAATTTAGTAACATCTTTATAAAACTATATATTTAAAAAGTTGGAATAGATACATAAGTTGTACGTATGCTGTTTTATTCGCATAATTAAATTGATCCAAGTTTGAGTACACAAGTTCGAGGTGAACTACACCATTTTGTGTTAGGATTTTTCATTCGATTCTTGACGACGAATATTTGATATGGATTTTGGGCTTTATTATAGAATTCTCTATCATAGTATATGGCTATGCAAGGAGACTGATGGTTTCTAGTCGAGAAACCATATCGAAATCCGCATTAGGAAGTCGAATGGACAATACTAGTTCGAAAGCGAACTTGTGTGATCGAGCGAGCGATCGAATGAGACTTTGCGAAATGATAACATATGCACATCTTATATTCTTATGTCATTGATATACTTGCCGCTGAAATTAGAAGTTGTTGGGTTGGATATCTTTGTAATATAATTGGAATTCTTTCTTTTATGAAAAACTACTATCAATTTAAAACCATTTTTCAAAAATATTTTTCTTTTATTCTTCTCAAACAAACTGTTTTATTCTATTTTACATACAAACTATTTTACAAACCATTTTATTTACAAAACTATTCTACAAACTATTTTTCTTTTTTATACAAAACTATTCTAAATTAAAAACCTTTTAGTAAGCAAATATGTTCAATCCCATATAGCTCTTCGTACAACGAAATTTATTTTTGAAGATTTTGATCCTTATAAGATGGACTTTATGTATATAAGATGATGTTGAAAACCATTGATGTTGGAAATAAATTGTTTGACTTAAATTATATTGATTTGGAAATTTGGATTTATTTTCTAAATTTATTATTTTGGAAACTTTGGAACTGAAGATATTTAATTTGAGAAGAAATAATTTGGTGGAATTGTATATGATTTTGAAACTGAACTGATATTGAAACAAATTGAAATTTGAGAACCTTGTGTTACTAAATACTTGATTTGGGAGTTATCGAACTTATATAAAAATTTGGTTTGTATAAGTATGATGTTGATTGGAAAACTATGGATTTGAAAAGGTACTCAATTTGAAAAGTGAAATCTTATATAATTGAAGTCTATATAAGTGTGACTTGATATACTATTGATTTTGGAAAGTATTTGATTTGAAAATGAAATCTTATATATAATGGACTTTATATAAGTACGATATTTGAAAGTGATTTGAAAAGGTACTATATGATACATATTTTCGAAGTAAAGATATGGAAAGTGCCTTCTACTTGATATCCGCTTTGTGGCCACATTGTGGATTCATTCTATCGATATTTCTCTGATTTTTAGTTTTCCGGATATGATACTCGAGTGTCCATCGAATTCTATGGCGTTACCCATAGTCTTACGAGCGCGACTGCATAGCGTAATTCACCTGGCTGGATGGCCCATGGGTACGGATGTTTCCTGGGGGATTCTGGCGTAACTATTGTGTATCCTGCGATCTATGTAGGTCGTATTAGTAGCAAAATCCATAGGGCTGAGAAAGCTTACGGATACAGATGTTTCTTGGGGGATTCAGGCGTAACCATTGTGTATCTGCGGTCTACTAGTCATCATGGCGCAATTCGCAGGGCTGAGAAAGCTTACAGATACAGATGTTTCCTGGGGGACCCAGGCGTAACCTTTGTATATCTGCGATCCATGGTTAGACAAAGGTTTTGTTTGTTTTTTTTGTTTTGTTTGGATTGTACTTTCCATATCTGTTTTTAAAAGTTTTCCAGTATTTTCACTAGGTGTTGAAACAAGTCTACTAAGTACCTGGAGAATTCTAGCTTTGCGCTTGATCAACGCACTGCCAGAGTCTACAGGAACGAGGATAAACTTGTTAAGACAACGAGTTATAAAAGTATTTTGATAAAGTACTATGTAAAGGATATTCTGATCATTTTTTCCCATCTACATATTTTAAAATGTTTTAAATAATGGTTCATCCTTGTCTTTCAACCTGCCTTCCCTCCTAGCTACTTTTCCCTACCTTCTTTCGGGATGTCTTCCAACCTATTGTTCTTTCTAGTTGTTTCCAGCTTCCTTCCTTTTCGAGGACGAAAAGATTTGAGTGGGGGAGAGTGTAACAACCCTAGATTTTGGCCTATATTTTAAATTTTGACTTTATTTTATATTGAAACTATTTTAAACTTGTTTGATTACAAACATTTCATTTTTAAAAATAAATTTTAATTATTATGTGAACTATAATTTCAAACTAGTATAAATTGGTTATTTTACTGAAAAGTGAATTTCTAGTCAAACTGGTCAAACTTTGATTTTTAAACCTTAAATTTAAATATTTAAATTCTTAGATTTTATCTTTTATTATGAAAATAGATTTAATAACTTGAATACTACTTTTCGTTTCGTTGAAAACGGATTTGAATTGTATAAGTTATGTACATTTCAATTTTGAGTGCAATTTGATTTATTTAACAATTTTGTCTATTTTAAATTATATAAATTACATTTTCTTTGTCATATTTTATTTTAATATGTGTTAATATGTTATTTTATGTATATTTCTTTCTTTTAATATTTTTAAAGTGATAATAAAAATTTTCCAAAATTTATTGCATTTATTTCCTATTTTTAAAAGGCTAGTTTCTATTTTTCTGCTATTTTCTTCATTTAAATTATATTTAATTAAAATTTATTTATTTATTTTTGTGAATGCATTTTTATTTTATGTTATAATATTTATTTATAAATATTTTCTATGTCCATATAAATCTTCCAAAGTTTATTATGTTTATTTTCAAATTTTCTAGACTAGTTTTCATTTTGTACTATTTTTTTATTTTAATCATATATAATTAATATTTATTTATTTATATTTTTTATATTTGTTATATTTTCGAATTTTAACTGAAATTATATGTATTTTCAGATATTTAAACTTACAAAAAGAAAATATGGAAATATGTAGAGTTTGCGACTTTTGTTATTCCTAGTCCTTTTGTATTCCACCGTTTCATTTTAATCAATACATCTTTTTTTTTTTGGCCGTATATCTTTTCTTTTCTCAGCTGCATTTCCTCATTTTTCACGTATTCTAACACCTTCTCATCCATACTTTCAGATCTGAAAGAAAACTTTGGGTAATGTCTTCCTTTCCATTTTCTTTTTCCACCTCTTCCATTGATTTTCAAGTGACTTTGCTTTGCCTTCATCTTGCATTTGTTCGGCCACACTCCACCACCACCCTCTCCGACCTATTCCACCACCTTCCTAAGCCTCTTTAGCCTCCTCCCCCTCTGCCATGATCAGGCCGTGGCCTTCCATGGACCAAAACCCCACAAAAACTATTGTAAAACATCTTGAAACAATGCTAGCCAATCACCATTTGCACCATCACCTTCATGTTCAACCACGGCCACCACCTTCAGCTGCCACAACCTGACCTTCCACCACCTCTGGCCCACACTCCAGCCACCACCTGACCACCACATACCATGGCCGAGCCACATCAGCAAGGGGCCAAACCCTATGGTGCAACAAAAGCCACATTTTGCCTTGAAACCCTTTGGTATTCCATTGCCTTCAACACCTTGTAACTTCCACTCACCTTGTAGCCGCACCTTTTCCAGACCATACCTGATCCAAACCATGCTCAAAACCTGACCATATCCACCCTTTGGCTGAGCACATGATGGTTGAGGCAATGGTAAAAGCATTTGATTCGTATTTGCATTCATTTCTAAATTGTTTCTTTTGATAATTTGTATTGAAATCATATTTTTATTTGTCTTGTTTTGTGTTGTTATCAAGTCATATAGCTTTGGCTCCCCCCCTCTCAAATCGTGGTAGTGTTGTCGTGCCTTCGTTGCGTCAGTATCGTGTACTTTGGTGTCTATCTCCAGCTTTTAACAAGTGAGTAAATCTCACCAGACTAATATGTACTTATATAGTTGATAAACTGACATCACTTGAATCTGTAACTTATATCACCCTGTTATAACTGCTATATTATTATCACATAATATTCATACTGTTATTACACTTATTATATCATATGTCACTGTTATTTCATGCTATTCTATTATTTATATCTGTTATCACCATTGCAAGTTCCCTGTAGACTAAGATCACTATGGGTTGAAATGATACATACCCGAACGGACTTTAGAATAGGAGAAAATCGTTATAGGCTGAAATGATAGGCCTGAGCGGTTTTCATTTCATTCTTACTTGGGATTGCGGGTTTGAAATGATATAACTCGGATTTTTCATTTGTAAATTTTAGATTGAAATGTTGTAGTATCCGCATTACTTTACCTAGGCTAGTAAATGATATACAGACCCGTGGTTAAAATATGTTTTTCTAAAATTTCTAAAATATTTTAGAAATATAAATATTATAATATTTTGATTTAAACTTAATTAAAAATGATTTTTGTAAAGTATTATTGATTTTCTGAGAATTTATAAGTGAAATAAATAACTGGTAAAGTTAGAAATTTGAAATGTAAGTATTTTTGGAAATCCTAATTTGGTGATGAAATGGAATTTAAATTTAATAGGAAATATGATAAATTTAGGATATCTTGAATTTAAATGGATTTAAGATGATTTTATAATATATTAATGATTTTTGAATAAGTTAAAATGTTGAATGAATAAATGTTTAAGTTAAATTTTGAAATATAACTTAAATTGGAATTTATGAATTTTGTTTAAAAGTGAATTTTTGAAGGTAAGTAAATGAAATGAAAATAAGTTATATGGGAGATTTAAACTTAAGTGTTAAGTTAAAATTTAATTATAAAGAATTGAAATTTAATGTGTGAATTTAATATGTGAATTATTATTAAATGTTGACTTTTGAATAGAAATTTAACTTTATAAAATCATGAATATACGGGTATTTAAATGATTGTTTTAAAAGTGAGAAATTATGATTTTATAAATTAAAAATGATTTATATTAAAATATAATTGTTTGTGAAACTGTATTAAAAACCCTGAATTTTAATTAACTGCATTTCTAAAATGCTATTATTTCTATGGTAAAGGATACTACAGCAATTGTAAATGCTGTAGTTGATATAAATGAACCAAATGGCTAAATATTAATAAAGGGGTATTATAGTACTTTGTAAGTGCTATAATGGTGGAATTTAACTAAGGTTTTAATTGAACTAATGTAACCCTATTACAGTATTTTTAATGCTGTCTTTTGTAAAATTGAACTGTTTTGAAGGTAACTTTCTGTAGCATTTTCCAAATGCTGCGAAAGGTGAATTTTCATTATTTTGATAAGTTTAAGTGAATAAATGAACTTTGAAAGATTTAAATTTTGAAAATTTAATAATTTAATAATTAAATATATTAACTTCATTTTATGATTTAAATTGAAGTAATTTGTTGAAATATAAACTATTTTGAAATGTGTGTTGAAATGGTATTTTAAATAAAATAAATGTAGTTTGGAAAGGGTATAATATTGTGATATTTGAAATGGATCTTTGAATGATATTGAATTTTGAAATGATATTTGATTTCAAAAATATAAATTACTATTTTGAAATTTTAACTATGGGATGTATTTAATTTATGGTTTAACTGATCCTTAGAGGATGGGCGATCCCAAGCATCCTTTAAGTTATTGTGCATTACTACTACAGTTCACTTGAGTTGGTTTACATTATATAAGTATGTATGTCCTGACTCGAGTGTTTTGTGTTTTACTTTACGCTCGGGTCAGCCTAAGTATTTACAGCTTAGCTTTGGATTTCTTTTCTAGAGCTAGGAATCGCTGGAGATTCTGCTTGTCTAGTTATCTGTTCCTTTCAGTTCAGTTGTTCTATTTCAGTTCTGGTATTCATAAACTTCTATTTATTTGAGATTTCTATTGTATATGTTTTCAAACAGATATTATGTATTATGTTTTGAGAGTTTGTTATAGTAGCTTCATGAACTACTATGGTTTTTATATTCCGCTGCGAGTTATTCTGATATGTTCAGTGTCTGTGATACTGTGTATTTGATTTCATTTGCTCCAAATTTATTTACAATCTGTTATTTTGAATTATTCAAGTCAGACATGTGTGGATTATTGTCGATTTGAATGGTCCAAAATAGTGGATCGTTACAATGAAAGTTTGTACGTGAATAAAATGAAAAAGAACGTGAGGAGGTGAGGAGTTTGTACGGCTAAGAAAATGATTGAACGGCTAGAAAAATGAAGAGGCAACACTTATATTAAAGGAAAAGAAACTTGTGCCTTTTGAAATTTCCAAGCCCAAATCAAATAAAAGAAAATAGAAAGTAGAGAATGGAAAAATAGTAAAAATAAAATATAGAGAATAGAAATGAAATAGAAAATATGAAATAGAAAAATAAACAATGAGATACTGAAAATAATTGCATGTAAAACGCTGAATTTTATCAAATTTTAAAAGTATAAAACAGAATTCAACAAAACGAAAAGCAGAACGAATATCAGAAACAAATAATGTTTCAAAGAAAAAGATTGGAAAATTAAAATTCAAATTTAAAATTTCAACTGAAAGTCAAAGTTTGACCAAAGTTGACCAAAATATAATTTTTTAGAAAATTATTATTTTATTATATTTGGAAAATAAAATATAAAAAAATCCAAAATTATATTAAAAAATCCCAAAATTCAATTTTAAAATGATTTAAAAATCAAAGTTAAAAATTAATTTAAAATATTTGTTAAAAATATGGGTTGTTACATGATATATTTTAGATCCATCATTTCATTTGATTATTATTTACATTCTTTGTATAATTTAGATCAGAATCCCTTTTCAATGAATTTACATGTGCCCAAGTTGTTCGATTTTTTTGTTATTGTTTAAAAATAAAATAAAAAATTAGATTGAGAAACTATTTTATTAAGTGATAATTTCATAACATTTGTACACACAAACATAATTATACCGTATATGTTAACCATTTAAAATTACTAAAAAAACTGATTTCTTAAGTTATATAGTTACTGGTTTGAATATAGTTCCTTTAGTTATTGTTTATCTAAAAGAAAAGGTTGTTTCAATCTACCATTCATAATCGGACTTTTGTGTATATCTTTTGTTTCCTTTCTAAATTAAAGGTTTGATTTAAATTTGTTAATTTAAATTTAAACACACACATACGCACACATGCATGGGCATATAAACATGCGCGTGCACGTGCGTGCACATACACAGATATATATATATATATATATATATATATATAATTACAAACATTACATACATATGTTGTTTCAAATTTAAAACATAATTTGCAGTCAATTATAAACTTAATTTCAAACTCTTCTTAATTGAAACTAAATTTATAATTGTTAATTTAGATTTTAAAAGATACAATATAGTCAAACTTAATATATATATATATATATACATATATAATATTTAATCAAAACTTTGGACAACAAAGACATATGTAAAGGGATAAATGAGTTTGTTGTAGTGTAAATCCCAACACCTACATACGGTCACATTAACTATGTACGCTTCGTATTTGTAGCACATGCACTATAGGCATTTAAGTGTATTTGCATCTATAAATTAAAAATTACAAAAAAAAATTAAAACTTACAAAAAAAATTAAAATAAATTAAATAAAGATGTTATTTATAATATATTATATTAGATCTAATAATCTTTTAGACTTCCAATAGATCCAAAATAGGAGAAAAAATTATAATCTACCTATTTCATCAACTCCCAACTAGCCCGGTTTCCATACATGCACTCAAATTCTTCAAGGATTTGCTAACCACTCAAGATTAGAGAGTCTGTACTTGAATTCTCAATCATTTTCTCTTTGGTCTCATCCTATTCCCCATTGGATTCGAAGATATATTGTTATCGGAGGTTTATAGGATCATTGTATTAAAATTGCAAGAATCTGCATTGGAGATTAAACTAATTGCCATACCCCATTGTTTGTAAAGATAAAGGTGTCATTGCCACCCATGGACAGTTAAGAGGAAAGTTGTATCTTACCACCCATGGAACTATAAGATTGTAAAGGTGTTCTTACCATATGTGGAAAGCAAGAAAGTTATAATGGAATTTTTAACAGGAAGTACAGGACCGATCTTAGAGTTGGAGATCCGAACCAGTATAAAAGTTCTTGATGTCTTTTACTTTATTGTTTTTACTTTACTTTGCATTTACTGCATACTTATCTGCATGTGTCATAATTTTGTTATTGATCTAAGTAAATAACTTTAAGCTTCACATACTAACCTTTAAATAGTTAATGTACACTATTAACCCCATTAAGTGTGTTAGTAGCCTTAAGATCCATTATGCATTAGCTTGTTTGAGTATTCTATATTCCAAATGCAAAAACCAAGATAAGTGACCGACAGATCAGTAAATTAAACATCAATTATATTATCTTAATTTATTGCTTGATCTGCACGCATCAACTAAAGAACCACTTAGTTATGTTATTACTTATTTTAAAGTTAGCATCAATCTCAAGTGCATGCATTATTCTTGTTGTAGATTGAGCAGTTTGTATATTTGCCTTGTTGAACACCAAGAGATCATCTACAAACATGAGATGAGGGATTACATGTTGTATATTATATGTAGGAGAAATAATACCACTTAAATATTCAATGTCAAACATAATGGACAAGCATTCCATGAAAATGGAGTAAAAATTTGAAGATAAGGGATCTACTAGTCCCTATTATTACAAATAAAACCGTAGGGTGAGCCATTAATAATAATAGGAAAGTTTGAACTTGTATTAAATTAGCTAAAGGCTTAGGAAATCCCATTTAGACAAGCATGTGGTGAATGAATTATATATTAGTTCTATCATAGGCTTTCTACTAGCCTACTTTAAAGCACATGGTTTTTGTTTTCATATTAAAATATCTAATTAACTCATAAACTAAAAGATAATTATCACTACTAAGCCACCCAAGTATAAATGCATTTTGGTACTAAAGATATGATCATTTATGTAAGGTTTTACCTTGTTGCATATGATGTTGGCTAGATTTTTGTATATGACATTAAAATAAGAAATTAGATGATAGTCCTGTTATATTTGTGTGATTCAAATATCTTCCAAAGAAGAAGAAAAATTAATTGATTCACTCAATCAATGAATTAGGAAATATTGGAAAAAAAGGATTTATAAGATGATATTCTATTGGAAGAAAACTAGTTCATTAGCTAATCAATTAATTAATCAATTTATTTTTGTCATAGAGAAAGGAAAGTTTATACATGGAGATTTAATCAATTAAGGAAAATTATGGAAACTAAGATCACCATTATTTATTTTTATTGAAATCAAATCATGGAAATATGGAAAGTTTCAAGATAACTCGACAATTGATTTACTTGGTCTTTAGGTAATGTCTTCATCCTTAAGTCTATATAAATGAAGGCAATTCATCGTCATATTGGTGTGTGAAAGAATCCACTATCATCCTCCTTTTTTCTAACTCCTAATTTCTACAGTCAAATAAAATTAAGGATTTTGAGTGTAATCAAGTTTTTGGAGAAATTGTATTCAATTTGTGATTATAGGTTAGTCTCTCCATTGCAATCTCTCTTGTACTCTCTTTATTGAATAAAATCAAGAATAATTATTCGGTCCATGGACATAGGCAATTTGACCGAACTACATTAAATTTTTTGTTCTCTACTTTCTTTTTTTAGTAATTATTGTTTTTTGATAGTTAATCAATGAGCTTTATCTTTAGGTTTTTTCGCATGTAAGCTAAAATTTTCACAACAGTTTGGTATCAGAGCAATTTATTTGCACAATTGGGTATCGAAGCTAGCTATTTTACTTTAGATTAGTTAGCAATTTGACTCTTCTAAGAATGGTATAAATAATGATGATGTCACCAAATTTTCTAAAGAAGGAAAATTTTGAAACATGGAATATGAAGACTAACGATGGTGTTCTTCAACAATAACTTGATTTGTTAAGAGGTAGAGATAAGAGCCAAAAGCACCTTGGAGTAAGGAAAGTTATGCATAGGTCTCACTCCATGGATCTTAGAAGGGTGCTTATTATTATTGTAAGGAGAAGGGGAATTTGATATGGGAATGTCCAACTCTTAGAAAGAATAGAGAGAAGAAGGGGAAAGATTTAGTTTTGGAAGTAGTTAGAACGGATGCAAATAGTGGTGATAGTAATACATCATTATTTTTAACTAATATTTCACCTTCAGGGAGTATAAGTTGGATGATTGATTCAGGAGTCTCTTGTCATATGATGGCAGCTAGGAGATATTTTTCAGTTATAGGGATATAAATGATGAAGCAGTTCATGAAAAATGACACGCCTTGTTATATTGTGGATGTTGGAAGTGTGAGGTTTAAGATGTTTGATGGTGTTTTTAGGACTATCATGGATTAGACATATTCTGATGTTGCCTAGGATTTTGCCATTGGTAAGAGCCTTGAGTAGACTTGGTATGAGGAAAGTAGTGGATGGAGGGAGATTGAGAGCGACGAAGGGTTTCTAGGTATTGATGAACGTGGTGCAAGTTGATGATATGTATGTGCTTCCAGGGGATACAGCCTTAGAAAAATCAGTGGTTTCTACTACTTTTGGTGTTTTAGATTCTAATCAATTATGGCATCTCCGTCTAGGTCATGTTGATGAGGAAAGTCTTGATGTATTACAGAAGCGGTGGTTGATTGATAGTGTTTTTCAGTCAAAGCCGACTCTAGTTTGGCTCACGCATTTGCTGGCTCAAGGTGGTCATTTCTTCTTGGAGGCTAGCTTTCGTGTGTCATAGATGATGTTGTCCCCTTGCTGGTAATGGATCCTTTGTTATCTATCTAAAATGACGGCAATATGGCGAGAGGGAATGATGATGCTTGGATGGGTTAGGATATCTGCTCTTGATAACTAAAGGAGACCTAAGCGGATAAGGGCACCTTTCATGGACCTAGGCTGGGGCACCTCCCACTAGGGCCAGGAATGGACTGATGGTCCTCAAGGTTCTGGATTTATGCCTTGCCCACAGCCATTAAGGCATTCAAAGCATAGGTCAAGGGCCTCATCCACTGCCCGAAGGCAATAAAAGGCGGACATCTTTCGACCGAAGGGGACATCGTTATACTTCTGGTTTAGGTATTGAGACCATATGGACGTCTTCTTACTCATGGGTAGCATGCATGTTCATATGGTGAACTACAACAACTTCTACAGGAGTTTCCAACATGACTATCTCACGTGCATCGTGCATTATGCTGTAGGTACTAGGCATAGCGGGCTGGATAGGGGTTCAATCAACCATTAGGGGGACGATCGGGCCGAAGTTTAAAATTGCTTGAGTGTTTATTCTAGCCCCAAGGCCGTTCGCATCATGAGCAAGCTGTCTGATGTTAGTAAAGCCATTGATCATGCAGAGCCATATGTTGTTGCTCAGCCGAAGGATGGGATAGAGGGCGCTTTCTCTAGTAACCCCATTGGTGTTGCGATTATTGGAGTTATCAGCTTCGTTTTCACTAGGATTTGACATGGTGCAAACAAGAAAAGAGTTTGTAGAGAAGTAAAGTGATGAAAAATGAGAGCTTTCAGGGGAGGCCCTCCTTCTAACGCTAAAATATTGACTAAAAATTTAATCAACCTCTAAATTATGGTTAAGAGGTGATATTAGCGTTATTTGCTAATATTTTTGATTTAAAATGTAAAATTAGAAAATAAAATGTGTGAAAAGTAAAGAAATGAGATTTAGAGTGGTTCAGTCTAAGTGAATCTACGTCCACTATGAGGGATTTCTTATTATTTTTCTTCTTTTACAATGGCTTAGATTACAGGAGATAATAATTTAGATTACAAGTAATAACAAGAAGGAAAAAGCTTGAGAGCTTTTGTTCTTCAACCTGTATAAGAATGCATGCTTTGGTCTATTTATAGTTGTTAGAATTAGTGCTCGAATGGCTAAGATTGTATTGTTAAGGCCTAGAATTTGCGCTAGGCTATTGATAGGTGCATACGGTTGATACGTGTGCCAACTATGATGCCATATGGCATATATGGTGCAGATGATGATAGCCAGCAGGCCATACCAGAAGCATGCTTTGAGTAGGGGAAGGCGGTGTGGGATCAGGAAGTGGTTGTTGAGAAGTTGCTTTAGTGTTAGGAAAGGACATGGAGCGGTTACTAGATAGTGGTGCTTTAGTCAAATGAACAGTGTCATTTATGCTAGTGTTTTCAGAGGAACAATGCATGTGAAGCTTCTCTAGGTAGCGGCGGCTTGATGCATATAGCCATGGCTGAGTGTTGCCAAGGGAGCTGGAGCGCATAGGTGAATGGTGCTGGGAGACGGGAGAGAGACCTGTCGACTGTTGAAGAGCGCTTTATGGGCTAGGTCGCTTGTGTATTATTGTAGCATGTTGCGTCTATAGAGGCGACATTTGTCCAATGCCTACGATGGTGCCAAGCGAGATGTTTTTTGAGAGCGCCATGTTTTCTTCGGCTGGTCAGGAGGCAATACTAAGTGAGCAAGCCAGCTATCAGGCGCTTATGGTGCATGGGTGGACCATTTCTATCTGATCTGGGACCGATCAAAGAGATAGATCATGGGGACACATGGGTTGAAAAAAGGGCCATGGTGAGCATCGATATAGTCAAGTAGGTTATTAAAACGATGTGGGTTGACCTACTCTTTGCTTGCGAGAAATCTGAGTAACATTTTCCATCATTTTAGATTTGATATTAGTTAAATGGTAAGACAGACAATGTCCCTAATTAATTAAATAATTAAAGAAGGAGATTAATTAGGGATAACTAAAGGAATAAATCATCTGTGGTAGTAGAGATTTCTCATAGTATAAAAGAAATGAATAAGTGAATGACATGTGTAAAGATATAGTAAAAAGTAGTTACTTTATTAAGGAAACATCAGTTTTCACTAAATTAAAGATTTTCCATCTTACGCCTTTGAGAACTATATTTTAGAAGCTTGATGGCTTACAACTTTGGTAGCTATGTTGTAAAAGCTCAATAGCTTACACCTTTGATAGCTATATTTTAGAAGCTCGATAGCTTATAGCTTTGATGGCTATATTTTCAATACTACATAGCTTGAAGGCTTGATACATAGAAATGTGATAGCTAGAAACTCGATTATTAAGACATCGATAGCAAGAAGCTCAATAGCTTAAACATTCGTTACTAAGAAGCTGATGGCTTTGGCACTAGACCGCTAGAAACTCGATAGCTCAAACATTCAATAGTTAAATGCTCGTAAGCCAAGACATTCGATGGCTAGAAGCTCAATAGCATTGACACTCTATAGTTAGAAGCTTGATAACTAGACATATCATAGCTTTACCTTATAGGCTCGATAGCGCATAAACATGCAATAGCTAGAGGCTCAACAACACTTAGATATGTGATAGCTAAAAGATTGATAGCTATATAGACAATAGAAAATGGGTTGTGTTTCCATTAATTAAAAGATGCAAATTATCGAAAGCATGTTGGAAGCCAGCCCCAAGAAGATTAATTTGTATGTCATAGAATGTGAAATTATAAAAGTGGAATGACAAGTTAAGATGCAATAATTTGTATAAAGATGAAAATGGGTAAGCTTAGGGTAAACTAGAGCTATATCATTTAATAAGAAAGAGAAAAGTAATTTTTCTAAAGAATTAAAAGACTTTAATCCAAAAATGTTGATCAATGGAATATGTAGGGTACACAACTAATAAATGAAAGAAATGGATTGAATCCAAGATCTTAAAATATGCCCACTTATAGAGAATTGAATGGTAGAATGCCAAGGCTTAGAGAAGTCTATATTCGATAGGTATATGGTAGGGTGACAAGACTTGAAAAGTCTAATGGGTATGATTTAGAAAATTTAATTCTAGTGTGAGTAATAACATTAAAATGGATGTAATTAATGAATGAACAGACAACATGAAATGATAGTGTTTCTGGGACTAGGAGGGGCTATTGATGCTCAGTAAGGATGCTTGCTAGAACATATTTAGCGTGCTTACATTCAACCTCCTAGAAGAGTTAGAGTGGACCTAGTCGAGGTGGCTCCCAAGGTGGTTGAGTTACCATTTTACGGTGATATTGTTTAAGTCAAATGAATTAGTGATAGATAAACCAAAGTGTGGTATTCTCTAAATAAAGTTAAGGATAACTTGTAAATTTACACCAAATGATAGTCTAGGTTAATGTGAATGGTCAATATATGACATGGTTCATGAAATTTAGATGAGTGTATGCTATACTAACATTGAATTTGATGAATGTATGACATGATTCATAACATGACACTGAGTATAGGATATGCCTATGTTTGAAATGATGCTCATATGTTTCTTTTTACGATATGTTTTTTATGTTACATACTATGTTATATTTGTTGTTGATGATTATTGAAGGGAAAACCCGTTCTGTTAGGCGACATGGCCTTACTATATGTTGTGATTAGGGGGATGTAATACTCATACCAAGCTTTATGCCCGGCCTATGTTTTTTATTGTTTTTTCCATAAACTCATGGGTTCTCATTCAAGTGGGCTGAGTTTATGGGATTTGTCAAGTAGCATTTTGCTAGATAAATAAAAGCTCCGGAGATGAACTAGGAGGCTTAGTATGCTATAAAGTTTTCTTTTTAAAATTCCAGTGTTATTAAACCAGGGTATATAACATGTTAAGCGAACAAGTTGGCATCTTCATATGTTGGGCACGTCACTGTTATCTATGTTTTATTGTTATACAACCCCCTACATAGGCATGAATTAGGAAATGAAAATGTAAAGACAATTTTTGCAATGAAAATTATTTAACTGCTCTTTCTACTTAATATTGTTGAAAAAAAACTGGCCTCATTTTGTCATTTGAAAATAATTTTGGTAATGACTACAGCATCATCAACATTCATTTTTAGGTCTTGTAATGGAGGATGTTACAACGTGATATCAGAGCTTTGGTTAAGCGATATTTAAGAAAAAATTGTTAAATAAAGACTTAAAAAGAAACTAGATAGTTGAAAATGGACGATATGGGGAAGGGTATATTATATATGTACACAGACTTGTAACATACTTGGTTTTGACATAGAAATATAGGTATGTATATTTATCCCTTTACTATTGCTTTTAATCTCTTTACTTTCATCACATACAAGATCTTGCTTATGTAGAATGAAAGAATGGAAACTACAAGCATTTAATTTTAGGAGGTGCTAGGGAAAACGAGTAAGGGAAATATAAGTCCATAAACTAATGGCCAATAATTGGAGGTAGTGCCAAATTTTAATGTTGAGACTAAAGCTCATGTGCCAACCTCGACAGTTGGAGTAATGGATATGAATGCTCTTTTTAGACATAATTTGATGGTAATGATAAGGAAATAGCTACTTGTAGTTTTTGAGCCACGGCACATGGTCAGGGGAGAATTTTCTATGATGAATCAAGACTATAAGAATTATGGAGTAAAGGTGTTTAATGAGATGGAACCTGCATTGGAAGTAATGAACTAGCTAAAGTGTGCGAGCTTACCTTTGAAGACATGGATATGATGACACTTAGAAAAGAAGGTTAGCTTCTTATCGGCTTCAAGAAGATGCTTGGGACTAGTGGGAGGAGTTAACTTTTGAAGTCCCAGAGATAGAGATTACTCGGAATCAACCTAAGGAGCGATTCGAGGCATATTTTATTCTTGAATCAAAAATGAGTGCTTTGTGTCGGGAGTTTCCAGAATTAAAGCAAGGGGAAATGACGTTGGTAGAATATATTTAGTGGTTTAATGCTTTGTCGAAGTATGGTAAGGAGCATACTAGGACTCTAATGAAAAAGAATGAGAAGTTTATTGAAGGCTTGAGGAAGGGACTGAACCATAAAGTGATGGCGCATTTGTTACCCCCTTTCGAGTTGGTGGTAGAAATGGCAAGGAAGTATGACTGCTTGTATCAAGAAGAGAGGAATGCCGATGTTTGACCCAAGATGGGGGCAGAAGAAGAGGTCCAACCCGTATTAGAAGGGTAATAAGAACCATAAAAATGAGGGAAGACCTCAATGGGAAGAGCTTATAAGCAGAATGTAGTAGATATTATTATTTTTATCCATGGGTAGAAGGGTCACAATTCAACTATTTGTACCATGCCGGAGAATAAATGAAACGCCAAGTGCTTCAACCACAACAAGCTTGGCCATAGGAAGAGGGATTACCCATAACTCAAACAGGGGAAAGTGTATGCTTATTAAGGACCAGTAGCTAGACCATCTGCTAAGGAAAAGGGGAAGGGTGTGGTGCTTGAAAGTACGATTTGATTTCTAATGTTTTAGTTAGAGTTCTATTTGATACTAGTGCCACACACACTTTCATATCGAAGGATTTGATTAATAGACTTGGGTTAGACGTTACCTATTTAGTTATGTCTTTGCATGTGATTAATCCAATCAACGGACAAGCTACTCTCAGATTAAGCTGCACTAACGTAGGGTTTTTTTGTGTGGATATATGTTTTCTTGCGACTTATATGTGTTTAACTTCGTGGTTTTGCGGGGTAAATTTGGGTATTGATTGGCTAGTATGTAATGATGCTGTAATTTATTATGCTGATAGAATTATCACTTTATGTCATACAAGGGTAGGTGAAAGGATTATGGTATCATTAGTTATGATGAAGGGAAGGCTTAGATATTTCTTGTGTGTATTAGAGACCAAGGATGAAGTATTAGTAGTTCGAGAATTCGTAGATGTTTTGAGCTAGTAACCAGATTACCGCTTATAAGAGCAATTGAATTTTGAATAGATTTAACACCAGGCACGTAACTTGTTAGTAGACCACCAAATAGAATGTTGTTCAAAGATATGAAGGAGATGAAGAAGTAACTAATGGAACTTAAGGCTAAATGTTTCAATAGACTTATCCATTGCCTAAGATAAACGACTTGTTTAACCAATTGAGCGGAGTTAGAATATTTTTACAACTAGATTTGGCAAAGTGATTCCACCACTTGAAGTTAGCTGAAGGTAGTATTCCATTAAGTATATCTTGAACCAAATACGGTTCATATAAGTGGTTACTCATGCTCTTTAGATTAACCAACAAACTTGCATTCTTTGTGGATCTTATGGAGAAGATATTTCATGATCAGTTGGATGGATTTGTGTTTGTCATCATTGATGATATTTTGGTATACTAAGAATGAATAAGACCATGAATTCCATTATAGATTTGTGTTGGAGACTATAAGATAACATAAGTTGAAGGCAAAGTTTTCAAAATGTAACTTTTGGAAATGGAAAATTAGGTTTCTTGGTCATATTGTTTCACATAATGGATTTGTTGTGGATCCATCAAAGATAAAGACCATTGGGATTGGATGAGACCTGAGACGAGTAGGGAGATGAAAAGTTTCTTTGGATTGGTTGGTTGTTTCCACAAATTCATTAAGGATTTCTCACGAATAGCAGTGCCTTTGACTAATTTGAGCAGAAAGAAAGAGAAGTTTAAGGGATGGACAAGTGTGAATGGTCATTTAAGGACATGAAGAGGTTATTGACGAATGCACCTTTTTGATCATATATGAACAGAACTAGGATTTGGTTATGTATACTGATGCTTATCGAACTAATTTGGGAGAGGTATTAATGCAAATGGGAAGAGTGATAGCTTATGCATCTCGCCAGTAGAGGCCGCATGAAGTTTACTGTCCATCTCAAGACAAAGTTGATAGCAGTGATCTTTGCATCGAAGATTTGGAGACATTATCTTTTGGAAAAATGGTTCGAGTGATGTACTTACCATAAGTTTCTTAATTATTTATTCTCTCAAAAGGAATTAACTATGAGGCAACAATGATGGTTAGAGATTTTGGCAGCATATGATTCTGACCTTGAATATACATTATGAAAGGGGAACAAGGCTACTGATGCTTTGAGTAGAAAGCAGTATAATGGAGTGTTAACCATGATTATGGAATGAAAGGACTTAGCAACTCAATATTCTTATAGAGTGCATTTTAGGATGAATGTATAATTAAATCAAGATTAAGAGCTTTAACAAGTTTGGAATTTTGTCAAAACTTATGGATAGGATTACTACAAAGGCAAAGAGAGGACCTATTGTAAGCCAAACAAATTAGCAATTAGAAAAGGGTGTGAATGTAGAGGATCAAAGGGGTTTGAGATTGGCTCGAAAGGAAAACTCATGGGGAAGGGGAGATTATGTGTCCCAAATATAGGAGATCTTTGAAAGGAAGTCTTGGAAGAGAGTAATTGGTCTGAGTTTACAGTTCATCTGGAAGGAACAAATATGTATCACGACATGAAGCATGTGTTGTTTTGGGAAGGGATGAAAAAGGATGTTGGTGAATGCGTGAAGAAGTGTTTGACATGTCAGTAAGTGAAGCTGAGCATCAAAAGCCAAGAAGACTACATAAATTCTTAGAGGTATCGACTTTGAAGTGGGATTCAATATCTATGGATTTATAGATGAATTACCAAGGTTGAATGGGAAACGATAATATAGGGGTAGTAGTTGATAGGCTGACTAAGAGCACTCATTTTACCCTAGCAAAACTAATAAGAACATTAGCTAGCTTAGCGAAGATATATGTGAAGAATGTTGTGAGACTCTATGAGATTTCGAGCAGCGTTGTTAGTGATAAAGACTCGTTGTTTACTAGCGAGTTCTAGAGAAATTTGCAAAGTATTTAGGCATAGTTGAAATTGAGTATGTCTTACCACCTGTAGATAGATGGTCAAACGAAAAGGGTAAACTAAGTATTAGAGGATTTGCTGAGAGCATGTGTCCTAGACTTTGGAGGATCTTGTGAAGATTATTTTCATCTGGTAGAGTTTGCTTTAGTTACCAATCGAGTATTGGAGTGGCATCGTTTGAGATGCTTTGTGATAGTCCATGTAAGTTGCATGTTTGTTGGTTGGATGTAACACCCCACCTTTATACCTATATTACCAGAGAATATTACTATGTAATACTGTCTGATAATACGGAGAATAAGACAAGATTGGGGTATCACACGTGAATATTTCCTTAGGCTAACACCGGTACATATTTTAAAAACCATAAACTACTCACTTATACGTACCCGGTATTGGCATAAAGCAATATCACGTGTGTTTCCAAGATAGAACAATACATAATATAAAACAAATCATAGAGAATACACAGTCATCAACGCAGCGATAACATATAATAAAATATATACAAGTCCAAGTAGGTATATAGAAATAGTCAAATGCCTATTATCTGTCAAATAAATACAATGTATATGTCCAGTACATATGTATCATAACCATCAACATACATGAGGTTACATAAGTAAATAATGATGCACTAGTCAACTAATAAACCAGTCTACAATTTTGCCCCATAATCACTTCGTCTCTGAACCTGAAATGTCTCAGATTGACTCGAGTATTATATAAATAACACACGAGTCAGATTATGTTTAGAATGTGGATGTCAATATATAATAGTAACAGGCATGGCGTAAACATAAGTATCTCCAAGCAACGTATAACATCCCACGTTTATCAATCTTATACCAAACCATGCACATATAATATCACCCATAATAAATAATAGTGAATCATCTCATCAATGGCACATGAGTAATATAGGTGAAACATCATCTAACCAATGGCTAATATACAAAAACCAAATACAATAATGTATATCTCGACCATCAGCACTAATGAGAGACGAAGGCTCTCTATTGCATGGCCCTTAGGAGATAAATAACCAATAACATATGCGGACTCATTATAAGGCATACAAATACAATTTAACACACAATGGGAGAGCACACAACTAGATCCAATAATATATAGGCACAATGATTATCATAGAGATGGACAAGCATATAGCAGGTCCTATGGGTTAAGAGGTCATCGCCCTTGAATAGATGTCTAGAATAGGTATCTAACTAACATAATGTGACCATATAATCTCACATATTCCAGATGGGAGCCTCACAGAACACAGCACCACTCAAGGGATAACACACATCATTTAAAGCACACAGCATGCTCCACTGTCTTAAGTTACTTACGGTCATTGTGACCCTACATCCATCTGCACGATATGGCCACGAGCCTACTGCCTAATGGTAATGATTGTTTGGCTAGTGTGGCATCGGGACATATCAACACACAATCTAGATATCGGCACACAACACATATATAAAGTGATGCCACGGATCTAGGGCGCGACAACCGTGATCAACCAACTAGGATATACACTAATCTATCTGGATAAGCAACACACGGTGCAAATAGGCACACAACTAATAATCATATATAAAATGGTCCTAAGACACATAGTCGCTCAATGCACAATCATATATGGCAAGCGCATAACATACCTAGTGAGCACACAACAAACCATATCTCTAGACATTATCCTACAAAATTACGAAGGTCCCTCACTTACAGAAAGAAATCAAATAAATATCAACAAAGCTGTCCCTTACCACCTTATGTTACTTGCTCGTTTACTCAATACTTAAATTACACTCGCAACACACAATAATATTCTATGCAACAAGTTCAAAGAATAAACAAAAAATATTACCAAAAGTCTCATACTAATCGGTATTACAACTCTATTTATTCAATACCCTTATCATAGAGAAAATAAATCAAACAAAGCACATAATTCAACATTTATTGATTCAAAAGGGTTTTTATAATAAAATACACTTTTCTAAAATCTTCAATACAGTTTCAAATATCGATGTTAAATTTAAAGAAGGTTAAACTATAAAATCCTCATTCTCTCCCAAAAATCTTTTTTAGTTCCAAAAATAAATATTTGCAAACCTCTTATCCAGTTGCAAAGAAATCTATATTTTAAACTTTCATTCAATTTTAAATTCCTTAAACTTCTTCTAAAAATAGTTCATAAACTTTGAAATTCTTCTTTGATAATTTGAAAATAATAATACCAAAGAGGTTTTATGATTCACAATTTCCCTTAAACGATAGATTTAAAAAATCTCATTTTCCATAAGGATTTTTGGTTTAAAATATTTCCTAAAGCCATGAGATAAAATTCCAAAATCTATATACTTAAAATACTCATTCACATTCCAAATCCCCTTTAAGCAATTATCGAAAATAATCCATCAAACCAAAATTTTATCTTGTATAATACCTTTCCAAATATTTAATATTGTAATATCAATTTATATGATCAAGTTATACAACAAAATCCCTAAAATTTCCTTCCAAAATAATTCAATTCCTTTTATATGAAAATAATCAAACATAATAATAGTATGTTGCTTTCAAAAATTTACTCAACAATACATATAATAAATCCCATAAATGATAATTTCCATATAATAAATAAATTGTATTCAACTTACTATTACTTTAAAATATCATTTTATAAGCTTCCAAATAAAATTAACTTCACTTTATAATATAAATTTCAACAATCCTTCAAATATTTTTATAATCATCGATCACTAAATAAAAATAAAAATATTCAAATTCACTTATTTAATCATATCTGGAAAATCATTACTTTCAAAATAATTTCTATTCGCATAATTCTCAACATTATTCCAAGTTCTTTCATTTTCTTCTGATCAACTTCAAATGTCGTGTTTACTTATACTATTGTGTACAACGTATAATGTCTGTTCAACGATCAACTAATGCACCATTACAATCAACTAGTAAACAATAGTTTACACTCATATCAAACCAATTCAATGCATATCAATCAATATTCATCACATAACAGTTAAGTAAAATCATAGAAAAGAGGGAATCTAGAATATAGTTATGGTTTACAAAAATTACTCACCGAAAATGTGAGCTTCTCTCCTTAGATAGAAATTTTAAGCCATAACTTCAATTATCCTTCTCTGTCCATCTCCATCACTAATACCTTATCTGACTTGCTCCACCAATTTCATGCGCGGCCAAGCCCATGTCGATCAGCCTTAATTCTCGCCTCCACCATGTCCTACAACAACTACAACTTTGCCATCTCATCAATCAATGTCACATCACAACTACACCGCAAAGTCCACCATCGTCCACATGTCATCACCCTTAGTCACGTCTTCTCCAACATCATGCATTGACAGCAACATCCACCAACATCGATGTATATTGTGGTCGTCATACCACATATGTTGTATCATTTTGTATTACTCTGAAGATGTATCTGTATATGTGTTTCTGTTCTGTGTTTATCCTATTTTGTTCTGAACTCAGCTCTGATACCAATCGAGAGCACGCTCTTGCATCATACTCGATGCTACAAGAACGCGGTGATGATCGAATAAATCCATGCGAGAGAAGATGCGCTCGCATGTCCTAATCCAAGCCTGGACCTCGAGAACAGTCTCGGAACCTTTGAAAGGTCTGCCTCCTAAATGAGAAAAATCACTACACATGCGCGCAAATACAGATTTGTGCGGAGGAGAAGAATGGGATGGAGCAGAAGGCTGGATGCTCCGAACAAGCTCTAAGATCTGATTAGTCGACACGTACACACCCTCGGGACGTGAGCCATTAGGCTGCTCAGCCTCCGAGATGCGACTTCTTTCTCTTCCAGCCATGAGCTGAAAGTTAAGATAGAATGGATTATCCACAAGGATAGGTATTATTATCAAGGTTCATCAATTAAGGAATACTACGGAATTACAAATTCCTTAGTCATCGTGCCTTTGACCTTTCCGTGTCCTTAGGGGTAGATGAATGGGAATACGTCTAGGAGACGCTACTATCAGTGTGCATGCAATCCCATTCACGCAACTCAACCACGACGCCACCCACTTCCCTCCTGGCACCATCACCTTCATTGCTGCGCTTTTCAGATGTCATTGCATCACCAGATGTCGTGCTTCACTATTGCGACCAAACGCGATGGCCTACCTGCCTCCTCCTTTGTGCATGCGCTACTGCTACTTATGCCGCGCCTTTTTTCCACTTCATACGTTCATTTTTTTCTGATTATTTCTATGCGACATCGATTTTGGGGGGACAAGGAACTAGGGCATTAAGGTTTGAGTGGGGAATGTTTTATGGGCTGAATGTCAAGTAACAGGAGATCTCTTTAGAACAGCGAAGAGAAAGAACATGCTACTATTATTTGGTTGTTGTTACATCCTTCATTTTCCAATCAAGTCCTTTAAATTAAATACATTTCAACTTTGCCTCAACTAATTACAAATTAAATTTCTATATTCACATATAAATAATGTTTTATTAAATATATGTAAATATATTTTCGATTCAATCTAAATTGATGTTTCCACAAAATATATTTCAATAGATTACACAAGATATTTAAATTCAATAAAACATGGACTGGTTTGATGTGTTTGCTAGTTGTTTTACATAGTTAGAATGACACCAAAGTTTTCGATATGCGATGCAACTTGTAGATAATGTAGTTTGAAGTCCTAGGAGACCCCAAAATAATTTGCATGCAAATTGGAGTTAGTTTGGTCGCCAAAATTATGATCGTCATTTATGGTTGGTAGTGGAGTCAAAGTGCTCGAAATGCGACGAAATTAGGATATGATGTTCTTGAAGGCTTGGGAAGCCTACACGGCAAGTTATAAGTAAATTGGAGTCGATTTGATAGCCAAAATTATGGTTGCCATTTACGGTCGACAGTGGAGGCAAAGTGCTCAGAATGTGATGAAATTTGGATAAATGTTCTTGAAGGCTTGGGAAGCCTGCATAACAAGTTGCAGGTGAATTGGAGTTGATTTGATTGCCCAAACTATGGTCGTCATTTATGATTGGTAGTGGAGGCAAAGTGCTCAGAATGTGATGAAATTTGGATATGATATTATTGAAGGCTTGGGAAGCCTACAGAGCAAATTGCAAGTGGGTTAGAGTTGATTTGATAGTCTAAATTATGGTCGTCATTTATGGTCAGTGGTGATGGAATGTGGTCGGTGGTGACCAAATTTGGTTATAGCTAAAGTGATTCATGTCATAGGCTTACTTACTTCGGGTTCTACATGGAAATACTTCGAGCAAGGCTTGGGAAGATATGGTCGACGTTGAGTTGGATTTAGGGTAATTTATGGTTGGTGAAACAACTCGATGGTGAGATGCTTCGGATTTTGGGCTAAGGTGCTTCGAGTTTGGCATGGAGAAAAGTGAGGTGATGGGATGAACTTCAACACTTGGCCATTTTGGCCTAGTGGTTGGCCTACATGGTCAGGGATGACCATACATGGTCGGTACCGACTATGTTGGTGTTTTCCCATTGTGGTCAGAACTTGGGGGGCATGCATAGGTGGCATTAGTGGACATGTACATATGTTCATGTGTTAGCTCAATGTTAACTTTCAATGATGGTGGCATGACGAAGAATGACTGTAAACGAGGAGGCGAAAGTGTGACGCTTTAATGTGATGACTTCGGAGCTGTGACATGGCGACTCTACAGCATGAGATGGGCATGTAGAGATATTCCAAACTTTGACGACGTGAGATATTTGATCGAGTACTTCATGCGGGAAGTGAATGTATGGGACTAGAGTGGTCCAAGGAATCACATTCGATGTGGTGAAGCAATGTACTGGGGCATGGGATGTTATGGATCGAGTTGTGCTGAAGGAATCATTGATAACTCTAGATGTGATGGGTGTTTCACGAGGAAAGGGTATATGATGATGCTCACCTATGTACCCAAGACCATGAGATGGTCTGGCCTGCCATGAGAGGGCATTAGCTATGAGATAGGTATGTGAATGAACACCGAATCCAATTATGACATAAGTTATCATCGGCTTGATAGGTCATTGTGAGAGTTATCATGTATCCAAGGGACCTTGGTGGTGGTCATGGCGAAGCAAGGCTTCAAAGAGAACTGTGGCGAATGCAGAACCTTGAGAAGGTTATAGTGATTCAAGACTTTAAGTAAGTCATAGTGGAGCGAGGCTTCTGTGATGATTGTGGTAGCACGAGACTCTGGGAAAGTCATGGCAATGCAAGACATTTGGTGATGGTCATGGTGATGCATGGTGATGCAAGACCTTAGTGATAGACACAACGATATGAGACATAAATGACGGTTGACGTTGTACGTTACCTTATGTCAGTTTGATTGTTATGATTGGTACTAATTAATGCCTCATGTGCAATATCGGTACTATAACATACATCAAACTTCCAACTGCACTAGCTTAGGTACCTTCTTCCCATATGCCTTATCTTCATTAAAGATCGGAGAGTCTTTTTCAGAAAAATTTACGTCTAAAGGCATTTTGTACTAATGGCATTTTCCTTCTCCATGCTAAACCGAACAAGCACGTTATTGATATGCTCTTTTTGAGTCAACCTTAAAATTTCATGCTTTCTATCCCTACAAATCTTCATGCCTAAGATTTTCTTTGCTTTATTAAGATCTTTCATTTTGAATTCCGCTTTCAAACGCAACTTTAATTGATTGATCTCATTTCTATTTTTTGAAGCAATAAGCATGCCATCCACATATTTAATTAAGTACACCCAATTTCCACTATTCGAATACATATAATAAACACAAACATCATTTATACTTCTATCAAGCTAATACTAAAAATAAAAGAATCAAATGTCTTACCATTATCTAGGCGATTGCTTTATATAAAGCTACTTCTTCAATTTGCAAACCTAATTAGATTTTCCATCTACAATAAACTCGTCTGGTTGCTTCATGTAAATGGTCACTTCCAAGTCTCGATGCAGAAAAGCTATCTTCACACCAAGTTGCTCTAACTTCATGTCCTGAATAGCAATGATGCTAATAAAATTCAAATATAGTTGCGTCGAACAACAAAGGCAAAGAACCCATTATAGTTTTTTCCTTTTCTCCGTGAAACCCTTTTGCTACTAGTCTAGCCTTGTATCTTCCATCGTCCTTCACCAGGAATTACCACTTGCATCGTATGGCTTGGTTTCCCTGAGGTAATGGAACTAACTCCTAAGTTTTTTTTTCTTTTACAAAGATTGCATCTCTTCTTCCACAGCGCAAATCTACTTTAATTGTCATTTTACTTTAAAGCATCATCAAAACTAAAGGTTCATTAGTGAACACACAACATGAATGGTCAAACTAATCACAAAGGCTTAGGTTAACATAGTGCCACTCTCCATATCTCTTTGGTGCTTTCCTAATATACTAACTAGCTTGAATGATTCCAACATCACCGAACTCAGCATCAGATCCCTCTTGAACTGAATCTTCTCTAATGTCATGAACATCACTCTCGCTACTAGAAAAACTATGTGGAATAACATGTGATATCTCGTCAACTGCAATTTTCTTATCATCAATAATAACAACTGTATTCCTAGGTTGAGAAGTGGGAACAATCTTCATCTCCTTAGGCTTCGCTCCATGTAAACTTGGATTGTCAAATATGTCTTATAAAGGCTTAAACATAGAAAACTCATCAAAATAACATGTCTTAAGTAGATAATTTTCTTCGACTTAAGGTTCCAAATATGATACCCTTTAATACATCTGTATAACCAGGCAAAATACATTTGGAAGCCCTAGGTTCCAACTTACCATTTCATGTGTTATGAACATATACATGACAACCAAATATACGAAAATAACACAAATTTATAGGTTTATCTTTCCATTTTTCCTCTGAAATCTTCTCATCAATTGCTAATTATGGAATCCAATTTATAATATGAGCAACATTTGAAATAGCCTCAGCCTAGAAATCTTTAAGCAAGCCTATAGTCAGTCTCAAGAATGTCTTTTTTCGAGTAGAGTCTTATTCAACCTTTCTGCACGACCATTGGACTATGGATACCCGAGTATAGTAAAATGTCTCTTGATGCCATGTTGTTTGTAGTAATCAATAAGCTCCTTTAAGACATATTCACCGCCATTGTTGGGCCTCAGAACCTTTAATTTCATCCCATTTTGGTTTCCAACAAGAGCCAACCAAACTTTAAATTTGTAAAACACTTCCAACTTGGCTTTCATACATACACACAAACATTGCACGAGTAGTCATCAATAAAGGGTGCAAAATATAGAGTTCCCCAGTGAAAGGTATAGAAATTGGTCCCCAAACATCTGAATGAAAATAGTCAAGTACCCTCCTAGAACTCTTCTTAACAACACCAAATGATACTCTTGTCTACTAAGTCAACACATACTATGACATAAATCCAATTTATTGAACATTTCCTCTTTAATCATCTTCCTCCTACGAAGTAACTCCAAGTCCTTCTCTGATGTATGACCTAGTCTCAAATATCAAAGCCTGATAGCATCCAAGTCTACACAACTCCCGAAGAATAGTGCTATCCATAAGCAAATACAAATTCTGGACCATAACACCCTTCATTATCACAGATTCACAAGCACCTTCCTAGAAACCCCAAGCTTTGTCTTTCAAAAGTAATCTTGCATCCAAACGATGTAACTGGCCTAAAAAGGTCAGGACTTCTGAAGATCTGGAACAGAACGAACATTGATTAATGTGCAGATTACACCATTATACATCTGAATTCGCACAATCAATTCTCAAATGCTTGCATGTAACTTCATTGCCTATAAGTATAGCACATTCCTCCTTGTCAGCATAGGAAGAGACTAATCTTTATTATGCGTCATATGAAAAGACACCTTAGATTTTGGAACCCAATGGTCAAAAACATCTGATACTACTTCCGTCAAAACATCACTATTGTCATTCTCCACCACAGTAGATGAATAACCAACCACTTCATTCAACTTCAAGTTTAGACAGTCTTTCCTTCAATGGCCTGGATTCTTATAATAATGACACTTTCCATTTCTAGACTTACTCCGCCAACAAGGCTTCCCAGAATTGGAACATCCTGTTAAGTTCTTTCTTTTCTTCTCATTTCTACCTTTCAACAAACAAACTTTGACTACTGCTTCCTTCACTACAATCACATACACCGAACTTCTTCATATGATCACGCAAATCTTCACTGAATAGACTAGTCTTCACATCATCTAATGTCACGGTATTCTTGCCATAAATGAGACTGTTAGCCAAGCCAGGTCCGAAAGCGAATACAATAAAACCATGGCCTTTTGCTCCTCATTAATCTTCAAACTAACAAACTTCATTTTCATCAACAAATCATCAAACACACTTACGTGTGATGTAACTGAAGCACATTCTTTCATTTTATATGTGAAAAATGTCTTCAACAACATCAAACTGGTAGTAAGGGCACAGAGATCTAACAACTTTTTCCACATACTCCTAGCCGTAGTTTCATCACTAAATTTGCAAACCATTTTCTCCCCTAGCAAGTTGGAGAGTAATAAAAGCTCATTCTTCCATCTTCTCTAATTTAAGCTGAAATATACGCAGACAATTTATCAATCTTAAACACTACACGATGAAGATGATTTCTCAGCAACACCGCCTTCGTTTTCCATTGCCACTTATCAAATTCAAAATCTTCATTCCACTTCTCAACCATCAATTGAGAACCAAACACCACATAGCAGCCCTTAACATATGGTGCTACTACAGGAGCCAAATTAACCTCCAATGTATTCTCATCCTTCAAACTTATCATTCTATCAAACACCTTCTATCTAATAACAAACCTTACAAAACTCTATTACTAGTTGTTACGAGAAAATTGCCATGTGCATCAATTTAGCTCAAATCTAAGTAGGATCGGTTGTAGATTAGATTGAAAAAAATAAGTCAAATAATTGAACTTAATTCCACAATCAAACATAGACAAAACAAAATTGAAATAACCACAAACTAAATACGATGAAGATTTATAATAGTTCCACTATCAACGTGATAGCGTACATCCACTTTGAAGGAGATGGGTTTATTAATATTTTCAAAGAACAAGATATTGTTATATCTATTTTAATGTAGGCTTAATACAAGAAAAAAGAAAAACTAAAACATGAGAGTATAACGATCTCTAATGAATAACCATATCCACACAAAAAGCGATACTTAAGGTTGAAATTTTTGATATATGCAATGCTTCATTAAGCCACCATTGATTCATACATAAACGTATATACCTTTCAGTCTTAGTTTCCTCCAAAAGGCATGCACATGATAAAACACCTTTATTAACCAATTGATTAGGAAATGATTAATTACCTTCCTCTACACATCTATTATATTTTAAACAGTTACTTGCTTTTTGTTTAATGCAATTATATTTTAAACAATTACTTGCTTTTTGTTTAATGCAATTAATTTGTATCAAATCGCAAATAAGAAGGCAAATTTAGTACGTAACATATTTAATTCATAATTTCAACATCGATCCACTAGCTCTGATGTTTTAAAATGATACAACTACTATTATATTAAGTCCAAAGTACAAAAAAACACACAACAATTTCCACAAAATACGTGAACACACTTGGCAGTAAAAAAAAACAGCAATCGTGATATGAAAACCAACTATCACAAAATATAGAAATCAAATATTATTATCAGTGTTCCTAAGATTACTTCTATGCAGGTTTTCTTTCACTAAGTTCGGCACTCAGCATATGATGAAGAAGAATGTCAACTGTTGCGCTCCTTGATTTCACACTAAATCAAAGAACATGTTATTAGCTTCACTTCAATAAATTAAACAATTTCAGATGCACTGAGGTGAAATTTACCCTGCGTGTCTGTGTTTGCCACTTCTTCTAGGAGAGCCCTACAAAAGAAGGAAAATATTTGTGAATGAGATAGGCAAGCAAGATGTCAGAAAATTACTAATTTTGAAAGCCCGTTCCATTGTAAAGATAAAAAATACATTAAACATGCATTTTACAAGAAAAAAAGTGAACTAGACATATATTGTGTGAATGTATCCTAAATTTGAATAAGTTTCCCAAAATTGATAATTTGCCATTAAAGGGATTCGATCTCAAGGTCTCTAGATCCGCTTGGTGAAGCATTTTTTTATTTACTAAACCGCAGTTACTGTTTGAATAGAAGTAAAGAAGTATTCTGAGATTAATGGATAAAGTAATTTCCCGGATAAAATAAGATTTTTCAGAAGCGGTGCAAAATCAGAATAGGTTTATGTATTTTTGTATTAGGAGTGGCTCTCTATGGATAAGGTGATGTGTTTGATGGAAATAGGCAAAGAAAGGCTTGACATGAACAAAATATGGGTATACTATATTTCAGCTCAATTAAAAGATTAAACCTCATATCTAACATTGTGACAATATTGATATTTGTGTTATGTATGCTACCTTGTCATCTTCAGAATCATTTGGCATATCCAATTCGATTTCTGCAAAGAAAGCCTCCAACACAAATGCTACAACCTGCAGTAAAAAAGAACGTCACATCGTAAAAGAATTGTCCTCTCAAAATGTTGGATGAATATTTTGTTAAAAGCAAAATGAGAAACATAATTCCACTAATTTTACACACGTGTATTTGACAAAAGATATTATGTTAAACAGAAGGGCAATCTGCCGCTTCAGGTAATATCATAGTATGCAATTCTTCTACAGATGGGTCAAGTAACTAAAAATGATGGAGATGTCCTTTAGATATAACCTTAATAGTTAATACATTAAGTGATTAATCGTGACATAATATTATACAACATGGGTTATTCACCCAAGTTTCTACTAAACTCTTCAGATATCCAACATCCCCACAAATAAACTAGAACACAGACGTTCCACAATATTTATTGGAAAAAGTCAACATTGAGCTTACCAAATTAAGCAGCAGTAAAACTGTTACGAGGTAAAAGCTTATGAAATATGCTAGAGACCATGAGGTCCCTGTCAAATCCATGTAGCTCTGTACATAAAGATAAGTGTTAGTAATTAGCGGTATATCCTTACGAAACAACTTAAGGAACTGGTGAATACTACATATAACATGAACCAACTTTCTCAGATAAGGTTACTAGGGGAAGATAAGTTGTGGCACAAAAGCAATTTTGAATACAAAAAGGACAGTTTCTTGATGATTTATTGTCAAAATATTGGTTTATTGATTGATTTAGATATCTAACAAAAGAATAAATATTTAACTTACCTCTATCTAAAGAAAAGGAATTACAGACTCTGATTATACTAGTAAAGACAAAATTCATCAGCTACGGAAGGTAAGATCTAATCAAATCACAGCCTTCACTTTCAACTTTCATATATGTGGCACAGTGAAGATAACACCTATTAGAGTTACAAACATGAATCAAAGAACCCAGGAATATATTGGAAGGGTTCATTAGGTATGGGACTCCAAAATGTAAAATATTATAGAAGAATAACAATTCCATAAACTATTTTTGAAATGACAAAACATCTTAAATCACAAAAAGTGAGATAGGAAAGGTTGTGTACCTGCATCCACACTTGCCAGTTGTTCATAGTCAACAAATTGAATAATGTGACCATTCCACTAGGATAATCATTAAAATTAAAAAGTGTGTATCTAGCACCTTCAGTTAAGTACTCTCAACATAAATATATAACAACAAAATATGATGCAATGAAGGATACTCGGCATCAAACAGTTCGGTTGCTTCCAAATCAGGATTATCAGGATTGACAATTCCTCCAAATAGCTGCAAGTTTTAACACCATCTTGTAAGCATTTACATAAATTTAGATTAACTTAGCTATCTGTCACATCCCAAGAGTGCAATAAGTTTCAAGAATGGTTAAACATCTAATCATTTTATTACCTATTATAGTGCTTGCATTTAAAAAAACTATAAAGTAGCCAGGCACCTTAAGGTATATACCGAAACAGAACTTTGAAATGTTTATAGCATTATAGTCAAACAGCCAGCAATCTACAATATATTTCTTCTTCATTTTCTGAATTCTATTTTTCTCATATTGGTGTGATTAGGATGGCAGTGACATAGTAAAAGAGCAAATAGGAAGAAGTATGACCAGAAGTATAAAGTAGCATACCTGTACACCAAGTGAGCAATACATGCAAAGCACGCAAAATATGATACCGAGGTATGGCATCAAACTAGGAATTAAGTTTAAGAACGTAGCAACAAAAGCTCTATATCGCTTTACATGGAGTAGTAGTCTTAATAGCCTTAGCATTCTTGCAATTAGAAGGTACCGAATCCTGTTATGAGTTAAGAAAGGAACAATAAATAGGGTGGAAGGAAACCGATATGCACCCCCTTGTAAGTAAGAATGGTAGTGGGGCGGGTCTAGGGTCTAAACCCAGTAGACCCGTCCTTGTTTTGACCTGTCAAGACCCGCCCCATTGAATCATCGAAACGGGTAAACCCATGATCTATTCTTAAGAGCTTCGGGTCAAGGGTCGGGTCAGGGCTTGGCCAACCCAACCCGCACTACTGAGATCTTATAAAATCATTTTATTACTATAACGATAATTTTTTAATTCTTTTATATATAAACTCTTATAAGATGGATATTCTAATGTTCCATTCAATAAGTTATATGATTTTTATGGTACTAAGTTGCATCATTAATAATTATACAATAACATATGTATGTTTTTCTTGAACCGTTATCATACATTTCATTTTTTTATCGTACTTATCAATGTAAACACATTGATATCTATATTTATTGTATCATTTAGTGACAATCCTTCTTACAAATAAAATAAATATATGTACATAAATACATAACTTTGAATGAATATGTAAAGTCTCACCAGGTCTTGGGCGGAGCGGGTCTACCCTAACCCGTATGGGTTTTGGGTACGAGGCGAAAATTCAGACCCACACCAGGTCTACGGGACGAGTCTGAGGCAGAGTTTAAAAAATCATAAGCGGGTCTGGGGCATTAAAAAACCCGTCCCAATCCACCCCATTATCATCTCTACATGTAAGCTATCATGTTTACTTTACTCCTAAACTATCTGGGAGGGCGTGTTTTTTAATTCTTACAAAACAGATGATTTGCATTGAATGCGCCATTGAATTGAACCTATTTATAACCTGCATCATGCTGCAATTGATGTCCCAATACATGTTATCTCTACAACTAATTGCAAAAAAAAACTTAAGTATGCCACTTCATTCAAGTTTTACCTACATAATAAATAGTATGCTTTAGTAAAGTTTACTTGCCAAAAAATTTCAATGAGATGCAAGTCTGCCCATTTATGTATGTATGTGGCAAGGTTTGGTTACACCTCTAGACCCCTAGATTTCAACCACATGTTCCCAAAATAATTATAGTTTCTCTCTTTTGTCACTTCACCCTATTATTTAAATGGGAACATGTGGTTGAAATTAAGGGGATTAGAGGTGTACCTAAAATAAGGTTTAGCCTACACACACGTACATACATACATACATGTATGTATATGCGCACACGCACACACAGAGAGTCAGTGAAGTGATCCTTATGCATATATCCATCAGAGGGCAATGTTAGACATATAGCTTGGATAAAAGGGAGAACAATGGTTTCTGCAAGTAATTTAATATAGCATAACAATACCATTCTCCATTCGAAAGGAAAGGAAACTCGGATGAGAAGAAGAATGTTGTTGCCTCTCCAATAACTGTGTAAATTTAGTTTAAAAATTAAATCGTTCACCAGTCATAATCAAAAACATCAAAAGCAAAACAAGAAATCATTCTATAATCTTTGTTGTTGTTTCCCTAGGTTAATTTTAGGGGATGTTGTCACAATGCTCCACATGGAGCAGGAAATTATCATGTTCTAAACCTGCAATCTTTTCACCAGTCAGTTTTATAGACCATTTTTGTAAAAAAAACTGATGACAATTGATGCAAATTGAATATTTCAAACAGATTTGTTTGTAAAAAATCGTGTATGTGGCAACTTCAGAATGCTGAAACAGGAATTATTCTTGACTTTCCTGAAGCAGCTAATTTTTCCCTGATTCAGGATGTGATAATTTTAGGTTCAGTTGTTGGTGGCTTATTAGTAAAGGCACAGAGAGATATATTTCACCTACCACTTTTTTTTTTCTTTTTTCTTTCTTTCCATCCTTTTTTTTTACACTTTTTTTTGGGGGGGGGGGGGGGAGGGGGGGGGGCACAAAAGGAGGACAGAAAGTAAAGTATGAGGATAACTGAAATTTGAGAAGGAAAGTATTGCTGGGTAATATCATAAGGCTATCATTGAGTGAAATACATTTTCTGGAGTGTTTGTTGGGCCTTTATTTTTCAGGATTTAGAAAAGGACAAATTTTAATTCTAGGCTTAGGAAAAAACTTATTTAAGTATAGGGCTCGTTCTAAACTTATTATGAAAATAGGTTTGTTTTTCACTTATCAGCATTTTACACTTACGCATTCTGAAAATAAAATTTACAAATTCAAAGTGCATAAGCGTGTTCAAAAAATTTGTACATGCTCATTTTCAGAACGCGCATGTACAAAAACGTTGCATAGTGAAAAAAAGACCTATTTTCATAATAAGTTTCGAACATAAACTTGAAAGAAGTTTTTTCGGAGGCCTAGAATGAAAATTTGTGCTTTAAAAAGCAACAAAATTTTGACATAAAGGGATGTCAGAAAGTCCTCATTGAGTTTTATTATACTAGGCATGAAAAATGTGTTACAGAGACCATGATGAAAGAGTGCACGGTAGCCGGGGTAAGCAATTTAAATACTGGGGGGAGAATTTCTCACCTATTATCCATGTAACTATAAAATCGAAACGGTTTTGACCATCCATCCAATAAGCATCAAAACCAAGAGAAAATACTTTCAAAGCCATTTCGATAACATATATCCAACCTAGAAAACAGAAAATCAGTCACATAAAAATACATACAGATTAAGCAAAACAACTTGTGCGTGTTTTTTTATATAATAAGAATGATACTTTATTCAAGCAAAGCACTCATTTTGATGTCTCGAGAGCTCGAACTCATGACCTCTAAAATCTCAGTCTAAAACGTAATACCTCTAACTAGTGCGTTGTATTCTACTAATTATAATGTACAGTGTTGGCTATGTGCTGCAATATTGCATACATGAATGCATGTATGGATGTGTATGTGTAAATCTGTGACACCTCTATTATGTAGCACTACTTTAGTACTTCTATCGTATTTTGAATCATACTATTACAAATGCTGTAAAATTTTGGAAATGTTCCATCTACACCATGATTATCAACTCCAAAAAAGTGAATTGAGGCCATTTTAAAATATCCAACCTCATCAAAATTATAAATAATATTATCCCTCTCCCTCCCTCTCCCTCCCCCTCTCCCTCTCCTTCTCCCCCCTCAAGGTTATGTACGCTAGACTCCAATCTATGATCTTTATTCAGCTGATTATGTGACCGAGCAACCCTTCAAGGTTATGTACGTACATATGTGCATATATAAATGATCCAAGGACCCTTCATATTATCCATTGAATGTAATAAATCACTGGGCAGAATAACAAGAATATTTAATTATCTGTCATCATTTATTCTTTTCCTCTCTATTACATTGTCATTAGATCCATCCACTGTCGTATTACATCCAATGGTTAATATGAGAGTGTTACGAAGGGACTAAAAATGACAAACGTGTGCGCACGTACAAATGATAAAATCTGTGGAATGATAATCAGACAACACCTGCATATGCCATGACATAAAGCGAATCTTACTAAAATATTCATCTGCATGTGTTAAATTTTGGCGACACTATATGGAGAATTGTAGAGGTCGGAAGTAGCTTCACAACGGAGAAAACGGTTCGCAAATCGGAGTTCGGAGGTGGAAGTTATATGGAAAAAGGTGGAGTAGGCTGTTTTGGGCAGGGTCAGACGTCTGAGGAAAATGGCCAGACGTCTAGCCCCTCTGGAAAATTGTTCCCGAGAATGAGCTCAGACGTCTGACCAAAAGGGTCAGACGTCTGAGTCTGAGCAGTTTTGATTTCAGAGACATTTGCCAGACGTCTGACCATGTTGGTCAGACGTCTGAGGCGTCTTTCGCCTGTTGTGTTCTGTGGACTCAGCGTGAAGATTTGCGTCAACTGCGGGGGCAATTTCGGAACATTGCCTAGGGTTTCTCTTCTCCTATATAAGCTAGCTTCAGGTTCCAGATCGAGATAGGAAAGCGACTGCAAGAGATTAGCCTCCACTAATTAGGGTTTATCAAAACCTAATTTTTCTTCAATTCTCTTCTCCACAAATCAATTTCTAATTAGAATTTGATCATTGTAATCAATCTCTTGTACTTTTCTCATCAATAATAATAAAGCTCTCTCTTAAAATGGATGAACACTAACACGACGTTAGTGGAACTAATATAAATCGTTGTGTGATTTATTTTTCGTTATTGCTTTAATTTCTGAATTGCTTATTTGGGATTGTGATTGTCTTTGGATTGGTTGAGATTAGAATTGAGTTATTGGTTGGTTGTTTTTACACTTTTTATCATGATCCCGTCTTCCGCTGTGCTCAGGGGATTTCGATTCGAGTGGTCTCAAGTTGGAATCTCGCAATAACAGCATGGACATTTTTCCAACCTTAGTATAGTAATGCAATAAAGAACACAACATCAACATTAACATCATATGCGTTGCTTCATTGAACAATGAAATCATTCTTGTGGTAGGATAAGCTACTAAAGTGGTCTATGAGATGAGAAAATCGATGAAAGCCATCAGTCATGATTCACATTTGGATTTGTGAGTATAGATCAGTGATATTGATTAAAATGACCATCTACCATGAGTTAAAATTTTTGACTCGACAAAAGATGCAAGTAAAATTGACTTAAAAAAGCATGAAATAACATCATGGCTCTGATTAATCATATTGATGGCGTGGTTACTGGTTGAGAAAAGATCTCTGAATTTTGGAACACGGGGATAAAGGGTGATATATTCCGATTAATTAATTCTGGAAAGCATCTTGAAGTTGCATAGTGAAAAATAATTAAGCATGCAACAAAATAGAAGAAATATATCATGCCAAACAATAATCAGGATATATTTACCAAAGAAAAATTCGATTGTCTGCCAAACACCTTGCCCGGAACTGTTCTCTATATCAAGCTACAACATAAGATGCAGGCGTGTCATATCACTAGCACAATACATGAAGCAAGATAATGGAAGAAACAAACCATTTTACTCGTGTAAAACAAACTTTTGTATAAGGCAAGTTAAAGAATTATAAATATGGGTTACTGACAACTGGCTTATGTTAGTAACTGACCAAGACAAGTGAAGATAAGTGGGAGTTTTATATATCATTATTGTAATTAAAATACTCTCCACATATGATAAAAGTTGAAAAAATTTAAAGTTAATTTGGAGCTCCTTGATAAATTAGAGTTAATTACTGATCCATTAAGCTAAGCTATAGAGCATTTCCTGTACGCTAAATAATTTAGTGAATTTCTGACCTGATAGCTGTTAAAAATTACTTGATTCATAGTGACGCTTTGACGTACTTGAACTAGTTAGAAAAGACACAAATTGAAGTTGGGTAGGGAAATCAGTTTATTATATTTAATTTATTCAAAAAAAAAAAAAATAACAACTGAAAAGAAAAAAGAACAGTACAATCGCATTCCATGTTTTATACTATAATAAATTAAAGCAAACAAGTTTGTAGGCGCAATTTCAGACTCTTGGAATAGAATTACTGTAGGGATTAACAGGTAAACTCAAAATCCGAAAATTGAAAAGTAAATCAACTCGAAAAGCTGTCTGTATGCAAGATGCTCTAAGTAAATGTCACAGTTATAGAATCAAGGGCTAATGTATGAATAGTGATACAAATTATTGCGAACAAAGGAACAAATACAAAAGAAATCTTACTGTTGTTTCAATGATTACAGCACCAAAATTCAGTAGAAGTACAAAAGCTATGATATATCCAAAAGTTGGACCCTTCACAAATTCTTTCAATTTCTCGCACTGGTGTGAATGGTAAAATGTTGGGTATCGCTCAAAAATAGACGGCTGCAAATGTATGTGTAATGTTACATCAGCAAAATTATAATGCTATAATAAAATTTTCAAATTGATTGACTTACAGAAGCCTCCTTCTGGAATCTTAGTGCTATAGCATTACATAGATCCATAAACTCGTCAACATTAATCTGTCGAAAAGAACCACATTAGGCCTTCCTCATCGTAATGAGATTCGATATAGATTGTAAATGATGTCTGTGTCTACTAATTATAAGCAAAAGCAGAATGTTGCCGAATCAACTTTATTTATGCAAATAAGAAACCATCGTCGTCATCTCTAACAATTATGGAATTACTCTCTTCATCCAAAGATACATACATTAGAGGAGTTTTGGCACACAAAGATGACAGAGTTTGGGAGGGGGTATCAGCAGTCAAGGAGCAGTGATAATGATGGAGGTGATAACGGTGGAGATCTAGTGAAGGATAAGAAGGGGAGTTAAGATAAACATTCATATATGTGTGTGTCATGTATGCCAACGTGAAAGAGAAACTATCAACCCAAAATTAATACTGTAAAATGGGCTAGTAGGATAAGTTATTAAATAAGTAGAAGAGGAGCGAAATTCAGTATTTTGCTCCAAAACTACAAATTAGGGAAAAAAGAAGAAGTGAGAATGATGTAAAATTCAATGATCGAAAACTATGGTTACAACACCGTATCTATGTTTAACGTTGTTTTTTTTTTTAAGAAGTTTATAGCAAAAAGGAGAAAAATAGCCTTTCTCCGAAGGCTCACAGAAGAAGGCAAGGCATACGAAAATATGCCTTCCTGAAGACCGACAGCAGAGACTAGCCTATAAGGACCACAAGAAAAAGAAAAATAAAAGATCCACTGCCAGATAGAAGCCATTTAAACCCAAAAGAATCAAAAGAAGCAACAGCCCACACTACCAGCTACCCCGCTACACCCGAAGAGGTGTAGGCCAGACCACCAGAGAAAATACCAACCACCGCCATACTGAAGAAACCGAAAGAGGACCAAAATCCAAACCGCTCAGCAGAGCAACCCACACCAAACGGCCGCAAGCTCCCCTTGGCTGCCAAGTGACAATACCCGTCGAGCTCCGGCAAGGCCACCGCCCATAGATAGTGTCACTTAGCACGACAATCGCCAAGGGGACAATAGGTGGAATACCAAAAGAGAAGTCCAAGGAAGCAACCACAGCGATAGCCATCGAAGCAATAACATCCTGACGAAATACCGCGAAGTCACCTAGACCTGAAAAACTAGCAAGCACATCAAAACCAAAAACCGGGGGGGGGGGGGGGGGGATCGAGAGCGCTGGAAGCCAACGCCCCACCAAGAGGATTCAACCAACTCCGATTCTAGCTGAACTCAAAACACACGAAATAGAAAGAAGACCCACTAGACGCTGAATTCGGGAGCCCGTGATTCCCCTGAAAGGTCTACCTCGGAAAGCTAGGAATACGTCATTCCTAACTTGTCGGATGATGGTCGGGGGGTCCATAGGAGAGCTCTCGAAGATTGCCTTATTCCGCGCGCACCAAATGTGCCAGCAGATAAGACATGGAATCAAGCGGTAAATGATCGAACGAAGAGATTTCCTAGAGTTCCCAGCCCACCAGGATATTTAACGTACTGTGTGATTCATTGATATGTTTCATTCAATTCTGAATGGAAATAGATAAATTGAACAACTTCTGCTTCATATATTATAGAGAATAATTAAATTGTGTTACAAAAGTACTGCAAACAAACAATTTGATAGAAATAAAATGAAATGAGCAGCAAACAGATAGTTGTACGTAATATTTTAACAAGAGAGGAGTTGAACCTTAAAATCACCACTATGATCAAGCTCATCGAATATCAACTCAAAATCTTCACGCGAAGTTTTTGGCAAGGTCCTAAGCAATGCAGATACTAATTTCAACTAAGAAATAATGATATATGGACATATGAAGAATAACAACATAAAGCATTAAATATCATAATGAATTATACACAAAGCATTACCAGTAAAAGGCAAAATATGTTTTAAAACGTTGATACTATCTTCTTTTTTTCAGTCCACATAAATTTGCATAGTTCTCACAAATCATTACTAGGAATTTGACACAACCAGAACAACAAATCCCAACAAAGCAAAGTTTGTCCATCGAATTAACAAAAAAAAAAAGAACAATATAAAATAAATATATTTTGGCTCACATTCCTTTCTTAAGGAAAAAAGGGGAATCATATCTAGTATTTTACAAATGTTTTATGAATGTTGAATTTGATATACTGAAAACTGCAACTCAAATTTTCAAAAAATATTGTCAATGCTAATATTAACTTGTTTCTCATTCAAATTAACAAATAGTAAAACAAAACATAAAAAATTAGTTTCAAAAGCATCAGTACGATGAATGTTGAACCATGAACAACTACTCATATTTTTGAAGAGAATATAGGTAGTGCAAATATTTATGGTGCAAGAATTTGAAATAAAAAAGCAAACTTGGAAAAAATAGAAGCAAAATGTCATGACCTGAAAAATAAGGATGTGAACCGAATTTCCACTATAAAAAAAACTATGCAAGCACCCAAACCATGATGGTATCAACAACCCAAAAATCCAACCACTTTTGGAAACTTATTTCAACTTCAGATCAATATGAAAACAATTTGCAAATGTAGCACTTTCTAATCATGTGGCTGAATGTGATCAAAATACACTGGCGCTATTTTGAATATTATTGGTGTAAAACCCAACAAAAAAAAGGAAAAACAAGTGATGCTCTTTAAGACAGGGCCAGTGTAAACTCTAAAAAATTATACATTGGCGTTATCTGAAACAGCCCTAGTGTACTCTGGCTGTTTTCAACCACGTGGCCAAAACAAACCTATATTTGTAATTAGTTTTTCAACTGCCCTATTTTTGTTAATAGTTTTAAAAAGTGTCATGTATTGATAAAAATAAGTCCACAAATTAACAGTGAATTCAACACGAACTTTTGTTTAAAATTTGTCTATTACAATTAGCTAAATCGGAACAGCATATTGATGTATACAATTTGACTGTTTTATTTAACTTCTTAGAATAATAAATGAGAAAATTTGGGTCAAATTTCATCTACCACAATTCCATAAGGAGTTTACAGAGCATTAAAGCCAAACAGGCCCCTCCAAATTTGCCCCACTATGGAAATATCTGGTTACAGTGGGAAGTGTGAAAAAACAAAAAATAAACATATGTTCCCTCCACCAACTTGTCAAAACTAGAGAACTTAATTCTTTCCAGTGCATTACTATTGACGGCTCTAGTCGACATTCTTCAAAAATTACTTGCATGATCACCCTTTTTTGCATTCGAAACACCACGATGAGTCGTATACACTCAATTAAGGAGGTACAATAGACAGAAAAACGAGGGTGTACGAATCAGTTTGTATATATCTGAGCTAAGACCCCTCTGAAATTTAGCAGCATGATCATGGATACAATAAACAATAACTCATAGGTTCAATACTACAAATTAGTAGCCCTATTTCATTAATGGTAATTATCACACTAGCTTTATGAAAAAGAAAACAACAATATCATCGTACATAAACTAACTCTTAAATCCATCTTTTTGGTAGTAAGGACATCATATGAAAATTTATGTTCTTTGTTATGCCGATTTGGACATTATTATTAATGAAATAGAAATAAGATATTTACCATCAACTAAAATTTCAGTATTTTGAATCAGACTTACAATTTTAGTTTTAAATTCTAACAGGTTGTATCATTCTAATGTTTGTCAAATATTAAAATATTGTTACCTGTACTTGTTAATTTCTTCAAACAGACGTATGCATTGTTCCTTGTTAAGAAAACCATGACCCTGGATGCACCAAAGAAGAAAAAAAATGGACGACCACATGAATTACTAAGGTAAGGTGTACATGTATGGAATATAAAAAGTAGAAACATATATGCTTGAGGTCTCCTGGCTTATCATGTGAAAATCCATTCATTTTCAGCCAACCTTCAAGTACAACCATACAATAATAGTATGTAACTATCATTTCTGAATTCCGCCAAACTATAATGCATCCTACACTAGGCCTGTCAATTGATCTGTTCAAGCCCAAAGTTGGCGAGTTTGGTCCGAAATTATTTGAAGTGATTTTTATACGACCGACGTTGAAGAATGCATTAATCGCAAAATATACTGGGATTGAGTACGATAATTATAGAGCCTGCCCATTTAAACCCGACCCAAACAAAATATGTTCATAGAATTAAGATACTTAAATCAATACTTGTATAATAATATAAGAACATTTATAGATTTATTATTCTTAAACTATTGGACTCGTTATTTTTTTCTTTTTCTGAGTACATCTCCTGTCAAATTTTGTTTGTGATATGTAAGTTACTATTTTACTCAAGGTTTGAAATTTCGGTTTCAGTCTCGGTTTTGATCTTTTGTAATTTTAAAAATTTCGATCTAATTCGTAAATTTAGGGACTTTCGGTTCAAGTTTCAATTTCGCCTTTCATTATTTATTTTTCACATAATTACACATATATTTGTATAATTAATTGAAACAATATGTGTAATTTATTTTTAATCGAAAAATAAGATATAAGTGAACAGTATTGATTATTTATAGATATTTATAATTGTTTGCACCAAAAGTTGGAACAAACACCCAATAGATTATATGAAAAGAAATAAATGAAGAAATTAAAATTAAAACGGAGAAAACAAGCAGACAACAAGTAAAAAACAATGACAAACAGATTTATAGTGGTTCGATGTTGGATGCCTACGTCCACTTTTAAGAAATAGTTTTATTAATCACTTGAATTTCTAAGTACAAGAGGATCAGATCGGAACCCGTGAATATAATAGAGTACAAAAAAAACAACAGCGTAAAGATCCTTCAAATGAGCTATGAACCCTGTATTTATAGAGGTAGACGATCGAATATCTTTCTGAAAATTCGCTGGCAGAATCTCCAGTTGCAGAAGAGGTCACTCGGAAAATTTCGAGGCTCGATCCCCATCATGGAGTGATCGACCCCGATCGGTCAAGATGTCCACGTGGCATGCAGCGGTCGGTATGGTGGGTCCCCCTCCATGTTGGCTTCATATTTTCAAAGTTGTTTGCATAGTGGCTTTCATGTTTATTGAGATATTGATGGATTCCTGTTGAGTTGAACTACTGATTCAAGCTATTCATAGTCATAGTAATCCGAACTGATCCCCTGCCTAGGGAAAGACACAAATTCATGCTTACGACTTTTCGAAGAGTCTATCTCTTGGCTTCGCTTGATCATTGCTTCACACTATTGTCAATGCTTATTTTCTTGTTTTGTGATCAACTCTCAAGGGTTGCTTGCCTTGTTTATCATCGATCTCACTTGTCCAATTAGTCCAAATATAGCAGGATCAAAAGGCCGGATAACACTTGCCCTTCAAAGTACGTCTTGTTTCTAACATGATGTGTTTTGAATCGAAGCAAGTTAGAATCGCGGGAAAGAATTTCATTTAGTTTCCTGAACAGTCGTTATTCTTCCGTTGAACTGTCTTTTCGAAGATTCGTATCTCTCTTCATTCGTCATGACGCTTGGTCGATATTTGTCAATATAAATCCGGAGTGTAATCCTCAGTCTTTGTCTACGCTTGATTCCATTGAGCTGTCGATTGAGTTAGAAGGTTTTGGTTATCTGTAGTGAAATCCATGTAATAATTCAATTCTTGTCGATTCCAGAAATGGAATGTTGGGTATGTACACGTGCACGTTCATGGGTCGTTGCTAATATCATGCAGTTGGAATATATTGCATTGCTATACTCTTCGTCATCCATTTTTTCCCTTTTTTTGCAAAGGATCGATATCAATCCCCTGAGTAGGGGATCGGATCCGATCCCTTTGTGCATGTCGACTTAGCCAATTCAAGGCTGTTAGAAAGCAGGCCGTATGAGATAGGCCGCACCACATATATATGGTATGACTTAGCTTATTTTCTCACCTCACTTCATTCATATTGCAAATGAACCGGTCCTTTTTCTTCCCCTTTTCATAGCTATTGACGAATCCAAGCTCGAAATCCATCAACATAAATCACAAATCTCCATCCATTTGAACCTCCACCATCCCTGAATCACTCGCCATCACCATTAATCAATCCACCGTCTTCATTAACCCAACTCCAACACCTAATTTTACAAATCGAATTGAACATTATCCTTCTTTCACCTCTTGCAACCTTCAACCATTCAATTACGTAGGTGGGTACCGATTTAAAATACATTATAATGAGACGATTGGGATCGTTCATGTTAGTGGATGTGAACTTAAGGTTCGGTCGATTGTAGGAATGAGAGGATTGATGCAGGTTTTTAGAGAAGGAGCGAGGTGATGAAGAGGGGAAAGCGAACGGTATGGGCACGGGATGAAGGGATCGGTGGTTCATTGGGTTGGAGATAAAATGGATTAGTAGTTGGTTGCGATGGAGGGATCGGCTATTGGCATGCGATTGGTTGTAGGTGTTGAGGAGGCAAACATAGGGAACGGTTTGATAGTATTGAGAGGATGGAATGGAGGAGTTATAAGTAAAGGGATCGGTTTGTAAGGGTTCGGTTCATGGGATCGGTTGTAGCATTTTGGAGTTCGAAATGGCTTAGGGCAACACTGCCTAGGTGAGGGATCAGTTACGATCCCTTTGCCTAGGGAGACTTAGGTGTTTTACCTTGAGTTGAACATGAGTGTTTGAATTCGATCGGTCGCATACCCGACCGTATGAACTTGCAATAGATCGTAGCTTAGAACAAGAACACATGCATACGAACTCATATGGACTTGAATATTTGGACTTGCGAACAAATGCATATAACTTGGAACTAGATCGGACTTTGTATTTGAAATTATACGACTTGAATTATCGTTAACCAAAGTCGCACACTTCCGAATATGACTTGAACATGTATAACATATGGTCTCGAATGAACTTGAACATATATATCGTACTTCAATATGCCGATGACTGATCCAAGAGCTTAGATGAAATCCACAACCATCGAAGTGAAAGCCGATTGGGACGGTCGGCGATGACGGTCACTCCAGTCGAATCCTAAAGTCTCATCATAATTGTCATTTTAATTCTGAAATATTTATCACTACACTGCACAACACTACACCACATTGCACTAGTTTACGCTTAGCACGGGGGAACATGTTTATTTTCCTAATCAAGGTTATCAAAATGGGATTTAAATCGTAAATCGTAAAGTTCAAATTTTAAATCAAATCTGGATTCAAATCATAAATTGTAGATTCAAATGTCCATATTTGGGTACATTATGCAATTAGCTGGTCTGCCCGATCCAGATTGCTGAGTGGCCTGTGCGGTTGGGCTGTAAGGTCTGACTATGTTGGCTATAGTATCGGAGGCAATGTGTCAGGCTGGTCATAGAGCAGCGAAAACTCCTTGCTCTCAACGGTGAATGGATAATGGGCGGCTGCACTTTGTTCCCACAATGGATTCGGTAACAATTCTCCAACAAAAGGTCCATATTTTAAAGTTTATACACACTTTGAAATTGATTATGATGTTTGAATTTTTACATCTAAACTTAAAAATTAGTTTTTTCTTTTGTTTCATTTTTATTTTATTTAGAAAACACTAGAATTAGAATTGTGGGTTCAAATAAACATATTGAATATATAAATATGTACTAAATGATTTTTCTCAACTGCGGTTTTAAATGAGTTTGAATCGGAATATAAATCGAATCGGAAGGTGAGGGATCCGATCCAAAACGGGATTTAAATCGTAAAATTTTAAGATTTTTGATAACAATGTTCCTAATGACTACTATCTGCTGAGTTTGATAGCTATGGGTATTGAACAAACTTTTTCACATGACAATCCCAACGATGAATCAAGCTCAGCAACAATATCCGTTCGAAACTCTCCAGGCCATCAATCTGAACAGCCTGAAAGCTCTCAACAGATGCCAGAAATTCCTTCGAACTTAGAAGCAGAAATCGAACCAGCACCTGACACTTTAGAAGATGTCGTATTTTTAAATGATCCGGAGGATTCAGTGGCTTCAAAGGTCGATAAGGCCTCTCTCCGCATGTTGTGCATTAAACACGGGATTCCGTACGAGGATATGCGAGTCCCGTCTCGTAACGATAGGGCTCACTTGCCCTCAAAGGGTTATATTGCATGCAACAAGTCTATGCGTTGGGCTGGTTGTGTTCCGCCTTTCAATCCGTTCATTCCAAAAATGTTGCTTATTTAAGATTGGTGTCGGCTCAGCTGCATCCGAATAGCTACGCGTTTCTGCATTGCACGTACATGATTCCTCGAATTCTTATATCGTGAGCCGACTCCAGAAGACATCAGATTCATTTACAATCTCAAGCGACGAAGGGGAAGTCCCTCGTACACTTTCCTCAAGTCAGTTACTAACTGTCAGGTCATAACCGACGTTTGGAACAAATTGAACGCTTTTACGAATGAATGGTTCTATGTGCGCTGCACACCTGATTTTGCAGGACGATGGTTGAAAGGACGTAAGTGTCGTTACAAACTTAACTTGAAGTGCTTTTATTCAAGCCATATCTCGAATTAAGCAGTTTTTATTGAACATTGCAGGTAGTCATCCACATCCCATCAGCGACATATACTCGAAGGCGATTTAAGTGCTCAGAAACATACTTGTGGCGGATAGAGACATCATATCTCTTCTTACCGATGAGCGTCTTTTTGTCTTCGGCTTACTAGAAGAAGGCCGCAGCACAGGACTGCCAAGAAACACTGATGAGGAAGTTGTAAAAAGAAGAGATGTCGTTGGGCAGGGAGATGATGAAGTTGGTCTTGTCGTGCCCCTAGTCGAAGGGGCTCAAGATGTCGCCGAGGAAGGCGATGTGAGGGGCGGTGCTCATGAGCCTGGTCATAACAATGCAAGCTCAAGTCGTGAGCCTGCGGTCGGATCCTCCTAAGACCCACAGCTCCCCGCTCCAGAAAAGAGAAGAAGAAAAATGCTCATTTATAAGCTTCGCAGAGGGCAGGTCTTCAAGAAATCCAAGTCAACCTCTACTGCAACGGATCAATCTAGCTCTCTGCCTTCAGAAGATTTATTCGAGGGGCTATCGGACATCCCAATTCCAGATGATGTTGGGAATTACGATTTCGTCAATTTAAGCCTCGGGGGGTCTGAATCCCCCATTCGATTTGGTGCTGACACTCCTCCCAATAGCAGAAGAAAGATTACTCCAACGAGCAAAGCTGAAAGCTCCAATAACCGATCTATCAGATGGACGTTAAGATACTCACGATCACGTGCACTTCACCGCACGACACTTATCTATATTTAACTCCAGAGATTCTTATTCACTATCATTTTGTTTGCAAGCTCGATGGAACGCTCCCGCAACTATGATCGCTTGAAGAGATCAGCATACTTCTAGCCGTCTTATTTTGGGCCCAGTTGAGGTCCGGACTCTCGTCAAGATAGAGAAGGTCATGAAGGGAGAGAAAACCGAGACCTAAGCTATCAATCCAAGGACTCATCATTCAGGCATAAGCCAAAATCTCAATCTTCTCATGACAAGGGTGTCGGTCAATGCCCCACTATACATAATAGCAGCAAGTCGCTGCCTCATGCTCCCACTTCAGCTACTGAGCCCGAGCAAAATTCGGGTTCTTTCGATGCCCGTCGATCTTCGAACCGCCAGTCTGGCGCGGAAGATCCCGATACTTCATCCGCCAGTAGGACAGACGGGTCATCTTAGCCCCGACTACTCTTGATGCCACTACTGCTGAGAAGATGGCTGAGCTCAAAGCCACATTTTCTAAGTCGTGCTTTGACAAGTTCAAATTTATTCCCGCTTTGCATTCAATTCCTCCAGAGACCAAGGACACCGTGCTCTTTTACATTAATGATGTCTGTATCCAGCACGGTACAAATCTCTGTGTGGCTGAGAGAATTTCTGAGGTGTCGATGGAAAGGAAATATGAAATTGATCGCTTAACTCTTGAGGCGATCCACGACAAAGACATCAAGTACTTAGACGAAAAGGTCAAGCAGTTGGGTACAAAGCTGGTCGATGCTGAAAAAAAAGCCAACGAGTCTTCTGAGGCCATCGAGGTTTAATAAAAGTGCAACAAGCTGAGCTGGACACTGTCGTTCGTCGCTATGGTACTTTAGCCCTTGAAAAAGACGTCTTACTGAAGAAGAAGGATGTGCTGAAAAAAGACAATGATGCTTTGGTCCTTCGTATTAAACAGCTTGAGAAGGAGCTTGAGAAGGAAAAACAGGAAAAACTTGAGGGTCGGCTGAAGTCTCAACGATACTGTGAGGAGATCGTCGAGGCTCGCGAAGCTAAAATAGAGGACGACAGACAACTTGCGCAGATAGAGGCCTTCGAGGAAGAGACTAGGGAGGCGGGTCGGACGGAGATTAAGGACGAGTTCGATCCGCTGCCGATATATTACAATGCATGCGTCCTCATGAATCGCAACCTTCGCTTCCTTGGAGAGGGAATCCCGAGTCGCTCGTCGAAGCCTGGGACCGTATTGTAGACCTGAAGAAGAAGTCCTTTGGTGGTGCTAAAGTGGATGAAGAGCAGCTCATGCGTGAAATCTTGCGCGATGAAGAACCCGATGAACTCAGGGCCGCTCGATTCAGTTTACTCAGTGATCAAGCGATCACCGGAGAGGGGAAAGATAGCGACAAAGCCTTAGGATCTGATTCCCAAGACCATCATACTGCTCAAGCAGCTGATGCTTCAATTTCACATGCCCCGGAAAAGGATGCGGGCTACGATCCAGATCATTCAGGGATGCACAAATCTTTTGGGCTGTCTCCGATTTTGGAAGGCGGCATTCCAGCTACAACCGAAGGCCAACCTGGTGAAGGTATATCTCTTAATTCTCCGACGTTCGAGAAGATTTACATCTCGCGGCCGATAGTTATGGGCTTACCCATTGGTCTTCATGCAATTGCAGGTCCGTCTGCATCAGTTCATGCTCCCGATGATGATTTTTCCCTAGGACAGCAGACGCAGACCGTGGGGTCCACTGCGGCCATCATTGTATATGTGGCTCCCACCGATCGACCTATTGAGACACCCGCCCCAGATGCTGAAGTCATAGTGGCTCTGAGTGAAGAAAAGACGGATGACCAGAGGGCCAATATGAAATAAAGGTGTCGTAGTGACTCATGCCTCCGAACAAACTGGTAAATTTAGTGTGAAGGAGCGCATTGCAAGAAAGGAAGTGTCGAAGTGGATATTACTCCGCTCCAAGTTTACTGACGGGTTGTGTCACTCATGATGAGGTCCATCCTTCTGTATCCCAGAGTTAGACTGCATCTATCTCTGAAAGCATCTCTCCTAAGTGTAGTAAGGGCAAAAGGGGGTCGAAGAGGACAGGACGAGGTGGTAGCTCTGGAGAATCAATCCTGGAGAAGCCCAAAAAAGGGGAGAAATAGCCGTCGAACTGGCTTGGGTAGTGTGTAGCTGGGTAGCTAGTTTATTTTTGTTGGTCGCAATTGTACAGGTACGACCCTCGTTTTTTGCATTTAATTTCCGAAACAAACTTGTACTTAGTTTCCAAGTTTCAGCATATGAATAAAAATTCTTTCGTTTCTGTTCAGCTTTTGTACAAAATTTGTCTAAGTATTCAATTATGTTTTCCATTCAATATACTTGTACGTCATCGCTCGTCGTTCAAGTTGCATTGTCTTTCGGTCGCCCGTTGTACTGGGCGTGGATCCGACAAATCCATCTCAAGGCCTCCTTTCGGTCGTGGCCTTAAGTCGTGTCAAACACTAGGCGCAAGCCACAGTGTCACGCTGTCATGTTCAGCGATTATGCTCATACCCCTAGCCTTGGGTTGGCGGAGTTAGTTCGTAGACGGTCGGATCTCATCCATGATGAGTTTATACTTCTCCTATCGGGTTCAGACCAGAGTTGGAGAATGAATGGTCGAATTGCACTCATTCGTTTTGTTTATATTTTGTCTATACTCTTATCCACACTCCCGTTCAATGTTTATAGTCTAGCCTACACTTTGGGGACTGAAGTTGTTTTGGGAAATGGTCGAATCACATTTCCTTTGATTAATTCCCTTACCCCCGAGTCTGGGGCAAAAGTCAAAGAGTGGTCGGTCGTATCACGACCACTTTTACTTTACATTCTTCTCGTCGGATCGGGAGACGGAGTTAGTTAATGGATGGTCGAGGCACACCCGCTCTCTGTTTTATGCTCAGCCCGTCGTATTGCAGACGAGAGTTAATGAATGAACAGTCGAGTCACGTTCATTTTGTTTAATTCGATTATGGACCCGAGTACTTGATTAACACCAAACTCCGGGCACTTGTTGGTTTGTATTAGGCATATGTGGATGCAAGTTGGTCGTATATCACAATTATTATATTATGCACAAGCAATTCACAGATATGGAGCAAACTTCAGATTTTATTGCAAACTGAAAAAGAAACGACGGTCTGTCTTATTACATGGCTTTGAATTCAAATGCAAAAGCAAATTCTAAATGAAATATAACTAAATGAAACAAAACTAAGTGAAATAGCATCGTAAATGCTCGTTATTCCATGCTCTAGGGAGTGTGATGTCATCTCGCTAGTTTGAAAGTTTCATCTCCAAGCTTCTGATTGATGACATACGGTCCTTCCCATCTTGGACACATGTTTGCGGGGCTAGGAAAGATCCGTATCAGGACAAGATCGCCAATTTCAAAGGTCCTAGGTTAGACTTTAACATTGTAGTACCAGACGACTCGGTGTCGATGTGTAGCTGCCCTCAAATCAGCTTCTTCACGCTTCTTGTCGACCATATCTAGAGATTCCAAAAGGAAAGCTCTGTTAATTCTAGAGTGATAATAAGTCATTCGATGAGAATGGACTTCAAGTTCCACAGGATTAACGGCTTCAGAGCGGTAGCCAGAGAAAATGGAGTATGGCTAGTCGCGGACTTGTGGGTGGTTTTGTATGCTCATAATGCTAAAGGGAGTTCATTTACCCACTTGCCTTTAGCATTTTCCAAACGCTTCTTCAGAATGGACTTTACGATTTTGTTGACAGCTTCAACATGTCCATTAGCTTGAGGGTGAGCAACTGCAGCAAATCTTTTCTCGATACGATGTCGTCGACAAAAGTCCTTGAAATTAGCACTATCGAATTGAGTCTTGTTGTCGGTTATGTTCGCTCGGGTGAGACCAAAACGATAGATGATGTTTCGAACAAAAAAATTGATTACTTTTTTCGCAGTGATCGTGGTCAAAGGTTCGGCTTCAGCCCATTTAGTGAAGCAATCAACTGCTACAATGACGTACTTCGCACCACCTTTGGAAATCGGCAAGGAGCCGATAATGTCAATGCCCCAAGTAGTAAACGGCCATGGACTGACCATCTGAGTGATTTCCATCGGCGGAGCTCTTGGAATTTTTGCAAACATCTGCACTTGTCGCATCGTCTAGCATAATCAACTGCGTCTCGATTGACAGTTAGTCGCAAATAACCGTAGCGGAGTATCTTCTTCATCGAGATTTGCCCCCTCGGTGTGACCGTCACATTCTCCTTCATGGACCTTAGTACTCGCTTGATTTCATCGTTGACGATACACCAAAGCAGGGGGACAGAGAAACCCTTCCTGTACATGACTCCTTGTTGAAGGATGTATCATGACGCTTTACAAAGGATCTGTCGCTTTTCCTTTCTTCGTTCGGGAAGGATCCCCCTTTGCAAATAATCTTTAATCAGAGTCATTCATGACTCCTTCTCAGGCTCCGTTTCCAAGGCCTAATCGATTTCCATTTGATCAATGCTCGGAGCGTTGAGTATTTCAACTGGGACCAGCCCATTTGTGGTGCATCCCTGGAACTGGCCAGCTTGGTCGGTGAATCGGCTTTCCCATTCCGTTCTCTGGGGATGTGTGTAATGGTGTAATGCTCGAAATCGGCTAGCAGCTCTTGGACCCGGTTGAGGTAAAGAGCAAGTCGCGCTCCTTTGGCCTGATATTCTCCCCCGACTTGATACACTACTAATTGGAAATCACGGAAAGTTTGTGAAGCTTTTACTCCAAGCTCTCTAGCCAATTCAAGCCCAGTGATCAAGGCTTCATATTCAGCTTCGTTATTAGTCGCACGAAAGTAAAGTTTCAGGGCAAAGCAAATTTAGCGTTCCTCGGGGGTTACCAGTATGACTAGTGCCAAAACATCGATCGTTGAATGATCCATCTATGTACATCTTCCATTGGATGGTAGGTTCTCCACTGTCCTTCGAAGAGTCGTCTTGTGCACTGAATTCGACTATGAAGTCCGCCAGTGCTTGTCCCTGAATAGCTCTTCGAGGGAGATAAGTAATATCAAATTGTATCAATTCGATGTTCCATTTAGGTAACCTTCTAGACGTCTTAGGTCGCTGTAGCACCTGTCGTAATGGCTAGTCGGTGAAGACATTGATGGGATGAGCTTGGAAATAAGAACGGAGCTTCCTTGACGCAATCAACAGGCAGTACGCGAGCTTCTCCAGTTTCGAATAGTTCCTTTCAGCACCAGTCAACCGCTTGCTAACATAATACACTGACATCTGGATTCGATTCTCTTCGCGCAGCAGTGTGGCGCTTATGGCATGTACCGACACCGCTAAATAGATGTACAAGTCTTCGTAATCTGGTGGTTTCGACAAGATGGGAATCTCTCTAAGTGATATACTAGAGCTTGAAACGCATCAATACAATCCTACGTCCATTCAAAGTTTCTCTTCCCTCTCCTAATTAAATCGAAGAAAGGAATGCACTTATCGGTGGCTTTGGAGATGAACCAGCTCAGGGCGGCGATCTTCCCATTTAGACTTTGCACTGCTAGATTGTCTTCAGCACCTGCATATCCCTTATCACTTGAATCTTCTCGGGATTGGCTTCAATTCCACGAGAGTTGACGATGAAACCCAAGAATTTTCCTAGTGCAACGTCGAAAGAGCACTACAAGGGGTTAAATTTCATTCCATATTTTCGGAGAATACTGAACATCTCCGCCAAGACATCGATGTGGTCGTTTGATCGCCGTGACTTCACGAGCATATCATCTACATATACTTCCATTGATTGTCCGATCTGGTCTTTGAACATCCGGTTGACCAGTATTTGGTAAGCTTCTCCAGCATTCTTTAGTCCAAAAGACATCACAACGTAGCAGTATAATCCTAGGTTGGTAACGAAGCCGGTATGTTCCTAGTCGGGGACGTGCATCTGGATCTAATTGTATCCGAAGTACGCATCCAAGAACGAAAGCAGTTCATGTCCAGTGGTCGAGTCTACCAGCTGGTCGATCCTCGATAGTGGAAAGCTGTCTTTCGGGCACGCCTTGTTCAGGTCTGAGTAGTCGATGCTTGTCCGCCACTTTCTATTAGTTTTTCTCACAAGAACTGGATTAGAATATTAGATACTCATTTCGAGTAAAGGGCGTTGCAGATAAACCCATTGTTCTTGAGTTTATCCACATCATCTTTGAGTGCAGCAGATCTCTCCGGATCCATGATGTCGTTTTTGTTTCATTAGGAATGCCTTGGGTTGATATTCAATGCATGGCTCACGATAGTCGGCGAGCTCCCACACATGTCAAAATGAGTCCAAGCGAACACATCAAGATTTGTTCGGAGAAAGCCAATAATTCCTTCATCGTCATTGCACTGAGCTGTGATCCGATTTTCAGAACCCGTGATGGGTCGTCGTGGCTGACCGTGATGTCAATCGTTAGCTCAGCAGGTGCAGCCTTGGTTTCTTTAGGCTCCTCTTCTTCATCTCTCGAATCTGAACCTTTATAGACCCGATCGTGGTGTCCGAGCCAAGGCTTGGACTGATTGCTAAGGTTCATTGGATTTGATGCAAAGAGGCTTCTCCACATCCTTTCCTTTCTTCCTTCGCTGAGCGTCTCTCAACTCAGCCACATTACGGGCACGCCCAGTCGCCTCATCTCCATGGATAATTCCCACGTCGTTCTTTGTCGGAAATTCGAGGGTCGGACACCAAGGGGTGATTGCTGCCCTGAATTCAGCAAGGGCCGGTCGGCCCAGAAAAGCATTGTACGGAGAGTTCACATTCATCATAACAAACGGCAGCACCCACACTTTCCTTCAATTGCCGTCTCATAACTCTACTGGTAGCTCGACATAGCCTACGCTTCAGCTGCAATACCGAAGCCATGAATACGAGCTTTGCACGATTTCATACCTTTGGCTTCCAGTAACATTTGATCGTATGTCTTCTTGAAAATAATATTCACGAAACTTCCACAATCAATCAGAATCTTTCTCACCAAGGCGGGGCCGATCATGGCCGAGATCACCATAGGATCAATCATGGGGGCCTCCACCTTGTCTGCATCTCTACTCCGAAATACGATACCATCTGTCATAGTTCGTTGCTGCTTTGCTGGAGCACCTTCCTCCGTGTTTAAGCAACATTCAATGTCAACATGTATGATAGCATTCACGTAACGCTTCATTTCATTCCAACTTTTGTCAGCCGGATGTGGTCCTCCAACAATAGTATTGATAACTAATCTCCCTGTTGTCCGCCGAGGTTCCTCAGCACTGGACGGAGCTTGTCCTCGGTTGGGGTTGGATGTCCCCTACCCGCCATCCTGTAGGGCTTTAGCAAATTGCTGCAGCTTTCTTTCTCGAATTAACCTCTCAATAACATTACGGAGGTGGCGACACTCGTCCTTGGTATGCCCATAACTTTCATGAAATCTACAGTACTTTTCGGACTGTCTCTGCTTCGGTTCCTTCGGAGGTGGTTTCCTATATTGCATACTGTTACAAGTCGATAAATAAACGTTCTCTAGCGATGTATTCAACAGCGTGTAAGTATCAAACGATGAGATCCTCCGCTTCCCTCTCACGGGATCCCATCTTCTATCACCGTCTTTCTTTTTCTCATTCGGTTTGTTCTGAAGATTGATCTGAACTTTTCCGAAATTATCACCGGATTGCTTTACTGCCACATTACTCCGTACTCCCTTGGCACTTGGACCTGCAACATCTCTCTTTCTGTTCGCTTTGCCTTCACCTTCCTCAAAAATTGAGCCGCATTTGCAAAGGAACGGTCCAATATAGAAGGAAGCTTTTCCGCTAACCAATTGCCAAACTCGAAATCGGGGTCGACTCCCCTAGTCAGTGCCATAAGTGTTGCATCATTATTCAGATTACTAACTTCTGTAACAGCTGCATTAAACATTTATAGAAAATCTTTCAGTGACTCCCCCAGAGCCTGGACCAAGTTGGAAAGTGACATTACATCCTTAAGACGAGTCGTATGCATGCAGAACTGCTCTAGGAACTTCTTTGCTAACTCATGAAATGATGAGATTGATCGTGGTGGTAGCTTGGTAAACCACATGGTCGCAACATCTTCTAGGAAAATGGGAAAACACATGCACTTGACTACATCAGTGGCTCGGCCGGAGTCCATGTGTCATTCGTACTTCAAGAGATGCTATCTGGGGTTGGTTTTTCCCGCATAGGCAAACATCGTAGGCGTATGAAACCTCCACGGATATTCTGCATGTAGAAGTCGGTAAATGGAGTATGACTTCTGGAGAGTCCTCAATCGATGTTAGTCAAGCCTTGACTTTCTTTCACTAGTTGCCTCACCATAGCCGGTAATTCTAGCGTTTGAAAAGCTGGTGTCATAAGGTAGTCGTGTTCAACCTCACCTGAACGACCCGATCCATGCCTCCGCGCAGTGCCACGTTGCCTTGGCTCCTCTTGCTCATGATCAATCTCCTGAGCAACAGTTCTATCGTCGTCTCTCAGCTGCGGTTCAACCATATTCCTCTGAACTCCAGCACCTTGATCAATTGCGACACCTCCAAAGTAAGCTCCTCCATCTGCATACCGATCCCTCTTTGATTAGAGGGTTCAATGCCGATCCCCATGGGGGATTCGGTACTGATTGGTGCCAATCGGCCATGGCCGATTGCCTGATCCCGTCCTGCTGCTTCAGCTGCGTATGCATCTGTTTTGTAGCGTCTGTTTCTGTGATAGTCGTCAGATGAGGAGTTTTTTTATCCTGAATATGGAGTAGGGTCCCTCCTAGTCTTTCCACGCTGATCTTTCAAATGGTTTATCAGGTCGATGTTAGCCTGGATTTGTTGGTTGAGCTGCTGATGGCTATCCATCGGTTCCTTCATTAGGACTTCAAAATTAGCTCTGCTGATATATTCAACTGGTTTTTGGACATCGACAGTCCCCGGTTGTACATTTTGATCAACTTGTTGAACACTAGCATCGTCATTTCCTTCAACATCACGGGAAGTAGTGGACTTTCCTCTGGCCATGGCTAATAGCTTCCTTCTATATCTTCTTTAAATCTGAGTGGAAACGGAAACTTGTCGGCAGAAATCTGAATCTATTTCACGGATACAGAAATCCACCAGTATATGATGAGATCCAATCAGGCTGAGAATTCGTTTCTCAGTGAAAGCACCAAAATGTTTGGACAAAAATTGACACACACTCAACAGATTATATGAAGAGAAATGCAGAAATTAAAATTAAAACGGAGGAAACAAGTAAAAACAATGACAAATAGATTTATAGTGGTTCGGCGTTGAATGCGTACGTCCACCTTTAAGAAATAGCTTTATTGATCACTTGAATTTCTGAGTACAAGAGGATCAGATCGGAATCCGTGAATATAATGGGGTACAAAGAAAACAACGGCGTAAAGATCCTTCAAATGAGCTATGAACCATGTATTTATAGAGGTAGACGACCGAATATCTTCCTGAAAATTCACCGGCGGAATCTCCTGATGCAGACGAGGTCACCTAGAAAATTTCGAGGCCCAATTCCCATCATGGAGCGATCAGCCCCGACCGGTCAAGATGTCCATGTGGCATGCAACGATCGGTATAGTGGGTCCCCCTCCAGGTTGGCTTCATGTTTTCAAAGTTGTTTGCATAGTTGCTTTCATATTTTTTGAGATATCGATCGACTTCCGTTGAATTGAACTGCTGATTCAAGCTATTCATAGCCATAGTGATCCGATCTGATCCCCTGCCTAGGGGAAGGCTCAAATCCATGCTTAGAATATTCCGAAGAGTCTATCTTTTGGCTTGCTTGATCATTGCTTAACACTATTGACAATGCTTATTTTCCTATCACTGTGATCAGCTCTTCGGGCTGCTTGCATTGTCTATCATCGAGTCTAACTTGTCCAATCAGTCCAAAAATAGCCGGATCAAAAGGCCGGATAACAATAATACTAACAAATATTTATTACTTCATATTTAAATTTTTTTAGGTACACTTTCATATATTTTGTGATTTTGCATGTTTCCGAGTCTAAAATTTCAAATTTTGAATATTCATATATTTGAACTTCAAATTATTATTATTTTTCAATTTTTTCTTTTATAAAATTCAAATTTCAATATATTTTTTATTGAATTGGAGTTTCGATTTGGTTTCGTTTCGGACCATACTGAAACCGAAACGGAACGACCAGAATCATTGGTGTTTCGATCAAAAACTCAAACCTTGGTTTTACTACTTAAATACTTTGACATATTAGTTTCAAGTTATAAGAATTAAGAAGCATTTACTTATTAGTATCTTACTACTAAATGCGGTTGAAATTTAGTTATGAGTAGATAGCTGTGTGGTTATTTGAAATTTATTTTTACACATATTTCAGCATAATAATCCAAAAAGCAAACATCAACTCCGTTTGACGCTCAAGAATTTATATGAGCCAAGCTTGATCAAAATATCAAATCTACTTTGATCCAGCATCATTTGCAACGAATGGACAACACAGAAAGACAAATCTTTCTTGAGCCATGGCACATGATACAGTAAATGGCGCATGTCTTTCTGAAATAGTGTGAATTTATTTGAAAAAAAATATTATTGATCACAGATCAACGAAATAAGAGTAGCTGTGTTATTTTGGTACATTATTTTGTATTGCGCTTTCTGTTTTATATTTATCGTAATTACTGGATACTTTTTGATCATATCGGACTACAGAACCACAATTTAAATTATATATTAATTTGTCCCGATCAAAATGTAAAGAGAAAATTTCATACCATATTCATATAAATTATTTGAAACAACAATATATTTATATCTCACATAAACATTTTCTTGAACAGAAATGATAAGTTTGCAAAAAAAAATATAATTAATTTGTTTAAAGCTTCACGGTATACAAAATGATAATAAATCTCTTCATACATGATAGTATATTACATGATAAAAAAGTAAAATTTGAAAATAATTTATTTTTTTCAAATCAATTACTAAATGAACTAGTCTTGTAGTGTAGAGAATTCAGTAATTAATCTATCTGTCCTCTGTGGCATGCAAAACATAATGAAAACCCAATTATAGAACAAATATTATTTTTGTGTCTTTTTGGATCATTAAAAAAGAACGTAGAACTAAAATTAAATAAGGACAAATTTTATATATGAGCCAGAAAAAACCAAGTGCAAAATAGACTTCATTCGAAACTTATTACAGAAATAGAAAAATAGGTTAAGTTTTCATTCGATCAGAAAATGAGATACATGTACACATTTTTTTCCACAAATTTGCGCCGATAAACCAAACCTATTTCTATAATAATTTTGGAATGAAAAGCATTATTGTGATTGGTTTTTTTGGGGTTCATATATGTAATTTGTCCAAGAAATGGCCGAAAATGAAAAGGACCCATTTTATTGTGCTGTGTGTCCTGGTCGCGCTGTGCACAATTTATGCAAGTTTAGATGCATTTTCATGTGCATCGCGCCATAGGGACAAAAAAACATCATTGTGCCATGCAGTGCACACCTTTAACGTAGCTTGCTAAACCCGATCGGTAGGCATACACAATAGGATCTTTCCATTCTATTAGTCCTCATGGAAAACTCTATTTAAGCATAAAAAGGAGTAGAAATTTTACTTACATGATTATCTAGAAGACTGAAGGCCTTCCCCAAGATATTAGTCCTCATGGAGTCCATTTTGCCAACTTGTTTGACAAGCTATTCAGGAAAAAAAACAAATAACCAACATGAAAGTTAAGAAGGGAAATAAAGAAAGCAAGTTGATGCTAACAAACAGCAGCATCATGTCTACTTATATGTTATATACAGTCATACGTTCTTTGCAAATGTACAAGTCCAAGAGGCTAATACCTGGGCTTTAAAACTATCATAAACAACGGCAAGAATAAGATTTGTAAGAAAATAAACTCCCAACAGAACATAGACAACAAAAAACAGCGAAGACCATCGAGAATTCCTGTTCAAAGAAGGTATTATGTCAATTATGAGAAGGGACATCAAAACTGAATGTTATATTTTCTATTGGAAAAAACGTAGAAGCTAATTATTTGGCCAATGCTTCCAACTTACTTCCGATATCAAGAATAGGTCAAGTACTTAATACTGGATGATTTCATAGCTGTTTTACTTATAGTTTGAATACCCACACACATATACAAATATACTTCTTTTTAATATATTAAGTGTATTTGTACTCATTTTCCAACGACAGAGGACCCATTTAAGACCCGTGCCAAGGTTTTGGACAAGACGAGTCGCTTAATATACGTTTGCTCCTTTTGATCCGTCAATAAAGAACCAAGTTCATACACATATGCACGCGTGTACATGCATGCATGGATGCACTGATGCATGTATGTATGTATTATGTATACGAGTATTATGACGCGTGATGAAAGTGCAAAAAAAGGATAGACAAAAAACACTCAGGAATATTAAAAAAATATTTTGAACGTGTGTTAAAATTTTAGTAAATATATTATTCTAGTAAATAAATTTGTTGTAAGGGACTACTTAACAAAATTGCAAAATTATCACGGAAACATAATGGTATGCACGAATGCTCGACAAAACATGAGTTTCTTAAATTTGAAAGTGTTTGGACCATGGTTCGAGAACTCGGTTTCGGTTTCGGTCATTTGAATTTTTGTTAGTTTCGGATGATTTCATAAATTTCGGAAGTTTCGGTTTTGTTTCGGTTTCGGTCCAGATTTTGGTTTTCAGTAGTTTGTTAATATACTTACACTAATTCACTGTCCATTGAACCTACACTAATATACTTACACTAATATACATTATACTAATTCACTGTCATTCACTGTCCATTCACTGTTAGGTTGAACATGAGTTAAAACCCAAAATAAAAGACCACATACTTACACTAATTGACTGACCATTTCTATTACATTCTTAAAGCCAAAAAATAAAGGCAGCTCAAACCAGAAGCTTCAAGATTAAAAGACTAGGGCAATTCACTACCCACACAAACAAACCAATTCATTGCCACACAACAAACTAGGGCAATTCGAAGAAAAAAACATGCACATCTAAAAAAAAGCTTCACTATGTAGTTCGACGACTTCGCCTACGCTGTTGTAGTTCGATGATTGCCACCGCACAACCTTCGCCGTCTCTACCATCGAAGAACTCCCTGCTGCTGCTGATTTATTTTTTTCTTTTTTGATTTCTTACATCGATTTCGATTTTAGGGTTTGATTATGCCTTTTTTTAAAAGATAATTGACGAAACCGATTTTGAGCCCTAATTTCGTCCCGCTTATGAACGAAACCGGTACGGTACCCCCGAAATTTCGGGATACCGGCTGATACCTTAAATCATGGTTTGGACCAAAAATGGCATAAACACTCAATTTCTTATCAAATATGAAAATTAGATAAGAAAATAAAATAAAACAAGAAAAGAACACACAATTTTCATGGTGGTTCAACAACTACTCCAGCCTACGTCCACTTAGTCGATTTCTATTGATCATCTTTTGACTTTACAAAGTTTTTCTTACAACTCAGTGTTCTCAACTTGGTGAGAATCCAACAGAGCACTTTTCAGAGTTATGATTTTACAACCCGTCGTAGCTAAAAGTTTAGAAATGAAAAAGAAGAAAAGATTATTTTTCAATTGTTCTCCACCTTCATCTATAGGTGAAAATCTCTGAGATAAGTTTTGAAATTAGCTCCAACACGTTCCCTCACGTCATGCATGTCATCCCCAAGAAGATAGTGGCCAAACCGACCCAAGAATCACAACTTGGTACTCGAGTTATGACTTACAACTCGGCACCGAGTTGACTCGAACTTGACTCGGCACCGAGTTGACTCGATCTTGACTCAGCTCCGACTCCAAGTCGCCTTGCCTTGCTATTTCTTGACTCGGGTATTTTCAAAATTTTCCCAGGTTTTGCTCAGGTACAACTCGGGTCCGACCTAAAGCATCGAGTTTGGAATGTTGAAATGAAGTTTTTGATCCATTTTTTGCTTTTCCTTTGTATTTTCTTACTTTATTGTTTTATGATGCCTTTAGGGGTTTGCATCCATTTCTTCTTCTTGTGCTCTAAGTTTTTAAGCACTTTCCTTAGGTCGCAGCCGATCCATGCCTTAGACCCGATCCAGGTCTATCGAGGCTTGAAGTGATCTTCATTTTTCAATTATTTTTTATGCGCTTCTTCATTTTATCGCCTTGCTATATTCTTCTAAGTATTTATATTTGTCTATACCGTTATTCGGTCTAGATTAATCATTCGAGTTTGTTCGAAGACTGTAGAAACTTTGTTAATAACATTTTGTTCTCCAAAGCACACCTTGTGAATAGGTGTATATCGAAGTTGGCAAATCATTAGTAGTTGAGCTCTCCGGCCATCAAATGATCAAGCCGCAGAGAATCATTCGGTTCCGTCGGATTTACATGTAAATCAAAGATCGTTCTAGAGTGTCATAGCTAAGGACTCAAGTCCTTGCTCAAATGTTAGTCGCAAGTCATAATCATTTCGCGTTCCTCTGGAATTATCATATCATATATCGTATATTGTAAACCAAAATCATCTAGTGTTCTCCCAGGAGTCAAATACCATAAACTGAAATCAATATCGTCCCGTGTTCGTCTAGGGTTAAGTTATCATATTGTAAATCGATATTAGGTCGTCCTGTGTTCTCCGGAATTTCATTATCATGTTCCTGGGTAAATCACATGTTAGGTAGTCATGAATCAATAAGTGTGTAAGCTCATTGCCATCGGTTGAAGCACTACTTATAAATCGTCTAGCATCGCCTAGTATCTCATTATTAGAACGTCCAATCGAATCGGAACAATGACTTTCATCAATCATTTGGTTTTCATAAATCATCAACTATGGTAGTATATTGCCACTGATTGGAGCATCATTTACAAGCCGTTTGGAATCGCCCAGCGTTCCGTCATAAATGAGTCCAACCGAATTGATGCAATGACGTAATCAAGTGATCATTATCAAATCATTTCAAAGTGAGGTGGCATTCAAATCCAAAGTCTGGTTTTCGATCTCCTCGGATCGCACAATCAATATCCAATTCAATTTTTGATCTCTCCAAGATCGTTAATCTAATCTGCGATCTCTCTGGATCGTTAATCCGTATTGAGTCCAATCCACTCGCTCTCCGACGAGGGAACCCAACGACCGAGCAAGTCCATCAGCTCACTTTTTGATGAGGGGACTCATAATCATGTGCGAGTTAATCCACTCGCTCTTCGGCAAGGGTACTCGCACCTTGCGGTTCGTCGCCCCGTCTCTTCGATCGGAAGAACTGTGTTCAATCAGTTCATAAATCAATATCAAATGGTAACCAATCTCCATTGGTGTTTCACATTCAATATCAGTCATCATATTCAAATGATTTTCAAAATCAAACATTCATTTATACAATCTACATCACAGCAACAAAAATCCAAAACATACATCCTATCGAACATTACTCCCAGATATCCAACTCAGAGCATGCCTAGAGGCCGATCGAGGTTTCATACACGTGTAAGCAGCCTGATAGTAATAATATATTGGCCTGATAGTAATAATATATCCTTTATTTGCAAACAAAAGCAAAGTGTAGGAATCAAACCTGACTCCCTGTCGTTTCAATCATGGGATAACCATTCTCGATCTATATCCAAAGTCGCTTGAAGACATTCGTTGCAGACGGCGGTTGCTCCTGCTGTACCACTACAGTTTGGTACCTCACATATCATTGTAGCCGGTTACTCCGAACATGTTCCTCAATCACATCTCGTGGATGCATGTACTCATTTGTCTCGTGTCCATTCAGCTCATGAAATAGACAAAACTTTTCGGACCTCTTCTCCCGATCCGTGCTCTCTTTTCATTGATTACTGGTAGGGAATCTGCCCCTGGTAGCCGAGTAAATCCTTTCTGGAGTTTCGGTTAGTTCTGTATACGAGGAAAATTACGGTTCCCTCCTCATACGCTTTGGTCCTTGAAGTCGTCGTCAACCTTCCGTTTTCCTTTATTTTTTCCATATCCTGTTCCGGACGGTCCTCCATCATCTACAGCATTAACTTCAGCATCTTCATCCACTTCAACATCTTCCTGACGTAGGAATCTCTCAGCTTGATAATAGAAGCAAGATCCACTGGTGGATCCCTTTCCAAGGCAATCTTGAAATCAGTCTTACGACTCCTGAAACTACCGTCGTCAAAACCATCGGTAGATCCGGCTTGTAAACAGCGGCAGCTGCTGTGTTGAACCTGGGCAAATAACTTTGTATGGTCTCTCAGGCCCTCTAATTCACGCTCGAGAGCGTCATCGCATTCTTCGATCGTGTTATGTGAATTTTGAATTATTTCGTGAACTTATCCATTAACTCGATCCACATGTCTATGGACTCATTCTCTAGCTGTCGAAACCACATTGCTGCTAAATTTGTCAAATATAACGGGAAGCATCATCCCATTAACTCCTCAGAAGCACCTAACCTTCATATATCAGATGTCCCTCATCAGATAAATGGTTGAATTAGTCTTTCCATTGCACATTTCAAGTGTCGGCAGCTTGAAATCGGATGGATTTCTTGCATACTGGATGTTAAAGATAAATGGTTTTCTGTTCACGTCCTCCAAACTCTGGTCTGGTGGTCCACCTCTTAGCGTCCGTCTAACCATTTCAACAATTCTATCGTTATCATCTAATGGAACTCTCTAATCCCTCGTTTCGTCTTGCCCACCGTTCCTACGAGGAACTCCTAGCTCCAACACTTGTTGTACGTTCGCATTTTGATCACCGATTTGTGGCTTGACATCATCTCTTGGACCGTTCCATCCTCGCCCAAGTTCAAATCAACCACGCCCCTTGCTCGCTTGGTTCGGTACCGAGTTGAGCTCTGGGATCGGTACCGAGTTAAGGCACCTCGTCGGGGGGGTCGTTCCAATTCGTTCTACTCTATTTCTAGGTGCGTTTGTTCTGCCTTCCGACCTTTGATTCTGGTTTTTGGCAACTCCATTTGTTCCTTGCTGTTCTATTCTTCTGAAGAATCTATTTAGCATTTCCTCCTGACGAGCTATCATCCTATCTTGCATATTCCTCATCATTCTCTCCATCTCATCTCTATTTACATAGATGCATAGGAGGTTTGATCCTAAGGACACTTTCTGCCTACCCCTTTGTTCATGTTGACTTCCTTTCATAAATCTGGTGTTAGGCATCTTCATCTTCTTCGAAGAACACTTTAAGTTGTTTTCTCAGTGAAAACACCAAAATATTTGAACCAAAATGACACGACGTCCAATTTCTTATCAAATATGAAAATTAAAGAAGAAATGAAGATAAAACAAGAAAAGAACACACAATTTTTACAGTGGTTCGACAAATACTCTGACATACATCCACTTAGTAGATTTCTATAGATTATCTTTTGATTTTACAAAGATGGTCTAACAACTCGGTAGCCTCAACTCGATGAAAATCCAGCAGAGTATTTTTCAGAGTTTTGATTTTACAACTCGTCGTAGCTAGAAGTTCAGAAATGAAGAATAAGGAAAAGTCATTTTCCAGATGCTCTCCACCACTATTTATAGACGAATATCTCCGAGATAAGCTTTGAAATTAGCTTCAGCACGTTCCCATACGTCACACACATCTTTTTCAAGAAGATCGTGGCCAAACCGACCCAAGAATCACAACTCGGTACCCGAGCTGTGACTTACAACTCGGTACCAAGTTGGCTACAATCCGACCTAGGTCTGGCTCGGGTTTGACTCCAAGTCATCTTGCATTGCCTTGCTATTTCTTGACTCGGGTATTTTCATAATTTTTCCATATTTTGCTCAGGTACAACACGGATCTGACCTGAAGCACCGAGTTGGGAATGTTGAGTTGGAGTTTTTGATCATTTTTTGCTATCTCCTTTGTATCTTCTTACTTTGTTGCCTTATGATGTCTTTAGGGGTTTGCATCCATTTCTTCTTCTTGTGCTCCAAATTTTTAAGCCATTTCCCTGGGTCGCAGCCGATCCATGACTCAGACCTGATCCAGGCCTATCGAGTTGTGAATTGATGTTCATTGTTTAACTATATTTGTGCGCTTCTTTATTCTATCGCCTTGCGATATTCTTCTAAGTGTTTATATACGTCTTTATATTGTTCTTCAGTCCAGATTAATCATTCGAGTCTGCTCGAATACTGTGGAAACTTTGCTTATAACAAAAAGGAAATTATCATCTATCATTATTATATATTTTTTCTGAATATGTTAGTTTTTTACATGCTTAGCTGTTAAATTTTCTCATAATATTCTATTTTGAAAATGTAAGATTGATTATATTCTCATCTTATTTTATGAAAAAATTCCCTTTCCATTTTATTAGTATTTTTATTTTAATATAGTTCATTTTATATTTTATTGTCCTTACTTCACTCTTTTTAAATTTATTAGTTTTATAATATTCTTAATTGAATTAAACGTAATTATGGAAGTTCGCGTTTATATAAAAAATATAACACTGAATGTATTACAATAATTATTTAAATATGAAAATTACTAAAGTTTGGTAAAAATAATTATACGAGAAAGATAATTTAAAATGACTTCGAAATTATTCAAGTTCAATAATAATAATAATAAGTGCTCAAAGTTGAAATTTGTATAATTTCAAAATTAGAAAAAGTATACATGCATCTTCCAAATAATTTCAACTTTCGAAATGAAATACGTATGCATAATACTAAAATTTCAAAATTCTACATCGAAAATCAAAAGTTATAATGATGAATTAGCCCTGAATGATTTGTAATAAGAAAATTATTATTTACGACAATAGAACGATAGATAAATAAAATATTAAGTTTATCTTTGTAAACGAAATCCTGAAGAATAAATATTTACAATATTCGTGTAGTATTAAGATGAAGATAACGAGTTAAACAAATTATATATATATATATATATGTATATGTATGTATCATGGTTCGAAGTTACGGCCGACACGTTGAAATCTCGGCCATTCCGATCGGTTCAGGCAATGATCGGGCTGGAATTCACCCTAAAAATCCATTTTGAATCTGAATACTCCCAAAAAAACCAGAGAGAGAGCTGAAGATCGAACATATGATGGAGGATTAGGGATTTGCAAATACCTTTAAGCTAACGAGAATTCGATTTAAACCCACGCATGAAAATAAAGCGCAAGCGAAGACATTTTTTCACGTTGAAAAGAAGGTCGGGCGGCTTGAGAATGATGTCTTTTAGGGTTAAGGAAAAGGGTGGTTGGTTCTAGGCCTTGTAATTGTTATATGGGCTAGCATTTTTAATCATAAAAAAAGATGATTTGAGGCTAATGTTTAGTTTGTGACTTAAGATTAGATTGTTTATCAAAAGAAAATGGTTTGGGCTAAGGGTAGAAGTTAAACTATTTTGATGGATTAAGTTTTTGTTCATTTTAAATAAAGATTTGCAGTATTCGTTAACCTAACTATTCGTCTAAAAAATCTTTCTAACAGCAACAAAATCAGGAACTGGAATTAAAACGGAATTTTAGAAATATTAGAAACGAAACCGAAATTTTGAAAATTTCAAACGACCGGAACAGAATCAAAAACCAAAATTTTAAACCTTGGTATGTATGTATGTATGCGTATGTATATGTAAAAAAAGTGTAAAGAATGTATTTCTCAAGGTTCGAGAACTCGGTTTCGGTCAATTGAAATTTTATTGGTTTCGGTCAATTTCGGAAATTTCGTTTGTTTCGGTTTCGGTCCTGATATTGAATTTTTGCATTTTTAATGAAAACGTAACGATAAACGATTCAAATTTATATAGAAATATAACATACAATAAAATAATAATGTTATCTTATGACCATTTTATCCAGACAACTTATGCTAAGAACATATGCAAGCTACACGTTTAAAAAATAAATGCAAGCTTCACGTTTATATACAAGCTTCACGTGAAAAGTCCATTACCGCATTAAAATTAAAAATAACCCTTCCCAGCCCAAGCCCAATTTAATTTCCCTTGTTCAATTTGCGAACAGAGCCATTAGACATACGAAAGAAAAGAAAAAAGATAATGGTCGACGATGAAAACGAAGGCGGCAAAGCGAAAAAAAATCACCTGCGTGGATCGAAACTCTCGCAGTCGAAGTCGAAATCGAAGGCGAATTCGAAGCTCGTCTCTGTGATTTCGAAGCTCGTCTCTGTGATTTCGAAGCTCGTCTCTGTGATTTCGAAGCTCGTCTCTGCTAATTTGAAGCTCGTCTCTGTGATTTCGAAGCTCGTCTCTGTGATTTCGAAGCTCGTCTCTGTGATTTCGAAGCTCGTCTCTGCTAATTTGAAGCTCGTCTCTGTGATTGGGATGCTGAAGATTAATTCTGGTAATTTAGTGATTTCGATTGCTGTATTTATACACGAATTTCGATTCTCTTTTTCACTGTTCGATCACATTCAGTAAACTAGGGTTTGTTTTTTAGCGATTAATTGATTCCTTGCTTTTTTTTCGTCACTATTCTTATCTACGTGAGTTATTCTTTGCGAAGTTGCATTTTTTTTTTGGCACGCTGCTTTGAACGGGACGGGATTTTGCCCTAATCCCGTCCCGCCACCTGCCGGAACCGGTACGAGATCGTCGAGATCTCGTGGTTCCGGCCGGAACCTCATACATTGGTATTTCTAGAAAGAGATACCTTCTTTTACTAAGATTATAAAGTAAATAAATCGAGATTAAATGGAAAAAAATATATAAAGACGAGATTCGAACTTGTGTCCTTATTAAAATGCATTTTTGTCAAGAGAGGATTCAAACATGTGACCTCACGAAAAATATAAAGGTATTTTGTGAAGAGTGAAATTCGAACTCGACCTTTATGCAAACACAATGGCATTTTTGAAAGTTCAAGTCTAGACTAGAGAATGTGTTATCGAAGGTATTGTTAGGCCTGTCAACGGATACTTTCGGATGTGGATATTGTCATATCCATATCATACGAAATCATTTTGAATATCGAATATCTACATCTGCGAATACGGATGGATATCAGATAATTATCATATCCACTAACGACCAATAAATCAAGAATTATAAAAAGAAATTTTAGTTTAAGATAATTTGTTTTAAAATCTCATTAATTATAAAAGTATAAAAATAAACAAATATTATGATAATAACTAGTTTTGAACAGTTAATAGGCATTAAGTGCATATAATATAAATTACTAACTTAACAAAATAATAAATAAATTTCTTTCATTGTACTAAAATACACAAAATTTGAATTATAATATTGAAAAAACTGAACGGATAATTTTTGGATGTGGATGTTTTCATATTCGCATCCGTTTTTCCAGATATCGGATACTCATCCGCTTTTCAGATATAGATGCGGACGAATTTCGGATTTTTCGGATATCTATTGACAGTCCGAGGTATTGCAACTATTAGTAAATATGTATATGTATGTGTGCATTTGAATCGTAATGTATTTGGTCTACCATGTGCTTTTATTTATTTATATATATTTGGATCTTATGAAAAAGCATATGCATGCATTACATGTGTGTACACGATTACAAACGTGCACATGTTGTGAGCCGAATAGGACAGATTTGAGATTGTCGTATGGTCAATCTAAAGGTTATTGTGAGTGGACAAAAAACTTGCGTAACAATGTAAGCCATGCATAAGTAACACAAAAACATCACTTTCAATTCATATATATTAACTATTGTAACCTTCGATCAAAGAATCTTGCTTTAAGAACCATACAAGGCAACAGAAAACCAACTGGTTTCCAAATATTTTTATTAGATCTTTTCTGTTTTAATCGGAAAAAATGGTGTCATTTTGAACCCTTATTGGCGGATTTAGTCGTGTCAATCATGGATATTCAACACATTCATAGTGTATGGAAATTTTAAAGCCATTCCATATAATTGAAAAAACAATTTTATGTGTTTATCATTGGAAATGTTTTCTTAATAAGAGATAAAGAATTAAGTTACATTCTGCAACATTGCCTACCAAATAGAGAACATATTGTACCATTTATTTAATTTACAACACATAGAATCCATGTTACCTAGTATGCGGAACGGTTCGGTATGCGGAACGATCGGGTACACGAAACGAAAACGAAAACAGGAAACGTTACAAACTGCATAATGTAATACGTTGAAAGTAGGTTCAGGCCAGGTTCCAGGGGTAGGCAAGCAAGGCAAATGCCTAGAGCAAACCCCCATAACAAGGCAACCCCCATGCAATATACATATTTTATTTACTAGCTAGTACACATTAGTGTCTTCCTGTTGTTTTAGATAGTTTAGAGGTTGGCAATGTTTCTTTAGTACTACACATTATGAATGAAATAATAGCATTCTAATCTAAAAGCTATAAGTTGAAACTTGTCATGATGTGAAATAATAGAACCTTGAGTATTATTGTACTTCACATTATGAATGAAATAATGGTACTAGTACACGTTATAAAAAGGAATTTATAGATCTACTATTTTTCTGAATCTCAATGTTTGACTTCTTCCTTTCTTTGTAATACTAGATAATAACAATTGTACCAAACTGCGTAGCATGTCAGCTATTTGTACCTTGGGCAAAAACTATAATAGAATTATTTTTTTCTGATGAAACGGAATTTTTTTATATTCCTGCTTACAGAATTGATCGGTAGTTAGCAACTAAAATGAAGTTCAAATGTACTTTTTGCTGTCCGAATATACATAGCAGGGAAAAAACAATTAATGTTAATATCATAGTGCATTGCCATTGAAATATTCATCTCAAAAACTTTTTCATACCATAAGCTGTATTTAACATTCAAAAAGTTTACATTTGATGCATATGTCTACAAGCAGTAGCACAAATTTGATAATAGTTTATGTTTCAATCAAAGCATTTCACAATAAGGGCAACAAAAAATTGAAATTGGCTTGGGTAACCCAACATTATGGACCGGCCCTGAGTAGGTTTAACCAGAATGCCTAGCTGGAACGGAATACGCTTAAGCCAAAAAGTGGAACATTTTTGAAAACGCTCTCTTTACATGCAATCTTGTATAATATTGTTATCCACTACAAATGGATGGACACAAAGCTAAACAAAATGGCAGAAATTTTAAATATTGTTACATAAGTGCTAACATCATGTTTTTTTAGGGATTTTTTTTATAGCTTAAATAGTTTATAATTGTAACAAAGTTACATTATTTTTTCCTTTGTCATTTCATGATGATGACCCTCCTTGTGTCATGAACCTTGAAGTTGGAATTGTTTCCATGATAGAACATTTTCTTCTTTAAATATATGACCAATATCAATGTTTTTTCTATTTTCAATACCATGTTTTAATGTACTAGTTATTTTTGAAAAAAATTATGTAGAGAAATAGAACATTTGAAAGATAGTTATGTGAAGAAGAAAAAAGAATATATTAGTGTAAATGGAAAGTTCCTAAATGTATGTAAGAAAAAATTATGATGCAACCTTTACCGCATCAAACTTTGATACATATGAGTTCTGCTTTTGACAGGTATATTACATGCCAAAAGTTAATGTATACAATTGATGCCTTTAATGCATCAACTTTTGGCATGTAGTACATGTGTCAAAATCTAAGTGTGACTGCATCAAATTTTGACATAGAAAGCCTATATCAAAGTTCTACTCATGTATGTAGGCTAATTTACATTACTATGATAATTAAGGGTTAGAATAAAGTAGATAACAAGACTTTTAGTCTTCTCAATGCTGATTTGAAATACTTCATTATTTGCCAACATTTCAATATGAAACCATTATTACTTGTGTTTTATATTTTCAATAGGAAATCATTATTACTTCATACATACTAGTATAAAACGCACGAACGTGCATCTAATATGCAGAGATATTTACTTTCTATTTAATAAAAAAAATGAATAGACGAACGTATGTCGTAGGGGCAAAGGTTTTGATAGTCACAACATTTTTATTTCAAGTTGTATTGTTGGTGGTATCGGTGGCAAATTGGTAGTAAAATTCCGTTTATGGGTGGTCGGAAAGAGAATGATGGTGAAGGTTGCAAATCGATGATGAGATTCCGTTGATGAATGGTGGTATATTTGAAATTCCAAAAAGACACCACGAAAATCATGTTCATTGAATTCTCTTTATTAATAGAAAAGATTAACACTGTACACTCAAAATCCTCAAACTAAACATTTTGGAACGTTAGAATCAACATTTTGAAGCATTAAATCAAACATTTTGGAACACTAAATTCTCGAAACGTCAAAATTAATGTACCAAATCGTGTGTGAATAGTGTTTCAAAACGTTAGTGTATTGTGTTTCGAAAGCACGTACCAAAACGCAATACGACAACTGAAGTGTCAATTGTGGCGACATAGCAAAGTATACATAATTAAGGGTTGAATTTTCATGAGCTTTTATGTCAAAATTGTGTATTCATGATTGCTAATTATGAAAAGAGTGAAAAAGCTAAAACCATTAAAGTAATAGTGTATTACATGTTTCCATTGTTATCTTCTATATTTTATTTTATTTATTATTATATATGTGTGTGCGCGCGCGCGCGTCATCATCCCAACCTATCACTTTACAGTATTTGTAAATCATTCATGGACTTTCTTTTAAGTTTGGATCATTTTGCACTTTTATTACTACTTTGGTTCTCTATAGTTGCATCTCTATTTCTTCCATGGTATAAACCCCAACCGCGTCGGAGTTCAAGAACTCAAATCAACATTTAATTATGTTTTGTGGGAAGGTGGACAAAGTTATCCAAAATGATTTGTGTGGTTTCAAGAATTATCTAATAACAATTCAAAGTTGTCATATGAACATATAATCAAATTTAATATGCACAAAATATGAGCTCTTTTTATAAAAATATAAAAGGATAAAATAAAACAAATACAACCTATATTATGGTCAATTGTTAACGATGATATGAAATCATATATGAAAAGTACAAAAAAAAGGTCCATAATAAAAGGATGTACAATGGAACAAAATAAAAATCACAATATAATTGATATTCACTATTTTAAAATTCCTTCTAGTCATTCGATTAGTCACTGCTTAGGTGCTAGGATAGGGTTACCATCTATGTGTCCACCTGGTCTATGTCTAGGTGCCTGACGAAGCTTACTGCTTCACTTAAGCATATACAGCTGGTCGTGAATACATAATCATGCTTCACAGTTAGGACCAATACATGCTAAATAATAAGAAATTTTAAATTATATAATTAACTTGCATTCATCTTCTTCATATAGGTATGTTTTACACACTAGTAAAAATAATTATTTAAAAAGAGTAACTAAAATTTTATTGAAAATGCATGGGTTTGTCGAAAACGCCTCTCTAAATAATATTTGATTAGTCTCCACCTAAATGAGTAATCTCTAAGTTCAACCCCACTGTCTAACGCCTAGCTAACGATTTTTACAACCTTACAGGTATTGCGGTTAATTGTCAAAAATGTATAGATTCAAGTACACAAATGTAATTGGTCCAAATTTAGAGATTGATAAAAAAGACTTTAATTTTTTATGTAGGTGCACAAATCTAGTATAAAATTTGTTCTAATGATAATTTAAATGAAGGATCATTAATTATGGTATCCCTCGTAATAAATTTGTATATATTTTAATACTTCCGTCGGTTTTATTGTATTATAATAACATTGATAAAAAATAAAGTCTATTAAACTCTACTCACATTTGACTTGTGATGGATGATAATCAATAATATGATGAACTTGGATTAAATAAATTTACAATAAAAATTAAAAACTGTAACTTAAAAAAACTTATATTAAAACAAAGCCTCGATGAGGAAGCTGAACATGCATAATTACATTTCAAGGAATTTTAGCCCAGGCTTATCAATGGATGCACAAAAAAATCTAATATCCATCTAAATTCATATATATATATATATATATATATATATATATATATATATATAATTATTGACTCGGTACTTATCGGGATAATATTTTATATTATGTGGGTTGATGATTATTGTTTTATCAAGGTGATAGTTTATGTTATGTGTATAGAAATGCGCATTTGCCACTCAAAACTATTTTGTATCATCATATTTTTTTATATATATTTTTATATTATTTGACTTTTTTAACATTTGTACGGAAACAATTTTAATATTCAACAAAACTTAGCTTGTTTATCTATCCACTATGAGCAGGTAGATAAAAAATTCGATATGCATCCATCCGCTATCCATAAATATAGATATCCATTATCTGTGTCTAAACATATCCATTGTTAGACATATTTTAGACTCAAAGCAAAATTTTACAGAAAAAATAGCTTTGAAACCAATAACTTTTTTGTTAAGGACAAACTTTAAAGCTAATTAGTCATAAATCCATACTTTGTGTCAAGTACAAGACACCAAAAATTAGAGTAATTAAGGCAACAATATGAATGGGTAGAGGCGAAGACAGAGTTTGGTGGAGGTGCGACTACGATGAATGGATGTGGCAAGGACGATTGACTGTGGAGGAGGTGGTTGATGACAGTGATGATGGATGAGATGACGAGGGAGGAAGCAATGGTAAGAGTGAAGTTGAAGGATAGAGATGATTGACAGTGAAGATGAAGGTGAGCAAAGATGAATTTGAATTTGAGGAAGAAATATATGTTAAAACTTGTAATGTTATTTGCACACAGTGCTGTCAAGGCGCTCGTCTAGGCATCAAAAACCCATAGACGTCGGCTTGAGGCTTTTTTGCTTGTTGAGGCACTACTTATGCTTGAGGCGCCATAAAGGCGAGGAAAGCATTCGCCTAAGATGCTGAAAAACACGCTATTTTGTCTATTGGAGGGATACAAAATATGTTGAGGTTTCAAACCCAAAATTGAGCCCAAATCGACCATTAAACGCAAACCCAATGTCAACTATATCCCATGTTCGTTCAACTCTTCGAAACTTGATTTTAGTAAATTTTGAAGTGTGGTTTTTATGTGCTGAAAACATAAAAGTTATACTCTTTTTGGGACGTCCAAATAAACGCTAGGTGTAAAAAAAAGCTAGGCACCGGCCTTGCCTTTTTTTGAGTTTTTTCACCTTGACAACTTTGTCTGCATATAGCATTTTATGAATAATAATGCTACTTGTGTATAGCATTCTAGAAACTCGAATTTTGTAAAATAAAATTATTAAATGGAACCATTTGGTTTGTAGATTTTGGTTTCTATGTATTGAATTTAATGTAATTGATTAGTACGATGACTATATGCAACCGAGTACTATATAGCATTTTCAAAACAGTTCATGATATTATATTTATATCCCTAAATGTAAATAACACTGAGAGAACTAGCTTTTCTACAGAGTACTTTTATGTATCATTTCAACAACAATATTCGCATAGGATTTGTACATTGTTAACATCTCTAACATCGTGCATTTATTAATGTTTTATATTTTTTATTTTCTGCGTGGTGCTACTTTAATATAGCATCTTGTACTTCTTGTTACTGAAGTTGTATAATGTTATTTTCACATGGCATTTCATGGACATACATTCAGACAGACAGACATTCATTTTTTTTTTTAAATGACACGCATACGTGCGCGCGCACACACACATATATAATTTTGGTATAATGCCTACTTTCATACAACATTTTGTAGTTGATGTTGAAACTGTTGGAAGTGAAGATCAACAAAAAGGAAAGAAATGGGGAGGTGCAATGAAGAAGTGCAGTGATTAGAATGCGGAGGTGATGGGACGAGGAGGAGCAAGCAGTTGCAATTGATTGTAGCGGAGACAGGGAAAAGAACGAGAAGGCAAACGGGATAAAGGAGTGGCGAGGTGTGATGAGGTGGCACCAAAGGGGGAAGATGTAATGAGGTGGCAGTCGGACGAGCAGGCAACTGTGATCGGGTAAATGTTGATTTGGGTGAGAAAGCAGATTTGTCAAAAAAAATAGTTCATTTGTTTATCCTGGAGATTAAACTATATTTACCCTTTGTTTCATTTTACAACAACAAAAAAAGGAAAGGAAAAAAAAACATTGATGAAGAAGAGAAACATGTATAAATTTACCTCCTTACCAATCACCCCCCCCCCCCCCCCCAAAACCAACACCAACCATTGCTCCCTTGTCAGCTCCAAATTATATTTTGGTGGTATGATTTCAACAAATGGTTCTTGTATTTATTTCTACATCATGAAACAACTCTTTCGAATTTAAGAAATCAGAGTAGCCATTGTTGCGAAGTAAACGATATGTTCTTAGATTAGAATACTGGTTTGGGATTTGAAATGTGAGGGCAAGAGTTACTAGAAGGTGTTAGACGTGAGGTTTCCATAAGAGGGACAATCAACTATTTTAAGACAGTTGACAATTTCATGCAAATACATTTTGCGACCTAATATAGGATTGGATTTTAGGGGGTAATTTTGTCTAAAAAGGATCAAGGTAAATCGCTCATAAAAATAGCAAGTCCCATTATCAAGTTCACACATATGTAAAGTCCTCTTATAAACTGCACCCACCCTATCTAAAACTGGGACCGTAACCAAATCCCAATGTAAATATTAGTGAAGAAAATCTTACTATGCTTGTTATCCAACTTACTTATATGCAGGAATCCATACATCTGGATTGTTTGAAGTGGTGAAAAGCACGAACATTTGATAAAGTGTGGCACCATAAGAATAAAACGTAACTTTCCCTTGTTGTGTGTCTTCAAATGTGACATATGCTAACCAACTGGCAAATAACAAAAAAAGTAGCCAAAGTGCCTGAATTGCAACAGAAAGAAGAATCAAATTATGTTCTATCTCGACATTAATGGGGGGAAAACAAAGCTATCAACATATAAGTTTTACTCAATTATTTAATCGACAAACTGCTGAGTTACAAATATTATGAATAGAGTGCTTATGTTGCCAGAGAAAACAAGATAAGGAAATATCTAATATAAGACAAATGAGGGGAAATAAACTATAAAAATGTGAAATCAGTATCAACCTTTTTGAAAATATTGTGTTTTGTGCTGTTAGTATTGCTATAACACTCTAATAGAATAGGAAGAGCTGTTAGTATTGCTATAACACTCTAATAGAATAGGAAGAGCAATACAAATAAACTTATATAGTCTACTTGAGTTATCCTAGCATACTGCAGTAACAGCTTCAGTATCTGTAATCAGTTTCAGATATATAATTTAGAAAACTTTTGTAAAACACTCTCTTTAAGTTCCAAAATACACGACCGTCCCACCTCAAAAACATGTTATTTAAATAAATAAATAACTTATTTTTAAGTTTTTAGGAAATTTGTGGAAAACTCAGCAAATATTTGCAGAGAACTCTACAAATAGAGAAATCTGCTGATTTTTAAAATTTCTGGACCAGCTGTTATTTGCAGTTCTTCAAAAAAAATTCAAAAAAATTGTTTTGATCATAAAAACATGTGACTAATGTTCGGATTTAATTTCCAAAAAAAAATTGCTTTTTACCAAAATTAAAAATAAAGGCATAATTTAAAACATATTTTGGAGAATGATTTTTCATGTATCAAATCTGAAAATAAGCGACGAAACCAAATTTCCACTATAATTTACTGGTGCCAACAGCAGCGCCGTTGCCATGTATGGGAGAGTGAGGAATAGTGCAAATTCCACATGCAACTATATGCCGAAGCAGGTTAACTTGTAGCATGGTTCTTTTGGCAGTGGTGGGATAGAAAATCAGTCATACACGGTCTATTTTGGATTATTTTTGTTTCATCTCAATCTTAGGGCTCCTTCGGTTCGACTTAAATAAGCTACTTTTTGCCTTTTTCAAAACCAAAATGAGTAAGTTTTGGCTTTCAAAAGGCAAAAGGCCAAAAGCAAAAAAAAGGAAAATAAAGCTTATTTCAGTCCATCCAAACGGACCCTTAGTGGTTGCAATTCCAAGAATAGAACATACTGAATAAATGAAAAGTATCAGATTAATGTAAAGAATTGTACACTCATGTTGTAAAACACGCAGATGGTAAAGAATCAAAAATTCTGAATGAGTGTAATTTTTGCGGTCTAGTACGCCAATATGTTAAAATTTAGTGGTACAACCACCTAGACATGCATGATCACATGCACACAGACACACATGTGCAGGCATGCATATGCATATATGTGTGTGTGCACACATGCATGTGCTCATGGGAGAAAGAAGCTGTACAAATTTGAATTCTTACCAAAACGTTCAGATACATCCCAACCATGCCAGCTAGTGTCACTATACACGTTCGTAATTCCCTAAACCAAAGAAGCCATCTTAATAAGAACTTGAATTATTGTACAGAAAAGGGTATCCCTGACATCAAGAACTTGGAAGTCAAGATTCAGTTATATCCCACATTAAAGATTTATATAGGAGAATTTAGAGATATTGAGATATTAAAAGTTGAATGAATACAAAGATACACTCTTTGCTCAATTGATAAAAATGTTTCAAAATTTGGTACTTAATCGATGTTGACCTATATACCATTGTTTGACTAACATTTACAAATTTGATACAGAAACTTATGGTTGCTATTTTAGTTTAGTTTGCTTGCCCGTGCAGGTATTATAAATCCTACGAAAATGGTTTCCATATGTGATGATAGTGTTGCTGTCATAGGGGTGAATGGTTGACTACTTCAAAATTGCTAGGTCAAACGGTTTAGCAAGTGAAATGTACAAAGCTAAACAAAGTTTTCCGATATACTAAGGCCAGTTAAACTTAAGCTTTCGAATAAGAAGCAAACTTTTATATACATGAAAGATTTTTCTAACAACATATACTGCTTAGAAGTATGTCTATATATATATATATATATATGGTAAAAATGGAGTGTCATAAACAGTAGACGTGAGAAATATCAAACCTAATTGTCAAAGCTACAAATGCCACACGGATATATGGAGCGACTCTGAAAGGTAGATAAGCCATCACAACGGGTGATACATATAGAGTATACACCAAAATATCACACATCATGATCAGCAGAAGCAAGACCTGTAAATATAAAATGGTGGTATAACTGAAAGTATAATATTCGAAACAAAATAATTTAACATACTATATACCCTGATGATAATAGTAATGAGAAGAGGGGGAAAATGTATAACCATAAAAGGTCATATTTACTCAGTGTGACGCATGTGCTATTACACTAACTACTCTAGTATCTATATTTATACATGTTTTCTTATATCATAACTAGATGCGAAAGCTGCTTTATAGAAGAAAAAAAAATACAAACCTTCAGCTTGTTGAGGTGACTTTTCCAATAAAGTCTTGAACCTTCATAAGCAATTGGAAAAAGTGTGTGTATTATAACCAGAAGCAATGTGATTGCCTGCAGGAAGAGTGTGAAAATGTGTGAGTTCCTATATTTTGCTGCAAAAATGTGTAAGTTCCTATATTTGCTTTCAGCATGATGGCTGATAACATAAAAACACCTAAAAATGAGATCCATGGTAGTGTTACAAAAAATTATATCATGAATAACTATTTAAAGAGTGATACTGATAATGCACTTTCTTCACAACAAGAAACACTCGTACTGTTTTGATATTTAATTTTAATGAAAACGGTTGAAGTAGCCAAATTAAGAAATTGCGAGGGTAATAAGGAGAATATTCAACAGACTAGATGTTTTATCATAAAGCTCTTATAATGGTGAAAGACAATATCAGCCTTTTTTTTTCGGCTCAGTTTAAGTTTACTATTACAGATACGACATAATAAACTGTTGATTAAAAATACTAGTATTAGCACTATGTGGTGAGAATCGAAAACTCAATTTCAACTGTAACCTTAACAGCTTCTATTTTAAAAACAAACAAAAAACACCAAAACAAAAAGAAAAATGGTCGAATCAAAATTTAAATTTAAATCAGAATCATTTATCATACACCACCTATGTATATGATATACATATCGTTTGTCTTTCAAGATAAGACAAAGAGCGTGCGCGCACACATCGCAAATTCTTATATCAGTTTCAACTGTAGTCACTAAATTTCCTATATTTGAAAATTCCATCGAACGTACGTAAAATAAATCATGTTCCTTTACTTTATAACGTTAGTTTAGTTCAAAAGGTCAGCCATCAGATTTTATCCTAGAATTAAATCATGACCATATTTCTTTTCTATCACACGCACATGATGTGTGTGTGTGTGTCTCAGATACATACATAATAGTGTAATGTAATCAAGGCAAAAAAGTGCGCCTCACTTTTTGGTACTTTCAGCACACAATTCAGCAGCTACAAACTGCTATTAAAGTCAAGTTTTGAACAATAATTAGCTGCGCATATATGCAATTTTGAGAATAAAACATCATAATTCCATTACAAATCAAAATAAAAGGTTGCAAAGACATTTCAGCCGGTATATATGTGAGGTGCGCTTTTCAACTCCCTGGGTTTTGTGCGACTTTGGGCTTTTTTGTGTTTTCCATGAGCCTCGAGCATATTCTGCGCCCTGAGCTATCAAAAGATGCAGCGCACATACGTTCGCGTGCACACATGAAAGATCCACATTTGTTTTCTTTAAACCCCCCCCCCCCCAAAAAAAAATGATGATTTAGAGGTGTTTAATGCAAAAATATTTCGTATATATGATCTTCTTACCATCAAGGTTATCAATACTAAATATTACACCATTTCGAAACTTTTCTCTTGTTAAAAAATTAAAAGTTAACTATGAGCGATCGAAAGGATTTATTCTAACCATTAACTTCAAAATACAGTACAAAATTTTTGAAGATGATCTTGATAGCAAATGAATCATATCTGCAAATTTTTGTTTCATTTTGGAATTTTTAACATAAAAAACAAAGGGGAGATTTTGACAAATAAAAGGGAGACATGGATACTTCCCCATATATACACACAAGTGTGTGTGTGCATGTGTAATGTTATTCATAAGGACAAATTCTCGATATAAAATTTAGATATAGGCTCCTCAAAAAAAAATTATTGCAAAATATGCTTTGTTCAAAATTTATTATGAAAATAAGTCTGCTTTTTGCTAGGCCAGCTTTTTCTACATGCGCAATTTAAAAGTGCGCATGTACATTACACACACACACACTATATATATATATATATATATATATATATATATATTGCGCGCGCGCGCCCGCGTGCGCAATTTAAAGTGAACATGTAAAAATTCAGACTTATTCAAAACGAGACTTGTTTTTATAATAAGTTTTCAACGGAATTTATTTTCGCAATAAGTTTTTTTAAGGGGCTTATATTCAAAAAAATCCATATTCATACTTATGAAATAACTTTTTTTCAATATCCAAAGAACTGGGCTTCGCTTATAATTTAATTTTTCTATATAAAGATATTGTATTTTTGAGCTGAAATTATATGGGAGAAAATAGAATAAGAATATTATTAAAATTAAATGTTCTTGTTAGCAAACATAATAAGGAGTTTAATAGTTTTAAATTTATTTGCAAAACTATATTATTTATTTGTAAATATATTGAAAAGCACGTTTATTCGAATTATTGTGTTTATTTGAAAATATATGTCTCTGTTAAGGATTCCTTTTATCTCAAGCTTCAAATGATATAGTAGTTTAATCCTCCTTGCAATAGAAAAACCTCTGTATGTTTCGCACTGTTGAATTTATGCGATTCATATATGTGTTTGATGTGAAGATTCGATAGAGCTATACATTGGAAAGCATTGGAGTTGGTTGGAGGAAGAAGAGTTGTCAGAAGAGGTGGAGCTGCAACCTGAAACATACTGCAGACGTCTGACCTACCTAGGTCAGACGTCTGACCCTGTTTCAGAATGTTTCCCGAAACATTCTGCAGACGTCTGACCCCCCTGGTCAGACGTCTGAGGCGACGAAAGTTATTCTCCCAGTTCCGAATTCCGAAGGGCAATTTTATCAATTCCGGAGCTTGGTTCTCTAAACTGATGGTGCAGATTCTTTTGACGTGGATGGATGATCTAGATCATTTAGGTCATCTATATATTGTCTCCTAATCATCTTCCAAATCAAGAGATTAGGTTTTAATCAGATTTTCAATAAATTGTAATTAATAGAAACCCTAACGAAATCAAATTTGGGGTTTCCTATTTAGAGTGCTCTATTATTAATCTCTTCAACTTAGTAATTGATTAGAGAGAGTCTCCACCTATTGTATCTCTCTAATCATTGTATTGGCTTGTAATCTCTGGTGATAATAATAAAAGGGTTATTGGGTCTCCGTGGACGTAGGATCTTCAGATCCGAACCACGTTAAATCTTCTGTGTCTCTAGTTTTTCATATTGTTGATTGTGTTCTCATAATTGATATTTTAAGTTGCATTGGTATTCAAATAGACAATACTATGTCTTGATTTGAAATCGCTTCCGCAGCGCACCGTGGTGTTGAATTGTTATCAATCGTACAATTATTCACTACAGTTTGGTATCGAAGCTGGTGTTATTGTTCCATTTGGATATTTAATGGCTACTTCAAGTAAATCTATTGGTAGATCTGGGATCAATTATGGACTTACTCGTTTTGATGGAAAGGAAGACTTTGGAACTTGAAAGATGAAGATGGAGGCCGTATTAAAGAAGGAGAAGACTTTTAAAATAGTTTCTGCGCCTGAGAAGCTGAAAGAGTTAGATAGTGAAACTTTAGAAGAGATGGAAGATGAAGCCCTAACTACCATCCAGCTAAGTCTTTCAGATGAGGTTCTTAGAGAATTTTCTCAAAAGAAAACAGCAAAGGAATTATGGGATGCATTATCTGATGCATATCAGGACAAGTCTCTCACTAACAGAATAATTCTGCAACAACAACTCTATTCGTACAAGATGAAGCCTGGAGCTGATCTCATGGGGCATGTGGATGCCGTAACCACCTTAGTAATGAATTTGAAGGTAGCGGAAGTTGAAATTACAGATGAGGCTCAAGCGGTAATCCTTTTATGTTCCTTGCCTAAGGAGTACACTGCTTTTGTTAATTCTATGATTTATGGTCGTAGTAAAATTAGCCTATCTGATGTTAAAGCTGGACTTCATAATGAAGTGTTGAGAGATAGATTAGCAAGCACTAGTTTAGATAGTGATACGGAGGGCTTATCTGTTCAGAGAGGTAGAAGTCAAAGCAAGTCAAAATATGGTGGAGGTCGAAATAAATCGAGGTCTCAGTCTAAGGGGCCTAATAAATTGACTTGCAATTATTGTAAAAGGCCAGGGCATTTTGTAGCAACTTGTCCCAAGCTTGAAGGTAGAAGAAGAGACTCAAAGCAAGCTTCAACATCTACCGCTGAGAAGTCAGATACAGAAAGTGATACCGATGTGTTTACAGCTTCTGGCTCTTCTGGGAAGAGCAACCTATGGCTGATCGATTCTGGCGCATCCTATCATATGACACCTGATAGGAATTGTTTCTCCACTTACCGTGAGATTGATGGAGGAAAAGTTCTGATGAGCAATGATGCTTCTTGCCGTATGATTGGTGCTGGTAGTGTGAAGGTTAGAATGTTTGATGGTGTTATTCGTACTATTACAGATGTTAGACATGTACCTGATCTGAGAAGAAGTTTGATATCTATTGGGGCTCTGAGTAGGCTTGGTTTGAAGATTGTAGTTGAAGGAGAGAAGATGAAAATATCAAAGGGTTCTATGATAGTTATGAAAGGAGTAAGGGCAGGAAATCTTTATCTTTTGAAGGGCACTACTGTAGTTGGCGAATCAGCATCTGTTACTTCTGTTGATTCGGACTCTTCCAGATTATGGCATTTACGGATGGGTCACATTGGTGAGCGCAGCATGGATGAGTTGAGAAAGCGAGGTTTGATTGATGGTGTTCATCATTCAAAGCTTGGCTTTTGTGAAGAGTGTGTTCTTGGGAAGCAGACGAAGATTTCTTTTGGTACTGGAGAGCATAAGGCAAAGGCTGTCTTAGAGTATGTTCACACAGATGTTTGGGGACTTTCCCCTTGCCCCTCTTTAGGTGGAGCCAGGTATTTCGTTTCATTTATAGATGATTTCTCTCATAAAGTTTGGTTATATTTTCTACAGTCGAAGAGTGAAACTTTTGATAGGTTTCGAAAGTGGAAATCTAAAATTGAGAAGCAGTCAGGAAAGAAATTGAAAGTTCTCCGTTCAGATAACGGCGGTGAATTTGTATCACAGGAATTCATCGATTATTGTGAGTCTGAAGGTATCAAGAGGCATTACACCGTACCTGGCGACCCTCAGTCTAATGGAGTTGCTGAAAGAATGAATCGGACATTATTGAAGAGAACTCGTTGCCTCAGATTGACTGCAAAGTTGAAAAAGGGATTTTGGGCAGAAGCTTTATCTATGGCGGCTTTCCTCATCAACCGCACACCTTCTACCGCCATAGACATGAAGATCCCGGAAGAAGTATGGAAAGGAGAGCCTGTTAGCTATTCATTCCTCAAAGTGTTTGGTTGTTCAGCTTACGTACATGAGAGCAGAGGGAAGCTGGAACCTAGAGCTCGCAAGTGTATCTTTCTAGGTTATAGAAGAGGAGTGAAGGGATATAGATTGTAGTGTCCTATTAGCATGAAGATTGTTACCAGCAGGCATGTGATTTTTGATGAGAAGGCTATGTTGAAGGTGGAGCCTTCCTCATCAGATGATAATGAGAGGACAAATGAAGAATACCAAACACAAAGTAAGTCATCTACTGTTCCTTTTCATAGAAGTTCTGAAGGTGTTTCCGATGACACCGTGGTTGATGAGGAAAGTACAGAGATTAGTACAGAGGATCAAACTCAAGGTGGAGCTAGTTCAGAGATCAGACCTGTTAGACAGAAGAAGAAGCCTAATTGGCTTAATGATTTTGTTGGATTGAGCATCAAAGACATTGACTTTGATGACATGGCAACATATGCTTTGAATGTTGTCCATGACGAACCCAGAGATTATAGAGACGCCATTGCTTCAGTTGACAGTTCCAGTTGGTTAGTTGCTATGGAAGAGGAGATTGAATCTTTGCAGAAAAATCATACTTGGGATTTGGTGCCTCTTCCCACCAACAAGAGAGCTATTGGTTGTAAGTGGATCTATAGAGTAAAAGACGGCGGCAATGGAAATTTCAGATATAAAGCAAGGTTAGTAGCAAAGGGGTATGTTCGGAAGAAAGGAGTTGAGTATCATGACATTTTTGCTCCAGTTGTTAGGCATACCTCTATTCGCATTCTATTGGCATTAGTGGCTCATTATGATATGGAGTTGGAGCAACTAGATGTCAAAACCGCATTCTTGCATGGTGATCTGGATGAAGAAATTTATTTACGGCAGCCGAAGGGGTTCATTAATAGTAGCAGGCCTGACTATGTTTGTAAACTTAACAAATCTCTATATGGACTAAAACAGTCACCTAGACTATGGTATAAGAGATTTGATAAGTTTATGTTTTCACAAGGATATTCTAGAAGCTTCAAAGACCAGTGTGTTTATTTCAAGAGATGTGATAATGATTTAATATATCTGTTGTTATATGTTGATGATATGTTAATTGCATCTCGGAGTATGGTAAGAATTTTGGAGTTGAAAACTGAATTTAGCAAGGAGTTTGATATGAAGGATTTGGGAAAAGCACAAAGAATATTGGGTATGGAGATTTATACAGATAGAAAGCGGAGAGAGTTGAGACTCACTCAGGCGTAATACATCGAGAATGTCCTCACTCGATTTGGAATGGAGAAAGCCAAACCGGTTGGTACTCCATTAGGCTCTCATTTTAAATTGTCAAAAGACCAATCTCCCACATCGGAAGAAGATAAAAGGTATATGGCTGATATACCTTATTCCAGTGCTATTGGTAGTCTTATGTATGCCATGGTATGCACTAGACCAGATTTGGCCCACGCAGTGGGTGTTGTAAGTCGATATATGTCTAACCCAGGCAAGGAACATTGGCAAGCAGTAAAGTGGATACTTAGGTATCTTAGAGACACTTCATCTGTTGGCTTGTTATATGGTGGAGTGAATGGCGACATCTCACTTAGAGGATACTGTGATTCAGATTATGCTGGGGATAGAGATGCACGGAAGTCAGTGTCGGGCTATGTTTTTACACTTGGCATAGGCTCGATTTCATGGAGATCAAAGCTGCAATCTATTGTAGCTCTGTCAACTACCAAAGCAAAATCGATATCGATTGTTGAAGCAACTAAGGAGGGTTTGTATTTACTTCAGTTGTTGGATGATCTTTTTATGGTACAGAAGACCATGGAGCTATTTTCAGACAGTCAGAGTGCAATTCATCTTGTTCATAATCAGGCTTATAGTTCACGAACGAAGCACATTGATGTTAGAGGTTTCTTTCTTATGCTGGAGGAAGAACGGAGTAAGATCAAGTTGTTGAAAGTGAATACTTCAGATAACCCCTCAGATATGATGACGAAGCCACTTTCCAAGGATAAGTTTGAGCATTGCTCAAACTTGATCCATTTGATTCCAGCTGCTTAGGCGCCATTGGGTGCGAAATCCAATAACCCCTATGATACTTTGTTGATGAGACATACATATATTGAATCGAGGTGGAGTGTTAAATTTATGCGATTCATATATGTGTTTGATGTGAAGATTCGATAGAGCTATGCATTGGAAAGCATTGAAGTTGGTTGGAGGAAGAAGCGTTGTTAGAAGAGGTGGAGCTGCAACCTGAAACATACTGCAGACGTCTGACCTACCTAGGTCAGACGTCTGACCCTATTTCAGAATGTTTCCCGAAACATTCTGCAGACGTCTGACCCCCCTAGTCAGACGTCTGAGGCGACGAAAGTTATTCTCCCAGTTCCGAATTCTGAAGGGCAATTTTGTCAATTTCGGAGCTTGGTTCTCTAAACTGATGGTGCAGATTCTTTTGACGTGGATGGATGATCTAGATCATTTAGGTCATCTATATATTGTCTTCTAATCATCTTCCAAATCAAGAGATTAGGTTTTAATCAGATTTCCAATAAATTGTAATTAATAGAAACCCTAACGAAATCAAATTTGGGGTTTTCTATTTAGAGTGCTCTATTATTAATCTCTTCAACTTAGTAATTGATTAGAGAGAGTCTTCACCTATTGTATCTCTCTAATCATTGTATTGGCTTGTAATCTCTGGTGATAATAATAAAAGGGTTATTGGGTCTCCGTGGACGTAGGATCTTCAGATCCGAACCACGTTAAATCTTCTGTGTCTCTAGTTTTTCATATTGTTGATTGTGTTCTCATAATTGATATTTTAAATTGCATTGGTATTCAAATAGACAATACTAGGTCTTGATTTGAAATCGCTTCCGCAGCGCACCATGGTGTTGAATTGTTATCAATCGTACAATTATTCACTACACGCACTAGGAATTGTATTTCAAAACAGTCACTTTTGTAATGTTGTGATAAAAAAAAACAAAGTGACAGAATTTCTAATTGAATTGCCTAATGAAAACCTTCTAAAAATACTGCATGTAAGTGAATAACATCGTTATCTTCTCAGCTAACTGCAAAAATATTGATAAATCATGCAATGCATAGCTGTAGTAAAGTACTATTTTCAATAGATTTTCTATTTACACAATGGATTTACCTCATAAATGAGAGATCCAGCACTGCTTAAATAAGGCAATTCTCCAAGAAAAAAGTAATCTCTCTCATCGCAAGAATGTAGACCAGACTTGGCACACCATAGAGGCTTCTGTTTTTTTCAGTAAATTGTTAAAGTCATGGTGTTTCAACTGTTTAAATATAAAGCCAGCAGTAACAATGGAAAAATTGCTAATCTGATCCAAAACTAACCTCAAGAAAATTGAGTAGTACAAGGGCAAACAAATTCAAGGACCATAGCAAATCAAAGCGGACGTACAAAAAGTAGAACTTAGCAACCCTGTCAAATCTCTCCTCGTTCAATACTTCCTCCGGTAGGCCAATGCCATCTTCGGCCTGACATTAATGAAACATTGAAGCAATAAGAATTCAATGTTCAAAAATGAAAAACAAGTAGCTGTCTCTTATTTAAACCGTCTAAATCAGTCAGGAAGCTAGTCAAGCAAGAAAAATGTCAAAAGTAATTTATCCTTTTGTTTTGGTGTCACAGGGGTTAACTCAATTAATTGGCATAAAGGCTGTGAGCATCCTGAGGAACACAGATTATGTAGCTTGAATGTTGTTTTACTAGACAAGCTGTGAATTTGTACATTAAGATTAACTGCACCAAAAAATGAAGAGAATGAAAATCAGCAAGGAATTTCTTTGAGCCCTCTGATTTTTATCGAAACATCTAGTGGTTACATTTCAAAATATGAAGTGACAAAAGAAATTCTTTAATATGAACTACACAAGTAATTTACTGAGAAAGCTTCAAATTATGTCAAAGCAGATACTGACATGATCATATGACTAAGTCTAAAACTTGATGCGTTATTAGTGTATCTTTGTATTTGTACGGCTGTACTTGATAAATCTGCTCATGTACATACAGTAGTAGGACTTGACTGGCATATGCATCCATCATATCACTTGATGATCTTGATTTCAGTATTCACTGCATATATATTGCACTTAATCTTGTTCACCAACATTAAAAAATTTCATGTGAATGTTGCTGTTTTTTTCTTTAGAAATCATGAAGTCGTATATTAAAATACAAAGCATGGTCAACATGACCGTGATATTTTTATGCGCTACAAAACTACTAGGCTGCATCTGTCTGCATCCTTAATTTCTCGTTTCACCCTGTAAAAAACTTTACAGAAAAATCACAGCTTCAAACCATTCACAATTTACCCTTCTTCTTCCATTTACTTTCTTGCTCAAGAAACACACTCCCCCTTCAAAATTTTGATGGCATTTAGTCTATTGTCGCATTCGAACTGATTTTTGGGTGGTAATGGTGTTTTGTAGCCAGAAAAATGGGGAAATTGGGCTTTGTCACTCTCGTTAAGGTTGGTGTGGTCGTCAATGCTATCACACCACCTTTGTCTTGGTTGATAAGGACGCCATCTTTGTCTTGGTTGATAAGGCACCTCAGGTAGTCTGTGTATCCGAATCCAAATTTCCCCATTCAAAATGATGAAAGAAAAAAAAAAGTTGCTGCCTTCCAATCATTTCTTCTTTGTCATTGTTGCTAAATTCCTTTTGAGAATCTGTCTGATTTCTAAATAAAAAAATCAAAGATTTTTAATATGTGTGTGTGCGCACATGCGTGCAAAAAGATGAAATCAGTAGAAAAAAATTTCTTTGCAAGGATCATGAAATTCAGTGGGGTGAAAGGTCGACAATGGTGTGCAACTATTTATAGCCAATTATCCCGCACATCTCAGAATTAAATGTCTGGTTTATTTCACTTAATTAGAGACTAATTAGTAATGTAAAAAACATCTGAATTTTTCACTAACTAGTGATACGCTGTGTTTCATTACACTGTTTTACAGTCATATGCCTACCAGAAATATATATTAAAAAAAAATCTATCATCGATTATTTAAAAGATAATTATATAACAAAGATCGTATATGAACTAAGAAACATTTATTGTTATAATGCATAACATGACTTCATATGCATTAAACTACTCAAATACACTATCAAGATAAAAAATAAGATCATTATTTTTTAATTTAGAACAAGTATAGCATCAAATAGAGTATGATATTGACTTGATTTGTATATAAAAACAAAAATAAACTGAGTATTAGATCGAAAGCTTTTGCTTTTGATGTGTGTGTATCTGAAATTTTCAGTTAAATCTTAAAAGCAGATAAGTTTAAAATTTAAATAAATTTGAAATGAGAGATGAAATAAGCAAAAATACTTGAAAATGATTTCTCTGGCAAATGAAGAAAATCCCCATGCATATCTGACCTGAAATTTTCGATTGACATATGATTTTATTTCATAACATGCGATTACATTCTTTGTTGACAATGGTCTCACCAAAAGAGGATAACTTTATCTTTTAAACTCATTCTTGCCAACTACTAATTAAATTTAATCAAACCAACTATTATGAAAGATTGTTATACTCTAAAGAGGCATTTTAAACTCTTTGAAAACCAATAAATTACGGAACAAATGGAAGAATATTTCATGTGATAAAAGACCCTATTCCTATGTTGTTATTCTATTACCTTCTTCTCTGCCCTAGATTTCTTTCTTTTTTAAGTTTTAATTATGATGGCTTCAACTCTTCCACAAAATTTTCAGACTCAATCCTCTAACCAGATTGATGTGGAATCTCATCTTCACTAAGTTGAAATATCATATTCAATGTTTTAAGTTTCTTGCTTGTTCCACATTCTCATTTAATCTCTCAAAAGTCCACTGGAATTGGAAGAAGCACGTCTTTTATTTGCATAATTGGAGAAAAAACTATGTCTCTCTAGATCGCATTGTTGATGCTCATTTCTTCACGTAGAGCGCCTTTTATGTTCATCTACTATAGTTTGTACATACGACGTCTCCACAAGTTATGGTTGATATGTGTTGAGTTTCGACATTCCCGCACACCTACGCGTTCGCTTCACCGTGTCTATCCGGGGTCAACGGTCGAAGTCTCCCATGCCAGCGTCCCGATTAAACATCCCTCCATCGCCTCTCATCGGGCATATAATTTGATCTTGGCAACACATTGTAACAAAAGGAATCCTCAATGTTACGTGCCACCAATCTCATATATATATCACGATTATTCCGAATATCCTGCGATGTGAGACTTTTAACCCGCTCAATCCACGCACCCACTCCATTTACAATGCGAGCCACACCTAACAATCTTCACCTTGGCGAGCATTGCTCAAGTCACCTTGGAGTTATACCGAGTTCTCTTCGCAGTTGGATGAGGCTGCTACCCTGAGTTCTCATAAGCAGGAGGAGCGACTGCTTAACCATATCTCCACCTTGACGAGCATCCCATGCTCAAGCTCCTTCGGAGCCATGCTTCGGTCACGCTGCATCATACCGGTCTCATCGAACCATGGAGCTCCGATACCATGTTGAGTTTCGGCATTCCCGCGCACCTACGCGTTCGCTTCACCGTGTCTATCCGGGGTCAACGGTCGAAGTCTCACATGCCGGCGTCCCGATTGAACATCCCTTTATCGCCTCCCATCGGGCATATAATTTGGTCTTGGCAACACATTGTAACAAAAGGAATCCCCAATGTTACGTGCCACCAATCCCATATATATACCACGATTATTCTGAATATCCTGCGATGTGAGACTTTTAACCCGTTCAATCTACGCACCCACTCCATTTACAATGCGAGCCACACCTAACAATATGTTGGATAGAGTTTGGTATGCCAATGAACCATGCAAGTGCTATATAATTTCTAAGTGTTAAATCAAAAATACGAAATATTTTTTCATTGAATTGCATAATTGATGTGGTGATATTTTACTATTTTTAGTTGCACATTTGAATTTTGAAGTTATTTTTCCACACAAATTTGAAATATCCAAGATTATGTGGTATTTGATTATTGCTTGAATGATTATGAATAATGGAAAACATACTGATTTGGAAATACTTTAAACTGTTGGAGATTAAACTTGTCTTTATTGCACTAACATTCGCATTGGGTGTTAAATGAAAAATAAAAAATTTCATAAATCAAAACTGATATTTTGTCACAGATTCTGTAAAGTACAATCAGTTCTCAGTTACGATTATACTTGGTCGTTTGTTTCTAAAAGGTTATAAGTGATTCAATCCAAAGTGAAGTAAAATAAGAGGACAAATTTTAGTTTTATGCCTCTAAAAAAACTTTCTCCAGTTTAAGCCTCGTTTGAAACTTATTATGAAAATATGCATCTTTTTCATAATTCAATGTTTTGTACATGCACATTTCATAAATGAGCATGTACAAAATTTTAATTTGTACTTGTGCAAATTCAAAATGCGCAGGTATTTTTAATTTTTATTTTTGAAAATTTGTACATGCTCATTTATGAAATGCGTATGTACTAAAATGATGAATTATAAAAAAGATGTCTATTTTCATAATAAGTTTCAAATAAGGCCTAAACTTGAAATAAGCTATGAGGCCTAAAATGAAAATTTTTGTCGGTAAGTAACCTACGATCTTACTAATTAGTTTAATCATAATATGTACTTTTAAGGTTTTATTATGATATGTACTTTTGAGGTTTATTATTATACTATGATTTTGACACTACTCCACTGTTTGATTAAATGAGATAAGTTTTCATCTTCCATTAACAATTGATATTCTACATACTATATTTTTGTTATTTGTAGTAGCAGTTTTCAATTAGTCGACCTTTTGGCCAAGGTTCGAGATCTTGGTTTCGGTCTCGGTTTCGGTCAATTGAAATTTTGTTGGTTTCGGTCAATTTCGAAAATTTCGCTTGTTTCGGTTTTTGTTTCGGTTTCGGTCCTGATATTGGATTTTTGCATTTTTAATGAAAACGTAACGATAAACGATTCAAATTTATATAGAAATATAACATACAATAAAATAATAATGTTATCTTATGACCATTTTATCCAGACAACTTATGCTAAGAACATATGCAAGCTTCACGTTTAAAAAATAAATGCAAGCTTCACGTGAAAAGTCTATTACCGCATTAAAAAATAAAAATAACCCTTCCTAGCCCAAGCCCAATTTCATTTCCCTTGTTCAATTTGCGAACAGAGTCATCAGACATACGAAAGAAAAAAAAGATAATGGTCGACGATGAAAACGAAGGCGGCAAAGCGAAAAAAAAATAACCTGCGTGGATCGAAACTCTCGCAGTCGAAGTCGAAATCGAAGGCGAATTCGAAGCTCGTCTCTGTGATTTCGAAGCTCGTCTCTGCTAATTCGAAGCTCGTCTCTGTGATTGGGATGAAGATTAATTCTGGTAATTTAGTGATTTTGATTGTTGTATTTATACACGAATTTCGATTCTCTTTTTCATTGTTCGATCACATTCAGTAAACTAGGGTTTGTTTTTTAGCGATTAATTAATTCCTTGCTTTTTTTTCGTCACTATTCTTATCTGCGTGAATTATTCTTTGCGAAGTTGCATTTTTTTTTGGCACGCTGCTTTGAACGGGATGGGATTTCGCCCTAATCCCGTCCCGCCACCTGCCGGAACCGGTACGAGATCGTCGAGATCTCGTGGTTCCGGCCGAAACCTCATACATTGCTTTTGGCATATTATTCATGTTATTCAGGCCAATGTGATTTCTGTATGTTAAAATACACAATCCTTTCTCTTTATTTATTTTATTTTATTTTCATAGTATCGTCCGTTATAAGATCAATGTGTGATAATTCTTGTAGAAATAAAATCCTATTCTGGATGCAAAACAAATTTATAAATTATACTGGACTTTCAAAAGGTATCTTAATTGATATTTATTTGAAATTGGTGGGAGTTGTCTCGCATGCATAAAGCGGTAGGAGCAGTTGAAAATTAAAATAGTTACATATTGATAATAAAATGAGGGATGTGTTGTATAAATGAGTTGGTTGGCATGTAACTTAAGAGATTTTTCTTGTTAAAATATGTTGCCAACTTATATGATTGTCGCAGGTCGATGGTCGCTTGAACTCGAAGGATCCAAATCGGGTGGGGATTTATTGGGCGTTGTCTCAAATGAATGAAGTGAGTGCAGTTGAAGATTAAAAATAGTTCCACATGGAAAATAAAAAAGGGTGTGTTGTAAAAATATAAGTTGATGAGCACGTAACATTACTGGTTCCTTTTGTTAAAAGGTGTTGACCAACTCATATTATAGCCTCAAGCCGATGAGGTTTGAACTGGATCCGACCGCGTCGGTTTGGAGAACCGAAATCTAATAGAAATACACATAATCTTATGTAAGGTTAGCTGCTCACGTTTGTAACAATTCAAAATGTGTTGAAGAATTAAGTACACCAAGTCCGATTAGGTAGGCATCTAGATGTGCCAGGAGACTATGTCCACTCTTTTTAAAGTTCTGGATTATTCTGTTGCTTATAAAACCTACATTTTAATTTGATTATTGCTTGTTTATATAAATGTTATGCAGCATGGAATGTTTCTTAGTATATTACTTATTTTAGAATAACCCATGCAACTCAGCAAGAAAAAACTGAATCTGAGTAGGCTTCTTGCATTTGCTTCTCTGTAGCAAAAATCAAAAAAAGCTTATACATTTGAGATTACATAAAGACATGGTATCCAATTTCTGCGTTTCTTGTTTGGTTTGCATTGAGATGTACGAAATAATGTTCAAATTTGTTAACTTAAGAGTAGATATGTTACACGACCACTTGAGCACCACCACTAACATCATCACATTGTGTTGCATTGCTATTTAAAGTAAATGAATATTTTGTTGATCGATGAATTTGTAGCACATGAAAGTGACTTTGAACTTTTAAATTGCTTCTTGATGGCAATATATCTATGGCAAATGCAAGCATGCCAGGAACCATATGATGTATGTAGCTTCGGGTAGTTAAATTAAAGTGGGAATTAGGATTCGCTCCTTATTTTCAAACTTAATACCTAAAAGCCCTTCTAAAAACAAGTTTCACAAAGCACTCGTATCAATGTTCACAGCGAAAATGTGCATTTTAAACTGCGTATATTTGCAGTTAGAACCGTAAATATTTGCGGTTTAAAATGCAAATACATGCAGTTTAAAATGCACAAATTTTTAAAATAAATATTTGCAGTGTGCACTGCAAATATTTAATGTGTAGAATGTGTATTCTTGCAGCGTAGACCACAAATTTTCATTTTATAAAAATGTGCAATTAGAACTGCAAATATGTATAGTTTAAAATGCATATTTTCCAAGGTTCGAGAACTCGGTTTCGGTCTCGGTTTCGGTCATTTGAAAATTTGTTTGTTTCGGTCAGTTTCGGTCAGTTCGCTCGTTTCGGTTTTTGTTTCGGTTTCGGTCTTGATATTGGATTTTTGCATTTTTAAAGAAAACGTAACGATAAACGATTCAAATTCATATAGAAATATAGCATGCAATAAAATAATAATGTTACATACAACACTACTACATTCAGAAACTATTTCTCGAAGCTACATATGGATTGTTTTCATAATTTTCTTCATCGTCTTGTGTTGTATAATATGATGGATAACCATATTGCATTTGTCCTGGGCCCATAAATGTCGCCATCATATTATCAAAAGACGATGGTTCATCATTTTGTGTTGGATATGTAGCTTGACTATTTTGATCACTCGAGATATCACTATATGAGTTACCACCTGTATAGTCAGAAGTAGAACACCTATAGGTTGGTGGATCAGTTGAAGTATATGGATTGTGGTGCTCATAATCATGTTAATGTCCGGATTCAACATTTAAATTACTATCTCTTCGGTTATGATTGTCGCTCGCTCCCCTTCTTCTTGAATATGTTTGAGTTGGTCTATATAATTCACCACCATCACTAGAACCAATACCATAATTACTTGTTAAACCAACGCCACTTCCACCTGCATTACCATGATCATCATTTGACGAGCTGCTACTATTTTCATTGTTTTGACTCTTTGTTGCTCGTGCAGGTATACCATCATCAGTAGCGACTGCATCATTCAGTGTATTGGTCATCCAAGGGTCGTTGTCCAACAAGGGTGGTTCAATTTCAGTAGTCCATTCTGCTAATGGATCATCTTCATGAAATATATAGTCTAGATCGATCAACTGATTTTCAGTGTCGCGGCGTCTTGAATTTTTTGCTCTTAGTCTCATGTTGTAATGCACATATACCAATTTTTCAAGATTTTTCATTTTGATTCTGTTTCGTAATTTTGTATGAATCATTGAAAATGTAGTCCAGTTTCTTTCGCAGTTTGAAGATGAAACTGTTTGGCTTAAAATATGCATTGCTAAACGTGTTAAATTTGGAGCATCCTCTCTTCCAATTATAGACCACCATTGAGCGGGAAAACATGTTTTTACGGCTGCGTATGCTTTTGCAGAACCAAATGCACCAATTTTCATTCTATATCTTTCTACCTGTGATGTGAAGTTAAATATTTAATATGTCTTAAACGTTAAATGTTTAACATAACTATTATATATGTTAGTTTTACCTCTTTTCCAATTTCAATTTGTTTTACAATGTCTGGCACCATTCTTTCAACGACATTGTTAAATTAATTTAATACTTCTCCATCGTTTGTTGCATCCCCATATTGAATGATAGGATTAAGAAAATAACCTATATAGAAAAGATTTAAAATATTATTGAAATGTTATATATTTCATTATTTGTATAACGATAAGATAAAACAAATTACCTGTAGCGTGAATAGATCGATGTAACTGTCTTTCCCATCTTTTGTCTATTATATTCCACCATTTTTGGCATTGCCTTCCACCAACATTTTTTCTAATCGATTCTTTTGCTCGATCCATTGCTTCATAAAGATATCCCATATCTGTTTTGTCATCACTATCTACCATTCGTAAAACTTTCACCAATGGCTCAAAAACAAGGATGACAGAAGCAGCACTAGTCCAAAAAGCATTGTTGTAAATCAGTGTAGAGACAATATTTGTTGTTCTTTTATCTTTAGTATTGAGTCTAGGAACTTTTGATGTCCACTCTCTTGAAGCAATCATTCGTCTCAGGTCATCTTTATGTTTATGAATAGAGTCTAGTGCGATGAAATGGGTTGCAAATCGTGTCACTGCCGGTCTAATCAATTCTTTATTGTTGGTTTCTTTTCTCATAATGGAAAGTAACCAACCATGATTGTATATAAATGTTGTTATTAACTGACAATTTGTGATAACCGTTGTTACCTCCGGTTCTTTGGAAATGTCTTCTAAAATTAAATCAATGCAGTGTGTCGCATATGGTGTCCAATATAAATGCCTTCTTTTCTGCATCAATAATTGACCGGCAGCTTTGTAGTTTGCTCTATTATCTGTAACAACCTGCATTATTCTATTTTCGCCGATTGTTTCCACGACATCATCCATTAAGCCACAAAAATATTCTCCACTTTGGAATTCATTCGTGGCATCCACGGATTTAATAAATACCGTTCCATGGGTAGAGTACACGAGAAAATTTATTATTTTTCGACGATTCTGTGTACTCCAACCATCACACATTAATGTGCAACCATATTCATCCCAGAAATTGTGCAATGTTTTAATATATTGCCCAACTTCTTCCATTTCCATTTCAAGGTACGAGTGTGATATTTCATATGCAGTTGGTGGATCAATTCCACGACCGCATTCTGCAATCGCATCAACCATTGTTGTATAGTATGGACTATTAGCAACATTATGTGGAATATGATTGAAAAAAAAGAACTTAGAAATTGCTCGACCTATATGTTTTTTGGCATCTTTAATACCTTTCATTGCAGATTTGATAGAAGGTTGAGTTCTACCTCCTCGTTTTTGCATATATGAGTCGATTCGTCCAGCAGCATTAGTGTCAAAATCACCACCACTCGATCGTCCAACGGTATTAGATCTGTGCAATGTTTGACTTGAACCACCACCCGATCGTCCTACGGTATGAGATCTACGCAGCTTTTTGTTTCTAAATTCATCTCTGCTTTGTCGTATGACACGTTGAAATTGTTCATCATCTTCATTTTCATTGTCCGATAGTTGTTGCGGTCTGCTCATTAATTCCTCTTGTAAGCGTTGCTTGTCAAGCTTTCCTTTGTTTCGTTCATTTCTCTTTTGAACGATATGTGATCGTATAAGCTGTTTAACTTCTTTAGGGACAATTAAACATGCCGATACGTCGCCGCCCACTCCTGCCAGATGTTCCTTTAAACATGTCACACCACCGCTATTAATTATTTTATTGCAAAAGTTACATTTTGTTTTTCGAAGATTGTCATCGATCGCAGTACCATAATTCCAACCAATTTCAGTCGGATTTGCCATAGTGTACCTGAAATTAAAATTAACAAACAATAATCGAATCAAAAAATTAAATCAAAAATTAAATATGAACGAATAAAATATGAATGAATTAAAAAACAATAATCGAAGTCATCAAAGTTCAATATTCAAGTCCACAATTTCGAGTCAAGTTCAATGTTCACGTTCAATATTCAAGTCCAGTATATGTCAGGTCCAACATATGCCAGTTCAATATTCAATGTTCAAAGTTCAATATTCAAGTCATCGGCATATTCAAGGCTAATATTCAGGGCATAATAAGGTCAGTTCAATATATTCAGGTCCAACATATGCCAGTTCAACTTATTCAGCAACATATTTCGTATTGAAATGACTTATTTTTAGGAAGCAAAATTACAATAACGAACTGAACATTTTGTCTAAATCAATCAGATTATAAAACTTATGGCATATATATGTGTAAAAATAGTTATTCACGACATTGAGGGTTATATATTTTGGCATAAAACGTTTTTCCCTTCAACTCAGTTAGTGCTTCGAAATAGTATTAAAGCCCGTTGCAAAATGGAAGCTGACAATACTAGGCCCGTAGGACCAATCCTGAAGATGGATACAAAAAGCATTTACAACTTATTGACCCACTGCAACTTCAGCTACAAAGAAACATTTTGTCTAAATCAATCACGGCATATTGTCTAACTCTCCCTTTCTTATTCACGCGGCAATTTATTTGACCCAGGAAAAAAAAATTACCTGCGTCTTCGATCGGACTTCGCCTTTGCTTCGCCTCTGCTGGACTTCGCCTTTGCTTCGACTCTGCTGGACTTCGCCGCGCTTCGCCTCTCCTCGACTTCGACTTCGCCTTTGCTTTGCCTTCGCCGTCGCCGTCGCCGTTGCAGTCGCCTTTGCTTTCGATTTCGACAGTGGACAGTGAGTGAAGAGAAGTAGGTAATGTTTTAAATTTTTCTTGCTCGATTTCGACTGTATTTATACACACAAAATCGAATCGAATCTTTACTGTGTGCTCACGTTATTTCTATTGTTGATCGCGATTGCTTTTGTTTTTCGATCTCGTGTGTGTGCTTTCGGTTTTGCTTTCTGCTTTCGATCTCGTGTCTGGCAAAAAAAATTGCTTTCGGATCGCGATTTTTTGAACAGGCGATGGCGAAACGAAATTAGGGTTTAATTTCGTTTCGCCTTTCGCCGGGAACGGTACGAGATAGCCGAGATTTCGGCGTTTCGAACGATACCTCATACCTTGATATTTTCACACTGACGGGGTTTTTTGTGAAACTTGTTGACAGGAAATGAAAGTGAATTTTGAAACTTTTGAAAAGTGTTTGAAAAAAGTCCCTAAATTAAATTTTAAATAAATGTATATACATTATTGTTTTTGCTCATACATACATACAATACACGCACGCGTGCACGCAGACACGCCAATTTTGAACAATTGTACCTTTTGGCCATCCTTCAATCATCATGTGATTTCCTTTGTTAACCTAATCATGTGGACTCCAAAATATCTCAACATGCATCTTTCGACCATCCTGTGATTTCCGTGTAAGTTTCTATATGATATGGTATATGTAACATCTCCAGGGATAGCTTGCGTATGATTGTTACTGGATGCTATATTGAGATTCTAATACTGTAAATGTTTATTGTGAGAGAACCAATAAATGAAGCCAGTTTTCAGTATTTGTTTTTTGTTTTTTGTACGGTGCTGACCTCAATTTAGTATTGTAGCTGGCAAAGACTGACTAAGCTCACTTATATGGAACAACTACGGTTTCAAGGTTGTATAGAGAGAACATATACCATCGATGTAATGGCCACTTCATGATATATATATATATATATATATATATATATATATATAAAGAGGGTTCAACAGCACCTCAAACAGTGCACTCATGTTGCCCTTTGATTTCCACTACACAATCCGAATTAAATACCTTTGATTTCCACTACACAATCCGAATTAAATAATAAGACTTTCTCCCTCTTCTCGGATTGTGTGGTGGAAATCAGGGGACGACAGAGATGTTGCCATGTTTGGGGTGCCATTATATATATATAGAGAGAGAGACACACACATACACAAAAGCACACATGTGTATTAAAACGTTAAAATGTAATTTCTTTACCTTCTTTGATCTTTGGTGGTTATTAATTGTGATCCATCTGTCGGATTCCATTGTCTTGCCATAGTACTAATTAGTTTTATATCCAACTGGCCCCAAAAAAAATTGGCCCTTGGTTTCTCAAACAATTCAATTTTATAATATTGGACTGAAAAAATTGATCTGGTAAAAATAATATGCGTTGAACTTCTCCAAAGTTAGAAAATATGGGGTTAAATAAAATTGAGAAACCATTAATAAACAACACTGAAATTGCAATGTAGGCTATACAGCAAACAAAGCAATCATATTCTTAAATCTAAAACCGCAACGGTTAACAAAAAATTGAGGTTCTTACCAAATCAACTAAAGCAGCTGCTTTCTGAAAACGTGTACCGTAAGCAATGGCATCTGATCTTCTATGAAACTCCTTTGCCAACCTCTGCTGCTGACTGTTCCCGCCATCACTACTGCTGCTGCCTGCTTCACTAATTAACGGAACCTCAGCTTCCATTTCAGTTTTTAATAAAATTCTACACCTTCATTCTTTCCAAAATCTGATCTTATTTTTGGATTGTGAATCGGATTCTAATTAGAGGGGATTGGTTGTTGAAGAGACGGTTGTGTGGCAGCACTTTGTGCAATGAAACCTTTGTTCCAAAGTCAAACCCCTGCTTATTTCCTTGTGTGGCTTTTTTCTTAAAAAGTAGGTATGAGTGGTGTTAAATGAATTCTTCCATTTTACACATCTTCGTTTTACCTAAATTGGCATTGTACCATCGGCAAAATGTTCTAACTTTCGACCCGAAGTGGCTTTAGTTTTTAATCGGTAATATATTATTGACCAACGGGTCCAATTAAGCAATGTTCTACTTCTGCTTTTAATGGTAAATTAAAGCACAAATAGGATACATTTAGTACACACTATATTACTTCATGTTTAACATAATATTTCATTTTGGATTTTTAATGATTAAACAGAGTTGATCCTTTTGCTTCACATGCGGTCTGATATGAAAATTTTAAATTTTGCATATTTGATTTTAGTTTTACCATTGCGCTTTATTATTATAATTATTATTTATTGCACTTTATTGAATGTAGCAGCGTTTTTAAACTCATACGTTTTTTCTTTTAGGTAAAAATTATAAATGTTGATAGATCTTTTTTATTAAAACTGTATGTAGAAGGTAGTTTAATTCAACATTTACGGAGATGCGTTGAACTTTATAAAATTTAGTTATGGAGAGATCATCAGCAATAATTGTTTTCACATGTAGAAGATAAACTGAAATTGAAAAGGCCATTGCACAGCTGAAGAGAGAGTCTCAAGGGCTCTTGTTCAAAATCACACAAGTTTGTCATGAGAGAGATGCGCTTTATGATTTTGTACTGCGCAAATTGGATCCTACCATAGTGGATGACCTGCTTTCTTTAGGGCATCCTCATTTGCACTGGTTTAAGAATAGACTTAGTCGTAGGCAGTAATAATGTGTATAATGTGTTTTGTATGATGTTGTATATTTAATAAAGTTATTTTTGTTTACTTATAAATTTTTAACTTTACATAGCATTTCCTTATTCGTATTTGTTTGATCATTTGTTCCTTTACGTGATACGCGGTTTGCCGCTTTGCCGCTTCGTGAATCTTGCAAACACTTTAATGTTTTTCGGCTCTCCCCTAGTCCAAGACCATACCATCGAGTTTTGGCTAGCGCTCCCGAATCGTATGAGGATATGGATGATAAGTTGGAACTTGTTGATGATGATCAAAGAATTAGGAATCTTCAATTTGTAAACCTGATCAAATTTTCCATCTAAAATAAACTTGTCTAGTTGCTTCATATAAATGATCACTTCCAAGTCTCGATGCAGAAAAGCTATCTTCCATCAAGTTGCTCCAACTTCATGTCCTGATTAGCAACGATAGCTAATAAAATCTAGATGGAGGTGCGTCGGACAACAGGGGCAAAGAACTCATTATTATTTTTTCCTTTTCTCTATGAAACCCTTTTACTACTAATCTAATCCTGTATCTTCCATCATCCTTCACCAGGAATACCCACTTGCATCGTATGACTTGGTTTCCCTTAGGTAATGGAACTAATTCCTAAGCTTTTTTTTTCCTTTTACAAAAATTGCATCTCTTCTTCCATAGCGCAAATCTACTTTAATTGTCATTTTACTTTAATGCATCATCACAACTAAAGGTTCATTAGGGAACACAAAGCATGAATGGTCAAACTAATCACCAAAGCTAAGGTTAGCATATTGCCACTCTCCATATCTCTTTGGTGCTTTCCTAATACAATGACTAGCTTGAATGACTCCAACATTGCCGGACTCACCATCAGCTCCATCATGAACCGAGTTTTCTTTAGTGTCATGAACATCACTTTTGCTGCTAGAAAAGCTATGTGAAATAACATGTGATGTCTCGTCAACTGCATTTTTCTTATCATCAATAGTAACAAATGTATTCCTAGGTTGAGAAGTGGGAACAATCTTCATCTCCTTAGACTTCGCTCCATGTAAGCCTGGATTGTCTAGTAAGTCTTGTAAAGGCTTAAACATTGCTAACTCATCAAAATAACATGTCTTAAGTAGATAATTTTCTTCGACTTAAGGTTCCAAATACGATACCCTTTAATACATCCTTATAATCAAGCAAAATACATTTGGAAGCCCTAGGTTATCTGTTTATGTGTTATGAACATATACATGACAACCAAAAATACGAAAATAACTCAAGTTTATAGGTTTACCTTTCCATTTTTCCTCTAGAATCTTCCTATCAATTGCTAAGCATGGAATCCAATTTATAAAATGAGCAACAATTGAAATAGCTTCAACCTAGAAACCTTTAGGCAAGGTCGTAGTCAGTCTCAAGAAATGTCTTTTTTTAATAGAGTCTTATTCAACATTTCTACAAGACCATTAGACTATGCATACCCAGGTGTAGTAAATGTCTCCTAATGCCACGTTGTTTGTAGTAATCAAGAAGCTCCTTTAAGACATATTCACCGTTATTGTTGGGCCTTCGAATCTTTAATTTCATCCCAGTTTGGTTTTCAACAAGAGCCAACCAAACTTTAAATTTATAAAATACTTCCAACTTGGCTTTCATTTCATTCATACAAACATTGCATGAGTAGTCATCAATGAAGGATAGAGCTCCCCCAATGGAAGTTGTAGAAATAGGTCCCCAAACATCTAAATGAAAATAGTCAAGTACCTTTTTAGAACTCTTCTTAATAATAACAAATGATACTCTTGTCTACTTAGCCAACACATATTGTTGACAGAAATCTAATTTTGGTATGAGAAACTCATGAAATATGTAGCTAGCATATAACAGTACTTTTGAAACCGCACGGAATGTTGTAATGGTTATCCCTCAAAAGAACCACCATCTAATAAGTACATAAGGTGATATATTAGATAATGTCTATGGTATAGAATACAAATCAGATCAAATAGCTGTGATGTTTACATTGATCACATCACAACAATATTGAGGGTACAGTCAAAATCACTAAGGTACGCACGTATATGGATATTTCCATGGTGACGTCTCTAGTAAACTAAAGTGGATCTTCATGCATAAGGAACAAAAGTTACATTCTGAGCATCGTATATCTTTAGATAAAATATACCATTAGGAAAACACAACTCGCCCATGCTCGAACATAATATGAACCACGTGGAATCAAGTATCATCAACTCCCACGCGCAACATCGATAAGCATACTCTAGATTTGGAGTTGATATACCCTAACGTGGGTCAGCTAAACCCCAGGTTGTGCAGCCTACTCTGTCTTTAGCCATTTTCTGATGTCGAGGTTTCTTTCGGCATTTCTCACACGAGTCTTCATCACTCGATCAGAACATGAATCCCCAAATGAATTCCAGCATCTCGAATAGATCATAAATCCTCAAATGGATTCCAGCATAAGTCCTTCGACGAATGCTAACGCTGACCTCTCCCTAGGACTTAACGTTAGGATGGACAGTTCAACTCTATAGCATTCCACTTTACAACCGCCTCCAAAACATAGAACCCATGTATCAGTTTTGAATTGGTTTTCGATTAGTAGAACACTTACTGATCCCAGCCTCTTCAAAACTAAATCGATGAATTTGGTTAATTTCAACAATAATGAAAACAATTGCATATGAAATCTAAGTCTCGTATACTTATCATTTTTCAAGCTTTTCAACTTAAACTATCCCTCGGTCAAGAGTAAAGCTAGGTAAGTTAGAGCACTGGTTGCATCAAAGCCTTACATATGCACTTCATCTTAACTCTCACAAATAGGCAAGACTACTTCATCGGCTTTAGTGCTCAGTACACGACTAAATACTTTCTATAAACGAGCAACACACAAAGAACGATCAAGTCAAATAAGCGGCTTCTAATCCCCTTTTTATTTAATTAATTCTTTTATTAATTAAAACCTCTTTTATTAGTAAATCTTCTTTTGTCTAATAAAACAACATTTATCAATTTATACCATTCATTTGTGCTCTTTCAATACTTCAAAAGGTATCCATATACTTATCTCAATTAGTATAAGTATATTTACAAACCATTAATAAAGTTTCTTACTCTAAACCTTTACTTTTTCGATCTTTTTCACAAACCTATTCAAAAAGGTTTAAGACTAATGTTACTTAAACATAGTCACTACAAATCCAAAATCATTTCACTTGTGCTTATCTTTAAAATATTCTTTTTAAAAATCTATTTACATTCATAAGTATAATCAAAAAGGTTTAAAGACAAATGTTGTTAACACATTGTCACAACAAACCCAAAACCATTCCATACTTGTCACTATCTATAAAAATATTCTTTAAAATATCTAAGTATACTTATTAACAAGATAAATATACTTGTTAATAACTTTGAAAAACTATTTATTATAGCATAAGTGTTATAATCCAAACATATCTCTTATCCTTTTACAAAATAGTTGACTTACTTTTCCAAACATGCATATATATAAAAATACTTTAAAAATAATTATAAATAGGTTTGAAATATCTAAGTAAAATATTACTTGAAAATAACTAATTTATAATTTGATAAAAATAAATAAGAAGCATGTTTTATATTATAAAACCTTTTTACTTCCAAAATTTATATATGATTATAAAAAATATATTTGAATCTCAAACCAACTTAAAATACTACAAAATATGTTAGAAAATATACCTAAAAATATTAGGGGAAATTACCAAATTAAAATATCACTTTTAGACACTTACTGCAGCATTTATAAATGTTGTTAGAAGTCTTGTCAAAGAACAACATAAAAAAGTTTGAACTTCACGACTAGTTTTCACCCCTTTAACAAATGATTAAAGGCTTGAAACTTTTATAATAAGTACTACCCTAAGTGTACTTTAAAAATATGAAAAGGAACCCCTAAGGATATTCCTAGTTCATTTATAAAAATTCTCGAAAATAAGGTATATTTGATGGTGTATTGATAACCACCTTTTTACTCTAACTTTAGCCATTTTGTTTGACCTCAAAAGTATTTTAAACTTTTATTTCTTTTTAGTAATAAGTGCACGTAAAATACTTGTTAAAAATGAGAAAAACCCTAAGGATGTCGTTAAAATTAATTAAAAAATTCTTAAAAACAATGTATTTCAAAAGTACTCATATAGCGACCTTCTTCTCGCTATAACATTTTGCAACTTTGTTTCACAAGTTAATGAATGATTTAAACTTCCATATTTTTCCAGTAATAAGTAATCTTATAGTACTTGTCAAAAATGCAAAGAAGCCCCTAAAATGTCTCTCAAAGTTGACTTCAAAAATTGTCGAACATAATGCATTTTCAAAGTGCATCCATAGTAACCTTTTCGCTTCTAACTTTCACAATTTTGTTTCAAAATTTCTATAAATTTCCAAACCATTTATTTACTATACCATATACCAAAATATATGTTGAGAATAACTCAAAAAAGTTATACCAAGTTAAGATCATAAATCTTCCATTTACACAAGTTAAAGTTAAGGGATATCAAAGTGCACTTATAGCGAGTATTTCGCTTCAAACACTTTCAAACATACTTCAATTCAACACACAATCCAAACAACCATTTAAACATCAAGTCAAGTCTGTGCCCTATGTTATATAAGGTAATAGAAATGATGTTTATACAATAATAAGCTGTCATTTGCTTTCAAAAGTAAGAGGGCCCAAAGTTTATAATTTTAATTAATTTATTTCACTTTAAATTTATAATTACACACACGTATATATACACCCAATATATACATACAAGATAGTGAGAAAACTCACCCAAATCCAAGCCTACAACAAGCTCAAACCCATAAGAACAAAGAACCACTTCCTACCGTCACCCAAAAGATTGAAGACACCACTTTTAGCTCCAAAATCACAAAGCTAAGCTCCCCCTCAACATCCGTGCTCACGGCCTAAATGGGATCTCCCATTTTCATCGAATTTCTTCCACTTTGACTTTAGACACATGCTTCCTAAGGTGTTCTAAGGCGTTGGTGAAAATTTAGTGAAATTTGAAAGAGATTTGAGTTAATTAGAGAAAGATTAGTGAAGAACAAAGTGGATTAGTGCTAATCCACTTCCTCCATTTTTGAGTTTTTATTATTTTTCAAGCTTTAGGAGATAATGAATGAACATGCAAGCCTAAGCACCCCCTTACCCTCCTTTGCATGGCCAAGACACTCCTCTATGTGTCTTGCATGCTTTTAACTTTACACCTCATTTTTCTTAGCAAATTACGTTTTTACCCTTACACACAAAAATCTTCCCATGACATCATCGTATTTTATTTTCCATAAACGAAAAAATCTTTTTATTTCATATTAATGATTTTCTAAGTGTTTTAGTGTATGCAAAAAAGTTTGAACAACTTCTAACGAGTAAAAAGCTGTTTATCGATAAAACGATTTTCAGTCACGTTATCGATATTTCTTCAAAGTATTTATATTTATAAAAAAATTCTAAAACAAGTTTACCATCAATTAGTTGTGATTTAAAAGGGGTTAAAAAGGTTATTAAATAAATTTATTCATATTTGATCCAAGATTCAAATATTTAAATAATTCAGATAATTAAATTGAAGTATTCGAAATTCCAGGTCATTACAACTGGTGCCAATTATGACCCAAGGTCCCCAGTCATTGATGCACATCGACGCTGTTTAGTCATCATAACTAAGATTCCCCCATCCTTTACAGTTCGAACCTCCCATAGAAATACGAAGCTATTATCAATGAAGGATTCTGAGTCCGATCAAGGCGCACGATGATATTTTATAATGTTTTAGCAATCATTATTCTTTGTGTAATCAACATATATGTGTAATATTTCATGATAAATTATGAAGAAATTAAGTAGAAAGTTAGAAGTTATGTGTTCACCTTTTGAGCTTTGTATAGACTCTCGATTTGTATCTTTATTTTTACTGTGTACATTGTTTTCTCTTGTCCTTTTCCACCTCCTTTTACTTTGAGTGTAATATTTGATGTATCTAGTTCATGCTTTCTGAAAATTATTTGCATCTATATTTTGATATACGCTTGGCATGATCTGCTCCATTTGTGGTGCAACATTGTTTGAATTGTGTTTTGACTACGAAGTCGGGGTTGTGTATTTACAACCCTTTTTATTCACGCACATGGTTTTTATACTAGTTCGAGTCGTCTATTATCCATACATCCAGTGTAGTAGTTGAAAAGCTGAGTTATGTATTCATAACTCAAATTTTGTGTGTAAGTAAATAGCATTAACACGTACATTTTTATACTGGTTCAGACAGTCTAATATCCTACGTCTAGTTTGTCATTTTATTAATCTTTCATGATTTCAACTTTATATATTACATTTCGTTATAGAAAAACTATTAAACAAAGTATGGTTGGAGGTGCTCCAAATTCCATATTCTTGGAATGAGATTTCCATTTGACCTGGATAGATTATATGCGATGTTTGCAAGTGTCTCTGGGACTACTAGGAGTCCTTTCTAATTTGGTCCTGGTGCACTATCGGGTGGGTCCTTTGTGTTAGCCATCAATTTTCTTAAAATCAAGTCCCCTTTCTTAAACTTTCTTTCTTCGAGCCTTTAGTTATAAATTATTATCGTTCTCTGCCAATAAACTGTGGACCTAACTGCTACTTCATCCCTTCTTTCTTATATGAAATCTAATGTGACTTATTTAAGGTGCAAGTTCTATTTGATTGCATATAATATACGTTGATCCGATGGTATGTCTACCTCGATTGGGAGCATGACTTCATAGTCGTATGTTAAGGAGAAAGCGGCATGGTCTGCAGGTGACCTAGTGGAGGCTCTATACACCCATAGGACTAAAGATAGTTCATCTGCCCACTTCCATTTAGCCTTCGTAAGCCTCTTTATGAGTAGTTGGTCGTTGAAGAGAAGATTTTGACTATTCCATTTTTTTCACAAAGCTGGGTGAGTTCCTTACTTTCAAACTACATACCATCGTCGGAGATTATCTTATGAGGTATCTTAAACGTAGTAATAATGTTTCTTATTATAAAGGTAACTATCTTTTTTGAGGTTATGGTTGCTAAAGGTTCAGCTTCTACCCATTTGGTTATTTAATCTACTGTAATGACCAAGTATCATGTTCCCCTTCAGACATTAGAAGCGGTTCTATTATGTCAATGCCTCATATGTCAAATGGCCAAGGGCTCGTTATGGGGGTAAGCTCATGCGATGGTAATCTTGGGATACTGACGAATCTTTGGCATTTATCACACGTTAGGACGAACTCATGTGCATCATATAACACGGTTGGCTAGTAATAATCTTATCTCAATATTTTTTAGCTAATTTCGCTCCTCCTGAGTGATCTCCATGGTATCCCTCATGAACTTCCCTCATGACTCTGACACCCTCTTCTTTTGTGACACATCTAAGATAGAGGAGTAAGTATCCCCTTTTATAAAGTATTCCATCAAAGAATGTGAAGTAGGTAGCCTGATATCTAATTTTACTTCCTACATTCTTATCTCTTGGTAAGGCCCCCTCTAGTAAGAAATGCTTGATAGGGGTCATCCAAGTCTCATCATTATATGGTTGCATTGATGACACGGTATCTTTAGTTGTATCCGACTCGATCTAGCTTGTCATAGTACGATCTTTTGCGCATTGAGCTCTTGTTAGAAAGATTTGAGTTGATTTTGAAATGCTATGTTTAAGCAAATATCCTATAGGAATTGCCTTCATTTCTTGTGCAACTTTGGCATTTGTAACTTGGATAAACCGTATGTAGAAGATTTTTCTTCTCTAGGAATTTTCTTTATATTGGACTATTCGAATTGAGCCAATAGTCCTTTGGACAGCTCTACATACTTGGCTAAGGTAGGTTATATGGTTTAGTAACTACCCTGCACTTGATTTAAAACAATTTAGGAATTATTATGAACTTTAATATATGTTACCTTCATTACCTATGCCATTTTGAGCCCAACAATGAACATTTTGTACTCTGTGGCATAATTGTTGCTTTGAATCCAAGTTGAACTACACCATACAATTTATGTCGGTCTGGAGTGACAAGTATGTACAAAATACCCATCCTCTGTTCATTTGATGCTCCATCCATATATGATTGCCAAAACTGCAGAAGTTCTATTGTCTCTTCACTTTGTTGTTCTACTAGTGCGGTGCATTCCACTATGAAATTAGCCAAGGCTTGACCTTTGATCGTTTTTTTGTGGGCAGTAGAATATGTCGTATTGGCTGAGCTTAATAGCACATTTAAACAGATGGCTTGAAGTCTCTAGTTTATGTAGTATTTGCTTAAGTAGTATATCTGTCAACACTTTTATAGGGTGCGCTTGGAAGTAGGGTCGCAATTTTTAGGCCATAAGCAGTAGATTGTTGGCTACCTTTTTTATTAAGTAATAATTCAATTCTGCTACAAATAGACGTTTACTTGTGAAATATATTAGTTTTCACATCCCTTCGTCTTCTCAGACAATGGCGGTACCAGTAGCTTGATTAGTTACTGCTAAATATACATATAAATCCTCACTTGGGGTTGGTTTTGATAATATAAGTGGACTGGCCAAGTGTTCCTTTAATGTTTAGAACGTAGCTTTACATTCTTCTGTCCATTTAAAGTTTCGGCCTTTCTTGATTTGATCAAAAAATGGGATACGCTTATCAGTAGCTTTTGAAACAAATATGCTTAAAGCAGCGACTTTCCCATCCAAACTCATTTATCCTTGGGCTCTTCTGGAATCTTCCTTTCTATAATAGCATCAATTTTCTCAAGGTTTGCTTCTATTCCTCTTGCACTTACCATAAGCCTAGGAACTTCCCTAATTGAATTTGAATGTACATTTTAATGGATATAATTTCATGTCATATAGGCTTAATGTTGTGTAGGTCTTCTCTGGGTCTTGCATATTTTCGGAGGCCGCTTTTGACTTTACAAGCATATCGTCGATGTAACTTCGATATTTTTGCGAATTTGACATGAGAACATAGTATTATCCAACCTCTGTTATGTCACTCTAGCGTTCTTTAAACAGAATAGCATGACATTGTAGTAGCACAGACCTTCAAACATATCTATTTGATTGTAACCCAAGTAAGCATCCATGAATGTGAGTAGTTCGTGGCCAATTGTTGCATCGACTAATTGATCATTCCTAGGTAAGGGAAAACTATCCATAGGCAGGCTATATTGAGGTTGGTAAAGTCTATGCAGATTCTCCACTCCCCATTAGGCTTCTTTACTGAAACTGGATTTGTTATTCATTTTGGATAATATACTTCTCGGATGAATCCATTCTCTTTCAATTTTTTGACTTCTTCATGCAAAGCATTGCATCTTTCTTGATCCAAGTTGTGCCGCTTTTGCCTTATGGGATGTGTGTCTGGTTCAATGTTAAGACCATGGCAAATGATTCCTGGATCAATTCCAACCATATCAGAATGTGTCTAGGAAAATATGTCAGAGGATTTTTTCAAGCAACTTATCAACTTTGAACGAAGTTCATCATTTGTATTCATTCTCATTTTCACTACTTTACAAGGATTGAGAGGTCTAGTTGAACATCTTATAAATCATCTACTAGTTTTAGGTCTTTTTTCTTCATTCCTAGTCTAGGATCTACCTCATCCTCTAATTCATTAGGCTTAGATGAAGGATACTCCCCTCACATTGAGCGGTGTCAAAAAAGTATTCCTCGTATGTTGAATCATATTTATCTGTCCCTATCATGTGTAGATAATCCTCTTTTTTCTTTCTTGCAGATACCATGATCGTACGTTGACCTTCTTAGTACTAAGTATCGATATAGTAATCTGAATTGGCTTGTAATTTATTAAAATTTCATCATTATAAAAATCAGAGGAGACAATGGTATAATTTTTAACAATTTTATTGTTATGATTCAAAGATACATTGTATAATTTCCTAGCTGATAATTATTCTCCCCTTACAATACCAATGTCTATTGGGTGTGAAACTTTATAAGCAAATCATTTTGAGAAATAATTTCCCCCGGATCTATCGGTGCAGATTTTCCCATAAATGAATTGTACGTAGATGGTTGGTTTATTATTAGGGAGCTTGTACAAAAGGACTTGTGCACTGGAGTAATTCATGTTTTGACGAGAAGTCCGGCCACACCTATAGGTGGTGTTGTTGTGTTTTTTTTTAGAGAAATGTGCGGTCCTCTAAATTAGAGGAGAGCACACATGTGTGTGTGTGTGTATAACACTGAAACAAAGGTGCTGCCAACATGCCTGGCAGGTAGCTAATCAAAATACATAAAACAAAGTAAAGGACTCAGGTACATCTAGAATGAGCTTCGGCAAGGCCACCGCCCATTACACCTCACTATCGAGCACCGGCAAGGCCACCGCCCATAATGAGGTGTTAAAAGTACCCATAAACCATGAAGCAACTCAGTGCAGATGAAATCTGAAGACAGCTCCAACTGAGAGAGAAAACGCCTCGATGTAAATACGGAAAATCCAGAATGAACGCCTTGTTGCAAATGGGAATGGTCCAGAATGTAGTACGCCACTCTGTCGATGTGGAAGTACTGGAAAGAATGCCTCACTGCAAATGCGTATGATCTTGAATGAAGAGCGCCACACTATAGACGTAGAAGAACTCCTCACTACGAAAGCGGAAGGTGTAGAATGAACGTCTCACTAAAATCCTGTCAGCAGCAATCTTTAGAACTTGCAAATAGTAATCAAGTACCATTTCTGGCCTAAACCTGAATCTGCAAATGGAACTAAATAAAATTATAAGAGTTACATATATATGTATATAAATGAAATTTATATACATATATATGTATTAATGAAGTAAAAGTAGTAATACTATATCTAAAATTATAAGACGGAAAAGCAACAAAATAAGAAGCAGACTTAAAAGGAATCCAAACTCATAATGCATCATATTAACCAACACTAATGATATGCAAAAGTTTGACAAAATAAAAAGTTAAATTCCTATAAATTAAAAAAATTAAAAAATTATCCTTATGTTCCTTTAATCAAAAGGACATTATGATAATCAATAAAAACATCATTCAAATTTGAAAAAATGTTAATGCTATAATTATTAATGTTAAAAATATTATTATTATGTTTAAATATCTTAATACTATTACTAACCTTATTAAGATATTCTTTGAAATGATTATTTTTAGCTAATCTATAATTAGGATTTGAGATCCAATTAAAACAAAATGATGATATTATAAAAACCAATTTATCAAAATAACTAATATTATTATTAAAAAGTCTCTGGTTTCTCTCAAACCAAATATACCAACAAATTATAATGAATAAAGTATCAAGTAAAAATCTATTTTCCTTTTTAAACTTAAATCTTAAATTATTCCAATAGTAATCATAATTAGTAACTTTAGTTGTAAAATTAAAGTTAAAGATTTTGAGAGTATTAATCAGAATGTAGTAAGTATCCACGCAATCATAATATACATGTTTAATATCTTCGAGATACAGAGTACAAAAAGAACATTTATTATTAATTTGCATATTTTTTCTTTTTAAAAATTCTATAGTATTTAGTTTACCATGCATGATTAACCAGGTATGAATTTTAGATTTAGGAGGAGCATTTGGTTTCCAAATAAATTTAAAAGAGTTATTAGCTACTCCCGAGAAATTCAGAAATTTATAAAAAGAATTAGTAGTAAATTTCTTACTCTTATCTCATTCCTAGCTAATGTTATCATTTTCATTATCGTTATTATATAAATTCAATCTAGCATAAAGTAGAGAAAGTTGCCTAAGAGTTGTACCTTAAAAAACTCTATTAAAACAAAAATTTCAAGGGGGTCATTATCTGGAGAAAAAACATCTATAATTAAAGCATTCTTAAAGTTACAAATTTCGTAATGCTTTTTAAATTCTATCCTAAGAGGAATAACAGAAATCCAACGGTCATGCCAAAAAGAAGTATTATTTCCTGAATGAACAATTGTATTAGTACCAAGGTTAAAAATCTCATGACATTTTAAAATTGATTTCCAAAAATTAGACAACTTATTTATTACTGTAGGTGTAATTTGGTATAAATTATTACTACCATTATAGTAATGTTTAGAAATAATTTCTTTCCAAATAGAATTATCATTTATATCCTTAAATTTCAATAACCACTTCCCTAATAAAGATAAATTCATGTTACGTAAATTAATAACTCCTAAACCACCTTCCTTTTTTGATTTACAAACTATTTCCCAATTGACTAAACATTTAAGACTATTATTGGAATTATTACCACTCCATAAGAAGTCCCTTCTTATTTTATCAATTTTATCAATCATCCAATCTGGAAAAATATGCATAAACATCCAATAGATCGGGAGAGCTGATAAAACAGAGTTGATAAGAACTAATCTATCCGCTCTCGATAAAAACCTCCCGTTCTAATTAGAAATTCTATTTTTAATCTTATCTATTATAATTAACTAGTCATCATGCTTAAGTTTAGTTGGTCTAATCAAAAACCCAAGATAATCAAAAGGGAAAGTCATAGTTTAAGCGTATTAGCAACTAAACCTTCAACCTTATTAACGTCATTTAATACTAAAACAGAACTTTTATCAAAATTAATTTTTAGCCTCGAATGAAGTTCAAAGCTGTATAAAGTAAACTTAAGAGTAATGATATGATTAGGCAAATGGGAGGTAAATAGCAAGGTATCATCCGCAAATTGAAGAACAGAGAGACCACTGCGAGAGATTTCACTACCAACACTCTCCAAAGAACCATTATCTACCGCTTTTTTAGTTATCATAGTAAAAACATATGTGGCTAAGTTAAACAAAAGAGGTGATAAAGGATCACCCTGCCTTAAACCTTGTTTAAATTGAATTTTATTCCCTAAAATATCATTAACCATTATACTAGAGTTACCAGTTTTATGCGAAGTAAAAATCCAACCAATCCATTTACGACTAAAACCTCTAGCTAATAACATATCAAATAGAAAATCCCAATCCACCGAATCAAAAGCTTTCGCAAAGTCTAGTTTTAGCAGAGCGCATGTAATATTATTTTTACAGCAATGATTAATGTATTCTTGAACATCAGCCACTCCATCGGTGATATTTCTACCCTTTATGAAAGCAGATTGTGAACAATCAATTAGATCATTCATTCTTGTGTTAAGTCTATTAGCTAAAAAATTTGAAATAATTTTAACAGAGCAGTTAATTAAAGAAATAGGTCTAAAGTCTTTTAAATTATTAGCACCGATTTTTTATGTGATAAAATTACATTTGCAAAATTAAATCTTCCTAATTGTAATTTACCATTATAAAATTCATTAAACATGCTAATTAAATCGAATTTTAAAACATCCCAAAATAATTTATAAAATAAAATAGGGAACTCATTTGGGCCCTGGGCTTTACCACTAGGCATGTCATTAATAGCTTTCAAAATTTCCTCTTCAGAAAAAGGGTTATCAAACTCAAAAAGGTCAATTCTAGAACTAATAGGATAAATATCATTCCATCTAATTCTATGTTTATTCTTAGTACCAAATATATCTCTATAATAATCAGTAAAAGCCATATTAAGATCCCTTTGATTTACCAATTCTACATTATTCACAAAAATAGAATTAATCGAGTTACTACGTTTTCTACCATTTGCCATATTATGAAAAAAAATTGTATTATTATAATCTTCATTAATCCATTGAATTCTAGATCTCTGTTTCCACATAACCTCTTCTTTTTCCAAAATATAACTAAGCTATTCTTTTAAATTAGTGAGAACATTACGCTCACCTAGATTTAGTTGTCTAGTTTCTTCTATTTTTTTTTATTTTAAGCATTTTAGAAAGAATATTTTCTTTTTAAATTTTAATACTACCAAAAACATTCTTACTCCAAATTTTTAGGAAATTCCTAAGATCCCTATGTTTTAAAACAAAATTTTTGCAGAATTATCCGTATTTCTAATATTATAAAAATTCATTGAAATCCATTTATTTTTAATTAGAGTTGAGAAATTGGATTCTAATATTTTTCGAATTTAAAAGTTCTATTAACAGTCTAATGTTGATCACATGCAAGAATTATAGGACAATGATCGGAATAAGTGTAAGGTAAACCCAAAAATCTACAAATAGGAAATTTATCCTCGATTTCGTCACCGACGAAAAATCTATCTAGAAGGGCCATTGAGGGAGACTCTCTAGTATTACTCCAAGTGAATTCTCTATTAGACAGAGGAATTTCAATCAAATTAGAATTAATGATAAATTGATCGAATTCTTCCATTGAAGAGAACTCACCCTCCCATGAAGAACGCTCTCCTAGAAAACGCATAACATTAAAATCACTCCCCATAATCCAAGAACCAAGAGATAATGATCTAAATTCTAAACATTCATTCCATAGAACTTGACGATTGATTTTTGAGTTTGGCCTATAAACATTAAGTATGTTTAAAATAAAATTGTCACTAAGATTGATGAGAATAACGTGTAAAGAATGTTGTTTAGAAATACATTGAAGTAATTTAAAAGAATTATCCCGCCACCTAGTAAACCCCCAGAAGTACCAACAGAAGGTAAACAAGCCCAATTCCTAAAGTGATAACCTCCTAATCGTCTATAAAAACGAATGTCAGGACACTCAATTTTGGTTTCCTGTAATAGTGCAATGTCAATAAAATAATCTTTAAAAAAAGCTCTAATTTTATCACATTTATTTAAATCGTTCAAACCTCTAATATTCCAGCTAATAATCCTCATAAATCAACAGATCTAGCCCTCTCAAATTCCCTACTTCTAATGTAAGCAGAATCTAACTCAATGTAAGTAAAAACAAAAGCGGTATTCCTAGCTAACTGACAAAACTCAGCAGAAGCCAAACTACCTAATGCATAAGAAGAATAAGTACAGCCTAAATCAGAAATCATACCAGATCCTGAATTCGTAGTGCCACTCGAGGCACTCGAATTAGGTAACTCACCTAAAAAATGGGATGACTACTACGGATCCTGGCACTACGACAGACAGATCCACTTACAGCTGCAGTTTTCCATCGTCTACCTCTCCTTGACGATGAGAAATGAGAGGATTTTTTGTCTGTCTAGCACTCACCAACTTTTTCTACCACAGAGCTCCTAGAATTAGAAGGATTCTCTGACATGCCCTTAGATTCAACATGTTTAGAATTGGCAATAATATTACATTGACTCATATTTGCTTTCTTTATATCTTCGTTACTTTTTGCAAGCGAAGAAAAAACACTACAATCAGCATCATTCACTATATTACTATCGGGCTGAAGAGAATTAGAAGCAACAGAATCCTCCATCGCTGTTTGAGATTACCTTTTTTTACATCAAATTGCACTAATCCTGATACATGTGCACACTGAGTAATGCATGCACACTGCTGCTCATCAAATACTGAAGAACCCCCATAAGAGTAAACAACTATCTCCCTCATCTCTGATCTATTCAAAACAGTGCTCAAAGAAAAATCTTCTTTCTCAACCTCTACAGCATTATGAACTGACAAGTCTCTTTTCACATTGCACTGCTCGAAAGAAGTAGAATCCCCAACCACTAGACCATCCTTATTCATAAACAAATTAGAGTCTACACCTTTTCTAACCTCAGACAAAACACTCACCCTATCCGCAAAAGTGGGATCAACTGATACAAGTGCACGTTGATCATTAAATGAACACTGAGGTTCAATTCCAGTCAATAAACAGTTCAAATTATCAACAAAAGCATCTCCAATCACTGAACCATCTTCAAATACAATCATTTTAGAATCATCACCAATATATAACTATGACTGAGCATGCACTGTTGCAAGAATATGATAGTCTGACTTTAGTAAATTCTGAGAAGCGATTGCACAGTTTGATTTTTCTATGTTCACACTTCCACTAACAGTTACGACACAGTCATCCCTATGCTTGTCTAATCGATGATCAGCAATAGTTGATGGATTATTAGGAACATAGAAAGAATTATTAACCACCATAGCGCCTATGATAGGGGAAACAACAACGACGCCATCCACAGTCGGTAATTCAACCTGATTCATCGAAGAATAAAAAATAATATCTCCAATCACTACTTCATCTTCACTCACAAGCATTCTAGAATCATCAATATTAGACAGTGCTTCAACCTTTGCATCAGAGTGTAAATCCTCTGACATGTGTGCACAAAAAGATACAAGTGCATAGTTTGATACATCTTCAGTCACACCACAAGCACAAGATACGACGGTATCACCATGACCCATCACTGGTTGAGATTCGACAAAAATAGATTGTTTATTAGAAGAAAGCAAGGATTCGTTCACCACTATATTGTCATTGTCAGATATAACATCATTAGCTTTAAGCTTAAAAGTGTCTTCCCCCGACTGCAATTTAAAGTCCACCAATCCATTCGAAAAATCAGAATTAATATTTCCATCAACTATACCATCTTGAATCTCAAGCATCTTAGAGTCGTCTATTTTATCAATCACGGGCTTTTTTACCAAATTCTTTGTAAATGAAACAAGTGTATTTTGAGAATAAGATGTACTCTACGATTCATCTACATACACAAAGCCACCATTGGAGACAACAACATCCTCATCTATCTTTGAACTAATCTCTGGAGTAAGTTCAGAATCTTCCAAAAACTCCAAACAGTCAAAACGATTATTGGTGACTAAACTGAAACTTTCCTCTTCATGAGACTTTGCCAAATGTTTATTACATAGAACATAATCAGCATCAGATATCTTCAATTGATCTATAGAAATGACACCACATTTAGATGAAAATCCTTGACCACCATCAACACTAATAAGATTCAAAGAGAAAGAGCCTTGTCTATAAAGAGATATATCTGGATCGAATAACACTGGATCAAAAATGATAGTTTCCTCTCTCTATTTAACAACAGAGATATCTAAATCGAACATAGCATTTGTGTTATAATTCACAATATTTGAATATCCATTGTGTTAGTCCTTGAGATGATGGTTTTGATGACAACAACCTTAGAATAAGATTATAAAATATAAATACTAACATTATAGTTTAGATATATATGTATATGCAAGATTTAACCATGCAGGTACCAAGAATGAAGACTGTACAGTATAGAGATTCAAGTTATCAAGATTGAAGACTCATGAGTATCAAGATTATCAAGAGTTCAAGATTTCAAGATAAGTATTGAGTCTAGAAGTATGTTAAAACTTCATAATAGCACTGAAATCTTCACTCCATTTTTCTTTTGGGATGGAACCCATTTCTACCTTTTTAGTGGCTTACATACTCATGACAAGTGGCTTACAAACCCACGACAAGTGGCTTACAAACCCACGAACATCCTGGTTTTGTACAAGTTCTCGAGTCCTGACATGATGAGATATTCTGCAGGAAGAAGCTTGCAAAACTACTTCAAAATAATTTTCAAAACTACTTCAGAATGATTTTCAAAATTGCTTTTCAAAATGTTTTAGCCTTAAAAATTATCTTTTCAAATGATTTTCAAAAAGATGTTTTAGCCTTAAAATATTCTTTGTCTTTGTTTTTAATAAACTCGTGTTTTTAAACTTCGTTTGTTTTAAACTATCTTTATACTTAGATTTAAATATAAAATTATAGTAAAATTATATATATATATATTATTCTCTATATTTATCTATGTATTTTATCTATAGTCAAGTATATTTATAAAGTTTAAAATAGTTTTAATATAAGATAAAGGTTATTTTCAAAGAAAAACAAAACATCAAAATTTCATTTGGGATGTCGACATACCCTAGTACCCCATGTCGACATAGTGTCAGTTAGGACCAAAAATTTGAATTTCAAAAGAAGTGTTTATTCATCATAGCCTTTCACGAATGGACATGACTGTTGTTCTTCTATAAATAGGGGTTAGTTTCAACGAATTTTACATCAGATTTTCTGTTTTTTCACTTCTCTTCTTCTTCCACATTTTCTTATTCAAAATCCTATCATTACTCTGTCGAAATCAATAATGAATCTAACTAGATTATCTCTGGTTTGATTCTCTATCACTATCTCAACAAGACCGAAGTGCTATTCAGAGTTATAGGCTTCTTTGTAATCTATCTAGCGAGAAAAGGTGTGATTGTAGCCTTGGAAATCAATTAAGCGAGAAAAGGTGTGATTGTAGCCTTGGAAATCAATTGGGTGAACTTGTTGCCCCGGAAATCAAGTATCTCTACCCAGAGGATTGTGATTCTGGAGGTGTACCTCGTAGCCTTGAAACCGAGGGTTGTAATTGTTGAATTGCTTTTGAAAGAAAATCCGTACTTAGTTATGCGGGACTGGATGTAGGGTAACTCCGAACCAGTATAAAATCCGGTGTGTTCTTTCCTTTACTGCATTTACTTTATTTCTGCATCTGTGTTTGTTTCTGTGATTATATCTGTGTCTGAATATTGCATTCATTTATGTTCAAATTAACATAAACTCAAAAGGATTTAGTAATTTCTTAAAAACACTATTCATCCCCCCTCTAGTGTTATTCCTAGCCTTAAGATCCATATTCCGCATTCCTCACATTTGGTATCAGAGCCAGGTTTTCAAAAGTTTCATAATCTGAATTTTGAAAAGTTTTCAAAATGGCTACCAATACTGGTACTGTTATTAACACTAGTATCCCTGTCACTAGTTCATTTGTAGAAGGTCAGTCTACTGCCAGACCACCACTTTTTAATGACAGTAATTATGCATATTGGGCATGTATGATGAAAATATATTTACAATCTGTAGGATTAGATACTTGGAATATCACACAAACTGAATATTCTGAACCCACAACTAATTTTGCACAGTGGACCACTGAGCAAAAGACTGTTACACAAAATAATTCTAAAGCAATGAATATTCTGTTTTGTTCACTTGAAAGAAATGAATTTAATAGAGTGTCATTTTGTAAGTCTGCATATGAAATCTGGAAAACTTGCAAGTGACTCACGAAGGAACAAGCAAAGTTAAACAGACCAAAATTTCCATGCTCACAATTCAGTTTCAGTTATTTAAAATGAATATTAATGAGTCTATTTCAGATATGTATAGTCGATTTCAAGATATTGTGCATTCTTTAATATCCTTGGAAAAGGAATTTTCGGAAGAAGATCAAGTCAGAAAAATTTTAAATTCTCTCACTCCAGAATGGGATCAAAAGACACTAGCAATTGAAGAGGCAAATGACATCAGTACTTTAAAGATAGAAGAATTGATTGGAAATCTAATGTCATTTGAAGTCCAAATGATCGGGAGAAGAGAAAGCAAAGCATCTCAAAAGAAATCAATGGCGTTCAATGCATTAACCGACGGATCAGACTCAAACAGTAATAATGATGAAGAGATAGCATTTATGACTAGGAATTTTCGGAAATTCTTGAAATACAGAAAGATGAATAATCTCAAGAGAAACAACTATAAGAATTCTGGAAATCAAAATGCAGTGCCAAACAATGTCAAATGTTTCAACTGTGATGAACTAGGCTATATTAAAAGAGACTGTCCGTATCCAGAAAGGCAGAATCCTCCTATAAACAATGATTCAGTAAAGAAATGGAAGCGTGCATTTACTGCTACTCTAGATGACTCAGACTCGTCCTCAAGCGATGATGATTAGAAGACAGATAACTCAAATTTGTGTTTCACGGCAGTTCACGACTTCAACAAATTCAAGGAAACGGACTCAGAAAAAGGTACACATTTAAAATACAATTGATTGAAATTGCATGCTTAGAATTAGATGATTGATTGCTTGATTGATTGATTTTGAATTGGTGTGTTGATTGAATTTTTAATTTATTTTTTTATTATTATAATTTTTTTATTATTTCATTATTATTTTTATTATTTTTAATATAATAATATTTTCTGGAATATACTATAAGAATACTCCAGATATATATATAGACATTAAAATAATAAGTATATATATATATATATATTATAATACTTAAGAAAAATAAATTATAGAAATTCATAGGCATATGTTGACATGGTCCCTACCCTGATGTCGACATTGGTACCAGAATTTGAAATTCAAAATTTGAATTCAAATGGTTGAATTTCCCTCCATCTTTTCACTTCATTCAATACTCTTAAAAGGCATCTTTTGACCAGAGAACATGTCTTTCAAAAATCTATTTAGTCACTATCTTTTATCACAACTTTTCACTTTCATTTTCAAATTCAAACTCTCTCTTCAAATCTTCAAGCTCTATACTCTCTACTTTAATGGCTTCTTCAAGCAACCCCTCCACCATGAGACTTTCCAAAAACTTGAAAGAGCAACTCCTCAATAATCCGGAGGCAATAAAAGCATACATCAATTATGCTAATTATGGAAAAGTCCATCCCGGAAAGTTTGCTATTTTTCAAGATTTTGCTTCTTATGAAATTGATACTCTTTTTGCAAACAATCAAATTCTTAGTCTTGTTGATTCTTCTCAAAATGATTTTGTTTGTTACCCAAATCTTGTTAAAATTTTCTATGAAAATCTCAATCGAGAATTTTATGAAGGAAATGATAATGAAATTTGGAGTAGTGTTAAAGGCATTAGAATTGTTTTAAATTGTGATCTTTTGGGTACCATTCTCAATTGTAATAATACGGGAATGGATCTTTCTAGTTTTCAAATCAATGAACATGATCGTGAGACATTTCATCATATTTTTGAAGGAGATGAAAACTTTGAATTTAAAAACCGAAACTTTCGTCCTAAAGCAAGAATTGTCAATCTTCTTTTACAACATACTTTGACCCCAAGATCGGGAAATTTTAATAATCCTACTTCAAAAGTGTGCAAAGCACTTTTTGCTATTTTCGGAAATTATGATATCAATTGGGCGCAAGTTATTTTAGATGAACTTCATCCTAAAAATTTTGAAATGGGAGAAAACACTTTATATCATGGAATTTACCTTACTCAGATTTTCAACTATTTTGGAGTAAATTTCAAAGGAGAAGAATTTATTTCAAGAAAAGTTTTTAATATCTCAAACATTTCTCTCATGAAAATCCCATATGTTTTTCAACCTTATGAGACTCTTGCCGAAAAGGAAGAGCGTTTGGCTCATGAAGAAATGGAAGAGGAGGAAGAGGAAGAAGAAGAAGAAAGGGATGAAATGGAAATAGAAGAAGAAGAAGAAGAAGAAGGAGAAACATCCCTAGAAAGTATTGAATATCCCTCCAATCCTACCAACAAAACCCTTCTCAAAAACCAAAAGATTATTGTTGAGAATCAACGGGTTCTTAAAAGATCCGTTAGTAAGAAGTTGGACAAAATATCATTCAAGATGAACAAGTTTTTCTCCAAAGTCAGCAAGAAACTTGGATTATCTTCATCTTCATCATCTTCTAACTAGTTCTATATTCTCATATCATGTCGAATTAGTTTAAGTTTGTTTTTGAGTGTTTATGTAGTTGTTTATGATTAATCATTGTATCACTCTTCTATGCAATGAAATTGAATTTCCTTTCTGTTATCTAGCTTATCTTATCTCTTGAATAAATGTTAGTATATTATATATATATATATACACACACAATTATTCACAAAATCAAAATCACCTTCAAATTTCACTATCTCATGTCGACATCCCCCCCTTGACCATGTCGACATGTACTGGTCAGAAATGACACTTCATTTTTAATTTTGAAATTTGAATAACTACCATATGTCTATTCATTTCAAACGAATTTCTACACCTATAAATACCCATTCCTTCCAGAATTCATTACTGAATATTATTTCTTATCTATTCTATCTCTCATTCTTCTCACAATTTCAAAAATGGCTAATCCAATTCATAACTTATCCGAGAATCTTGAAGAAACTCTTAATTCATTCAAGAATATTCTCTCGTTCATTCTTCGTAACCAGCGACACTTAGAGTTGAGTCAAATGCAGATAATCAAGGAGCAAGAAAGGCATTTTGATGCAATTCGATGGATGATTTCTTCCCTGCACAAGGATGATAATGAAGCACATCCTCCTGTCTCTCTCACAAATGACAATGAAAATTGGGATGCCATCAAAGCAGACCCTATTTTCGGAGAAGAAGGATGGGTGGAAGTTCCCCGTAACGTTTAATTTGTTTGCTTTATTTAATTACTTTGTTTGAATTGATTATTTTGATTGAAATTGGTTGATTTGATTTATACTTGGTGTGGTTTGATGATTGTATAAATATACATTAATTTATTTATATATCGTTGATTGAATATCATGTCTATAAGTATAGTTATTTCTTAAATATACTCTATTATATAGTTTATTAATGCAGGTACTTGAGTACAAGAATGAGGGGGAGTTGTATAGTTTAGAGTTTGTTTGTTTTTGTTGATGACAAAGGGGGAGAAATATAAAATAGGAGAGTTAGGCATAGATTAAGGGGGAGTTATTAGATTTAGGGGGAGTCAATAGGATAGAAGTAATATTTTATAAACAAAGGTTGTCATCATCAAAAAGGGGGAGATTGTTAGTCCTTGAGATGATGGTTTTGATGACAACAACCTTAGAATAAGATTATAAAATATAAATACTAACTTTATAGTTTAGATATATATGTATATGCAGGATTTAACCATGCAGGTACCAAGAATGAAGACTGTACAATATAGAGATTCATGTTATCAAGATTGAAGACTCATAAGTATCAAGATTATCAAGAGTTCAAGATTTCAAGATAAGTATTGAGTCTAGAATTATGTTCAAACTTCATAATAGCACTGAAATCTTCACTCCATTTTTCTTTTGGGATGGAACCCATTTCTACCTTTTTAGTGGCTTACATACCCACGACAAGTGGCTTACAAACCCACGACAAGTGGCTTACAAACCCACGAACATCCTGGTTTTGTACAAGTTCTCGAGTCCTGACATGATGAGATATTCTGCAGGAAGAAGCTTGCAAAACTACTTCAAAATAATTTTCAAAACTACTTCAGAATGATTTTCAAAATTGCTTTTCAAAATGTTTTAGCCTTAAAAATTATCTTTTCAAATGATTTTCAAAAAGATGTTTTAGCCTTAAAATATTCTTTGTCTTTGTTTTTAATAAACTCGTGTTTTTAAACTTCGTTTGTTTTAAACTATCTTTATACTTAGATTTAAATATAAAATTATATATATATATTATTCTCTATATTTATCTATGTATTTTATCTATAGTCAAGTATATTTATAAAGTTTAAAATAGTTTTAATATAAGATAAAGGTTATTTTCAAAGAAAAACAAAACATCAAAATTTCCTTTGGGATGTCGACATGCCCTAGTACCCATGTCGACATAGTGTCAGTTAGGACCAAAAATTTGAATTTCAAAAGAAGTGTCTATTCGTCATAACCTTTCACGAATGGACATGACTGTTGTTCTTCTATAAATAGGGGTTAGTTTCAACGAATTTTACATCAGATATTCTGGTTTTTCACTTCTCTTCTTCTTCCACATTTTCTTATTCAAAATCCTATCATTACTCTGCCGAAATCAATATTGAATCTAACTAGATTATCTCCGGTTTGATTCTCTATCACTATCTCAACAAGATCCAAGTGCTATTCAGAGTTATAGGCTTCTTTGTAATCTATCTAGCGAGAAAAGGTGTGATTGTAGCCTTGGAAATCAATCAAGCGAGAAAAGGTGTGATTATAGCCTTGGAAATCAATTGGGTGAACTTGTTTCCCCGGAAATCAAGTATCTCTTCCCAGAGGATTGTGATTCTGGAGGGTGTACCTCGTAGCCTTGAAACCGAGGGTTGTAATTGTTGAATTGCTTTTGAAAGAAAATCCATACTTAGTTGTGCGGGACTGGATGTAAGGTAACTCCGAACCAGTATAAAATCCGGTGTGTTCTTTCCTTTACTGCATTTACTTTATTTCTACATCTGTGTTTGTTTCTGTGATTATATCTGTGTCTGAATATTGCATTCATTTGTGTTCAAATTAACATAAACTCAAAAAGATTTGGTAATTTCTTAAAAACACTATTCACCCCTCCTCTAGTGTTATTCCTGGCCTTAAGATCCATATTCCTTATTCCTCACACATTGTGTACGGGCAAAGAAACCCTAACCAAGTTTTCATCTTCTTTCAAAGAATCATATTTTTCAAAATAATCAGCAAGAACCCCAAATTTCAATCTGTAGCCCCTACCAATGTTAACCTCGTTGATAACATCAAAATGCCTGAAAAGATTTTATGATAAATCAATACCCTCATCCCTTTGAAACCAAAGATGATCCAATTAAATTCTCTTGAGTTTCATGCATTTGAGAACGAACTGAAAGCCATGATCTTTGATAGACAGAACATTCCGATCATCTGAGATCACCGTACCAGAAATCGAATCGTCGGAGGAAGCTCTCAATTTCAACAAACATTTGTTCATCTGATGACCGAAAACTCCACACTCAAAACACCTAATAGGATCGCGACATACATTCTCCAAATGAGATAATCCACCACATCTTAAACAAAATTTCTTCCCTTTTCTGGATTCATTCCATTTTTTGGATGATCGATTGGAAGAATATATACGATTGGAAAACCGCGGCGATGGAAAAGGGTGATCTCTGACAATTTGCACATATGTACGGGTATTCGATGAATTGAGATTTGCAGACAGATAAGGATTGTAAAGATTAGCAGTGGTAAAGTTACGATGCGAAATAGATGAAGATGATGAAGGACAAAGAGCGGATGCCATTATTCTCTAATTTTATATCTTATTTAAAATCAATAAGTTGAACGATGGTGTTGTTGTGTTTTTGGAACCATAGATCAGTTCCGAGCTAGGATTTAGCACTTCAGCTGGAAGTTGGATCTGTCTTACACTGACTTAAAAAATAACATTTACTAAGCTTCCCAAATCTATGAAGACTTTCTTCATTGTGTAGTTTGAAATTTGCACTGTTATCTCCATTCGATCTTGATATGGGAAAGTGACTTTAGCGGAGTCTACATAAGTAAATGTGATATCAGGAATGGTTTTTGCTTGATGTAATGCAAAGTTCTATGCTCAGTGTGAGCTCCTTGAACATATTTTTCTAGGGCTTTCTTGCTCTTTCTTGCAAGGTGAGGTCCCCCATGAATATAAGAAATTTGGGTGCTAGGGTTTCCCACTAGATTTGCATGTGGATCTAGTGACTGGATCTGCACTGGGGTTTCTACACTGTCTTTTTGGAAGGTACCCAAGTAGCCCTTCTGAATTTGCCTTTCAATATCAATTTTTAGGTGGCTACAGTTGTCACTGTAATGACCATTCACCCTATGAAAACGTAAATTAAGCACCAGCTTTGTTCTGGTTTCTTACCCTTGTTGGGGACATTATATGCTCACTCAAGATTGGTCATCTCATTAATCTGCCCAAGAGTATGTACAAGGGGGTTTTATGGAGAAGTTAAACTTTCTTGGTTTTTTAGCAAGTGGGTTGCTATAGTTATCAGCCCCTCATTTCTTTCATTCTGATTTGGGGTAGTTCTATTTAGTGGTGTTCCCTCGGCTACCCTAGAAAGCCTTCATGCCCCTATAGGGCTTTCTACAATTTTTATCCTACATATATGTATTCATTTTTATCACAAAAAGGGCTGCCATAGGCAGAACCTCCTCGCTACCGACTCCAGTTCTTATTGCCTCTGATTTGAAGCGCTTGATGAAGCCGTGCAAGCTTTCATTGTCCCATTGCTTGACGTAGGACAATGTATTAAGGTCTGAAGAAACTTCTCTCCCTATATTGAATTTTCTATGGAAATCGGCTAAAAGTTGTGCTCACAAGTGGATCTCCCCAAGTAAATATCTCTTGAACCATCTAGATGCTGCTCCAACAAGGTATACTAGGAGCTACTTGAAGCGGGCCAATCTTCCCACCTTTAATATGTCCATGTTGTACTCGAATGTGCATAGATGGCCATTTGGGTTTGATGATCCATAGTATTTTTCAACAGTATATCATTCAGGGAGAATAATAATAAAAATGTCGTCCCCTCTTCTGCTACAGTGCCCGACCTTTTATAAAAAATATTATGTCATGTGGATTACTGACATCATCAATTCCCATCCATTCTCGATCGTTAGAAGTTTCCATGTGTTCTTTATCCGTTTGATTGTTTGAATGTGCATGGATCGCTAACGTGGCTTCAGTTGGGAAAGTTTGCTTTAGGCGGGAATAAAGTTGGATGTAGGTGGGATAAATTTAGATTTAGGCAGGATAATTTGGATTTGAATTTTTGTGCATGAGGTTGATACAATGGATGGTTTTATGCATCCTTTGGCATCCTATGAATTGTATAATGTTATGATATAATACTACACTTTGTCGTTGAATGCTTGAACATATCGTGAAGTATGACTGTGTTATGGAGATGCAGCTTAAACTAGTCGTTTATGTTTCTTCTGGTTGTGCTATGATGGTGCAATCTGGTATAAATATGGCGGCGAAGTTTTGCATGGATGTGGCATGCTTTCATCGTGTTATGGTGACGTAGTTTGTTATAAATATGGCAGCGCAGTTCTGCATGGATATGACATGATTACATCGTCTTATGGCGGTGCAGTTATATGATGGTATATATGGTGGGGCATTTCATAAGTTGGTGGAGTTTGCTTTTATCAGGTTAACTGGCTCCCTACTATGAGTTTGTTTTGTGCATGTGCATTTTGTGATTGTGTTGCTATGTGAAGACACGACTACTAAACCTCTGCTTTGTTATTTCTTTTTCTAGATTAGTATTGTCTGGTCCTATGGTAATGACGTAGTTTACCCTGACTCAAATGGTACATTTGGCCCATGGACGGATGTGTTATTTGTGAATATATGGAATTATTGTAACGACCCGTAAAATTTTCAATAATTTAATTTGTTAGGTTAATAAGTTTTGGGTGATTTAATATAGAAAAAAAACTTTATCTATTAATAATTGAACAAGGGTAATTAGAACTAATTAGTAACAATTGAAATGATGTCCCAATGATGAAATAATGTAAATTAGTTATAAATTTGAATGTAAGAAACAAGTGTGAATGTTGAATCATTAATGAAATAATATGTGATAAATAAAAATTGAAGTAAATCAGTGTTAATTGAGTAATTGTAACATTTGATTTGTAAATAATAATGGATTCATTAATGTGGATTAAAGTAATAGTAACGGGTGTGAGTTACTATTTAATTGGCATATTAATTTAGTTATAACAGTTATATTTGAGTATAAATTTATATATAAGTAAATAAGGGTAAGTGGTGTATAAATAAATAAATTTGTATAATCGATAGTAATTGAATGAATTCAATATCAGGTAAGTAATTATGATAATTAGTTGAATATATGATAAACTTAAGTGTAAATTAAAGGGTAGTGATAACAGCTATTATAAGTTGCCTATTTAGTCTATAAAATAATTAGAAAATCTTTAATGTCATTAATGAGAATTTATGCAGTAACGGGAGGTGTGAATGTATAAAATAAATAAAAACGTAAATTTATTTATAAAGTAATAAACTGGTAAAAGGAATGGAACTAAGGTAAATTAATTAATTGGTTTTAAATCTTAATTGATGTGTACAATTGACAAGATTTCACATTTAGAAATGTAACATTTTATACAAATTTAAGAAAAATATATATATGTTTCTTTTTCCTGTAACTCCTGCCTTTTCCGTTTCTTAACATTCATTTCCACTTTCTTGCCATCCAAACTCCTTCTAGCCGTGCATTACACTTCATCATTCACGCACAAAATATTTCCCAACTTGTCCTTTCTCTTCTGATTTAAAGATCCTTCATACGTTTCTTTTATTAAATGGGAAATAAATCCCCTTTAATATTTTCTTATAATTTATTCTTTTCGCCATTCATCTTCATAACCCTAGCCGCCTACTACTTTGTGAATTACGTACACAATAGTTCCTCATCTCATTCATTTGCGTGAAAAAAATAAAATAAAGAAAGTTCTCTTTTTCATGGCTTCTCCTTACCTTCTTCTTCTATTTTTCTTTTTGTTTCTCCTTTGTTTTCTTCTAGGCATGCTCGGCCACCACCTTGTTCAATCCTAGCCGACCTCTCCTCCACCATCCACCACCTTATGATTGGCCATGATCATCACCACCTCCTCTCCAATCCATGGCCATGACCACCTTGAAGACTCCATCACCAAACAATGGAAAACATAACCTAGATCACCACATACATCCACTTCCTCCTTTATTACCTCATCCACACCACTCAAGCACCATCTCTTTTGCTTTGCCTAACCCTAGCCATGCCTTATGATGTTCACTTGACCTAGATCCTAACCAGGCCGAGCACATAGAGACCATGGCCGAACCAATTGAGTACAACCCTTTGATCTTTTGGCCTTCCATTGCTTTGTAACCTCCATCTCTTCAAATTCCTCACCATAACCGTGTACACACCACTTTGGCCAAGCCTAGGTGCCTCTAAACATGATGAGGCCGAGCACAACATGATGTGGTCTAACCCTATAGTGATATGGCCGAGCCCCTTGTTGATTTAAAGCAAGGTTATGTCACTTTGATTCATCCTTTTCTATTGTTTTAATCTATATTCTTTTGTATTGCATCATATGCTTATAGATGTTTGGTATTTGTTTGTACAAGATCTGAATCTTGGCTATTCATTCACTCGAAATTCTAGTCGTGCTTGTCGTGCTTTTAAGAGTTTGGATTTGTAACTTGAATTGTTATCTTCAGCTTTAAAAAGGTGAGTTTTATCACTTTAGACATATGTACTTATATTATTGTGAAATGATGACAAGTGAATCTGTATAAATTGATATGTTGTTCATACATGCCTGTGATATATTATATGATGTTAAATGTTGTTTATATACCTGTTTCATTACCTGATATGTTATTATATGTTATACTGTTCATTTTAATTACTGTATCTCACACTGTAAGTTCCCTATCACTATGGGTTGAAATGATACATACCCGAACGGATATTAAAATAAGGATAAATCATTATGGGCTGAAATGATAGGCTCGAGTGATTTTTATTGTATTTATTTTATTTTATTTGACTTGGGATTGCGGGTTTGAAATGATAGAACCCAGATTTTCATTTTAAATTACAGATTGAAATGACACATATTCGTATCACTTGACCTAGGTTAGAAAATATTATACAGGCCCATGGTTATATTTTTAAATAATATTTTCCTAAAAATTATTAAGTATTTTGAATGCTTAAATATATGAAATTTGAGCTAAAAGATTTGATTTAAATGACTTAAATATAAGAAGATGTTGGTTTTCTATTAGTTAAGATTTTATAAGTCAATAAGTGGCTTTAATGGAAAATTTAAAGATGTGTTGGTTTTAAATAGAATTTAAAGACCTTTATTGATGTTAAATAACTTAATAATTGAATTTGACTTAATATGGAAGTTTTAAATCTAACATAGTAATTGTTATGAATTTTACTTTATGAAACAGACATGTTTGTGTAATAAATAATGTATTTTGAACTGATTAAATGGAATACAGTTTTAATTGGACATTTGCAATAAAATTTATTTGACTAGAAAATCATAGTTATTTGATGTCTAAATGAATAGATCTAAAAGAAAAGGATTGATTGTTATATTAACTATGATAAAATATTCTTTTGTGAAATGTTATGTTTTGTAAAATAAATAGTTATGATTTTTAAATGAAAAAATGTAACTTTAATTATGACCTAACTTGATAATTGGAAATTTGGTTTTTCAAATGGAAATTTTAAGTTAAGTAAATAAATAGAAATTCAGTTTTATTTATGAAATGGGTATTTTAAAATAAAGTGTTAGGTTAGTGGTAAAAAGATAAAAGTTAAGTAAAATAGTGTATTTTGACTTAATAAATGAATTATGGTTTAAATTGGATATTTAATTATAAAATTTTATTTTATTAAATCATAAGTTAAATGATATCCAAATGAATGTTTTTGAAGCATGAAATATGGTTTTTATAAGTTAAAAATGGCTAAAATTGAAGTTTTATTGTTTCTGAAAAGTGATAATAAAATCTGGAATTTTATTGGTAGCATTTATAAATACTGTGGTTTTAAGATGGCATTTGTTAAGTGCTATCATTTTTTGAAATTTAACTAAGTTCTGAAATGACTAAATATCTATTACAACACTTTATAAGTGCCACTGTTCTGAAATTTAACTATGTTTTCAAACAACTAAATACCTATTACAGCACTTTAGTGCTGCTGTTTCTGAAACTAAGCTGTTTGAAAATAACTAAATATCTATTACAGCACTTTATAAGTGTTGTTTCTGAAACTAAGCTGTTTGAAAATAACTAAATATCTATTACAACACCTTATAAGTGCCGCTGTTTCTGAATTTGACAATGTTTTGAAATATTACTAATATATCTACTGTAACACTTTATAAGTGCTGTTGTTAGCTGAAAATACAATGTTTTGGAAATTTTATAATTGAATGAATGAACTTAGAAATGCTACAACTTTGAAATGAATATTATTTTAAAGGTGTTATGATTTTCTAAGTATTATGATTTTCAAAGAATAACATTTCTAAATTGATTTAAAAATATTATGGTTTCAAAGTGTTGGGTTTCAGAGTTGTTATAACTTTGAAAGGTACTATGGTTTTGAAAATGAAATTGTGTGAAATTGTATTTAATTAAGACTTGTCTTTAAATATATTAACGTGAAACTTATTGAAATTAAAGGTTTAAGAATGTGACTTTATAAAGTGGTTTGGTTTAAGATGATTTAAAGGAATATTTCAAGTTTAATAAATTTAAGGAAATATTCTATGATTTGGAAATTTGGGTTTTATTTAAATGATATATTGATTTTGTTTTTGGAATTTAAATGATATATTATTGCCCTGAGTTTTGAAATGAATATGATATTTTGGATTTTAAAGTAAATGAGTTTGAACTAAATATCCATGGGTTATAATAACGATTGGTTGGAAAAGAGACCGGGATCAAATATGGGCATACTCTATGTCGATACCGAAAACCACTTTGATAACCGCGTACACGGTGGAGATTCCAGAATGAAGTAGGATGGTGGCGACGATCCTATTGAGGTATGAACATGGACCCGACTCCCGTGAGTTGGCATAAGGTGGCTAAAACAAGAGCGATTCTCGGGCCAATGTGGTAGCACCTCTAATCGGACGCATTTCTTCGATACATTTCTATTACTTTTTGATTGATTTGGTGGCCACCCTTCGATTTTGATTTGGGAGTGTGTTCCGAGGTGGGCGGTAGTGGCTGCTATGCGTTACCACCAGTCCGGATAGCGATTGGTATATCTACCCTGGCATTGCCTCGTTGTGCCGTGTCACCTACCATATCGAGCTTTACTACGAGTTTGGTTTTCTCCCGTAGCCCATGGAGTATCCTCTGGTGGCTTCCCGATCAGGAGGGACTATGATACTGGATGGACTACTGGGACTATTATGTGTTAAGGGCTATATGGGTAACCCCTTAACGCTATTTAAAAGTAAGTTTATTTTATTATTAGACATTATTATAGTAGCAAATATTACTACATAGTAGATAGTCTAATGGACCCTTAAAGGATGGGCGATCCCAAGCATCCTTTAAGTTACTTGTGCATCTTTATTACAGTTCACTTGAGTTGGTTTACATTGTATAAGTATGTATGTCCTGACTCGAGTGTTTTGTGTTTTGCTTTACGCTCGGGTCAGACTGAGTGATACATCATTTGAGACTCACCTTTGGAGTTGGAGCTTTTCTTGGAGATCCAGCTATCTTTTTCGCTTTCAGTTATTCAGTTGATTCCAGAGATGTATTCAGATCTTGTATTTGACTATTGTATTGAGACATCTTTGTATTTGTGATTTCTGTTGTATCTTGTTAACTCTGATGTATACATATATAGTAGCTTCATGAACTACTATTTCTTTGCTTCCGCTACATTGTTATATTACTCTGTGTCTGTGATCTATGATTTATTTTCTGTATATTCTGAGTTTTGCCAAATTTTATTTACAATCTATTGTTTTGAATTATTCAAGTCCGACATGTGTGGATTTATTGTCGATTTGAATGGTCCAAAATAGTGGGTCGTTACAGTTATAATATCTTCTAATAATTACGATGCGACCAACATAGTTTATATTTTCTTTACCCTGTTTATTCTATTTATCCACAGTGATCTTCTTAGTGTACTTAATTTGAATTTGGACTGCGTTGATAGTTGTACATGAATTGCATATTATCTAACTATGTTGAACATTCCTGTTGGGCTTCATATGTTGTATTTTGAAATGAGCGAAGTTCCCTTTTTAGTGTAGACATTGCTAGTTTTTGTCTTGCTATCAGCTTACATAGTTCGTTAGCTTTATATATTTGAATCTGCACAATATATGTTAAAGAAGAAAAATGGGTGTAACAATATATAATTTTAATTTTCTCAAGCAGGCAAACTTGTGATAATAAAAAAACAATAGCGATGGAAATGTGCGCTTATTAATCTATACTTTATATCCTTCTTTACAAGCTTGTTTCAATGATTAGCTAAGCTATTATCCATTTCTACGGCATGCTAACCCTTTTTCTAAGAAGTTAATCCCTATTAGCTTCAGAAAATTTCAATTATAACTCTAAAATCATGAAACCATACTACTATTTCTTACCACATTCATTAACTTCTTTCCAACAATTGTAGCATTTGGAGTCAATGGACCAAGCATTATCTATCAATTTTTTTTTGGACTATGGAAGTTCCTCGTGATTACAGTGCGACTTAAAGAAACATGCTTAAAATAACGCCTACCATTCTTCGTTGCATTCATTGTTACATTCAAGCCTCCTATCCTAGTTGATTTTAGCATAGTCCTTGGTCTGCTCTAGTTTTGTTTTGTCGTCTTTGATCAACTATAACCATAGAACTATGACAGAAACCCCAAATAAATCTAGAGCCGCCGAATATCTTCATAACAGTCGAGTAGCTCTTCATATTCAAGCAATGCTCATGTCAGGAAGCTATGATGATATACTCAATAAATAATGTCCCTGTAATGAGCATTATCATCTCTTGGTGCTCTATAAGCTATCACTCTGTTTCTAATGTATACAAATCCATCTTGAAATTTCATCAAACATTTTCCATTCCTTGGCATTCCAGGATTTGGAATTACAAGTTTAAGGCCTCTAAAACCTACTTTTATGGAAAATCATAAGGAATGCAGTTCATAGTCAAGATAACCTTTTGGTGTTCAGTTTTTCTGATTAACTTAGTGTGCAAGATTTGCACCAATGCAAATGAAAATACCAAGCATCTACATTTTAGCTGTAGCTTAGTCTTTGGTCTTTGGAGACGAGCTCTGACAAAACTAAATCTTTATAGCTCTGTAAGGAATTGTATATAGAATGGTACACTAACTTTAAAGCAACTAGATGGTGATCCTTTAACAACACAAGTTGTTTATATTATATTTTTGGGGATTTTTGGTGATTATACGTATTTTACTAATATATGTTCACTAAAGAATTTCAAAATAGAAAATATCCTAGATGTTGGAAAATCAAATGAACATCACAGTCTAAGAATTCTTAGGTTGATGTTCTGATAGCTCGTACGATTTAAAAACAGGCGAAAATGACCTTTTAGGGCATACTCTTATATGGTGGCATATTTTACATCATCGGAACGAGAAAAATGAGATAAATTGAGCCGTTGAAAAATCATCGTATTTCGATGTTCCTACAAGCCATACGACCATAAAATGTGTGATGAATTATTAAAATAAATAAAAATAAATAGATAACCCTAACCCTCTCCTATAAATGCATGCTACTGTTCATAGCCTCCACCCATACATACTCTCTCTTCCTCCATGAAACCCATCTCACCTCCTCCTTTCCCTTCCTCTTTTATCATGCAAATGGCAACCATTTTGGATAAAGTAAAATGTGGATCTCCTATTTTTCCATGGGGGAATCCAACCATTGTCTATGTTCAACCAAACTCTGCTTGTGGTGGTCGAAAAATGAAAATTCAGTAAAGGGGATTATTTTGTAGATGAATCAAAGTGAGTTTGGAGGGTATGGTTGTGTTCGTATTGGCAAGAGGTGATAGAAGGTGCTAGTTTCATGGTGTTTAATGATATAGTGGTTGTAAAAGGAAATTCTAGCAAGAGATGATCTTTGATGAACAATTTCGGTAATTAACCATTCGAAAAAAGGATAATCTATGATTGTGCATCTCGGCAAAATTAGAACATCGAGGTAGATGGTCTATGACAACACGCACCCCTCGACGCACTGATCCAAAGCCTAGGATGACTTTCAAACTCGTATCGGTACCTAGAAGTACGAGGTATCGGGTTTTTATGACATTACAAAGACCAAAAATAAATAGATATATTCTAAGATATACTACGCTTTCAGAACTCACAGCGGAAGGAACAGAATATAAATATAGAAAATAACCATCTCCGAAAATATCTCCAAACACAGTCTCAGAAAAACAGTACGTAGTCAAATACAGAGTACATAAATATACAACCCGTAGTTTGATAAAATACTAAGAACCGATAAGACAGACAATTACATGGAGAGTAAATAACAGGATAAGCAACTCCCGTGATGAGCTCGCTTCTCCACATATTGAAATCAGGCTAATCACTTGCTACTCTGTCCTCCTATGGTGGGGAAAGAAAGGAAATGGTGGGTCGTACAAAAGTCTAGTGAATGTGTACATGCTTAATATATGGTGATCACGTGCAGTTGATTTTAATTCTACACTATGTGGCCTAGGGTGCTCTACAAGTGTCCGTGTATTCCTAGGGTCCTTCACTTATGGGTTTTTATTTAATACACACATACACTAACTACCAGTGCATGCTCCTACAACGATCAAACTACGGATCAAACCTCAATAACTAACGATCGGCTGAAGCTACTAGAGCTACTCAACATAGAGTCACCCTACAAATTTCCTGTATGGGACTACATCTCATATCACAACTATGCATAACCATCTCGCATATGTTTCCATACTATTTCCACATGAGAATATATTTCCCATAACTACGAGTATATGTACCCCAACTACACATTGAAGGGGGAATCCACATTGCTAACTCATCGGTGTGTCTCATCGTTGCATATGTGTCCACCTCTCAATGGTAGTTTACTCCTCTTATTGCACGCATTGGGATCCATCAACAACACAGTATCTTGTCACGTCAATATTCGTGCAAAACAAGGAACTCCTATTTTATGCCGAACCCGCACACTTCGTCAGGCATCATTCGATATTGCGGGTCCACTCATGTGACTGCCATTTGCGATAGAATCACCACCAATCGAATAATCAACCCTCATTGGGTAAAGATCATTTATCCAACCCTGAAAGTCCTAGCGTCATCTCATAAGGAACTAGCTTCCCTACTATTTCTAATTCTTATATATATACATATAATATAAACAGTTAACTAATATTTAAAACCTGGGCCTTGGGATGAGGTTCAAATAGCGTTTCAGAATGCCTATCGGCACTATAAGAAATTTTATTTTTGGTAGCGCACAAAATACGCTACCAGAACTTACGAAACATTTTAATGAATGCCGCGATAAAACCCGCAACTAAAAATCCATGATATTTAGTTGCATTTATTTCAACGTCACTTTAAATACTTTTATTGCAGCGTTTTTGAAACGCTACTAACCATCTTTGTTGTCGGTTTGCTAAAATGCCACCAAAAGACACTGTTCTGTTATAAAATATTTTGGTAGCGTTTTCTAATGCTGTAATAGAGGGCGCAACTTATAACCAAACCCTGCAGCCGCATTTGTTAAACGCTACCGTATATGTTTTAGATGTTTCTTCGGCACTATTTTTTTTGTTGCATTTTTTTCCGCCGCCATATCTTTTAGTTTTTACCACTTGATAATTATGTAGCTTTTCTAAATGCTGCTAAAAATCTTCTGCCTCTGCTACCTTATTCACCCTCTAATACAATTTGTTCATAGTTTATATTATAACGTAATACATAAACACATACATTTAAGCATAAACACATTCAACAACCACAAAATACATAAACATATACACATTTAAGCATAAACACATTCAATAACCGCAAAATTCATAAACACATACACATTCAAACATAAAAATAGTTAAAGAACCACAAAATACATAAACAACTGCACTAGCATATACACAACTAATTCATAACCGAACAGTAGTTACAAGACAAGAAGGTAACCGTACATAAAGATGTTTACACAACCGAACTACCATAAACTGTATGTCATAATAGTGCTACAGCTAAAGTATCGTAAATAGCTGAACCAAGCAAGTATAATAAACAACCGAACTACCTAACAAGTACCATAAACAAGTAGTGTTGCTGCTGCTCATTTCTTCGGAAATTCTAATCTACCTGTAGACAAACAATAATCAACAATGACACTCAAGTTATAATCAATACTGATACTTTATGCAAATGTGATATTGCAAATGTGTAATGTGATATTGCAAATGTGGTAATGGAGAATCTATCAGCAGCAATACCTGAAGCTATACCTAAAGCTTCATCAAAAATATCAGCAGCATGTCACTATCTGCATAACACATCCAAAATATAATAGGTCAAATAGAAATGGCATGCGTTCAGTGATAAGATAATATGAAGGGCATGCCAGACATATAATAGTTTCAGTAACAACCACACATAATATACACATCAATACAACAAAGAAAGAACAAGTGGCTGGTCAAACATTAATAATATGAATTGCTAGTATGAAACATAGACATCGAATACTCTCCACACCTATTATTCAACTGTCAATACAACACTTTGTCTGCAAATAGTACTATGGTATTTTACGGTCAAGCTTAAATTGTAGACCAGTGGTATCAAATATCATATTTGCAATGTTCACATGCTCGTCATTTTTTGTTAATCGAAGATACATAACTGAAAATGTGTACGATACATATCAAAATTTGGTGTAGAAAAATAAACACGCATTCAGCTGTCTGTGGTTAGCTTATGCAAAACAAAAGGCAAATCATACGTGTTCAATCACGGGTCCAATGCACTTGCAAAATGGAAAAAAAAGCTAGCATTCATTGTGTACGAGAAACTAGCAATATCAACAGAGAAAATAATAAATAAGGTACTGAAAACATAACAGGTATATGATATGCATACCCAAAGATTATAGGCAGAGGAGGTTGTTGTTATGAACTATTAATGTATTTTCCATGAGCAGATTCAAAGGCATTTTAAATTTTGGCTTTTCAACAAAATAAAAATATCGTACAACACACGAAAAACGATCAATTTTCTCGTTTTCCCATCAATTTAAATTTTGTTTAAACTGCAGTGCCTGTAATATATGTTGAAAACGGTAAAAAAAACTCAAATTGAAACCAATGTGCCATTACTTTGGGAATTGACAGTCATGCATAATGGAAGGCATCATGGACATACGAAAATTTTCAAGGCAGCAGACCATCTAAACTAACAGGGATGAAAATTTTGCAACCGACTATTTAAAAATATTTAAAGGAAATCATTTTAAAGCAATATTATGACATATAATCTGACATGGACCAAAATATTTCAATTACATACAGAATTGCATACCTTTCATTTTGTTTTTGTAATGACTTTTGCAATTGTCCAAGCTATGGAACGCCCAAGGCATCTTCCATGCACGTCAACTTCGATGTAGGTCTCCATAGCTCTGCATTTGGAACTCTCACAATTTCAACCCAAACTTTTGCAGCATCACGTCCCAATGGATGACAATGGGCCATCGTTATTGGATCAGTTGAAGCGATAATTCCTTCAGCCACTACTTCGTTCGTTTCACCCACATCAATAAACTTGCATTTAATTTCTTTTGCCAACTTTGCAGTCGGCTGGAAAAAAAGAGATTATTATACAAAATATATACATACACATAAAAACTGAATATATATGCGATATTTATATACACACACATAAATATTGAACATAAATACATCGACACACAAGAACCACAATTATATTCATCATAAATGATAAAAAGAAGAGCTCGTCCGCATTCCATCATTCATCATGTATACTTAAGTTTGAAACCAACAATAAACAGGAACCACTTATACTAAAAGTCATGTTGCCACTTCACAAAAAGATTGGGAACGAGGGCAGAATCATAAATGATATTGAATATCATCAGAAACTATAAATTTTAACATTATATCTTGAATAGACAAAGCCATAAAATTTCACAAAGAGTGGAACTGGAGACAAATTAATAAGAAAACCAATGCATTAAATGAAACCAAAATAGAAATGATGAACAAACAAAATAAATAAGCCATGATCCAAAATAAAGTAACTCATAAATTAGATGTAAAAAATTATACATAAACATGAAATCAAAAAAAATAAAGTATATGAACTTCATGTGATGTAGCATACATTTCCTAAAAAATGATCCAACAAGGAACTTTAATACAATTATTTGATTATTTTTTACTTAAAAAAATAAATAAACCCTAGAAAAACTGAAAAAATATGAAAATTAGCTGTCGATTTATACAAAGAGAGAGAGTGAGGGACACACATATTATTATACTTCTTTTGATTTAACTGCTTGAATGTATCATTGCACCATCATAGGTCGATACATATTTGAAAATTCTAAACTGAATTATGAGCATCATTGAAATTGTAAACTAATTGATATCGCATACTGTGATCTAAATTATCAATTCTTGTTAAGACGATTATAGTTGGATACTGTTCATAAATTTTGGTAAATTGTCTTAGCATAGATTCATCCTGACATCCGAATCATTATATTTTGAAATTTTTGTCATTTCAGAATAAAAAAGTATACAATGCAGTTTAAATTGAACTCAATTTAAGCATAATCTTCAAATTATGTATTAGATAGCTCAGATATCATTAGTTAAAGTAAAATGTTAACATCATATGTTAAGATTGATTAATTACACAAATATCCTAATAATAATTCGATCCAACTTTAAACTAAACATAGTCTCTTTTATAAATTGGCGGTTGCTTCTCCCTACTCTCCATACAAACAACTCAACCAAACATCTCTAGTCCTAATTATAACTACAGTGCAATAAACTCTCCTAAATTATTCAAGTTCAAATTCAATTTCAAACAGAAGAAACAAAAAAAATTAAAACTTGGAGATGGAGAAGAAGGCAATGGTGCAAAAACTGATTCATGGGAAAAAACTTCCAAATATAAACTGCAGAATATTTACTTACATATTCTCATGGTTTCTTCAAGATTATGAGTGTGGTTCAAAAAGGAGAAGTCGCACAATTTACATTCCCATTTAGATTTTCTTTATCAACTTCAACTTTTAATTTTTGGCCATGCTACTTTCCTACCAACTACATCTCTAATGCACGACATATCAAATGTGGGTCGCCACAAGTAAGCATCTTCATTTATTACATTGTCCACCTAAATCACAATGGCAGACGGACCGAGTAGAATACCATTAACAATATGTTATTGATCTCTGGCGTAGATTCTTCCTTCGGCAACTACCCTGTCACCCTTATTCCAACCATAAATCCTGCATTTGTCGTCTTGGGCGCTACTATTACTTTAAAAAGGAGAAGTGTAAATCAAGAGTTTACTAATTAAGTGAAATTATTGTACATGACATATTTCTAAATTAAATTTCTGGAAGACCTACAAAATTATTGTGAATTGTAAAATTTACCGTACTGACTTCATTCAAGTGTCCTCGCAGCACCATCTTAATGCAAGTAGGTGGCCATGCTACTACCTTTTTCTCAGCATTTGCTAATACTGTCATATCAGGTGTAGGCCTCCATAAATAAGTATCTAGTTTTTTGACAAAAATCTATAATAACGCTCACAACATTCGGTCCAATATGAATGCCATTGACAACCTAATTTGGGTCCTTGGACAACACTCTCCCATTGGCAACAACTTCAGAGGTTCCATTCTAATTCAACACCGATCATATGTCGTCATTGCTCTACGATTATTCAACCGAAAATTATATAATTATTAAATACTAAAATCTAAATGTTATTTCTTGAGTAACATAATTATTATTTTTACCAATTTAGGCGTGCTCCCTTCTTTCGAAGTTTCTTTTCCCTGTAGCAAAGCACTAATATTAGGATACTTTAATCTTAGGAGCACTGAAGTGGATATGCACAATTAGATCACAAATAGCTTACATTTGTATTGGACCTATACATGCGAGTCTCTGTGCACAATCACTATTAAATCACAAATAGCAAACAAGCAGTAAATGTGAGTCAATGTACACCATTGTACATGTACTACACTCAAACTACATCTACAAGCCAAATAAAACCATAATCTTTATCAGACCATACTTATAGAGTTTTCAAATTATATAGTATAAACATGACCCAAGTAAATTGAAAGAGTCAATTATACATATTAGTAGTGCACTTCACATCTTTATATTGCAAAATTAAGCACTGCAAACAGAAAGAAAGCACTGCATCTTAAATTTGTAAGACACTGAAATACCCTTTATTTTATATTTTACAGATATAAATTACTTTTAAAAGCTTACCTTTTGGTCCACCAGCATTTGCACCATACTCTTCAATTCCATTATTTGCCGTTGACACCGAGATACTTGTTTATCTCTAGACCAGGCCACTACTAGCTTGGTTAAGGTGCAACTCCTTCCCAGTGCCCTTAGCCGTCTTGGTTTATATGTCCCAATACATGTGCAAGAGCGTCTCCGTTGACATTTAGCGATGAGCTGGACTGTGATAGGCTAGAATTTTTTTTAATCTTCTCCTACATAAATAAATACATGCAGATAATGTACGATGGTAAAATTATAATAGTTTCTGACAATTTTTTATAAACCGATCAAATAAAGAATTCTTATAATAGTATTTTCAGCTTCCGCAATCACTGGTTCACCATTTTTTTTAATGTGAGATTTAATCCAAACATCGGCTCTAGTTATGGACGATGGATCTGGACTTTCTTTTTTCTAAATTTAGAATAACATTAAATAAATAAACTGATAGGTATAAAATAATGCTATACTTAATTAACTAACCATGTTCTCGGTTAATCTAGCCATTCCCCTACGATCAGATTGTGTAGAAGTTGTTTATCCCTAAGGGTCGAATATTTCTCACTTCGTTTCTGAAAATATTGGAAGGTGTTAGAAGTAATTATGAATACCATAAATATTCTTAAACTTGAGTAAATGTGGGTGCTTTGAATTTAAACAATCCAAATGTGCACAGCTCATCATATTTTCCTATCAAAATGATTAAAATTTTGAAATTATGGATCATGATTGTAGAATCAAATTCCAACATGCTTACAAGTTGGTCAACAAATCAAAACAGTTGGCTCTAAAATCCAATGGACAGTGACCACTGGTAAGCTAGCTTGCTTAAGTTGATTTGATTATTACATATAAGTTATACAACAAAGAATAGTACACAGGCAATCAGTGGTTCAATTTTTAATATGTATTATTATATTGCTTGATATCGACATGTTATATGTTGCTTTACATTCAACATATGAATAAAAAACATTTCTTAATTTTACCTTAAACTCCGGACTTGTTTTCACCTTCACAAACTTTCTCCATTCATTCATGATTTTGATGTTGGTAGGTTTCAATTTAAGTCTTTTCTCTTCGTTCTCAGCTTTATTTTATTTTTGAACCAATCTGCTTTTGAGGATCTCCAAATTGCTCCCATTTGTTGAAATACTGCTTTTCTTGGCCAATCCTTTTCCAATTTAAATCTAACCTGCAATAATACATGAAAACATGATATTAACACTATAAAACATGATAGTAACAATACCTAGTTTATCAAGCAAAGGTATGGTTGGAATATTTTGAAGGAATCTCTGCTAAAGCTTTGTGTTGTTGTAAAACTGTTACTATATACTATAGTGGGATGAAAGAATAAATTATAGTTGGAATGCTCATGAAACCTTGTGACCACAGTTTGAAACATAGAGATCGCCATGAAGACAATCGTCATGTACGAATAAAATTATAATATGAGAGGTAAAGTATATAAGTGAAAAAGATACACTCTTTCAACCCCTCTTTCAATGTTGCATCAGGCACATTTACCATCAAACATTTACTTTAGACCAATCAAGTCTAGAAACATTGATGACTTTAGCATACACATTTGAAGTCCTGATCACTGTACCTTATTATATGAAGCATATCTTAATGTGATCACTGTGCTTTATTCTGTAATGAACTGCCATGTTAACGTAACCATCTAGCTACAAAATTATTATAGAAATACACCAAAGGAATTATAAGGACGAGGAGCTATTCATCGGAGCTCTTGACGATGATAAGGTCGAAGATTCGCTCCCAATGGATAAATCCGATGATGTTGTGATTACCGGCACCTCCGAACGCGCCGATGAGATTAGCTTGAAAGAGTGCATTGAAAAGGAGGAGTTGCTGAAGAAAAAGGCAAAAACTGATCCCGTCGAGGTGGACATCGATGATCCACACCTTGTGCCACTACAAGTTATTCCACCTGGCGGGTCGATTCCCAGTGAACTTCCTTCTACCTCTGTAAGCTCTTCTGCAAAAGGTGACATAGGATCTAGGAAGAGAAGCATTAGCTCCTGAAAAATCCAAAAAGGAGAGGAGGTCGAAGAAATAGCCGTCACTTAGGCTTGGTGTGTATATAGTTTGCATAGCCGTTTGTTCGTCGTTTCTTTCATTAGTTGTGGTTGTACGGGTATGAGTCCCATTTTTTGAAATAACTTGTACCACAATCTTGAAACCTGTCATGTGAATAAAAGTTTTTATTTCCTGTTGAGCTTTCATATTAATTGCTATTTAAGTAGTTAAACTATTACTTTCCATTCAATGTACTTGTAATTCGTTGTTTATTAATTCTGGTAACAATCCACCAGCTATATCCTAAGGCCTCCATGTGGTCAGCGGTTTTTAAGTAACTATACTCCTTCTCCCAGTCTTAGGTTAGCAGGGTTAGATGTTGGATGGTCGAACTCCATCCTTAGCGAGTTTATACTCCTCCCATCGGTTTCAGGCCGGAGTTCATGGAATAGTGAATGGTCGAACCTCACTCATCTATCTTTTTACGTTCATATCCACACTTTGGGGATAAGAGTTAGTTGATAGGTGGTCGAATCACACCCAATTTGTGTTTGTACTCTAGTCCGCACTTTGGGGACTTAGAGTTTTCGTAGGTGGTCGATTTACAATCGATTTACGTTTATACTCATATTCGCACTCTAGGGACTTATAATTATTTTGCGGGTGGTCGATTCACACCCGATTCACATTTATACTTTGGTCCGCACTCTGGGGACTTAAAGTTATTTCGCGGGTGGTCGATTCACAGCCCATTAATGTTTATACTCCAGTCTACATTCTAAGGACTTAGAGTTATTTCACGGGTGGTTGATTCACATCCGAATAATGTTTATACTCCAGTCCACACTTCGGGGACTTAGAGTTATTTCGCGGGTGGTCAACTCATACCCGATTTATGTTTATACTCCATTCCACACTCTGGGGACTTAGAGTTATTTCACAGGTGGTCAATTCACACCCGATTTATGTTTATACTCCAGTCCACACTCTGGGCACTTGGAGTTATTTTGGAGAGGACTTGGAGTTATTTCAAAGAGTAGTAGGATCATACTCTCCTTAATAGATTGATTTTCCCCCAGGGTCTGGGGTTTGATTTAGCAAGTGATCGGTCGTATCACGGTCGCTCTCATTTTATCTCAGTTCCAAAGTTTGGTAGGATTTATTCAATCATCAGATGGTCAGCCACATTTATTCCTCGTTGTGTATCCCATCCGTTGGATTATAAATGGGGGTTATCAAATGCATAGTGGACTAAGCTCATCTAGTTTAGTCCCATTGGGAACTAGCGTAACTGATTTATTTCAAACTCCGGGTAAACATCTGGAAAATCAAATGCTAAAGCCAATTCTGAAAGCAAATACAACTGAAATGAAAAAGAAATAAACTAAGTGAAATAGCATCGTAGATGCTCGCTATTCCACGCCCTTGGAAGTGGATGCCATCGACAGTCGCTAGCTTGAACGTTCCCTCTCCAAGCCTCTGTTCAATGACATATGATCCTTCCCAGATTGGATTCATGTGTGATGTGGTAAGAAAAACTCGTTTCAGGATGAGATCGCTGATTTCAAAGGTTCTAGGCCGGAGTTTAATGTTGTAATATCGGGCAACCAGTGTCGATGTGTAGCTGCCCTCAGATCGGCTTTCTCGTGCTTCTCATCTATAAAGTCAAGATATTCCAAGAGGAGATCTTTATTCATTTTGGGATTGTAGTAAGTCACTTGACGAGAAGGAAATTCGAGCTCAATAGGAATGACGGCTTCATAACCGTAAGCAAGGGCGAATGGAGCATGGACAGTCGTGGACCTGTGAGTGGTCCTATAAGCCCACAGTGCTGTAGGGAATTCATCCACTCACTATACCATACTACCCATTTTGCCACACCCCAATGCGGAAAAACTGCCACGGTCTTGAGCCATGGCAATTTTACCACGGTTTTGAGCCGTGGTAAAATAAATTACAATGGTTTCTGGCCGTGGCAATTTAGCAATGGTCTTAAACCGTTCCAATGTTATCAATTTTTTTCCACCCCTTACTGTGTATACCAAGCTCACATCTTTCTCAAAAAAAGAACGCCCCCTTCCAAAATTAACCCGTGAACCCTAGCTAAATAATTTCCATCCCGCACCCTAACTCTCATCAATTTTCACCTAAATCCCCATCGTTCTGACATAAACGTGAATAGCTCGTATTCTCAATCAAATCGCATAAATCTAGGTTCTCACTCAAAAAGTTCTTCTTGCTTTCGAGGAATAGATGGTTATTGTATTGAATTTTGGTATTCGAGGAGACTGGTATAGGAAGACAAATCGAACTTTTGAAAACGCACAGATCAGTTGAAGTGTAGAGAAGAGCAAAGCAACTTATCAAGTAAGGGGTTAAACAAATATGTATCTTCAAAAAATTCTTCCTTTTTTGTCTGTGTTTTGAGAATTTTAACTAAAACTGTGATATACGAACAGATTAACTAAAAATGGTTTTGATTTGCGATTTGGGTTGTGGGTGCTTTTGCGAATTTGGTTTGCATCTAGGATGGTGTTGATTGTATCTTACGCATTTGATGGGGAGAGAATTGTAGGGATGATGCAGTTCTTCGTCTATTGCAATTATGATTTCTATACATTATTAGTTATTTACAGTAATCATTATATGCTAGTAGATTTACATCTGTTAAAAATATCAGGAGACTTTTGTTTTGGTTAATGTACTAGGAATTGCAAATTTTAAGAATTATTGATTAATTTATTAGTTTCGAGAGGCGTTAATTTAAAGCTCAGTTTAACATATTGTGAATTTACTATTCAGAAACCAGAACATCCACCTGTTTCTACACTTAATCGAAGCATCTTTTCAGCATTTGATGCTTCTTTCTATTGCAATTATTTTAATCTCTATAATCATGGTAAAAATGATGAATAGAGCAAGATGCTAAATAGAAAAGTATTTTACAAGACATGGAAAAGTTTGCATATGTTGTTCTAGTTTAAATAACAATTATATTGGATCACTTCCAATCTTCCCAAACAAAGTTAATTATTGCAGGATAGAAAACATAGCTTATTCGAAAGGCACAATTTTGAAAATAACTCAAAACTTTTAGATAAAGAGGCTAGTTCATGTGGGTTCAAAAATAGTTAAGTATCAAAATAATCTTAAATTATGTAGGCAATATGTTAACTGGTTTAACATCAGAACTTATGTGCTTCTATGAAAATGTATACTGCTATGATTCTTTGTAAGAAGGAAAATACTGATGAGGCGACTGACAATTTAGATATTCTTAATGGTTAGATTAGAATATCTTATGTGTCTTATGTTCAACTCTGAAACAAAGTATAAAAGCCAAGAGTAGACACAAAGCACTTAGTTGACATGTTCCATAGTTAAAAAGGTTAAATAGCAAAAAAGGAGATAATTTGTTATAGGTTATGATGCTAAATTTTTATGCAATCGTTGAAGTCTAAATGGATTCAACTATTTGATACAGCAATACTTGTAATGTTCAACCCAATACTTACTGAAAGGTATAAAATAATTACTAACTTCTTAAATCTCTAATCATATTAACCAACTTCAGTATGCTCATCGGAAATGTGTTCAAAGATGGTGCAATGAAAAGGGCGATACAATGTGAAATCTGCCTCCAGGTTTGTTCATTTCGGAATCTATGTTTAGTAAACATCAGAGATCAGCTCATCATGCATATGTTTCTTCTGTTGACTAATATACATTAATGCAAATAAAACAGCAATTTAAGCATGACTACACAGCTCCTCCAAAGTTGTTTGAGTATGGAAGAATACCTTTAAGCCTCAGGTAAACAATATTTGTGTTATGTACATGAATTCATCCAGCTCACACAATAAGTATTGTATCATGATTGTTAAGATTAGCTAGTCTTATAGTTGTAGTATTATAGGAGAAACTGGGAGATTTCACGCCGTGATTTACATAACCACAGACTAATAGCAATAGTTCAAAACAGATCAACACATTCTGATGATTATGCATCTGCAAGCACAAGGAGCATCTTCTATTGCCGTGTTGTAACCCTACTCGTAAGTTGCTCTATTTAAAGTATAAAACAAGTGAAAGACGAAAATGTAGCATCTTTGTATAGAGACCAAATCCTCTGTCTCATGTGCCACAATGAATCTCAGTCATTCATTGCAACAAATTGATGAATTTGTGTGTCCCACTATGTTTGATAAATGGTTGGTGATAAAAAATGAATGGTTAAGATCATCGTGACACATAAGGATAGACAGGAAGGGAACAGAGGATTTGATGTCTCTACATATACTTGTGTACTAACTAAACCAACTATGCTTTAATTACAGTTAATGTTTCTTTTGCTTGTTCGCAACATCCTTCCTTTTGTAACCGGTGAAATTGAGCAGTGCTCGGTGGTACTACTTATAGTAAGTTTGTGAATATGTTAGTTCTTTGTGCCTTATTTTAAGTCTAGTATCTAAAATACATTCAATACTCAATGTCTGATGAGATGTAATGAAAAGAAAAACAAAGAATTGGAAAATAGACTTGGGTAAAAACTGAGTACACCATTTTTTATTTATTTTTTATTTTTGAATTTTGTAGCTATTGTTTTTGAGGACCTTTGGAGTTATTCTACCTCTTTACGTCATGCTAAGAGCAGTAACCACTTTTCAAGACCGACGCGTCCAACAGGTTTTACTGGAGATTCTTGGCAGATAAAGGATTCGTCTTTCTGCTCTGGCAATGATCCAAAGACTGCTGCACTTTGGGATTAGCAGCCATAAAAGAAGATGCTTTGTTGAATGCTTTGTTCAACATATCATTGATGAGAGAAACTCTAATACTTTGCAAATCCTCAATAGCTGCTTCCGTGTTTGAAATGGCTTGCAGGTCTTCAGTAATCTCCGAATGGGTAGGAAGAATATTTGATTTCTCTTGAATTTCTGTTACTATTTTGAGGGAAAACACGCTCAGTGTGGAAACTTTCAGGGATGACCGACGAAGACATGGAAATCTACTGTTGGGCAATATTAGACTCAGAAGCAATCTCATTCGAAACTGAAGGGACCTGAGTCAAGATAAGGAACATTCTCCGCAAAAACTTGAGTTTCTTTAGGAATCCAGGTTTTAATCATTGGACATTATTTTGAGAAATGTACAAAATAGCGACAATTCTCACCCAGAGGTGGAGGATTTTCATAGTTACCTTCTTCAGACCAGGAACAAGACCTGCCAATGTCTGCATATTGAAAATTACGTGCATTTATTTTCATTCCTTTTTCTTCTACAAAATCAAATTCACGTCAACTTATATGAAACCATCCATAACTTTTTGTCTGCAAATAAAAAGATTATTGTGAGCTATAATGTTAAGCCATAAGCATTTGCTTAACTGTATATATTATTTTATTAACTGTTATGGTTTAGTTTATATTTGGTTTTTCATTATTTTCTTAGCCTCTGTTGTTTTGATGACTTAAAACTCACGTCAAGATGGCTTCAAGCTCACATCAAGGTGGAATTTGGCAATTGTTGGTTGCAGATCAAAAAGCTCAATATATTGTGAGCAATGATAGAAATGCAAAGATGGCTAAGGTAAAGTAGGCAAGAGAAGCAGAGAACATAATTTTGTGCACTTATGGAAATGGAAAGTGTAAGTAGACATTTCTCATGTCTTTTTAGGATAATTAGTTATGCCTATTTAGTTTTTGGTTAGTATATTTTTCATGGTTCAGTGCAACAACTACATGCGTTGTTAGACTTATTCTAATAGTTATTTATTTCTTAAATTTAAGTTTAACCCAGAACATCTTCTGAACACAAACAAGTCTAGTGAATAAATAGGTTTTCTTTGTAGTGACTACCTTTTCATTTTTCAAGCTTTTACTCATTAGTGATTCTGGAACTGGAAATTCATGTCTTCATCTATGGTTTGCGGTAAAATCTCTTGATATTTTCTGTCTGTTACATCATTGGGTAGCATATCAGTAATTAATGTTTGCTGACATCCTTTCGTATTATTTTCGTATATTGACTTAATGTTTTCTTGAGAGGTTTTTTTCTTTCTTTGTTTACTTTGTGTGCAAGTACGTGTTGAATTGGTCTAACAGTTTCTTTTTTTTTTGGGTGCGGCTTAATGTTTTCTAACTTGTTCTACCATATTTTTATTGTGCTTTTGTATAATGAATGGTGCTGAATATACTCTATGTTGATTTTAGTAATTTTGTCACCGGTAATCCTACTTAACATATTTTGACACTGCGAACCATATATTTTTTTAATTTTTTTATATATTTAATGCAGTTGAAACGTGATTTCCTACTGCTGTATAACCAACTTTTTCGAATCTGCTACACGGTCCTCATTACACTCCAATTAAATAGACATTGGACGAAGACATTATGTTGTTTTCCCTATCCTAATACAATGGAGAATTTGTCAATTTGCGTATGTTCTTTTCAAATCTGTTTCATTGTGTGTGTGTGTATAAGTGTGTCAATTTGTGTTAACAATAAATATAAACCGTAATTATATGACCCAACCCTCAAATATGACTGCTGTAAATACTGAACGAACTATAGTCTATATAGTTTGCTAATATGATCAATGTTTTAGATATATGAGCGTAATCCAAATGCTTCGTTAACACATAAACATTGATGCAGTACTAAAAGCTTGCTTTTACTCTGGAAAACTAACTAAACGGTGTACCCAAGAGCATCTCAACCAAATTGGTGGATCAAAGCAAAGTTAGAGGCTTAAATTAATTTTTATCAAGCAATGATATTTAAATTCCTAATATGGATTTATAACAATAATGTCCTATTGATTTATATATGAACATTAACCTCCATTTTGTAATTTTTATTATATTATTTCAAATTTTGTTAGAATATCAGAAAAGATAAATGAATTTAATTTCATTCAACCTTTTATATAGTTTTATCATCTTCGCCATTAATGTCATTAAACATCTGTCAAACCATAAAAATACAAACTCTTTTATAAATCACAAATTAGAGTGCATTTTCTGTACACTACATACTTCTCAAAGCTCTCACTGGATTCTCTAAATACATGTTTTTTTAACCAAACTCAATCTTATTATAGTTTTAGTTGACTTTTAAAAAATGCCTATAAAAATAATTCACTTACTTGCAAGTTGAGTTGTTTTACATTATATGTATGTTATCTAAGGTCTGCTTTCATTACGAGGCTCCAGCAGATGTTTAATCTGCATAACTACTAAGCCGACTCTGGGTATACCCTTTTTTTTAACATTCAATCTTATACTTTCGTATTATAAATGCGAATGTTATATTTGTATGCAACCATGATTTAGTTTATACGTGTCATGGTTCGTTGCCATTAGCTTTATTATCTCATTATTTATTTGAAAACTGTGAATAAATTTGTCCTCTATCATCGATAGATGTTGACGATGTCATCAGAAAGATTTCAAAAGATCTAGAAGGAAGCTCTGGCTGAGTACAAACAGTACTTAGTTCAGGTTACCAAGTACCAGGCTGCACAAAATTGCAAGGTATGCATATACATTTTCTCAAGTTAATGAACAAAATGTAATAGATTAATGACATTTTGATGGGTGCATTTCATGTGTAGACATGGATAGTGGGTAAATGGATTACACCGAAAGAGCACTTATGGAGAGTTAGCTGCAATGAGGTTGCATGAAGATGTACAGGGTCTCAATATGTGTAAGGTACAATTTACTTCATCTCAAACTGTATCCTAAATGAAAGCAGTCAGAATAATGAACTATTATAGGCATATGTACAAGTATGATTTTATGTTATGATGAATTAGATATGATAAAGTTATGATTTACAGTATACAATGGACAGAGGAGTGGTTTATGCATGCCATGCTTTTACCATAAAACTTTTGCGGTCTCCTTCAGTTTTGGTGTCGAAAATGGTGGTGGTGAGCAAAGATGGATCCGGTAACTTCACCACAATAACTGCAGCAATACCTGCCTCTAGCCTTTTTCAATCGCTTCTTCAAAATGGACTTTATGATTTTGTTTACAGCTTCAACCTATCTATTTGCTTGAGGGTGAGCAACCACCATAAATCTCTTTTCAATACGATATCTCTGACAAAAGTCTTTGAATTCAATACTGTTTAATTTAGTCCCATTATCTGTTACAATAGTTCACAGAAGACCGAAGCGGCATATGATGTTTCGAACAGTAAAGTTGATTACTTTCTTAGTCGTGATCATGGATAAAGGTTTTGCTTCGGCCCATTTGGTGAAGTAATCAACTGCGATGATAGTGTACTTTGCGCCACCTTTAGAGATCGGTAAAGAATAGATAATGTCTATACCCCACATGGTAAACGGCCATAGGCTGACCATTTGCGTGATTTTCATTGGCGGAGCTCTTGGAACTTTTGCATATATCTGGCATTTATCACATCATCTTACATAATCAGTGGTGTCTCGATTTACAGTTGGTCAATAATACCCGTAATGGAGTATTTTCTTAGCCAGAGTTTGCCCCCTAGTGTGATCGCCACATTCCCCTTCATGAACTTCCCTAAGAACACGTTTTATCTCATCATGAGCGACACACTAGAGTAGGGGAACAAAGAAACCTTTCTTGTACATAATTCCTTCCTACATGATATACCGCAAAGCTTTACGAAGGACTTGTTGCTTTTCATTTCTTTTATCTAGTTGGACTCCATGTAGCAAATAGTCTTTGATCGAAGTCATCCACGATTCCCACTTAGGCTCCGCCTCCAATGCCCGATCGATTTCTATCTTGTTTATACTTAGGGCATTTAATAATTTGACCTAAACCAAGCTCATTTGTTATGCATCATTGGTGCTAGCAAACTTTCCCAATGAATCAACCTCTCTGTTTCGATCCCATGGAATGTACGAAATGTCATAGTACTCAAATTCTGCCAACAACCCTTGGACTTGGGTAAGTTATGGGGCAGCCGTTGTCCCTTAGCTTAATAATCTCCCCTAACTTGATACACTACACACCGCGAATCGCAAAATATTTCAAGAGATTTTATTCCAAATTCTCTGGTGAGTTTAAGTCCAGCAATCAAAGCTTCATACTCAGCTTCTTTGTTTGTAGCTGGGAAATCAAGCTTTAAAGCATAATAGATTGACTGATTTTCAAGAGTTACAACCACAATTCTAGCTCTAGAACAATGATCATTAGACGCTCCATCAGTATACAATTTCCACCGTATGGTAGGGATTTCGCTGCCTTCCGGAGGATCATCCTGTGCAGTAAACTCTGCTATAAAATCTACCAGTGCCTATCCCAGTATAGCCCTTTGAGGGAGATAAGTAATATCAAATTGACTGAGCTCGATATTCCACTTCAGCAACCTTCCAAACATCTCAGGTCGTTGTAGGACCCGTCATAACGGCTGGTCGGTGTAAACATTGATTGGATGCACGTGGAATTGCGGACGAAGCTTTCGTGATGCAATCAGTAAGCAATATGCTAGTTTATCTATTTTCGGATAGTTCCTTTCAACTCCCGTTAATCGTTTGTTGATGTAATACACCGACCTCTGGATCCGATCCTCCTCGCGAAGCAATGCGGCACTTATGGTGTGTGCCAATATAGCCAAATAAATATACAAATCTTTATGATCCACTGGCTTTGACAAGATAGGAGGTCTCTCCAAATGATTTACCGAAGCCTGAAATGCATCTTTACAGTCTTGCATCCGTTCGAAGTTTCTTTCCCCTTTCTTAATCAAATCAAAGAAAGGAATTGCATTTGTCAGTTGCCCTAGAGATAAATCGGTTTAAAGCAGCAACTTTCCCATTCAGACTTTGTACTTGTTTGATAGTCTTTGGCGCTTGGATATCGCGGATAGCCTAAATCTTCTCAGGATTAGTTTCTATTCCACGGGCATTAACAATAAAGCCTAAGAATTTCCCTGATGCAACACCAAAATAACACTTCAAAGGATTAATTTTCATCTTGTAATGTCGGAGGATGTCAAACATTTCTGCCAAGTCTCTAATGTGGTCGCTTGATCGTCGTGACTTCACGAGCATATCATCTACATACACTTTCATTGATTTTTCAATCTGATCTTTAAACATCCCGTTGACCAAGCCCTGATAAGTAGCTCCTGCATTCTTTAATCCAAACGGCATTACAACATAGCGATACAATCCAACATCGGTAATGAAACTGGTGTGCTCCTGATCGGGGATATGCATCGGGATTTGGTTATATCCGAAGTACACATCCCTGAAAGATAGCAATTCATGTCCTACGGTTGAGTCCACGAGCTTGTCGATCCTCGAAGGGGGAAAACTATCTTTTGGACATATCTTGTTCAAATCTGAATAATCAATGCATGTTCTCCATTTCCCATTCGCTTTCTTCACAAGTACAAGATTAAATACCTATTTAGGATAGAGGGTGTCACGGATAAACCCATTGTCTTTTACTCTATCCACCTCCTCTTCGAGAGCAGCAGATCTCTTCGGATCCATGATGCGTCTTTTTTGCTTCATCGGGACATGCCTCAGATCAATATTCAATGTACGGCTCATAATGGCAGGCGAGATTCCACACATGTCAGAGTGAGTCCAAGCGAACACATCTAGATTCATTCGAAGAAAACCAGCAAGTTCTTTCATCATCCGAGTGCTGAGCTGTGACCCAATCTTTAGGACTCGTAATGGGTCATCATGGCTGACCGTGATATCAATCGTCAGCTCAACCGGTGCAGCCTTGATCTCTTTGGGCTCCTCTTCAACATCTCTCGAATCTATATCCCTATAGAACCGACTATGGTGCCCGAGTCAAGGCTCAAGCGCTAGTTGTCAATCTTCGGTAGGTTGGATGCAGACAGTCTTATCCACACCCTTACCTTTTTCTTTGCGTTGAGCTTCCCTCAACTCAGCTACATAACAGGCACGTCCAGTCGCCTGATCGCCGTGAACAACTCCAACTCCATTATCTATTGGAAAGTTCAAAGTCAAACACCATGCAGCAAGAGCTGCTCGGAATTCAGCTAAGGCCAGTCGACCTAGAAAAACATTGTATGGAGAGTCAACCGAAAACAACAAAAGGCAAAATCCGCACTCTCCTTTGTTCACCTTCTCCCAACTCTATAGGTAATTCCACATAACCAACAGCTTCAGTTGCAACACCGTAAAAATCGTGTATACGAGTAGACGGTTTTAAATCTTTGGCTTCCATCCTCATCTGATCATAAGCCTTTTTGAAGATTATATTTACTGAACTTCCACAATCAATCAATATCCTTCTCACCAAAGCAGGGCCAACCATGGCCGAAATGACCATTGGGTTGATTGTCAGAGCCTCTACCTTATCTGCATCTCTTTTCCTAAACACAATATCATTCGTCATCGTATGCTGCTGAATTGCTAGGGCTCCATCATCCGTATTCGAACAGCATTCAAAATCCATACGCCTAATCGTGCTAGCATAGCGCTCCATCTCTTGCCAACTCTTCTCTGTTGGATGCGATCCTCCGACTATTGTATTTATCACCAGTTTTCCACCAGTCCGCGCAGGTTCCTCAGCACTACGTGGTGCTTGTCCTCGGTTGGGATCAGATGTCCCCTGCCCGCCATCCTACCGGGATTTCACAAACTATTGTAATTTCCTTTCTCGAATCGTCTTTTCTGTAAAATCCTGGAGATGCCTACATTAATTTGTATTGTGCCCATTGCACTCGTGAAACCGATAATATTTCCTGGTCTGTTTCTGCTTCTCCGTTGATTTTTTCAGAGGCCACTACCTATACTACATGGTATTGCAAGTAGGCAGATAGATATTCTCTAAGGATGTATTCAATGGCGTGAAAGCATTATGCATTGGAATTCTAGGCTTAAATCTTCCAAAATCCCTCTTTCATTCATGGTTTCTATCACCACCTCTCTTTTGCTGATTTGGTTTATTCTGGACATTCACTTGGACTTTTCCAGAACTATCATCAGACTGTTTTATTGCAATGTTACTCTGTACTCCCTCTTCACTTGGTCCCACAACATTCTTTTTTCTAGAGGATGTGGCTTCATCCTTCCTCAAATATTGTGCCGCCTTTGCATAAAAGCGCTCCATCGTTGAGGGCGGCTTACCAACTAACCAATCGCTAAAATCAGACTCTGGGTCAATCCCTCTCATCACGGCTATGAGTATCACATGATCATTCGGATTACTGACCTTCATAACAGCTGTGTGAAATCTCTCTAAATAATCTTTCAACGACTCTCTTGGAGCCTAAATCATGTTGGAAAGGGACATCAGATCTTTGGGACGAGTCGCGTGCGTCTGAAACTGCTCCACAAACTTGGTTGCCAAATCATCGAATCTAGAAATTGATCGTGGGGGTAGTCTCGTGAACCACATCGTTGCTATTCTGGAAAGAGTTATGGGAAAGGATCTACACTTGATCGCATCATCAGCTCATGCGGAATCCGTCAACCATTCGTATCTCATGATATGCTGCCTGGGGTCGGTTTTTCCCTTGTAGGCAAGCATTGATGGCATGTTGAATCTCCTCGGATATTCCGCATGTAGAACATTATCAGTGAATGGGGTATGACTTCTCCAAATTCCCCAGTCATCGTTAGCCAAGCCCTGGTTCTCTCTCACCAATTATCTGACCATTGCCGATAAGTCCGGTGTTTGGATGGTTGGCGCTAAGCGGTGGTCGTGTTCCACCTCACATGAACGGTCTGGTTGATGTCTGCGGGACGTTTCACGCCTTCTTCGTTCACCATCTTCCCGATGCACATCTTGTACATTCATTCCATCATCATTCCAGGGAGGTACTTGATCAGTATTCAATCGAACTCCATCATCCAAACTAGCAGAAACATTTCCATCTCGACTCCTAAGATGTATGGGGGAAATCCCTCCTCTGGAGGAGGGATCGGTAACGATCCCTAAGGTTTGGTAACGATCCCTATGGAGGGATCAACACCGATCGTTCCTAGCATGCCGCGATGGTCTGCCAAGTGACTCTCTGAAGTTTCTGCACGATATTCTTCTACCCTGCGACACCTATACCTATGATATTCATCTGATGAGCTAGAAATTTCCGATGCCAAGTAAGGAGTGGGATCCCTCCTAGCTTTTCGTATCTGTTGTTGAGTAATTTGGTTCATCAAGTTGATATTGGTATGAATTTGTTGATTTAGTTGTCGACGGCTGATGCAGCGGAAATGACAGAAATGAATACAACGATGAAAGTAGCAATCGGTGGATTGAAAATACCAAACGCCCAAATCCGTTGATCACGAAGATACCAGATTCTAGCAATCTTCGACACGTTGATCGCGCACGATACCGTGAGAGAAGATCTACAATCCTTCGAACGTTGATCAAGCACACTTGATTCCGTGAATTGGCTTCAACAATCGTTGATTCGAGCGCACTCGAATGCCGAAAGTGGAGATAAGAGATAACACTCAACTACCAATTTAAGAAGAGGCACAAAGCACTCAAACAAAGTTTTATTCAAAATCAACTAAGTTTACAAATGACCCAACATCCCTATTTATAGGGTTACAACTCACACGACTCAACACCTGACCACACATAGGTCGCTAACGACCTAAACATCTCGACCTACGACCTATACTCACACAACATTTGTACAGACCACACGATCTAACATAGGTCGTTGACGACCTTAACAGACACGAGTTATAACAAAATACAACATAACAAAATACAACGAATTTCAACAATGCGACTCAACTTATATACAACACGACCTAAGACAGCAGCGACCTAAGGAATGCTTGCATCAGAAGTTCCAGCGACTTAAAGATCAGCGACTTAAGAAAATAGCTTCTGGAAATCTTCACGCGACCTAACACTTGAGCGACTTAAGGAAACCTCCTCCAGCGACTTAAGGTATCTCAGCGACCCAAGGTCTCGCGACCTACTCTTGAGCGACCTAAGGCCTCGCGACCTAATGCATCACAATGTGTTACATTACTTATCTCGTTGGATCGTGGTTTGATAGGTCGAGACTTCGTTAGGTCGTAACACGCTAGCGACCTAGGGCATAACTCAAGCGCTGCCTCATGTTTAACTGCACCATCGTTAGGTCGCAAGCGACCTAAGGCAAACGACCTCCCTTGATGTGCTGCAACTTCTTCCATCGTTTCATCTATCCCGTTAGGTCGCGTAAGCGACTCAAGAAGGCGCGACCTAAAGCATAACATGCTATGTTGTTGGTTGTCATAACTCGGACGCGACTTAGGGTATAAGTTGCTAGGTCGCATAATAAGGTGCGTTGCATCATCCTCCCCGGGTTGGAAAGAATTCGACATCGAATTCACATTTTCCTCTTCATCGACACACCTTTCCCCATAATACGGAATCAAGTATTTGACATTGAAAACATCAGAAGTATGAACATTATCCGGTAATCTCAACTGATATGAATTCTCATTGATCTTCTTCAAGATTTCCACTGGCCCAAATTTTCGAGCTTTTAACTTGTTGTAAGTTCCCACTGGAAAACGATCTTTCATCAAAACGGCATAAACCAAATCACCTTCTTTGAAGTTCACACTCCTTCGCTTCTTATCCGCCAGTTGTTTATACTTCTCATTTGATGTGAGCAATCGTTCATGGACAGTTCTGTGACACTCCTGCAACTCATTTACTAATTCACAAGCTCGCTTTACAATTCCCTTCTGATATGGCACTGTCGTCAAATCCAACGGTCCCTTCGGAATTGCTGAATATACAACTTGAAACGGACTGAATCCAATACTTCGATTGACTACATGATTATGTGCAAACTCCGCCTGACATAACTTCATATCCCAGCTCTTCAAGTTATCTTTCACAAGACATCTCAACAAGTTTCCCAACGATCTGTTAACCACCTCCGTTTGCCCATCAGTTTGCGGATGATAGGCGCTACTAAAATTCAGCTTCGTTCCAACCATCTTCCACAGACTCAACCAAAAATGACATAGAAATCGCGTATCCCGGTCAGAAACAATGGATTCAGGTAGCCCATGTAGTCGATACACTTCCTTAAAGAATAACTGAGCAACACGGACTGCATCCGCAGTTTTTTTACAGGCTATGAAATGCGCCATCTTGGAAAATCTATCCACCACCACATATATGGAATCATTCCCACGTTGAGTTCTCGGCAAACCCAAAACAAAATCCATGCTAATATCAACCCATGGTCTAGTAGGCACGGGTAATGGCATATATAACCCTGCATTTGTAGCGGTTCCCTTCGAAACTTGACAGATATGACATCTCTCCACAAATCTCTCAACTTCTTTCCTCATTGACGGCCAAAAATAAGATTGAGAAATCAACTGCAATGTACGATCTCTACCCACATGGCCTTCTTCATGTAACTCCTTCACAATTTTCATCCGTAAACTGCAATCTGGTACACACAATCGATTTCCTTTAAATAGAAAACCATCCACCAACACAAACTCATCCGTCTCCCCTTTCTTGACTTCATCTACAATCTTCACAAAGTAAGGATCTTCAATAAAAAATTCTGGAAACACATCAAACAACGTCACTTCAACCTTCATTGTAGTCAACAAATGATTCCTTCGACTTAATGCATCTGCCACATGGTTTGTAATTCCCGACTTATGCTTCACCACAAATGTAAATTGTTGCAGGTATGCAATCCACGATGCATGCCTAGCTGAAATTTTCTCCTGCCCTTGCAGATGTTTCAAAGCTTCATGATCAGTATATAAAACAAATTCTTTATGAAACAAATAATGTCTCCAATGTTTCACGGCTTGCACAATAGCATAAAATTCCACATCATATGTATTATATCTCATCTTGGCTCCAGAAAGTTTCTCACTGAAATATGCAATTGGTCGTCCTTTCTGACTCAACACCCCTCCAATCCCAACTTTAGATGCATCAGTATGTAACTCAAACAATAACTGAAAATCTGGTAATACTAGAATTGGTGCTGTCGTCAAAAGTTCCTTGATCCGCTCAAAAGCAAATCCTGCTTCCTCCGACCATGAAAATTGCTTCCCCTTCATACAATCAGTAACTGGTGCCATCACGCTACTGAAGTGTGGAATAAATCTTCGGTAGAATGATGCTAAACCATGAAAACTTCTAACTTCTGTTATCGTCCTGGGTTGTGGCCAATTTCTGATTGCTTCAACTTTATTCTGATCCACTTGTATACCTCCTTCTGATATAACATATCCCAAAAATAAAACACTATGCGTCATGAATACGCATTTCTTCGTTGCAGCATAAAATTGTTCCTGTCACAGTATCATCAACACTTCTCTCAGATGATGCAAGTGTTCTTCTGGACTTCCACTGTATATCAGTATATCATCAAAATACACCACCACGAACTTCCCAATAAATGGTCTAAAGATCTGATTCATCACCCGCATAAATGTACTAGGTGCATTCGAAAGACCAAATGGCATAACCAGCCATTCGTACAACCCCTCCCGTGTCTTGAACGTTGTTTTCCATTCATCCCCTGGTCGAATTCGAATTTGATGATAACCACTCTTCAAATCGATCTTCGAAAAGATAGCAGCTCCACTAAGCTGATCCAACAAGTCATCCAATCTGGGCATTGGAACTCTATACCTCACAGTAATCTTGTTCAGTGCCCGACTATCGGTACACATCCTCCACGTTCCATCCCTTTTCGGCACTAACAAGGCTGGAACTGCACGAGGACTTAAACTTTCCTGTACGCGCCCTTGTTCAAGCAATTCTTCCACCTGCCTTCTCAACTCCTCGTGCTCCTTTGGACTCATTCTGTAATGTGGTCTATGTGGTAACACAGCTCCTGGAACAAGATCTATTTGGTGTTGTATGTCTCTCAATGGTGGCAACTCCGTTGGCAGCTCTTCAGGAAATACATCGTCAAATTCTCCCAGCACTGGCTTTACTTCTTCAGGAATTTCAACCACTTCATTGCTCTCACGTCCAATTAACAAAAATACTTCAGGCTCCTCTTCTACTTCCTTAACAAACTCCTTCAAAGATAGCAAAGTTTTAAGTTCTTCAATCTCCTCCAACTTGCTTTCTTCTTGTTGTCGCTTCTTGGGAACTAAAGTGATTTTTGTGCCTTCGAACATGAAACTATAGCTGTTGGTACGTCCATCATGTTGCACAGCTCTATCATACTGCCATGGTCTCCCCAACAACAAATGACATACATCCATATCCACAACATCACACCAAATTTCATCTTTGTATTTCTTCCCAATCGAAAAATTAACACAAGCTTTTCGTCCAACCTTCACCTCCCCACCTTTCCTCAACCAAGCTAACTTGTAAGGTTTCGGATGCTTCTCAGTCTTTAATGCCAACTTCTTCACAGCCTCGGTAGAAATGATGTTATCACAGCTGCCCGCATCAATAACAAACTTGCAAACCTTCCCCAGAATAGTGCATGTTGACTGAAAAATATTGCTCCTCAACCAGCTAGAATCATCCTCTTGTTTTGGTGTCAAACAAGACCTCCTCATCATTAAATTACAACCCTTATCTCCTGACAACTCTTCTTCCTCCTCTACATGTGGTGAATTAGAACATTCAGCTTCTACATCCTCATCCTCAACCTCAGCTACCATCACTCGCTTCTTTGGTTTCGGACATTCATTGCTTTTGTGACCAAACTCCTGACAATTGAAGCATTTGATACCACTATTGACCTTGGTCTTAGCAACTTCACTAACAACCGGTTTTGCAACAGCCTTGGAAACATTCGCATTGCTACTAGCCCCTTTCATTTGATTGTTGGAATTTGTAAACACACCACCACCTCTCCTACCTTGCTTCTCCCAAGCTAGAGCTTTTTGATGTGCTTCAGCAACAGATCTAGGGTCAAACATATTCACCATATCCTGAATTTGCATTCTCAATCTTCCAACAAATCTAGCTGTCAACTGTTCCTCCGTCTCCATGATATCATTTCTGGCAATAAGTTGATAGAACTCATCTGCATAATCATTAACCGACTTGGTCCCTTGTCTCAGATTCTGTAAGCGCTGATACATAAGAGACTGATAATTATAAGGCAAGAAAGTAGCCTTCATTAATTTCTTCATCTTCTCCCATGACTCAATCTTTGACTTTCCCATTCTCTCCCGTGTTAGTTTAGTTTGCTACCACCATGCCATAGCTCTTCCTTTCAATCGTGTAGCAACCAACTTCACTCTACGATGCTCGAGTACTTCTTTGAAGTCAAAAATTTCTTCAACATTAGATAACCAATCCAAAAATTCTTCTGCTACCATTCCACCCTTGAATTCTGAAATTTCCATTTTCATCCCCGATTCCCATCGACGATCATCTTCAACCTCCCGATATGCATTTCGTACTCGATCTCGATCTCGATAATGAATATTACTTCTATCACTCTCTTCATCATAATCAAATGGAATTCGATATCGATCTCGACCATCAACATCTCTATGATCACGCATATCCCTTCTACTTTGTCTTTCAACGTCACGATATGGCTCATACTCAAACTCACGTTGAGTTCTTCTTCCTTCATCTCGAAATTCATGGTGATCTCTCCTTGTTGAAACTGATGATTCTCTTCTATCTCGGTACGATTGTGGCGACACCCTCCTCGCTTCCGTAACCGATGGCGAAACTCTGTTTCCTCCATGGTTCGAGATTGGTGACCTTCTCCTTTGACCTTGATTCATATCGATCATCAATTTCTCTATCCTCCCAATACCTTCATCCAACTTCTCATTGAATTTGTTTCTAATTCGTTGTTCCATTTGTTCGGCATCTTCTCTTTTGTACAAATCTTCGACATTTTGATGACGGTTAGCTCTTCTCGGCGGCATTATCAAATGAAATAATCTTCAACTTAACTCAAAACTTTGCTTTCGGCCTGCACTTAGCTCGCACGGCTCCAACACTTCTTAGCTCGGCTCAACTCTCGGCCTTGAACAACAAAGTGATGCACGGCCTTCCACACTTCAATACAAAGTGATGCACAACTTCAACTTCTAGTCCTTGGCTTTAACTCTTCAAACTCTTCTCCTTGGCTCCAAGACTCGGCTTAGCTATGATTGGCTAAGTCTAGCTCTGATACCAAATGATGCAGCGGAAATAACAGAAATGAATACAACGATGAAAGTAGCAATCGGTGGATTGAAAATACCAAACGCCCAAATCCGTTGATCACGAAGATACAGGATTCTAGCAATCTTCGACACGTTGATCGCGCACGATACCGTGAGAGAAGATCTACAATTCTTCGAATGTTGATCAAGCGCACTTGATTCCGTGAATTGGCTTCAACAATCGTTGATTCGAGCGCACTCGAATGCCGAAAGTGGAGATAGGAGATAACACTCAACTACCAATTTAAGAAGAGGCACAAAGCACTCAAACAAAGTTTTATTCAAAATCAACTAAGTTTACAAATGACCCAACATCCCTATTTATAGGGTTACAACTCACACGACTCAACACCTGACCACACATAGGTCGCTAACGACCTAAACATCTCAACCTACGACCTATACTCACACAACATTTGTACAGACCACACGATCTAACATAGATCGTTGATGACCTTAACAGACACGAGTTATAACAAAATACAATATAACAAAATACAACGACTTTCAACAATGCGACTCAACTTATATACAACACGACCCAAGACAACAGCGACCTAACGAATGCTTGCATTAGAAGTTCCAGCGACTTAAAGATCAGCGACTTAAGAAAATAGCTTCTGGAAATCTTCACGCGACCTAACACTTGAGCGACTTAAGGAAACCTCCTCCAACGACTTAAGGTATCTCAGCGACCCAAGGTCCCGCGACCTACTCTTGAGCGACCTAAGGCCTCGCGACCTAATGCATCACAATGTTATACATTACTTATCTCGTTGGATCGTGGTTTGATAGGTCGAGACTTCGTTAGGTCGAAACACGCTAGCGACCTAGGGCATAACTCAAGCGCTGCCTCATGTTTAACTGCACCATCGTTAGGTCGCAAGCGACCTAAGGCAAATGACCTCCCTTGATGTGCTGCAACTTCTTCCATCGTTTCATCTATCCCGTTAGGTCGCGTAAGGGACTCAAGAAGGCGCGACCTAAAGCATAACATGCTATGTTGTTGGTTGTCATAACTCGGGCGCGACTTAGGGTATAAGTTTCTAGGTCGCATAATAAGGTGCGCTACATCATCTCTCATCAGCTCTTTCATTAAATTATGAATTTCGGCTTTTATAATAGAATCAATGGGATTCTGAACTTCAACCGGATCAACATCACATTTATTGGTTGATTGTTTAGGTCTCCTTGCTGAATGCTAGTATTCTCATTTCCTTGCACATTCTGAGAAGTAGATCTAGTATGTCTCACCGTTATTAATTGCTTTGCTTTAGATTTCTACAAATATGAGTAGTATAAGCAACTTCTTGAGGATAACTACAGGTCTCCTTTGGGGGATTTATCCAATCCAGTAGCAACAAAGGGAATCCTAGCAAACTGAGAATCAAGGTTCTCAGTGAAAGCACCAAAATGTTTGCAACTAAATTGGTCACAAACACCCAAGAACAGATTTTTGCAGAGAAGTAAGTGAAGGAAAACAAAATTAAACTGAGGAAATGATTAAGCCAATAACAGATAAAAAGCAATAATCAAAGACATAGAGATTTATTGTGGTTTGGCGTCGTATGCCTTCGTCCACTTTTAAGATTATCCTTTATTAATCACTTATAAATTTGATTACAGCAGTAGGAAATAGCAAACACTTGATTACAATAAAGTCTAGAGTAAAAAGCAGCATAAAGATCCCTAGAATGAACTATTAAGCCAGTATTTATGGGTGAAGACGACCACCAATCTCTCTGAAACTTCGGCTGAAGGACCTTCTAATCCATATGGGCCCACCAGAGGGATCGCTACGCCCAATTCCCAATGAGGAGGGATCGGTAGCGATCCCATCATTGGTCGATTTTTGGGCAGCGATCCCTACGATGGCTTCTCCATGCTAAAATATGTTTGTCCTTCAATTTTCATGTCATTTGGACCATTGGAACTCGAGTAATTGTTTGATCTTTGGTTTAGTATAACTTGTGCACTGCTCTCTGCCGATCCCTTCCAAGGGATACATGTCGATCCCTCCAACTTTGTCCTTGTGATGTGATCCCTAGGATCCACATACCCTGCCCTCCAAATTTCATAGGCTTTGGAGTTGTATATACTAAGATATTGATTGTTGTATGCATGAACGCACTTGATCCTTGATGGATGCTGATCCCTCTTCATCTAGAATGCCGATCCCTTCCAATATGTCATGCTATGCCAAACCCTTCCATTCGTTGAGCCATATTCCATGCCTTCAGCATCCTATATCTTACATCCATCAAATCCATTCAATTCTGACTTCGTATAATCATCCGTACTTGACTTCCGGTCCCCACAATTATCATTTTGGAATCATTGGCCTTGATGGCTGTTGGATCTAACTCATGTAAGTAGTTCAATATAGCCGAGCTAGAATGCCGGGTAACATATGTATTATTTAAAAATTGCTTCTAAAAAAGGTTTCCATCATATGTTTATGATTACCATTTTGATCCAACTAAAATAACTAAGGTCAAATATAGAAATGTCAATTCAAAATTTATAGTTTTTTGTATATTAAACTAACTTAAGGTAAAGCTATTTTAGTTAAGATATTTATCATGCCAAAACCTTTAAATTTTAACTCATGCTTTAATTCAGTTAAGCATGAAACATAAACCCTTAATGTATTATCAAATATGCATACAAACAAACATATTTTTTAATCAGTAAACTAAATTTCAGTTTCATCTTTATAATATTCTAATTTTGACAGATTATAAGTGAACCATCCAACGACAAGACAGATTCATTTTTTTAAAAGGAATTATTATTTTTGACTTGGTTTAGTTTGTTAAACATAGCCAATTAAATTAAAGGCACATAGGTGCCAAAAGAGAGACATGACAAGTAAGAAACTAATGAAGATGTTACAATTGACTTAAGTGGATATATGTAAAGGAATGCATTAATACAGAAATAGCTAATACATAGGATAACAGTGCAGATGAACAATAACCACTAAAGAAAATCAATACATGTTCAAGTGAATTTCCAAATAACCTAGATTTAGACTATCAAAAAATAATATCCATGTTCAAGTATGCCTTTGCATCCTCCCTAACAAAGCTAACATCTTCATCATCCATTTCAGTTATTTCGCAATCTTCCACGATTTGGATACCTTCCTCGACGCAATCATGTGTCTCTAAATCATTTAAACTTCTTGATGGTGCTTTCATTACAACATACCAATTAGAAACATCATTTTCTCTTAAATAAAATATTTATCTTGCTTGAGATGCAAGTATGTATGGATCTCTTGAAAACGATGCTTGATGTAAATTAATAAGAGTGAACCCATCATCATCAACTTTTACTCCATTTCCTTTATACGTCCAATGACACTTAAAAATAGGAATATAGAACAGATGATAATCTAATAGTTATATCCATCCATATTCCATAATAAGTGACCACATCAACCACTTGAGACATATCTTTTGCACTTACTCTATACATAGTAGTTGCATCAAAAGTCACCCCACAATTCTGAGTTTCTCTCCCTACATCTTTTATATGAGAACGTTGCACATTGATGATATGTCCATTGTAAGACATGGCATCGTTCTTCGGACCAACATCAATCCATCTTAACATGTCATTATGATCCTTGGAGGTAATAGATATCTATAATAAATTCCATTGAGCATGTATATTTTAGAGTAATATTAGTAGTCAAATGAGAATATATTTGGAATCTAACTAACCTTCCTTTTAATCCAATCGGCAAAAAATTTCTATATTACCCAAAGTAAGGTCGAATTTTTTACTCATGTGCTGGTATGAATTTTCTAATTTCTCCAAATGCAAACTAGTATAGAATAAGTGATTATAAGTTATATCTAGCATATGAACACATCAAAATAATTAAAACAATGTAACATAAACTTACTCTATAAACTGTTCCACCACAGCCATATTCATTAACATAGCTAAATGGGCACTTTCTTTCTCTTAAACTGACAATGTAACTATATTGAACATTGAAATCAGAAATCCCTCGAGTATTACACTGCTTTCATAATCTTCATTTCGAGCTTCTTTCTCCTTTATATGTCCTATTTTTTCAAAAATTCAATGAAAAACATCATGGATTCTTCTACAAGGTAGGATTCTACAATAAATCCCTATGGTCGTGCATAGTTTCTTACATAATATTTAAGTGTCTTCATATATCTTTCGAATGGGTACATCCAAAAATGAATCGGTCCATGCATTAGTGCTTCTTTTCCAAGATGAATTGAAAAATGTACCATTATATCAAAAAAAGATGGTGGAAAACAAATTTCGAGCTTGAATAAAACTTCAATAATCTTAACATTTATTTGTTCTACCTTCTCTCTATCGAGAACACGTTGACATAATTTGTTGAAAAAAATATAAGCGTATTATTTCTTTTCTTGTCTTCTTTGTCATTAATCCTCTCGATGCTACTGGTAATAAGTGTTTTAATAATACATGGTAATCATGTGACTTCAATCCACTAATTTTGCAATCCTGCAATGAAATTTGATTCTTCAAATGTGAACGATAACCGTCTGGTCCTTTGAAATTGTACAATCCTTTACAAAATATTTTTCTCTTGGAATTTGACAACATGTATGGAGCCGATCGAAGAGACGTTTTGTTCCCACGAGGTTGTGCATGAAGCTCATGTCGAATTCCCCAATCCTCTAAACCCTTTCTGCGGATCTTTTGATTTATTACCATGCAACATCATGCACAATAGGCTTTCACCAATGTTTTTCTCCACATGCATCACATCTAAATTATGACGTAATGGAAGTTCTTGCGAAAACCAAAACTATAATGCATTATTGGGTTTTTCTTCTATTAAAACAATGAAAAGTAAATAAATTAACCACTAACTTCCCAATATGGCAAATCAAAGAAAATCAATCTTTTTTTCCATCTTGATAGGTCCATTTTTCTAGAATCATTAATATTATCAACTTCATCTTTTGTACCATAAGCACACTTCTTATTCTTACTTTTCTTTGCGTTTTCTTTTCCAAAATCATTTGGATAATCCTTCAACAAGCATAAATGTTTCTCCTAGTTAGAATTTTAGGAGCACTACCTTTCTCTATGGTATTATCAAATAATGCCTTTTGTTTCCTCCGTGAATCCGAAGTAGGTAGATATCTTCTATGACCAATGTAGACATTCCTTCGACTATGATTCAACCAACGAGATTGGGTATTGACACCACATAATGGGCAAGCTTTTTCCCCTTTCACATAACATCCAGACAAATTTCCATAATCCGAAAAATCATTAATCGTCATAGAAAAATTGCATTCAGTTTAAACAAAGTTTTACTAAATGCATTATAAGCATCAACTCCATTACACCATAAATGATGCAAGTCTTCCACAAAAGGCGCCAAATATACATCAATGTTATTCCCGGGTTGCTTTGGGCCTGGAATAAGTAAAGTTAACATAATATTTTTCTTCTTCATACACAACATAGGCGAGAGATTATATGTCACAAGCATTATCGGCCAGCAACTATATTTCGAACTCAACATGGAAAATGGATTGAATCCATCTGTAGCAAGACCAAGCTTAAGATTGCATGGATCGGATGAAAAAGACTTATACTTTTCATCCACCATTTTCCATGTCATAGAATCCACGGGATGACGCATTTTTCCATCGTTGCTTGCATTATTAAAATGCCATCATAAATCTTCTGCCGTCTTTTGAGATCTATACATTCTTCTAAATCATGGAATTATTAGAAAGTAACTCAACACTTTAACTGAAATACCTTGTATAACCTCTTCGGTATCTTGATTTTTCTTCCATCTCGAAGAACCGCATTTTGGACAAGTATCTAAATCTTTGTATTCATTTCTAAAAAGGCAACAGTCATTCTCACAAGCATGTATCTTTTCAAAACCCATGTCGAATGCTTTAAGAAATTTCTTTACTTCATATAAGGTTCTGGGAAGCACGTTATCCTTTGGCAAAAATAAATGTTGCATAGTTAAAAGCCTATCAAACCCATGATCGGACAAGCCAGTCTCACATTTAACATTATACAAGACGGTGATGGCAAATAATTTTGTACGATCTTTGCAACTAGGATACAATGGAGTTTCTGCATCTTCCAAGTTCTTGAGTAACCCATCCTCTTTTCTCCAAGAATCGACATTATTTTTATCATCATCAAAAAATTCATGATTCAAAAAATCTTCATCTCCATAGTGAATCATCTTGAATAAATCATATATGTCAAATGCATTTGTTTTCTTCTTTATATTTATCTCTTTGCCATTGTTAAACCATACACCGCCCATGTATCTAGGATCCATTCCTTTTATAATTAAATGTTCAACAATGATGTGGTCATCATGACGACTAAGATTTCGACAATCTTTACAAGGACAAAAAAAAGTTTCTACACTTCTTACATTCATCTTTGCAGCTTGCATGAATTGAGTATTAATATTAGATTACATGTTTTAAATCATCAAAATATATATTAAGTTAAGCATTATATTATCACCTATTTAAAAAAACCTAATCTTTTTCCATCATCGACATATGGAGGCAACTAAGTTTTCAAATTTTAATGTAGAAATTGGTTATCTGTTGGAACCGAAAAATTACTACACATTGAAGTTATGACACTTAAGCATGTAATATTGCATCCAGGTATGTAATATGTTAACTTATTACATCTAGTTACGTAATATGTCATATAACGTTGAAGTTACAACAAATAGAACTGGCTGCAACTACAACAAGCTATATTAAACATAAAAAATATATTTGGCTGCAACTAAATATTCAACTGCAACAAATCCCATAACCTTAAACTGCTTTCAAAACCTAAATATGCAGGTTTCTAAGTCTATACTAAACATTAAAAATATCTAAAACACAACATAATTTCTAGGCTTGTATAACATACAGTTGAAACAAACGTGGTATTGTCAGGCAGTAAAAAGAAAATGAAAATATGATGCTGTTAATTCATTGTTTAAATATCATGTTAAGCAAAAGTTGATCAAAAAACTGCATATTATAACACTATCCGAAAGATTAAAAACTGCATATTATCAAAAAACTGCATATCGAAAGATTATAACATTACATGTATTTGAATTTAATAACTATTTAAATCTAGCTATTTTACTTATTTGTTACTTATTAATTTGTAATATTTTAATCAGGGTTGAGGCTAGGGGTTTCATTTTTGGTCCTCCCATCGCACTAGCATTTGGTGCAAAATTTGTACCGTTGAGGAAGCTATGAAAATTGCCCGGTATATAATTTTTTTAGCAGAATTCCGAAATATCATCATGATTTAACTTAGTAATTTCATTAGCATGCAACCAAATAACCTAAAAATAATTGTTCTATTTGTTGACGGTGTTACAAAAACAGTAAAAAGATATTTAAGGATGCTCACTACTAACCTAAACAATGCAACCAAATAATAAACATGTATGGTAACTTTCTGAAAACTGACTTCACCATGATAATGCAAACATGATATAAAACAAACAAAAATTTCTCTTTTATACCAACCAAGAATCTTAAAAATACTATCTATTTGATTAGGTGAAGTAATTTCGGAAGAAGATGTTCTTGAGTATGGAACAGACTGCCTTGAAATGCATACCGGTGCAGTCCAACTTGGTGAACAAGCTTTAGTAGTCGATGACTTAATTGCAACTAGTGGAACTCTTGGTGCTTCTATTAAGTTAATCAGTATGTTCTTTACATGTACAACTGCTAACGAATATTTTCAAACGTTTACAGTCTACTAGCAAAAATATCCATTACCTATACATGCTATTTTAGATTTTAAACACATGCTTATGATATTCAGCCTTATTAACTTATCGATATGTAGTATGTAATATATGATTTTTGATATGGAAACCATATACCAAGTAACAAATATCAACAGCTTAAGGAATTCCACTGTTATAAATCCTTATGCAATCTAGACTATCTATTTATTATTTTACGTGTCAAACCGACCTTGTTTACATGAACTAAAGTGCAGGTTTACCAAAAAGATGTAAAACGAATAAAATTGTATAACATAAAAACCATATGGCTAGAATTTGATCATTTCAAAGCAACAAAAACTCAACAAAACATGCATTCATTCACATAGATAAAACCAAACAAAATTCATGCAGCATAAAATATGAACATTTTGAATAGACAGTGAATCGTTATTTGAATACCAACCCAAATACAACAATATCCCAACAGAACATTCATATACTCAAAGAAAACAAAGCATATATCATCATTATATCTCAGATTACACAAAATTTACGAACTTCCCCTATGTATAAATAGGACGGAGATAATTGTAAGATATTAACACCTAATTTTTAGTCTAAAACTTCTAGTTCTTGCTATACCCCCTAAAACGAAACAGTTCTTCACTAGTTAGTCCTTGAACGTCTTATAGTATAAACAAAAATAGTTCAAATTATTTGCTAAATAGTTCAAATTAGTCGCATTTATAAAAATAAAATACAAAATAAACTCAACCACTCAAATTAGGGTTAAATCAATTATTCAAGTTAGACAAAAATTCAAAAATACGATGTATTCAAATTAATATGAAATCCAAATTGAATCACAAAATCAATTGAAAAAATTCATACCTAAATATACCTATATCGCGTGGTGAAACTCTAAATAGCTGCTACGATGATGTTGAGTGGAGTACAACGACGAAGTCGATGATGAAACGGAGAAATTTATCTTTAGTGCGATGAAATTTGAGCATGATTAAAAAGGAGGAAATTTTTCTTCGGAAGAAAGCGAAAAGATGAAAGTAAAAGAGGGTAATACATTTTCTAAGTATACAAATGGATTTAGTTGGTTCATGTTTATTTAGCTTACGCGGAACTTTTTTAGGAAAGGTGGGAACATGAAATGTTTTTGGCCTCGTCTATGTTATTAGTGAAAATATTATCGGTTGCATTTAAATAGAAACTCCATGAATTTTTGCGAATGTAAATGGTTTTTCTTGTAGTGCGGCCGACCGATGTACCCTACCGGTCAACCGATTGCCGTCGACGGCTCGGGTTGAACGGTCGACCGGTCGCTGTATAAATTTTGGGATTGTTCAGTTTTCGTTAACTGTGTATTATACTACGTATTATACTAATTGCTATATTGTTAGGTTGCTTACAATAAACCCTAACTACCAACTTACAGTAACCAAATCTTTGCAGTTTATCTCAACATTTTGTTCTAATTAAATTCATAGATTTACACGGGTTTACAATAAAATTGTTTAACCTAATGTTATTATTAAATTCTCGGGTTATTTCAATTTTTGCAAGTTCACAGATTAGGTTTGCAGATCTAGGCTTGGGAAGAGGAATCATGTTCACATACTAATAATTAAATTTCCAATTTATTTTGATAATATTTACAATTCAATTTCTAATAACCTAGATCAAATAATGTTAATTGAAATTTACTGCAATTAATTTACTTATTAAAAATGTTCCCACCCACCTCAGACTAAAACTCTAATCCTATTCTCCGTTCTAAAATCGACCCTTGATAGCTTGCCCCTTCCTTGACGGTATTATCTTGTATTCTTCTTGTTTTATTTTTATTTTGTTTTTGAAGAATTTTTATAAGTGGAGAAGAAGAGATTTTGATAGAGTTTGGTACAAAGATGAATTTCTAATAAATTAGGGTTTAGGTTAGGTGTATATTTATAGGGGTTTTAAATTACCATGGAACATTAGATTAACCCTAGAGAATATTTATCCTCATCATGTACGCTCATTGTTTACTTTGGGAGCAAGTAAAATATTTGGTTCGATCATGATCGTTCATCTTGCTTCATAATTGCCGATTTACAGCGTCAACCGGTCGACCACTATATGTCAACCATTGGACCCTAATGGTCGACCGTTTGAGTTGTTTAATTATGGAAAGTTTTATATTTTAATTTATTTCATTTTTAAAATTTAAAACGTGTGTAACTTCTCCATAATAACTCTGATTTCAAAGTGTCCTATATGAAAGTTGTTTGGAAAATTGCTATGAACGCAATGGTGCAAGTTCATAGCCAAAATCGGATGTTTGTGAAATTTTTATTTTCTCTCTTGTTATATTTAATTTAATTATTTTATTAGTTTTCCACTTAAAATTTTGAAATGTTACATTCTCCCCTCTTAAAAGGGTTTCATCCCCGAAATCTCAAAGGATGGAAAAATGTAACTCATATGCACAAAAGATTAATAGCTACAACCATATACCCATCCATCATCCATAGGCAATTATTGTTCTTAGTAAATTTCTAATGCAGTATACGTATGTGCAAGCATGGAATGCACGTGAACCGATACTAATGAAAAGAGTAAGCGGTCTCCTGATTCAATCAACCCCTTATCATGCAAGTGCTCATGTCATGTATCAAATATGTAGCAACATCCTAAGTAAATATACTTGCAATTCTTCGTGTATGCACAACCATTCAATCCAAATGCGTCATCCATATGCATAATACTCAACAAGATAAAACAAATAAACAAGATATGTCGTGAGTGCGTATAATACCTAGATAATATATTTTCCTAAATGTGTAAAATAAACAATCCAAATAATATATCCATAAGCATCCATCATCCATAACATGTCTTAATGACACGTCTGCAATCATTCCCACCATCCCATGGTCTCTACCTAAAGGGGTATACCAAGTTAAGTCCTAATGCATAAGTAACCTATACTTATAGATTCAAATCAGGAATGTACCAGAAAAGAGTTGTGGGTAGATAGCTTGGATCTTCTCCTTGGGCTCCCATGTACTCTCTATTGGATCATCTCCCTATTGGACCTTAACAAGTTTGATTTCTTTGTTGCAGAGTTGCTTTGAACCATGCTCAAGAATATAAGTGGGTGCATGGCAAATAATGGACACCTCTCTACCACCACTGCATCTAGTTGACTTAGCTCGACTATGGTTGCTGAATCATACAAGCACTTTCGCAAGTGCGAAACATGGAAAACATTATGTACCCCCGCTAACTTCTCAGGAAGCTCCAATCTATATGCCAACTTACCTATCCCACCAGTAATCGGAAAAGGTCCTATAAACCTCAGTGCTAACTTTCTCAAACTACTAAACCTTATGACATGCCTAAGTAGTGAGACCTTTACAAACACTATGTCACCTACTGCGAACTCTAAATCTGTACGTTTCCGGTCAGCATATGATTTCTACGTATCTTGCTTGATTTTCATTCTTCTACGAATCAAGTATACTTTCTTCGATGTCTCCCTCACCATGTCCGTCCCAAGAATTCTCCAATTCATAGTGTCCTACAAATACGATGGTGGTCTATAGGGTCTCCCATATAGCGCCTCAAATGGTGTCATCCCAAGGCTCGCCTGATAGCTATTGTTATAGGTAAACCCCACCAATGGCAAGTGATCCTCCTAAGAACCCACAAAGTCCTAGATGCACATCCGAAGCAAGTCCTCTCAGACCCGATTCACTCTCTCAGTCTGTCCATCCATCTATGGGTGATAATCATACTCAAACTCTACTCGGGACCCAAAGCCTCCTATAGACGCCTCCAAAACTCGTTGGTGAAAAGCGGATTTCAGTCGCTAATGATGCTAGTAGGAACTCCATGTAACCTAATGATCTCCCTCACGTACACGTTGCCAAAGATGATGCCATCCATGTACTCCTCACCGGTATAAAATGAGCGCATTTGGTCAGTCGATTGACTATGACCCAAATACTCTTGTTTGCTCTCCTACTCCTCGATAAACCATCGATGAAATCCATAGAAATACTCTTCCACTTCCACTGAGGAATATCCAAGTGCTGTAACAATCCTCCCGTCTTCTTCTGCTCGCTTTTACCCTTTGGTAAGTCATATATCGAGCTACATACTCCACTACATGCTTCTTCATTCCTGGCTAATAGAAGACTCTCTTCATGTCACGGTACATTTTGTCTCCTCCATGGTGAATGGTCATCCTAGAATGATAAGACTCATCTAGTACCACGTTTACCAAATCCATACTGAGAGGAACACATAATCTACCATCTCTCTGTAACCATCCGTTCGAGTCAATGGCATAATGCCTTAAATGACTCAACTGCTCTCTCCGCCAAGCTTCTCAAAATATCAACTAGCTCCTTATCTAGCTTTTGACTAGACCCAATACATTCTATGAGTGTATGCTGCACATTGTTAATAAATTTCTTTGCTAACCAAATATGTAGGACAGGCTAGAATTGGTTTGGATAAGGCCTTAAGTAGCCTTATGCAAGATTGGAAAAATATGCAAGTCTGGTTCAAGTTTATGTGAAGTAATATGCATGTTCGTTCTCCAAACTCGAGTTTGAAATATAGTCATATGCTTGTCCATAGTTTAAGAATATTCAAATGTAGTCAATCAAAAGAAGGATGCTATGCAAAAAGTTTATTGTCCAAGTTCCTATGTGTAAAGTTCGAGAGTTACAATCCTCCAAGGAATATCTATGCAATTGTTAAATGTCCAAGGTCTTATGTGCAAAATGTCACAAGAATACAATCGGATCTAAAAATACCCAAATCAATTCAGGGTTTACAACTCCAAAATTTGAGAAAGAGCAAAGAATTAATCGCCCCTCTACAAGCGACCATGAGGATCTACCTACAGTGGTAGCGGCAAGCGGGATGGCTGCTACGTGTCATTGCTTGAGATCCAAAGGTTCTAATAGCATTTCCTTGATGAAACTCGACATCTTCATTTTATTGATGAAACTCGACATCTTCTTAGCATTGGTGAAACTCGACACCCTCTCAGTCCTAATGAAGCTATATCACTTGCATGCTACTAAATACGGCACCTTCATGTTCCATGACACTTTGTGTTGTAGAAGCTCGACACCTCTTCCTTGGTCTTTGTTAACCTTACTAGTGGAAGCTTGATAACTCTTGCATTGTTGAAGCTCGACATCTACAAGTTCTTGTTAATTTTGCATGCTCATTATTTTACAAGATCGATACCCTAGCTCACTGTTAGTGTTCGACATCACTTTCTTTTTACATAATCGGCATCCTTTATGGTTATAAAGGTTCGATACCTCTTTTGCCTCATACACTTGACAACCCTTATGGTTTTTTAGGCTCGATACCACTTCCTTTCTATGTTCAAGCTCGATAACCCTTGTACTTGCTGACCATTTGATGTTTGACATCTTTAGAGGTTCGACACTTCTTTGTTATTAGTCTTTCAATGTCTTCTTATTATCGTTAGAAGCTCGTTGTCCTTCTTTATATGTTGATTGCTTCCTTCAGGCTCGACATCCCAAGTTATCTACAAACTCGACATGCTATTTTTCTAGGTGTTTGATACTTAAAATATATGATAACATTTACCCCCTCTTGTGTAGAAGGAGCATATTATACTTTAGTATAATTTAAATTTCAAGTTGCCGCCTCGATATTGACATTGTTGTTTTTCGATATCGACACTACCACCATTGGTACTGTTTTGGTCTCATTCATTCATTTAAATTGAAATCAATGCTTCACATTGCTTTTCTCTTTTCCTATAAATACTTGCTTCTCCTCCTTCTTCACGCTTTTACCTACAAGCTATACTTGAAAAACAACTTTAATTTTCTTATTTTAATCAAAAACTTTTAATCTCTACAGCATTAAAGCTTGATTTCAAGGTATGGCTTTAATTGATTTAAATGAAAGATAAAAAAGTGGATTTTCAATTTTGAAATTAGGGTTTTGAGGCGATTGGTCCATGTACTTTTATAATTTTGAGAATGTTAGTATTTGGATTCAAGCGTCGACTATAATACATCATTTTTCGGTAATTTGATGGTTATTATGCATTTGACAACTTTTTGGAAATTTGATAACTTTCTGAAGTTTCAATGGTAAAAATCAATATCTATTTAGAAATTGACACTTAATTAGAAATTTAGTTAATCGCTATAAACTCGATACCCATCTAAAATTCAACGGTCTAATGCTAATTAGTTACTGGTTTACAAATTTGTTAATCATCTTAAAACTCGACAATTAATTTGAAATTCGATACCCCTTTCAAGGTTTCACCAACTAGTTATAAACTCGATAATAAGTTAGAAATTCGATAGCTTTCTAGAAATTCAATAAATGGTTATGAAATAGACAATTGTTTGAAGGATTATTATTCAGCTATAAACTTGGCAACCATATAGTGAGTTTCTATCCTTCTATAAGTTCAGCAACTACATAATGGATTGCTATATAGTTACAAACACGATATCTTGTATGAGTTTGCTCACTATGAGTTCGAAAAGTACTTATACCATTTTCAAGTATGAATTCATTAGCTGTTTATGCATTCAAAATTTTACAAACTCAATAATTAGTTAAAGTGCCTTTAAACAATTTCGAACTCATTAACAATTTATGAGATTGATACTTTGTCATGGACCCGACACTAATCACAAGTTCGACACCCCATTGTGAACTTAACAATGTGATGTAAATTTGATTCTTTGTTACGATCCTAGTGGCTAGTTATCTAGCTATGAACTCTATAATTATAAATGTGTTTTTAATTAGTTATGAAGGTGCTAAGCAGCTACAAACTCGACATCTCATTATAGGCTCGATATCTATTAATGGACTACTTAGTGAGTTATCAAATGGTTATAGATTCGGTAACCATTCATAGGTTTGGCATTTCATTATGAACAAAATAGTTTTAAATTAATTAAGTATTTATAGGTTAGAAATCAAATTGTCCATTCTTGCACCTATGTTTAGGGATTTGGATATATAATACTTCCCTGATCTTATATAATATTACTTGGCAGATAAATGGCCGGCAAGAAAGATAATAAGGATTCGAAACCCTCTCCTACCTCTGAGAAAGGTGACTATAGGCTCTTCCAATCTCTCGTAACCATTCGGGATGAGATCAACGCTATCTTCAACAGTTCGAGATTAATAAAATAGAGGCCAGAGTAGCAGGACCATCTGGCAGGATACATAATCCTCTAGATGGTTTCTTTGCTCTTACGTCGATCCATATTTGGCATTCGGCTATCTTCCTCTTTCTGACTTTTTTGTTCAGTACTTGGATCATCAAGGCATAGCCCCGACACAATTGCTGCCCAATTCCTACTCTTATCTAAGCTGCCTCAAGATCTTGGCGAGGGGACGTTCTCTTGATGTTGATACCCTTTGATCATTAGTAATTCCCATTAAAGTGTCTAATCAGTCCGTGGGTACCGTGTATCGTCTTCTCCCTCGGAAAAGTTTGATCACCAACTTGATTAAAAAATCCAGAGACTAGGAGAACCAATTCTTCTATGTTAAGAGCCACAATCCTAAAATTAGAGGATCCTTCTCTATTCCTAGTAAGTCATGTCGCCTTTTCCTTTCCTACTTATACTATATTCTGTTGTTGTCTTATAATGATCATTCTTCTTCAGAACTTGCCTTTAAGGAGACGAATCCTTCCATTGCTACAATTGGTGCTTTAAGCTTAGCATCTCAAACTATAGGAGATAGACGTAAAATTTTAACTGAGGTCAACCTAAGAAAATACTCCTTAATCCTGGAGAACCACAAGGTGCTCGGGGAGCCTCTTATAGTGAAGAAAGATGCTCACGAAAGACAAACACCGATTGTCAGAAAACAAGATTCTTTTTCAAAATCTTCGCTCATTCACCGCGTCTTTTTTGGTAAGCTCTTATTATGATTTTTGGAAAAGTTTCCTACATCACTATTTGATGATTTTTCCTTTGATTTAGGTTCGGTTCTTATTGTCGCAGCTTCTAAGTCCAAGAAGGCTGGAGCTCGTGCTTCTTCAATGACCGCCTCTACTAAAGTAGCCACTATTGAGGACTCCATTTCCAATGCTCTCATGAATATTGATGTGGGGCATCATAAAAGAAAGAGGGATTCTGACGATTTATCTAATGCATCAAGCTCTTCGTTGGACAAAATGCCTCATCTCGGAGAAGGCCAAACTATTACCGCCATCACTAAAGAATCGGATGTGGATATGACATCAATCCATTAAGAATCCAGCCTTGTTGATCCCAATTTTCTTGTTTAAGATCCTCTTAATCAGATAAAGGTTGGTCCCGCTCCAAGCCCTTTTATAGATATCGTGATTCCCACGTCTGCTTTCGCTTTTCAATGTATCTGTTAGGAGTTAGGCCTGAATCCTCCTCCCCCTGAATCTCTTCCCTTTGAAGCTCTGGTTCAAAATATCCCTTCTGATTTTGAGGGTTTAGTCCGTTCAGTTATTCAATCCCCATCCATGGCTTCACTAATGCAACTACCACCTCCTACCTTCTCTAGGGATCGCCTTCACATCCTTTTTTAACAACTTCTTGTGATATGTTTCCTTATGCACTAGTTTTAGGCTCCATATACATTTACTTATTATATGCCTATTATATATTTTAGGTTGCTAAATATATGTTATTCCTTCAACAAGCCTCTTAAGAATCTGTTAGTCAAGTTCTAAAACTTAAAGAGTGGATTTCTTCATTGACAACAAAAGTTAAGTTCCTTGAGGGTTAAGTATTTGATGTTGCAGCAGAGAAGAATATTATTAGCTTAAAAAAGGATAAACTTGCTTCTAACCTTAATGAGGAGGGAAAAACTAGGCTAGCTGCTGAAGAGAGGATGAAGGCCCTGGAGATAGAGCTTGAGCAAGCCAGAAAAGCAAAGGCTCAAATGGCCAATCAACTGGAAAGAAAAGATGCTACCCTCATCTATGCAAACAAAATTGTTAAAGATGCCAAATTAAAAGTTTCTAAATTTATCAATCAGGCCCTCCCCAAAATTAGGGAACTATGCTACAAAGATGCCCTCTATATTGCATACTTTGATAACATAGTCGAGTATCCAGGGTTAGACTCTCCTTTACTCCCGCATTTAAATAACAAATTCAAAAGGAAGTTTGACCTCAAGTTAGGAAGAGTTTCTAGGTCAGTTTAAGATGAATTCCCAAAAGAGGCCCCTATTAAACCTCATGAGCTATTATCCTTTGATGATCCTCCGCTCGACGAAGATGAAGATAATGATAAAAGGGATGATGAGGAAGATGAAAATGATGATAACGATAATGATGACAATGATGATAAAGACAGGGGTGATGGTAGTAAGGATTTGGAAGGACCGAGAAATGATGATAGCGGATCGGGTATTCATGACTTAGGCCAATCTACTCATGATACAGATCTTCTCGATCTTCCTGATCCTTATAATGCTCCTTAAGGAGATACCATTATAAAAGATGCTTAGGTTGCTAACAAAGAATCAGATAAGGAGAAAACTTAGTTTTATACTCCACGAGCCCCCACGGTACATGTATATGGTTTGCTATTTTTAAATGCTTAAGGTTATCTGTTAGCTATAGTTAATAAATCTATTATTTCAGCTAAGGAAAAGAAACAAATATCACTTTGAGATTATGCATGAGAATAGTGAGAAGGAATTCCAGCAATTAAATAGAGAAATTAAGAAAGTGGTTGATGATTACAACAAATTATCTGAAAAGTATAGGCGTTATGTTAATCGATTGAAAGACTTTAAAGAAAAATGGGCAGCCCTGCTCATGAGAAGACTTGCCTTCATCTGGGAAGAGTCCTAAATAAGAATGTGGAGTTAGCCATACTTTTTTGGATGCTTATTGAAGATAGAGACACTTTAGTGGATGTCACCTACAAAGTCTACTCTGGGAGTGTTTTGACTAACTTTTCTTAGGGAAGAAGAGCGGGGGTTTACTTAGGCGTCTTCATGGTAAGTATTTAGATAACCATGGGACTGATCCCCATCCCGGAGAATGCTGGAATCACCCCAGGATCGGGACCATTCCCCTAACACTCTTCCTCCTGAGAATGTAAAGTTCAATAAGGAGAAATTCATCTTTGAGTTTTACAAAGGTTCTATATTGTATGAACCTAAGTAATTTCGTTGTTGTATTATGTAATTCAAATAATCTTTATAAGTATTGAATTTCCATTTCTTTGTAGCTTAATTTGTTTTTCTTGAAATACACAGGTTATGGAACCATTGGACACTCCCATTTTAAAAGAACTATTAAGTGAATTTGTCAAGTTAAAAAGGACTGTAAGGAGAAATCATTAATTCTCAAAACTTCTCTTCTAGCAAAATATTGTTCTCTGAGGGGCTTTCAAGAAGTTTACACACGACTTCCTTACTTTTATTTTGACTTCTTAGGTGATGAGAAGGGTAACTTACTTAAGGAAGTATGATCTAAATATGCTAAGTTGTTTTGTAGGGAAACCAGTCCCCTGCCGGAGAATGGGATTACCATCGGTTCCCCCTAGTTAGTATTCCTCAAGGATTTAATGTTTCCTTCGACTTTACTATCCCAATGTCTACGAGTTCATTTAAAAAGGCTCAAATTGCCATTTTTAAACTTTAAGAATTGAAGGTACAAACTTTTTGTTGCTAATTCTTAGGCGATGAGAAGGGTGACTTACTTAAGGAAGTACGATCTAACTATGCTAAGTTGCTTTGCAGAGAAACCAGGCCCCTACAGGAAAATGGGATTATCATCGGTTCCCCCCAATTAATATTCCTTAAGGATTTAATTTTTCCTTCGACTTTACTATCCCTATGTCTGTGGGTTCGCTTAAAAAGGCTCAAATTGCAGTTTTTAAACTTTTAGAATCGAATGTACAAACTTTTTGCTATTAATGTAATTTAAATTTCTTCATGCTGTAAATTTTATTGCTATCAATATAAAGAGCATGCTTCTTTATGTAGCGATTTCGTTTTCTTTTATTTATTTTTAATAGGAGAGTCAATTTACGCCTGCATTCAGCAATTTGGATTCCCTTCCTGACTAGACAATATTAAAACCAAACTAATGTTGGACATCGAGAAGAGACGTTCTTCTCAAGATGCTTCAGTCTTGCCACTTCTAGATAACTAAAAAGCACAGAAATGGTACAACAAGTATTAAAAATTGAGGTCGAAACTAAGTGGCATAGAAGAGATGACTCGAGCTTAGAGGATAAAATTAAAAAGAAAGATAAAGAGATTCATGAGTTGAAAGAGAGCATAAATGCAGTTTACCGATCTGGTAATTCAAACCAGAGAATAAAAGCAGATGCAGAAATTGCTTGATTACACCAAAGGTAGAGAACCTTGAATAGACTTGTTGAAGAGTTAAGTATTCTGTCAATCTCTGGAACTTATTGCAAGTGGAGGCGAATCCAGCCTTCCCACTCCTACTCCTACAAGAACTATTAGGTCTTAATCTTTGGCTGGCAAAGAGGCATTCCCTTCCTTGTTAAATCCACCTCCTGGTTTAAATTGTGGCGAAATCTCTAGGTGGTGCCAAAAGGTTAGATCTGAATGCATCCAATTTTTGAAAGGAAAATGGGATAAAAAAGTTAATAATTATATCAATATATATCAAAGTCAAGTCAAGGAGCTAGGGCATGACAAATACGCTCTCGAGCAGAAAGTTAATAAATTATAGAGTAAGGTTAAAACTCTAAAAGGAGCCAACAAAACACTTGACCATTCATTTAAGATTCAAATTGATTCCATTAATGACACGAATATTATCCGGAAGAAGAAGAAGAAACTCAAAGAACTTTTGAATGTAGCGATCCATCATATCATTAAGCCATCTTCAGCCATGAAGTTTTAAAGGAGGTAGTGCAAGATCTTGAATCCTAACTAAAAAAAACCGAGGTGATGTTGCTTGAAAACTCTCAACTGTATTCTCTTGTAGATTATTTACTTGAAGTAATAATGGCTTTTGGCTTAGAAAATGACTATTCCTTCTTAGGCTCAGACATAAACCCAAGGTTAAGTAGGGCAGTTGAAGCGGGATATAGTGATACCTACATTTTTTATATGGGTGTTCCGACCATCTCAAAAATACTGGAGTCTCTCCTCTTTTGCTTAGAGATGGGTCTTCTTCAAGTAAAAGCCACCCTTGTCTTCTTGAGGTCAAGGGAAAAGGGAAAGAAAAAGTGTATCAACTCATCTTCTTCCTCAACTTCCCCTACCTTCTTAGGAAGATTTAGCTTTCTTTGATATCTGCAATATTGTATGTGATATATGGAAGGTAAAATGACAAATAGATTTGTCCCTGAGTAATCGACATTTTGATTAAACGTTGTATTTCCTTTCTTATTCTCATCTTGTATTCAAACTCGTTGTGCTTATTGAGATTTGTGACTTATTTTAAAGTTTCACTATGATATGTAGATTAGCTTCTTCTTTATTTCCTTATAGAATGCTTTAGACATGCATTTCCAATCCTCACTTTTTATGAGACTTTTCTAGGAAAAGAACAAACTAAGTAACGATAACTCAAAATTATTTCTCTCAAATTGATCGCTTTATTTTATGAATACCAAAGAAATTCATAAAAAAGTTTTCTTGTTGATCTTAGAAACTTTGGAAAACTTGGCTTTTAAAATTCATTTTCTTATTTTAGAATCATTACTGAATTAGCAGAACTTTAGACGAGTAGGATCAATTTGTTTTCTTGTCTTTTCTTGGCTGAATGGATTCATAAACAGATCTTTGTGGCTTAGACATCCTTCCTTCAGTTCAGGTTTCTTGAGTGATTATTTGATGACTTTACATTTTCATTTGAGATTATATGAGCATGAAAAGTTACTTGTCAGCTTAATAAAAAACCAGAAATCCATCCATCTGGTAAGAAGACCGAAAATTCATTTGATAGGAAGACCATAAATCATCCGATGAGAAGACCGTAATTCATTTGAGAAGAAGACAAGAAATTCATTTGGTAATTGTACATCTCAACTAATGGGAGATTGGAAATTTAAGCAATAATGGAGATTCCCGTTATTTATTAGAATATTTATGACCAAAAGATTCACAACTTCTCAGGTGTTCATATTTGATGGTGAATTTTTTAGTTCTGGGTAATAGATAGTTCTTGTCCCTTCCTTTGAAGGTTGCCTTATTTTAAGCTTAGTGTCAAACTGGTCATGCTTAATTATACTTCTTTTTATAAGGTTTCTTTGATCCATTCTTAAGACGAAGTCACACTTGTCTGATCGGTTTCCTTTACCCCTTACTGACATCTTAGGTAGTGATTTAGGTCTTTGAACTTTTTCGCCCCTTACTACCATTTTAGGCAGTGATTCAGGCTTTGAACTTTTTTGCTTTTTACTACCATCTTAGATAGTGATTTAGGCTTTGAACTATTTTGCCCTTTTTCACCTTATAGGTGATGATTTAGGCTTAAGTCCCTTATTACCTTTTAGGTAATGATTTAGGCTAGTCGGTGCATTTGGTTAGCCATTTTAGGTAGAACCAAAGCCTTACTCGTCCTCCCTCTAGGAGACGCTCCAGTCAGGCCTTGTAAGCGAAACCAAAGGCTGGTCGGTGCTTTGGCTAGGTCATCTTAGGCAGGAACAAAGGCTTACTCCTTCCTCCCTCTATAAGGTGCTTTGGCCAGGCCATGTAGGTAGGACCGAAGGCTTGCGGTGCTCTGGCCAGGCCCTATAGGCGGGACCAGAGGCTCACTCTGACCTCCCTTGAGGTGCTTTGACCTGGCCATCTTGGTGGGATCAAAGGCCTTTTCCTTTATTTTATAAATCCTTTTCATGAAGCATTTCTCTTTATTAATCACTTGACCTTTGTAGACACATTTTCTTTTTTCTCAAATCTTATTAACAAGTTCTTGAAGTTCTCTTTTTCCCAGAAAATTCTCGGTCATTCCTTTAATTGGTATCGTGTCCGTTCGTTCGATGATACATGCAATAAGCAACTCCAAGGTTCCTTTAATTTCCTTGCCTCTTTTTCTTTGACGGCCAATAATCTAACCTCTCTTTAGCTAGAAGATATATGTTTTCATAGGAGGCGGTAAGGAAACAGATTCTAGCAGATCGAGATCTTAGAGGATAGTGCCTTTGGTTCCCATTTTGCTTTTTTATAACATTGAATAGGCTCATTAGCTCTAATGGAAAGTTTCCCCTTTGAAAATTCTCGAGCTCTAACTAGTGTGGGAGTGCGATAAATTATTCCCTTCCATTTTCGAGCAAACTTATTGAAATCCCTTGTTATTTCCTTTTCAAAGATAGTACCTTTGGCTTGGAGCTATATAGCTTTTCTCATTTCTGAGAACGGTTCACTCTCTTTCTTGTTTTCTTTTCTTTGAGTAGGATAACAAGCAAAGATCAGGGTAGATCCCGTATGGAATAGATTTATACTCCAATTATCTGGGTCATAATGAATTATTTGCTTCTTTTCAGCTTAAGTCATCGATGCCAATTCTCTTAACACTTGTTCGTCGTGGAGTTGAAGACTATGGGTCACTTAGTAAGTTGATTTAGGAAAGTAAGGATCAGAGGATCCTTGTTCGGAGGTAATCATTATATGGCTTGATAGGTTATGCAGGATATGGAATGCCCTCAATGGGAATATGCTAGATATGGAGAGTCCCTAAAGTCTTCTATAGGGATATGCGGGAAATAGAAAGTCCATAAAGTTCTCCGTAGGGATATGCGAGGAGGTAGGAAAATCCTTTATTGGAATATGCCAAAGATCAAAGGTTCGAGCCCTTCTTCTAGCGCCAAAATGTTAACAAATTTTTTTGCTAACCAAATATATAGGGCGTGCTGGAATTGGTTTGGATAAGGGCTTAAGTAGCCTTATTCAGGCTTGGGAAAATATGCAAGTCTAGTTCAAGTTCAAGTGAAGTAATATGCATGTTCGTTCTCCTAACACGAGTTTGAAATATAGTCATATTCTTGTCCATAGTTCAAGAATAGTAATGTGTAGTCAATCAAAAGAAGGATGCTATATAAAAAGTTTATCATCCGAGTTCCTATGTGTAAAATTCGAGAGTAACAATCCTCCAAGGAAATATACTATGCAATTGTTAAATGCCAAGGTCTTATGTGCAAAATGTCACAGGAATACAATCGGCTCTAAAAATCCCAATCAATTTAGGGTTTACAACTTTAAAATTTGAGAAAGAGGAAAGAATTAATCGTCCCTCTATAAGCGACCATGGGGATCTAGTTATAGTGGTAGCGGCAGGCATGATGGTCACCATATGTCATTGCTTGTGATCCAAGGGTTCTGATAGTATTTCCTTGATGAAACTCGACATCTTCCTTTTATTGATGAAACTCGACATCTTCTTAGCATTGGTGAAACTTGACACCCTCTCAGTCTTTATGAAGCTCGACATCACTTGCATGAAACTAAATGCGGCACCTTTATGTTCCATAACACTTTATGTTGTAGAAGCTCAACACCTCTTTCTTAGTCTTTGTTAACCCTGCTAGTAGAAGCTCGATAGCTCTTGCATTGTTGAAGCTCGACATCTGCCACTTCTTGTTAATTTAGCATCCTCAACATTTTACAAGCTCGATGCCTAACTAACTATTAGTGTTCGACATCACTTTCTTGTTACACAATCGGCATCCTTCATGGTTATCAGGGTTCGATGCCTTTTTTGCTTCATACGCTTGACAACCCTTATGGTTGTTGAGGCTCGATACTACTTCATTTCTATGTTCAAGCTCGATAACCCTTGTACTTGCTGACCGTTTGATGTTCGGCATCGTTAGAGGTTTGACACTTCTTTATTATTAGTCTTTCGATATCTTCCCATTATTGCTAGAGGCTCTTTGTCCTTCTTTATATGTTGACTACTTCCTTCAGGCTCGACATCCCATGTTATCTACAAACTCAACATGCTCTTTTTCTAGGCATTCGATACTTGAAATATGTGATAACACACATCCAAAGCTGCTAACAATCATGGGGTATGTCTGATGATGGTTGGAAATCAAATGTAGGAATGAACTCCAAATGCTTCCACTCTAAGAACAAAGGACTCAATACTGCATGCCGTCTACTCAAGTCATCGGCCACTACATTGCCCTTACTTAGAGTTTATGAGAAATTTAAATCGTACGATGCCAAAAACTCCATCCACCTTTGCTGCCTTAAATTCAAGTCCTTTTGAAAGAACAAGTATTTTACAGACTTATGATCCATATACAGCTCAAAAAGCTCTCCTAAAAGATAATGCCTCCGTGACTTAAGAGCAAAAACAATGGCTGCTAACTCAAGATCATGGGCAGGGTAATTTCTCTTGTGAACCTTCAACTATCGATTAGCGTGCCACTTCTTGCATTAAGACCGCTCCCAACTCTGTACCACAAACATCGGTATATACTATGAATGCTTTCGTACCATCGGATAATAGCAAAATAGGCGCAGTAGTCAACGCCTCCTTCTTTTTAATAAAAGCATCCTCACACTTCGTATCCCATGAGAAAACTAAATTCTTCCTGGTGAGGCGGGTCAGAGATCTTTGCGAAGTCCTTAATGAACTTTCGATATTAGCCTGCCAAACCAAGGAAACTTCTCGCCTCCGTAGCATTCTTTAGCACATGCCATTCCTAAACCACATCAACTTTACTGGGATCGACCGCCAGCCCTCTTTCTGAGACAACGCTCCATAATGCATACCTTCTCTCGCCAAAAGTGGTAGTTTGAAAAAATTTCCTTCAGCTTACGCCCATGGAGTGTATTGAGCACTTCTTCTAAATGCAACCTATGCTCTTCCTCTCCCTTCGAATGGACCAGAATGTTATCCACAAATACCACGACTTGTTAAGCAACCTTCTGAAAACTTAGCTCGTTAGATCAACAAAATAGGCGTGTCCATTGGTCAATCCGTAGGGCATAACTAACCTCTCATAAAGTCCATCGGGTGTATGAAATATAGTCTTCTGGATACTATCCTCAAAAACACACAACTGGTGAAATATGGTAGCCAAATCAAGCCGTGAGAACACCTTCGCTCCAACCAACTGATTAAAGAGATTGTCCATATGGGGCAGTAGATATCGATTCTTCTTTGTCAGTTTATTAAGCACTTTATAATCAAAGCCAAGCCTCAGAGGACCATTTGCCTTAGTGGAAAAGATGACCGGTGCTCCCCATTTCGAAATGCTTCTTCCAATGAAGCACTTCTCCAACAGCTCATTCCCCTGCTTATTTAACTCGCATCTCTCATTTGGAGCCAAATGCCTTAAAGGTAAGGCAACATGTCTAGTGTTCTCTACAAGGTAAATTTGGAACTCAATATCTCGTTAAGGTGGGAGACCAGTAACCTTAGAAAAGACATATGGGTAATCTCTAACTATAAGCATAAAAATCTAGCTCGTCATGTGATACGTCCAGTAAATATAAGCAACTCAACATAAGTGATCCTCGGGGATTGCAATAAACCTCCAAGCTACGTCCACTACACATACTCAACCTAACAACCTTCCTATCACAATCTAGCATAGCCCTAAACATCGTCATCTAATCCATGCCCAATATTAACCTAAACCTAGAAAATCCTAAGACAAAAGCATCACAATCGAATTCGACCCCCAAAAATGAATAATTTCAAACCACTACATACCATAGAAAATAAGCCGATCCTCCTACAAAGTTTGACACAACTACAGGTGCATAACTATGCTAGTGTTTAAGTGTAACTCATCCACAAGTCTACTAGAAATGAAAGAGTGTGATGCCCTCATGTCAAATAAAGTGCAAATAGATAAAGTCAACACATCATCGATCATGGCCTTCTTCCCTTATCAGCAACTGGTGGCGTACTCGAGCTAGGTACTACATCCAGTGCATAAGCTAGGACCACTTGGGTAGAGGTCTTCAGAGGTATCAGGCACTCCCGCTTCATGTGCCCGAACTGATTGTAATTGTAACACTTAACTTTGGAACAATCTGTCTTGCACTCCTTCACGAAATGTCCTTCTTTTCACACTTCCTGCAATGCATATCCTGCTTCTTGTTCTTTCCATTGGGTCCAAATCCTCCCTTGCGCTTATTATACTGTTGTGCTTTTCCTCCAGTCTTCTTGGGTTCTTCCTTTACTTCCTCCTTGGACACGGTATTAAACAAGGCCATCTCCACTAAACCCTCATATGTAGCAACCATGGGAATATGATTTAGAGTTAAACCTTGAAGGAGTTGTTTCATCCCTTTAGCAAACTTCAGAGCCTTTTTATGTGGTTATTGGTCAACTCCATCCCGAACCTAGCCAACTCGTTGGATTGATTGACATACTCCTTTACTGACATGTCTCCTTGCTTTAGATGAATAAAATTCTCTAACTACACTCCCTCTTTAGCTTTAGATTGAAACTTTATCTTAAAACATCTCTAAATCTCTCCCCAAGTGATCTCTCCTCTAATCAGTCTCTACGCCAGCTACCTCCCACCAACTCAGGGCCTTCCCTTGTAACTGCCAAGTTGCTAGCTACCTCTTCATGTCATTAGTAAGACCCATCAACCCAAAAATCCTTTTCACAATTACGAATCTATGTCCTCTAATCTACAAATAACCCAGCCCCCATGTACGGCTTTCCTTCAAGGCCCATGAAATCCTTACATAACTTAGAAAAATTGACGGTAGCTAAGTGGGTAGGAACTGCACCTATCGCTCTCCATGTGGGTCCTCTAGTGGGATTAAGCTCGGCTTGCCCCCTCGCCTGAAGATACTAACGGAACCAAACTTTCACGCCCAGAATTTCGGTTGCGTTGCCCTGAACCTGAACTTGCGGGATCACTCATCTTTTATCTATAATTTTTAGGCATTTATTAGCAATTTCTCACAGATAGTATAGGCAAGAATAAGAGAGAGATTGCGCTTATATAAAATTTCTAGAAAACTTTTATCTATACACACACACACTCTCTCTCTCTCTCTCTTTAAAAACCTATTTTGAAAACTTTTTGGAAAACATTTTGAAAAAATTTTGAAAACAATTTTTTCAAAAACTTTTCAAGTACGTTCTCTCAATACGCCCCTATCCATAAGGAACTTTAAACTATGCTCTAAAACCAAATATGACAACCCGCATCCCTTGACACACCCCAAGGGTGATTTTCAAACTTGCATTGGTGCGAAGAAGTACAAGCTATAGGGTTTTTATAACGTTACAAAGACTAAGAATAAGTAGATATGTCTGAGGTATAATACACTTTTAGAACTCATAATGGAAGGAAAAAGGTATAAATATAGAAAATAACCATCTTATAAAATATCTCTAAACACAATCTCAAAAAAACAGAACGTAGTCAAATATAGAGTACACAAAAATCAGCTCATTGTCTGATAAAATACTAAGTACTGATAGAATAAGTAGTTACATGGAGAGTAAATAAAAGGATAAGCAACTCTAGTGATGAGCTCTCCTCTCCACATAGTGAAATCAGGCCAATCACCTACTACCCTGTCCTTTTGTAATAGGGAAAAGAAAGGAAAGGGTAGGTCGAACAAAAGTCTGGTGAATGAGTACACGTTTAGTATATGGTGATCACGTGCAGTTGACTTTAACTATACACTATGTGACCTAGGGTGCTCTATAGGTGCCCATGTATTCCTAGGGCCCTTCACTTAAGAGTTTTTATTTAATACACACCTACACTAACCACTAGTGCATGCCTCTACAAATATCGAACTATAGATCAAACCTGACTAATAAACGATGGGCTACCGCTACTAGAGCTACTCAACATATGGTTATCCTACAACTTTCACGTATGGGACTACATCTCATATTACGACTGCACAAACTATTTCTCTTAGGTTTCCCTACTATTTCCATTCGGGAATAAATTTCCTACAACTACAACCATACATACTCCAACTACACATTGAGGGAGGAACCCGCAATGTCGAATCGCCATGTGTCTCATCATCTGCATCTATGTCCACCTCTCAATGGTAATTTACGCCTCTTATTGCATATTAACAACATAGTATCACGTTGCATCAGTATCCGTGCATACGAAGAAACTCCCATTGTGCTGGGCTAACATATTCATCAAGCATCAGTCAGTGTTGCGCGTCTACCGTAGTACCTCCTGTAAATACCATTTGCAATAGAATAGACCCAGTTGAATAATCAACTCCTCATTGAGTAAAGTGCATTTACCTAACCCCCAATGTCCCAGTGTCGTCTCATAGGGAATAAGTTTCACTACTATTTCTAAGCATCATATATATATATATATATATATAAATAATTAGCTAATATTTAAAACCTGGACCTTAGGCCGAGGTTCAATTTGCGTTTCAAAACTCTTACCGGTCGACTGCTGTATCCTACCGGTCGACCACTTGTTGTCTACCACTTGGGTTGAACATCGACCAGTCGCTATGTAAATTTTAGGGTTGTTTAGTTATCGTTAACTATGTATTATACTAATTATTGTCATTGTTAGGTTACTTACAATGAACCCTAACTACCAACTTACGATAACCAAATCTTTGCAATTTATCTAAACTTCTTGTGATAATTAAATTCATAGATTTGCACAGGTTTATAATAAATTAATTTAACCTAGGGTTGTTATTAACATTTCAGGTTATTCGAATTTGTACAAGTTTACATATTAGGTTTACAGATCTAGGTTAGGGAAGAGGAATCATGTTCACATACTGTTATCCCGCCTTTTGGCAAGGCCGTGACACCAAAAAGTTGACTAGAAAACTAAAGACAGTTCGTCGTAAAAGTTCGTTATACACTGTTTCACCATGGATATCAATGATTTTTGTCCAAGTCCGGATCGGGCTACAATTGATAAGACACATCAAGCAAAGTCATGGGAACCAGAGTTCTAAATTTTGAGTCAATCGGGGTTCGTATGAATGAGATATGATCGATGCAAGTTAGGGAAGATGCGATGTTCGAATCCATAGGAGAGCCACTGTTCGAATCGATGACGTTCGTATCCATCGGCAGAAGGAGTTAGCCTCGTGCTTGCATCGTTCGTATCCATCAAGATAAAGTCCTTCGACTCCATCAAGCAAATCCTCGCATACTCCAGTTCGAATCCATCAAGTGTCCTCTCTTCGAATTCCTCAAGGCCAAGCCACTTCAAATCCATGATACCACCTCACTTCGTTTCCCTCAGGTTGAAGTCTTTCGGATCCATGTACTTCGAATCCACGCTGTTTGAGGCAGCTTTGAATCGATCAACTTTGTACCCAGATCGATTCGAACAGACCTTCGCTCATTCGATTCGAAGAGGGATGTCTTCGAAACCACTACCACGAATCCCCAGTCAAAACGGCAGCTAGAAACGTGGAGTCGACCCGGGCAACTCGGAGCACAAGACAGATCGACACGAAGGAGGTGCTCCACGTCGTCACAGAAGCGTGCGCTGGATCGATTCGAACGAATCGATTCGAACTAGATCGATTCGAACCAAGCTAGTCAACCAGAAATGCAAACTTGAATCGATCATAACTTGAGATCTACCCATCCAAATGCTACGAAATTTTCACAGAAGCTTGAGCACATGTTGAAGAATGTTCACACCAAATTTCAGCCCGATTGGACACTTTCTTGATCGATTCGAACCAAGGGTCGAATCGATCCCAAAGTGGGCCCGGATTTCCAGAAAGCGGGCATGTGGGCCCCCTGACGTACCAGAACTGGTCTCCCTTCATTTTAGGCGAAATATCAGCCTCCTACACCTATAAATAGAGCCCCTGGTCATTCAGAAAAGGAGTCGGAGAATTCTAAGTACTAAAGAGCGCCCAGATTCTGCCAGATTTACTCCAGAACACCACCGCTACCTTAGATTAAGACTTAGCATATAATTTTAGTTGTACTACATTAGAAGAGATTGTAATCATCGAGTGAACATCAATAAAATCATCAACTTCAGAGTGGACGTAGGCAAGATCGCCGAACCACTATAAATCTCGTGTTTCTGTTCATTATTTCTGAATTGTGATACTCTGTTTGCTTAGATTTGAGATTTGTGTGTGAATATTGTTGATTTATATTCATACACTGGTGCTTTCACAACATTCGGGGTTTGTGACCAATTTTGGCGCAAACACTTTTGTGTGTGAATATTGTTGATTTATATTCATACACTGGTGCTTTCACAACATTCGGGGTTTGTGACCAATTTTGGCGCAAACACTTTGGTGCTTTCACTGAGAACGACTAGCACCCGCTACACAAAATTTGAAGTTCAGATCTGAAAGCTTGGAGATTTGAAAGACAATGACCCGACAAACAAGTAGAAGGCAAAGAGCTGAGAGAAGCCAGCACGAAGGAAGTCAAGAGGCTTCCTCGGGAGCAAACCAAGCATCGATCTTCATCACCAGGGATGAGATGGAGACAATGATGAAGAGACAGGAGGAGATGATCCAGAATTTGCTTCAACAAATTGGACAACTTGGAGCGCAAAATCAAGGAACAACCAGAATCCAAAACGGAGCAGGACCATCTGGCGCAGCGCCGGAGCTGGGGGGCACACACTTAGGATATGTTGATCCGAACCTAGGAAGAGAGACAAGGACATCCGAGCAACCTGGCGGCAATAGAGGGATGAACGCTCAGCTAGGGGGGCAGACACCCGAAAGCTCACACGGACTCGGGGGACAAATCGAAGGTAGCGAACAAGGACTACAGCTTGGAGACAATGATAGATTGGCAGAGATGGTCAGGCGAGCCATGAGGGGCGGATTAGTAAACAGAGATCTTGAAGACGTGAACAAGAGTCCCTTTTCTCCTGCGATTAGATTGGCTAGGAACCCACCAGAATTCAAACTACCAACAGTAGAAGGGTATGATGGGAGGACGGACCCCGCGGTCCATCTAACGAGGTATATAAGGCACATGGAAGTGCTGGGGGCATCACAGGAAGTCATGGCCCGGTGCTTCCCATTGTATTTGACAGACATAGCAGCTTTATGGTTTAGACAACTGGAGAGCGGTTCCATTGGGACATGGACCGATTTGATTGAGAAATTTATGAGGCAATTCAGAGTTCATATTTCGAGACCCAAGAATGTGATGAGTTTGGCAACGCTAAAGCAGAAAGCTGGGGAGTCTTTGAGGAATTTCTTGACGCGGTTCAATGCGGCAGCAGCATCGGTGTATCGGCCAGATCCATCCATGGTTATGATGGCAGCTGTGTCCGGAGTAGCTGATGGCACGGAATTCAAAAATTCATTAACTAAGGATCCGCCAATGGATCTAGGAGAATTCTATCACGAGGCAGAAAAGTTTTTACGATTGGAAGACGCTAATGCTGAAAGAGAAGAAGGAGAGGGAATAGAAGTTTATGCACTTAAAGACAAAAAGCCTCTCGAAAATGATTCAGGCAAGGATAAAGGAAAACGAAAGGCTGAGGACAATGGTGACAGGTCAAAGCGACTGCGGAGAGAGCCACGATTCACCACTTATTCAGAACTGAATGAGAGTTTGGAGCGAATCTACCAAGATACACGAGAGCAAGTTCCCTACCGTAGGCCAATACGAAGGGATCCCACTGTTGACGAGAGGAAATCAGACAGGTACTGCTTATTCCACGAACTGAATGGTCATAACACTAACGACTGTAGACATCTGAAGGATGAGGTGGAAGGGCACATCAGGAACGGTATGCTACTTCAGTATGTGAGGAGGCGAGCTCCAGCGGTGGAGCTAGAGAGACCACCGTCTACATCAGCCAGGGGTGCCCCCGAGCCAGGACATCGTATGATTATCAATTAGTTGAAATAACGATGGACAAGTTGTAAACCTCTCACCAACACGGGTAAGTCATTTACACATGTGCGAGATCACGAACGGTCCATAGGCATGTTGTGAATGACTACTAACCCTATCGTTGTGGGAGTTTACACTTTGACATCCTTGCTTTGCTTTTATTTCATCTTGATTTGAATATTTGAACTTGACTTTGTTTAACATTTCTGCTAAAGACTTATTTTCAATGAAAAAATGCTACTTGTGATTTCATAGCGGCTAAGCCACTTACACATGTACGGGATCACGAACGGTCCCTAGGCATGCTCTGAGATGGCGATAAACCGTTGCAAGAAACAATCCGGGGATTCACCCGAACGTGAAACCTGGTATTGATGATACTAAGTCCCTCCCCAGGCACACTCAATTCGCCTCGAACGTCATCCGACCGCGAACGGTCACAATTCGATCACGAACGATCACACTTCGCCACGAACGGCACCCGACCACGAACGGTCACAATTCGCCTCGAACGGCATCCGACCGCGAACGGTCACAATTCGATCACGAACGATCACACTTCGCCACGAACGGCACCCGACCACGAACGGTCACAATTCGCCTCGAACGGCATCCGACCGCGAACGGTCACAATTCGATCACGAACGATCACACTTCGCCACGAACGGCACCCGACCTCGAGCGATCACCATTAGCCTCGAACGGCAAACGACCTCGAACGGTCACCGTTTGCCTCGAACGGCACCCGACCGCGAACGGTCACACTTCATCTAGTATAACATTCGATCATGAACGATCACACTCTGCCTCGTACGGCACTCGACCACGAATGGTCACAATTCACCTAATACGACATTCGATCGCGAACGATCACATTTTTTCCTCGTACGGCACACGATCGCGAACGATCACATTCCTCTTTCCATGTCACCCGACCGCGAATGATCACAACTCGCCTTGAACGACACCCCTCACCTCAAATGGCTTGATCGCGAACGGTCGTCATTTAAGGTCATATAAAACTATCAAATTCTTTGCAGGGCATCAACAGGATATGAACATCCAGCTTATGGCATTACAAAACACACCTTCCTATCGCAAGGCATGTTTTGGAGGGCAAATGTTATCCCGCCTTTTGGCAAGGCCGTGACACCAAAAAGTTGACTAGAAAACTAAAGACAGTTCGTCGTAAAAGTTCGTTATACATTGTTTCACCATGGATATCAATGATTTTTGTCCAAGTCCGGATCGGGCTACAATTGATAAGACACATCAAGCAAAGTCATGGGAACCAGAGTTCCAAATTTTGAGTCAATCAGGGTTCGTATGAATGAGATATGATCAATGCAAGTTAGGGAAGATGCGATGTTCGAATCCATAGGAGAGCCACTGTTCGAATCGATGACGTTCGTATCCATCGGCAGAAGGAGTTAGCCTCGTGCTTGCATCGTTCGTATCCATCAAGATAAAGTCCTTCGACTCCATCAAGCAAATCCTCGCGTACACCAGTTCGAATCCATCAAGTGTCCTCTCTTCGAATTCCTCAAGGCCAAGCCACTTCGAATCCATGATACCACCTCACTTCGTTTCCCTCAGGTTGAAGTCTTTCGGATCCATGTACTTCGAATCCACGCTGTTTGAGGCAGCTTCGAATCGATCAACTTTGTACCCAGATTGATTCGAACAGACCTTCGCTCATTCGATTCGAAGAGGGATGTCTTCGAAACCACTACCACAAATCCCCAGTCAAAACGGCAGCTAGAAACGTGGAGTCGACCCGGGCAACTCGGAGCACAAGACGGATCGACACGAAGGAGGCGCTCCACGTCGTCACAGAAGCGCGCGCTGGATCGATTCGAACGAATCGATTCGAACTAGATCGATTCGAACCAAGCTAGTCAACCAGAAATGCAAACTTGAATCGATCATAACTTGAGATCTACCCATCCAAATGCTACGAAATTTTCACAGAAGCTTGAGCACATGTTGAAGAATGTTCACACCAAATTTCAGCCCGATTGGATACTTTCTTGATCGATTCGAACCAAGGGTCGAATCGATCCCAAAGTGCGCCTGGATATCCAGAAAGCGGGCATGTGGGCCCCCTGACGTACCAGAACTGGTATCCCTTCATTTTAGGCGAAATATCAGCCTCCTACACCTATAAATAGAGCCCCTGGTCATTCAGAAAAGGGGTCGGAGAATTCTAAGTACTAAAGAGCGCCCAGATTCTGCCAGATTTACTCCAGAACACCACCGCTACCTTAGATTAAGACTTAGCATATAATTTCAGTTGTACTACATTAGAAGAGATTGTAATCATCGAGTGAACATTAATAAAATCATCAACTTCAGAGTGGACGTAGGCAAGATCGCCGAACCACTATAAATCTCGTGTTTCTGTTCATTATTTATGAATTGTGATACTCTGTTTGCTTAGATTTGAGATTTGTGTGTGAATATTGTTGATTTATATTCATACACTGGTGCTTTCACAACATTCGGGGTTTGTGACCAATTTTGGCGCAAACACTTTTGTGTGTGAATATTGTTGATTTATATTCATACACTGGTGCTTTCACAACATTCGGGGTTTGTGACCAATTTTGGCGCAAACACATACTAATAATTAAATTTCGAATTTAATCTGACAATGCTTGCAATTTAATTTCTAGCAACCTAGATCAAATTGCGTGAATTAAAATTAACTTCAATTAACCAACTTATTAAAAATCTTCCTACTCATCTCAGATCTAAGCTCTAATCGTATTCTCCGTTCTGAAATTGACACTCGATAGCTTGCCCCTTCCTTGATACGACCTTCTTGTATTCTTTTTATTATATTTTTATTTTGTTTTTGAAGAAAATTTATAAATGGAGGAAAAGAAATTTTAACAGAGTTCAGTACAGAGATGAATATCTAATGGATTAGGGTTAAGTTTTGATGTATGTTTATATGGGTTTTAGGTTAACACGGAGCATTAAATTAACCCTAGAAAATATTTACCCTCATCCTATACGCTCATTGTTTACTTTGGGTGCAAGTAAATCATTTAGTTCAATCACGATTGTTCATCTCATTTTAGAATTGTCGATTTACAATGTTAACCGGTCGATCGCTAAAAGGGTCTAGTCAACCACTACATGTCAACCGATGGACCCTAGTAGTCGACCACTTGAGTTATTTAATTAAGTAAAGTTTTATATTTTAATTTTTTTTGTTTCCAAATTTTAAAACCTTCGTAAATTCTCTGTGCTAACTCCGGTTTCAAAGTGTTACATAAGAAAACTGTTTAGAATATCGCTATGAACGCAATGGTGCAAGTTTCGTAGCCAAATTCGAACGTTTGTGAAAAATTTATTTTCGTCCTTGTTATATTTAATTTAATTCTTTTATTAAATTTCCACTTAAATTTTTAGAGTGTTACATGGTCGTAGGAGGAGATCATTGTGGTGGCTGGCACAAGGGAGTGAAGATTGCAATTATGGTTCACATCAGCAAGTTTTAGTGCATTATGCGCCATCATTCTATGTGCGAAAAGGGTTTGACCGGACAGTAGTCATCAACGATGGTCATTTGGAGATGTGCGACCATGGTAGGAGACAGTGTTAGATGTTAGCGTGCACGGTGGAAGAGGAAGCATGAACGCTCTTGTGTATTAGGAAGAAAAGGAAATTTATTAAAAACCACATGGCACCTTATTAGTTACATATGAGGTAAACTTACATGATTATATATAGTTAAATTACCATTTAGCCCTTGAAATTTACATTGGTCATAACTTTTGCATATGAGGTCCGATTTGAATATGGTTTCTTGCCCTACACTTGTATTTGACTCTCCATGACATGTAATGGCTTTGGATGATTTTTGTTAAGGTGAGTGGGAAACTATTTCAAATGGTATTATAGTTTGTATTTGTGTATATTTTATTTATATGAATTAACTTTAGGAATATTGCTAGACTCACACCCTAAACAAATCATATATTGATTATATGTTAGACCATAATTAGATATCAGATAAAAACCTTATCAATATAATTAGATTCTATGAATGTGTAGTGTAGTGTAAATTGAGATAAAAACGCTATATATATGTATGTATGTTTATGTATATGTATGCGTATAGACCATAAAATGTGTTGTGTAGTATAAATTGAGATAAAACCCTATATATAGGATTATACTATGTAAATGTGTAGTGTACTGTAAATTGAGGTGTTAAGGCTTAGGGAATGCACATACTGATACTTATGCTGGACTTAAATGTAGATAGGATATGAATGTTCCAATTATTGTATTGTATTCTTATTTAATTGGATATGAATGCATGTTTGCTTATATTTGATTGCTCGTTTGTCTTGGATTGATACTTATTCTTTGTAAGATGGTTGCAATTAGGAACTAGAATCATAGGTCAAAGATGTGTTAAAAAGAATCATTAAATGTGGATGTTGGCAGGGTCCAGATTAGGCGAGTAGAGAGCCATAGGAGATCGATGATGGAATTACAAATAAAAGATAATCGAGGACAGCATAGATGATTTGAAAATTAGGCTAAGTTATGGAATTGTACCGACTCATGATGGATTAGTACTGAATGATGAGACTTCGAGGATGATGGAGGTGAGAGTCGGGGGAAACAATAGTAGGATTCGGGATTTATCCAGGGATGGCATGGATTTGACTTGGAAAATAATCTTGGCAGCATTAACAAATTTTCGAAGTGGCATATCTCCTCTACACGAAGTTCACTTCTGATGAAACCTTGAGCATTATTCTCAAAATAACATGATCTCCACTGTGGGAAGTTTTGGAAAGATTCCGGGTACCTTGATTTTAGCCATGGTCAAAAGATCTAGCATTAGATAGCGAATCTTGAACCAATGGGCAGTTGAGTTATATAACAATGTTTTGGCTCGTATGGACGAATGGACTGGCGATGTTAGACTCACTTTTATGTATACATCCATGTGACTTCGCACTGGCTATGTAGTAACTATCGAAGTGGCGAGGAGCATGTGATAAGTTTCATGATCCTATCATTATTTATAAATGCATATCTCATAGTTAAAGCATCAACTTGAGAGTTGATGACCAGTAGATGAGTAGCACTAATGTCCGACAAGATAGTGGTTTACGATGCTTAGCATGCAAACTCCATGTATTATTGTGTGTGGAGTTAAGATTATGAAAGCATGACATCGAGGGCTCTTAGGTGGTGTGTTGACGAATCTAACCATACACTGGTAGTTAATAAATGTTATCTGGTCTTTTGATCCGGCTATGTCTGGACCAATCGGACGAGACAGACTCAATTGTCATTAGGATCGATGTATCAGATTAATGATCACGAAGCCTAGAGATTAGGCCTAAAAGATAATATGAAGCAGTAGCAAAGCAGAAGCGGAAGGCGAACTTAATAACACTTAGAGCATGGAAGTTTACTACTCCCTAAAGCTAGATTAGGTACGATCCATATTCAATACTATGGATCATATCGTATAGATTGCATAGCTCAATTGAACGATAATTGATTGATACCTCAAAATCTACAAGTCCAATACTCTTGAAACTTTCAGAATATCGATATATTGGAGAGAGGAGTACTCACAAACAATCGCATGTAAAAATGAGCAAGTTTAAACGATCGATATACATCGTTCATGAACGATCTTACTCTTTCAGCATGAACAATCCAATTCAATGAAGATTGGTCGATATCTCACCAACCACAACTCGAAATGACACCAAACTTTGGGAGCATGGACTCGAGGCATGAGGGAGCTCATAGAAATGATCACACGTGAAACAGAGCAGAAGTGAACGATCAGTACCGATCGTTCCAACGATCGAGATGGGACCCACGATTGTTCTGGTGGGTCCCTATGGATTTGGAGAGTCTTCTGCCGAATTTCCAACGAGATATTTTGCCGTATTCACCTATAAATATAGGCTTCTTTCTTCGTTTAAAGGATCTTTAGGCTGCTTATTGCTTTAGACTCCATTTTAATCAAGTGCAATTATCAATAATTCATTGTACTCGGTTTACAAAGTGATTAATAAAGCAACCTATTCAAAGTGGACATAGGCAAATAACGTCGAACCACTATAAATCCTTGTGTTTCTATTACTGCTTTGATTGACTACTATTTCCTTACTATTTTCCATTGTTTTCATTTTACATTCTTTATTTATTTCTCTTCAAAACCTCTATTGGGTGTTTGTGCCAACTTTTGGTGCAAACAATAAACAAAAGGGAAGTGTGCATCCATGGAAGACAATGAAGGTGAATCATACCTAGCCACATATTGATAGTCAAAAAACCTATAGAAGGTATATAATATCTGACCACACATTAATGGTAAAAATGACACAAGAAAACATTCGCCCTAGAATATAGGACACTTGGTACCGCAAAGATGATAAATGGTACATGACATGTGTTATTACCAGGGTAATACTTTTCACACGTAGCATACAGGATAAATAGATGTAACATTCCTAATTTTTATTGCACATTATTTAAAGTTGTTAACGTGGAATTTGCTAAACTAACTAATTAAGGTTGGCCTTAATAAATATAACAAAGAGAATGAGTTTAATGAGATAAAATTTAATAAACTTATGTTTGGAAAGGTAAAAGAGTAAATATTAAACTATATTCTCCCTCTCCCATATCCATATTTATTTCATTCTCAACTTAAATAAAACTAAAACTAGGCCAACCACCATTAAGAAGAAAGAAAATTCAAAAGGAAAGAAGAAGAAGAAGAAAAAGAAGGAAAACTAAAGTGAAGTTAAATAAGACAAATTCCATCATTTCAACAAGGATTAAAAGGTAAATAATATTACCATCTCATTTGTTTGATGTATGTTTATTCGGGCCTAACTGTAAATCCGAATTTTATTGAATGTTTATCAAGCATGTTGCATGTATAATCATGTATGTGATTGAAAGACTATTATTTAGGAATTTTAGAAATTTTCATAAAAGGTTTTTATGTGAAAAATCAAGCTATTGTCTCCAAATGAGCTAAAGTTTTGATATAATGTTCAAATTATTATTTTAGTGATGGGTTTTAAGATTCATAATTTTTGGAATTTATATAAATTTATTTTGAATTTTCTAAGGAATGATTAGTTTTGAAATTTGATTATTTAAAATATGAAGAATAATTTTTTGGTCCAAAATTTTAATATGATGTTAAGGAAGTAAATATTGATTTTTTTGGAATTTATCATGGATTTTTCCCAAGTGTTTATAATTAAATATAAATTGTTTTGTTCAAATTGAACTTGTTTTGCAAAATATGATAATAATATAAATTTGAGGAAAATTATATTTTAGGAAAATAAAAGTAAATTTTCCACTTTGATTTCTAAAAAAATTCTAAAAAGATGAATATTGGCCAATGGGATTTCGATAAATAATATGCGTTTGGTGAAAAGTTTATACTTTTAAAGGAAAATTTCCAGTTTCGGAAAACATTACACAAATTTCATTATAAGCCCACGAAAGCCCTCATTTTTATGCAAGAGTGCTATTGCCTATGATTGCTCTATTTTAATTAGCCTTTGAAAGCTTTTGTTTAACACATGAAAGTTATTATCCACGATAGCTATGTTTTTCCGACCTTCAAAAGTTTACTTTGATAACACACAGAAGCCTTGTTTTGATTACCCACGACAGTTCTATTTTTATTAGCCCTCAAAATCTTATTTTAATTAACACACGAAAGCTAATATCCTGATATTTCACGTTGACTATGTTTTATTGAGACGGAAAGCTAAATTTTAGTTAAAACACAAAAGCAATATTTATTTAACTCACGAAGGCCAAGCATAAAGGCTAGGTTTTTATTTCTTTGATTTCATTGTTCGCAATTACTCACGATGACTACTTATCGTGATAAGTCACGAGCTATGATTTTTAAAGGCTCTGTGACTATGTTATTGTTATCCACATATTTTCCAAAGGAGATAAAATAAAGCTGAAGTGATATTGAATCCATAAACAATATGGATTATCATTCATGCCGCACCTCATCAGTATGAAGGTCAAAAACTAGCAAGTGAAAACACACTAAAAGGCTACAACTAAGAAGATGTCGTATGCCATCAAGGTAAAAAGGGATACCGCACTAATCCCATGCTGCACTCAATCAATGACACATTGATTGTATGCTGCATTGATTCATCAATGTCGCATGCTATTATAGCAGTAATGATGTCATACAACAACAATAAAAGATGTAGCATGAAGCCGATGCCGTTGCTTATCAATACCGCCTCTCTTCAATGTCGCACCTTATCAATGTCGCATCTTTTCAATATCGCATCTCTTCAATGCCGCATTTCAAGCAATGTCCAATCTCTATAAAGCTGCCTATTATCAATGCCACATCTTATTGATATCGTACTTCATTAACCAAGGCAATTCACTAAGAAGCATGTCGTCGACATAATAATAGGCATCACATATCAATCAATACCGCATTTCATGAATATCGCATGTTATCAATGACGCATAACATCAATGCCATGGAAATGTCAAAATTCATGTAAAGAAAGACAATGCAAAGGAAGAAGATTAAAATCATTCACAAGAGCAAATTCAAGAGGATTTAATGTATTTCCCTTCATAAAGCTTCAAAGGCATTCATGTTGAAGTTATCACCAAGATAGCAATCAAAGTCCCAAATCGCCAAAGGAAGCAAGCCTACCTCCTTCCAACTACTATAAATGAAGATGCATCCCTTTATGCAAAGTGGCCATTAACCTCTTTCTCACTCTTATCACTTTTTCCAATTAGGATCTTCTCCAAGATCTCTTCATTGAGAGCTCGAGGACAAACTAATGACATAAGGAATAACGATGGAGAAGATGAAATATTTGTAAATAAGGGTCTATGCAATTAGATAATTGCATATTTGCACATTTTGTAACATGTTTCTGATTGAATAAAGAACATGAATTGAGCCTATAGCCTATAGTTGTTTGGACTTGCTATTTTATTTTTTGAACTTATGAATAGTATTTCAAATAATCATTTGAACTATCATAAAACCAAGGGGTATTATTGAAATTTATTCGGACATGCCTCCTTGTACACACATCTTGAACATTGAACCAAATCTTGATTTAACATTTTGATGCTAGAAGGAGGGCTTGAACCTTCAAGTGTTTGAAAAATGACCAAAATACCCTAGAATTTGGATTTTATAAAATTTTGGAATTTATTCATTCATTAAATTTTAAAAAAACTTACTGCGGCTACTTTAAACGCAGGGGAACCAACAACTTATTTACTACATCGACCTTTTCACAGCATTCCTCCTCTTGCTTTATTCTACCACATCAATGAAGATTCAATCCTATGTCTCTCCTCTCCTCCCATCGCTGTTCTGGACTCATAATCCATTCAACATCAAATACAAATTCATCGTCAATTTTGCATCAATCTCTCCTATTTTAAATGAAATGATAATTATCTCTCAGATAATTGTAGCTACAGATACTATCAAACTTATGGAATCAGATGAAAGTAGATTTTAGATCTGATTGATAATGAGTATTTATGGACGGAATTGGGTGATGTTGAAGTTCAAAATTGATATTGGAGATTTATCAATATTGAAGTTAAGAGATTCATGCCAAATTGGTTCGTTGAATCATCGGGATAATCTATGCCGAAAATAATAATGGATAATCAATGCCAAAGTTAAGAGACTTATTGATGTTGAAGAAAATCGATGCCAAAGTCAATGAATTCACATATCTGGTTTTATAGGAAAATAATTAATGTCGAAAGGATTGGTGAAAGGGACTTGTTGATGCCGGAAATAAGCCATGTCGTAAATTATCAATGCTGCAAGTAGGCGATATAATAGGTAATCAATGCCACAAGTAGGCGTTACCAATGGGTAATCAATGCCATAGGTAGGCGATATCGATGGGTAATCTAAAAGTGATTGTGCTATAGGATTGTGTAATATGGATAAACTACTTGTGCGGAATATAAATTAAGTAATTAAAGCAGTAAAGTAAATGACACCAGAGGTTTTTATACTGGTTCGAACTCCCGTTCTACGTCCAGTCCCAGACTCCTTCTGGATTTAAACTAGCAACCCTCACTTAACCCGGAGGAATAGGTTAACACCGCCTGAGCAACCGAATAGGACTTCTACCGCCTAAGCAACCAAATAGGACTTCTACCGCCTGAGCAACCGAACATGACTTCTTTACAAATAACAAAAGTATCTGACTATAGTGTGCTCTTTGAATGGCACTGATAAGTCAATTAAGTACAATCTTCCTATAATCTTCTCCTTTATGATATGTAGTGTAATGTGCTTAAGAATTGTGGAAGATAGAGTGATCAATGATTAGAGAATGTAAGCCGTTTGAGTGCAGTTTGAAAATAGAGAATAAGAGATAAGAATTCAAGAATATTAAAATCAGTTGTTGTAAATGTTTGTTGAATTCTGAAATCTATTTATAGAGATTAAAAAGTTCCAACTATTGATGAAAGATAACGTTGTAAAGAAACAGGCGCAACTGTTGATTTGAAGATGTTTCTCTTCGATGAAGAGAAGTGTCTTTTCATAAAAAATAGACGTTGAAAATATTCAGCCGGCTGAATGGATTTATTCAGCCTTCTGAATTTTAAAAATCGAAAACAACAAAGAAATAGGCTATTTTTGGCCTAATTCAGCCGGTTGAATAAAACCATTTAGCCGGCTGAAACTGCATAAAAAATTATGATTTGTTTCAGCATTCAGCCGTCTGAATGATATTATTCAGCCGGCTGAATTATGTTGATAAGCAAAAGTTACCATAGCTCATTTGGTTAGAGCACTTGCCTTCTAAACTAGTGACCTGGGTTCGAGCCTCACTCCATGCAATTTTTGAAAACTTGATTTTCCATTTAAAATATGAATGTATATGTGTGTGTATCATTTTGAGAAGATTTTAACATTTGTTAACTCTAGACACGACACTCTATGACTAATAATACTTTGTTTGTCACCTTCGTCTTGTCTCTATCGTGTATATCTCTTCTTGTATCTCCATATACATACTTTCATCCTTTTTTGTACTATGTATCTTCATTTTGAACGTATTTGTTTGTCTCTTTTTTATGCTCATGTACCTGCAAATTAGCTTAGAGATTCTTTGGCATAATTGTATAGTTGTTTTCATTAACATCCAATAATAGAGGTTCTAACATTCTCCCCCTTTTTGATGATGACAACTATACAATTTTAGAAATATTCATTCTATATATAAAATAATATTAATATGTTTAAATCTCCCCCTAAGTATAACATCTCCCCCTAAGTATAATATCTCCCTCTATTAATATGCATATCAATTTCTCCCCCTTTGTCATTATCAAAAGGAATGAGGGAATATAATAAATTTTATAAAATATATTGTAAATTGCGGGATAAACTCAATATTAATTATGGAGAAAAATAAAATAGATTTTACCATATTTGCTGAAGTCCATATTTCATTGTAAGCACGTAATTCTATTAAACGTATGAAACATCCTTTAGAGTTCCAAAATCTATCCTTTTCCATTTGTTTTTCTAAGTACCTGCAGTAAATAATAATCATTTTCGGTACCCACTTACTATGTTAGGGTCCGGGGGGGTTAGGTCTTGGGAAACCATACCCATTTGGGTGTGGTTGAACCTTTATAAATATAATTTTCATTATTAACTACCATATCAAAATAATCATCAATGTATTTTTCTCTATTTTTCCAATTAACAAGAACCCAAATACTTAGATAATTTTTATTCATATTTCCGGTCAATAATATTGTATTTATAGAGAAATTATAAACATTATTGGTCATAGCAGAATTTGAATTTCTATAAAAATTGGATTTAGACTTTACTCGAAATTTAGTACTATCACTAACATTTTAACTATACATGAAAGTGTATCTAGTGCTATTTCTACGATCAGTTTTATTATATTCTAAACCACTTTTGTCATGTAAAGGTCTAGCACCAGATAAAATCATGTTTAAATCGTTTTGACCTTTATTAAATTTTATGACTTCAGTGTTAAGTTTATCAAATTTAGATTTGAAGTCAAAATTATTATTTTCAAAAGAAATATTACTGATTTTCAAAATATCAATTTGCTTGTTTAATTCATTTTCGAGAAGAAAATTCGAGATTCTGAATTATCTAAAGATGATTGTAATAAATCATTTTGTCTTTTCAAATGAAAATTTTCTTTTGAAAATTTTTCTCTCTCATTTTCAAATATGGTGTTTTGTTCATCTAGAAAATCTTTAATAGTTATAAAATTATTCTTTACAACACCAAGTTGATTTTCTAAATTTAACTACGCGTTTTTCAATTTCTCATTTTCAAGTTCAACAGATTTCATCTTTTCTAAAATAATAAAATTAAGCTTTGAAACCTTATTGCTTATACTAACTAATTCATTATTATCTTTTACTGAAATTTGTAAATCAGAAAGTACCTTTTTTTAGTCCTCATTGGTGGCTTTGACAGGGATTTTGCTTGTTGTATTTCGATTGGATCTTTTTCTGGCCATTATTCTACGATGTTATGACGATCAATAGAATTCCAGGCTCTGATACCAAATGAAAGTGACTGTGCTATAGGATCGTGTAATATAGATAAACTACTTGTGCGGAATATAAATTAAGTAAGTAATTAAAGCAGTAAAGTAAATGACACCAGAGATTTTTATACTGGTTCGAACTCCCGTTCTACGTCCAGTCCCAGACTCCTTCTGGATTTAAACTAGCAACCCTCACTTAACCTGGAGGAATAGGTTTACACCGCCTGAGCAACCGAATATGACTTCTACCGCCTAAGCAACCGAATAGGACTTCTACCGCCTGAGCAACCGAACATGACTTCTTTACAAACAACAAAAGTATCTGACTGTAGTGTGCTCTTTGAATAGCACTGATAAGTCAATTAAGTACAATCTTCCTATAATCTTCTCCTTTATGATATGTAGTGTAATGTGCTTGAAAATTGTGGAAGATAGAGTGATCAACGATCATAGAATGTAAGCAGTTTGAGTGCAGTTTGAAAATAGAGAATAAGAGATAAGAATTCAAGAATATTAAAATCAGTTGTTGTAAATGTTTGTTGAATTCTGAAATCTATTTATAGAGATTAAAAAGTTGCAACTATTGATGAAAGATAATGTTGTAAAGAAACAGGCGCAATTGTTGATTTGAAGATGTTTCTCGATGAAGAGAAGTATCTTTTCATAAAAAATAGCCGTTCAAAATATTCAGCCGGCTGAATGGATTTATTCAGCCTTCTGAATTTTAAAAATCGAAAACAACAAAGAAATAGGCTATTTTTGGCCTAATTCAACTGGCTAAATAAAACCATTCAACCGGCTGAAACTGCATAAAAAATTATGATTTGTTTCAGCATTCAGCCGTCTGAATGATATTATTCAGCCGGCTGAATTTTGTTGATAAGAAAAAGTTACCATAGCTCATTTGGCTGAATCAAAAATATTACAATTCAATGAGTGAATTACATGACTGTCTGAATTTATCACCAAGTCACCAAAAAAAGTGTACTAGTTTCTTCAAATCAAAAGTGGTTTTCATGTACAAAAGTTATATTTCTATGTTACATCATTAACCATTAATCAAGCAACATAGTCATTAAATAATAGAGTATTTTCCAGGATGAGTGCCCTCGATAATGACAACGCCTAAGCAGTAATATCCTCAAGAACCCAGCGGTATGATTGTATGATATGCCTATAAAAATATAATTCCAATATACAATATAATTAAATTATGAAAAATAGATGCCACTAGTATAACCGAGTAACTTTTTTTTGAAGTATGTCATCTGTACCATCAACTGGACTCGACCTAGCGATTCTTTTGTCTGGTCAGGTCTGAACGATCGATATGGAAGGGTATTACTATAAACCAGAACCAAACCCGATCCAAGAACAATCAGGTCCAACCTAATTTTCATAGCATAATTGCATGTGTAAATCCTTAACAAACATGTGCTTTATATTGAAACAATGCTTGCATATTTCTTATCTTTGTTACAGTCCGATACCTGTGGTTTATCAGCCGATGACGACTGAAACCAACCTGAGAAGCACTGCTGCCATTGAAAAAATTGTTTTATTCCAACTATATATGGTTTATCCATCACAAGGTGAACCATCAATATATGCTAGTTTTAAATAAACATCATAGTTAATTACAAAATAAAATTTCTTTATCATTTAATTATTTGGATTGGCATAAGGTATTGCAGATTTGCTTATAAGGGTGATCACCTCGAAAATGGGATTTTAAACAACAGGAGAAATCCGACTTCAGTTTGACAGGTAAAAAAAATTAATAATGTAATCATTCTCTGTTTATTTTTTTACCATGCTTTATTCTCTATGACGTGTGGGAAATTGATCATGATCACGTTATGGTCCAATAAAACAACTTTAATTCATGAAACAACTATGAATTTAAGCACAAAGCAAATGGCTATCACTCGCTTCCATCGTTCTTTAGTTTGTATTAAAATATTTCTCACATTACAATGCAATCCCATATGAAATATAATTGCATGTGAGCTTGCATTCCCTTCTGCAAATGCAACAAACTAGATATAAACTTAGAGACATCCTAGAACCAACATAATGTTTGGTTTTAGGTTAAGTCTCCTACACTTAGATTATTCAACATCATAATGGAGATCTACAATGTATACTGATCCTATTTTCTATGTGGTGCATTATCAAGTGATCATGCCAACATCAATCTCAATGAAAAGCATATGTGTGATTGATCATGCATGTGACAGTGGATTAGTGTCCAAAATGGGAAATAGCCAATGCATGGTCTACTCTAACAACCTCTGAACATATGAAATCAAAATATATATGGGATCAATAGTAACTGACCACTTACTTTACCCAACTTTGTTTCAATTTCAGTTATAGACTAAATACCAGTGACGTATTTCTTTTACTGCGATACCTTCGATCCCTTATTTTATAAGAGTGCTAGAAGGTCTGAATGAATAGCACAAAACTGTTTGTGGGGATAAGGAAGGACGCCGGATTTATTTTGATGCTTTGATCTAGTGGCTCTTTCTGTTTTATACAGCAATCCAGATTTGTCATTTGAACTTTCAAGATTTCTGGTTTTCGAACAAAATCACGTTCACTGTATTGTGTAGTTCGAGGTATTCTATTGTTAAAAGGAAAATAAACAAGCAAAATTTTCATGTCATGATGAAAAGAAATATATAAATTTAGAATTAACACATACATGCAACAATGGGATAACTGGTTTTTTTCAATTGTACCTATGACCTAATATGTCCTCGAAGATATTTTCCATCGTATCACACATGGTTGCTTTCATTTTTTTTTTGATATTATACATAGTCCTTACATATAAAAAAAGTCCAATACTAATTAGTATAATGTTAATTTTTTTACATGTTATAATTTTTTTCCCAGGCTAATCACTTGGAGAAAGAAGCTTGAACTTGTTACATCTATGGGTAAGAACTTGGAAAGTTTGGGTCAATGCGATGGTGGATCCTGAAGCTCTTCTATTTAGGTCTACTTCAGATATCTATATGATTGGACAAGCGGTTGGGATGCCGATCACTTGGCAGAAAGGACTTATCTCTTTTGATTAGTACGTATATGTACTTTACTGATTTATGTTATGGATTTATTTATGTTTTGGAACGGAGTTATGAATTCATAAATGGTATAAACTTGAATTTTTTTTTAATGTTAATGGTTTGTGTTGTTTCATGTATTTGAATGATTGTGGTTATTATTAATGAATTATTGGTGTTAAATATAATATCATGAAATTTATGGTTAATACCAATTGCGAAAAGATGAATTATAGTAGTTTATAGCAGTTGTAAAAATATTTGTTGCAACTGTTAGCACTAGTTGTAGTAGATCCTACAACTATTACAAACTGTTGTAAAATGTTAACGCAACAGGCGGAAACAGTTGTTAAAATATTTATTACAACTGTCGTAAACAATTGTAAATAAGTCTTTTATAACTGCCGAAAGCAGTTGTAAATAACTCTTTTACAACTGCTATTTGCAGTTGTAAAAAGACTTTTTACAACTGCTTATGCAACTGTACATACCTGTTGTAAAATAATCCCACTCTATTACAACTGCGGATATAAAGACTGGCGGGTGCCAGTTGTAATAGACCTATTACAACTGTTTTTGACAGTTGTGAAAGAGTATTTTTGTTGTAGTGATACATATCAGCTTTTGTGTATCAAGTCTCTTGTATATATGATTTTCAAGTAACAATATGTTTTCGAAGTTCAAATGTGTAAAATCATAGACCTGAGTTGATTTCGTAAATATGATGTTTTGAAAATAAAAGCCTTAGATGATTCAGATATATATGAATAAATTTCAAATGCAAAAATTTTCAACATGTATAGCGAGTTTTGAAAGATCGATTTTTCAGATGTATAAGTTTTGTATGAGCAGTTTCCTACATATAGATTTTTAATATACATCAGATTTGTATTCGATTTTTCAATATATATGGCTATCAGATATGTACAGATTTTGGATATATCTATATATGTTTTATATAAAGTTTGAAATGTGACTTTAATATATATATATATATATATATATATTGGTTTCAAATCTATGATTTCAAATGATTGCATGATTTCATATACATATAGCCAGGTTTTGAATATATAAGGGTGTATCTTGCTTTGGAGTGTATATATATTATATAAATATATATGCGTAGTCTTGAAAACCATGATGATTTATATAAACAATATGATTTTGCAAATATTAGTTTCAAAGGATATAATTGTTTTGAATGTATTTCGGCTTCGTATATCAAATTTCATATATCAACTGTATCGACACAGTTTGTGTGGAGACCTACATAGCAACATAGACTAGGTAAAGTGGATACAAGAGCATGTATACTCATAATAAGAATTTTTGCAATATTGCGTATGACAAGAAAGCATAGTATACTTGGAAGATAAAGGTAAAATCCAAAAAACTTTGCTATGGTTTAACTGAGAAAAAGAACTGATAATGGTGTTCAAACTAATATGTGGTTAGATCCTTGAATTGAATGTGAAATGGATATCCATGGCAGTTGTAGGTGGTGCAAATTGTGATGTATCTGCTCAGAGTAGCTATTCTAACTGGAAACCCAATACATCTTTATTCCCACCAATTATCCGTAAATATATAGTAATGTTAAGGATAGAGAATAATGGTAGTAGAGATCAAATGTGAATGGTACTTTTAGTTTCTAATCTACGGTACAAGGATGAAAGACTCAATCCAGAATGACGTCATTATATATGGATTAGTAAAAAGGATGAATGTAAAAGTATCATTTGCTTTTTAAGCGTGAATTTTCAGAGTATTTTTAGAAATCCATCAAATAACTTCTTCGCACGCCGAAAAGTGCACAATATGAAGACTTAGACCATATTGCAAGAGGTTTTAATCAGAAGTGTTTTTATACTAATTTCAGACGGATCACAGTTTTCAAAAATTTCAGATATATGAGATTCATGTACATACACATTTAGTTTCAAAAACATTCGTGCACAGTTTCAATGGCACATAAGCATTTTGATATGTATATCAATTTTATATATACATGATATATTGGCTTTAAATGCATATCAGATCTCATGGTTCCAAGTTTATATGATATGTAGTTTTAAACTTATATGGTGGCCCTGAAAATATCAACTTTCGACAAACATCATTGTCCCAGTGGTTAAGTGATTCAAATTTGGTGCGAGTGGTCACAAATTCGAAACTTGCATAGCGTGATTCGAACATATATTGACTTGTGATTTGTGTTATGTTGTCCCAGTGACATGTTGTATCTAAGTACCATTTCAAAAAAAATATATCAACCTTTTGATTTAACATATATACGAGTTTACAAACATATGCCACTTAAGTTTTTATGTAAAGTCTTAGATCTTCAAATCTCAAATGAATTAGAGATTTTGAGGATATAAAGTTTTAAGTGCATACCGTCGAGTCTTAAAATATAATTATTTAATTTCGAATATACATAGTTTTATACATGCATAATGTAATGACCAGTTTTTCCATACCCTTTGAATCGACAATAAGCTACACATGTCCAACTCAAATTGCACAAACAAGTGGATCATTAAGGGTAGAAAGAAAAATAAAGATAGAACAAAATAGAAAAATAGAATCTCACACGAATGAAAAAACATATATTATTTCAACAATAATCTTTACAGTGGAAAATTTTAAAACATATATCAGAGTCTAACCTATATTCAGCATGGACAGTTATAACACCTGCCCTTACAAATGCTGACAAACAAAAGAAACAAATACAATAGATGCAGCGGATAATATAATACGTCCATACGATGATGAAGATCTCTAGCTCTCCTCTGGAAACTCCAAGCGTCTTCAGCTAATCCTAAAACTACTCGGATCTGATCCGAGTATTAAAAATACCCGGATCAGGCTTGATAAACCAGCGCGAGATACTCGAAATTTTAAATGTATAGCTCATGACGATGTTATCAAAACATTTGAAATGAAGGGTATCTCATAAGACCACCCCCACACATAAATACGAACGGGTTTTTACCTTATGATAACCAAAACACTTTTATTACCAAAATAATTTGATATTATCTTTAAGGATATTCTTTTGGAAAATATCTTTCAAATAAACTTATTCAAATAAGGTATCAATACCCGGACTAAGTCTAAGATAATATATCCAGACTAGGTCAATGGAATATACCGGACATAATATATGATACCAAAAGGGGTAACTGAAATGTTTGCAAGTCATTACAGCTATTTTGGGACTACAATCAAAACCGTGAAGCCCGTATTGGAATTTGATTTCCAACATGATAGGGAACCTCGATAACCATGCATAGAAATCGGAATCCGGTGGTTTTTCATGAAGGACTCACACACCACTATTTCTCATATTGTCACACTTCTTGATATCTGGTGACTTCTCATGCAAGGACTCACACGCCACTATACTATACAATAAGGGTCCCGTCTGGACACCATGGTGACCTAGATCATACGCCGCCAGTCACCTTGAGGGATCATATGCCACCCTCATTATACTAAGCCTGAAATATGTAACATAGTTCCCGTATCATTTTCGATATGTAAGGCTTGGGAGTGAGGTTACGCTCAACTTTAAGAAAGCCACACTTTTCATACAAAACCACGCTTTGATCATAACAGCTTCCACTTTGAATGCCACATTGCCATTCCTTAATCACACAACTGATTTCTGCCAATGTATAACTCCTGAGCTCGTACGTTTTAAAAAAAGGCGTTAAGCTAAGAGAAGTTGCCTTCTCCGCCACTAAGCAGATAATACGTTGATAGAGATCAATTTATGTGATCATAAATGCACTGTTAGACACTCATCCATACAAGTTCGTTTTGAGACTGAACGAAACCGAAGGCACTCCTCCTACAATTATTAGTAGCGAGTAGTCCTTGCAATCCGAAGATTTCAAAATACGATAGAACCACTGCTATAAATGTCTCTATATTGGGAGCTACCCAGATAATGTCAACAAGTAGTCCTTCCGCTATGAAGATCTTCGGTCTTCAATATAACGAAGATTTTTAGAATGCAATCATCATTGCCATATACATATAATGTGGGGGTAAAACCCCTAGGACTCGTGACAACAATCTCTACATGCTGAAGATCTTCGGTCTTTAATAATCATCATCTTCAACATGTCTTTACTTCCGAACGTATACATTGGTTTGAAGTGGTTTTCGGATAGGAATCACCCAAATCCGACCCTGGTTCCTTCGAAACCAATTATCGATAAAAAGATGTTTAGTTCATATGTGGGTATAAATCATCAATCAATTACTTCATCTTTTATTTAAATCAAATATCTTTTTTAGATATATTCTTTTCAATTTATTCCATTTTCTTTTCAAGAGTATATGGAATCATTAAGCCTCATTTAGCAAATCATTTGGTTGATTTAAATCTTTCTTAAATCATGGAATAATTCCAAATTTATTTTCTCTTCTACTTAGGAAAACATTTCAACATTATTTCTTTAAATCTTTCCTTTAAAACTCCTCTTTAATCTTGGTAAATACCAAGTCATCTTATTTAAAATCACGTTTATACCTTTAATAAAGATTTTCTATTTCCAAATCCTCATTTAAATGGGTTAAAAATGATGTCATGTAAAACATCATTACAACAAACCCAAAACCATTTTATTCAAATCCTTATTTAACTCTTTGAAAACTCTTCACTTTTTACTTTGGGAAAACCTTTTTAGAGCATCCGGGCTTTCCTTTCGATTTGTTCCACCCCTCGTCTAAAAGAGAAAACAAAGGCCAGGTAAGTTCAGGGCACCGGTTGCTCCATTCCTAACCTTAGTTACACACCTTGTTTTACCGTTTAGATCTCATAGGCGGGACAAATGTACTAGTCGTTTTCGCATACTCCGCTTGTTATTACATTCAAGAAAATGATTTCTATTATATTGTTTAAGTGTTATAATAACCATTTATTTAAACTCTAAAAGAATTATAAAACTCCCAAAAAACACTTAATTTTTTATTTACAAACATTTATAAATGATTCTAGAAAGAATCGCTAAGTTTAAATCTTTATTTCAAAAGTTAGAAACTGCGGTAGAAAAGTGCCGCGAAAAGTGCTTAAAACAACTTATTTGCTTAAAACAACTTTTTAGTATTTGAAAATTATTATTTTCCAATTCAAATCTCTTTCAAACCACTTTAATAGATTTATAAAATTTATTTCATATTTTTAATCATTTAAAAATATCCTTTATAAAGAAATCCCTTCTTGGATTTCGAATTGCAAAACTGCGATGTTTTTAGAAAATTGTTTTGGACATATTTCAAAATCTATTTAATAAAATCTTGATTTTCTTTCTTCTTTGGAAAAATATGGATATAATAGTCCGGAAAATTCTTATCTCGAAAAATTCCGAGCTATATTCAACTCTCTACACTTATTTGAATTCTACGGCGCGAAATCGCGAACTACCGTTACGCGACGCGCCTATTTTTGACTCCAAATTTATTATTTATCAAAACTTCTCCAAATTGAATCTTAATGTTTATAAACCATTTTCAAGCATTAAAACAAATATTTTCCATATTAAATCACTTATTCACTTTTAACCCATTTCAGAATATCATATTATTATAATATTCATTTTCAAACTTTTTTTTATATTTTAAAACCATTAAGAGGCTAAATAACTTCATATACACATCCATATGGATTTAATTTTTCATTAATTAATCATGGTTAATTTCTTAACCATTTTTATTATGATTTCTCATAATTTATCATAATCAAGTTATCAACCATATCAACATCCGTATAATCAGTCAAGTAATCATCCAAGCATTTAAATTCATAATGTAAACATTCATATAATTATTTTCTAAATGTAAGTAAATCGAGTACTCTCCTTTAACTTAATCGATTCTTCCTACCAACATTCTTATCCAACCCTACTTCATTAAACTAACCTATACTTCACTAATACATCCATAAACAACTCCACCCCCTTACCCATGCTCACGACCATCCTTCCTCCTCCACTTTGCTCTTGGCCCAAACCTTCCTTCCACCTCCATAGCTCACGGCCATAGCCTCCCCATCCCAATACTCATGGCCTAAGGCCATTTAAAGAAGAGAAGAAGAAGAAGTGAATTAAGAAGAGGTTAGAGAGTAATTAGTGGATTGATGCTTAAGCACTCCACTATTTTTAATCCTCCTACCTCTCTTAAAGAAGAGAAACCATTAATGAGCAAAAGAAAGCTCAAAAATGAAGAATAAGAAGAAGAATGAGAAGTGTGAAGAAAATAGGAAGAATGGATGGGTATTTATAGGAAAAGTAAGGAGCGGTGAATTACAAAATTAACCCTTTACAAAATTACCAAAATATCTTTACTTTATCTTACTTTTTCAACACATACCATCACTTTGTCACATCACTACTTTATGTCTTAATCACTTAATGCATAAGGAAAATAATATAAAGATTTTATTTGATTTGATTTGACATGATTTTGTCCTTTTATGTTTACTTTTTCTTAATGATTTTCTAGAAATTTCTAACCTTAATTAGGAAAAGTAAACTTGATTAGTTAATTTTTAATACTTAACATATTTAAAAATGTGCACATGTATATATACATAAAGGTGCAACAACGTTGCGGCAACTTTTATTCGATAAAACGTTGATTTTCGACAAAATGTTTTATGGTCACATTTTGACGTTTTTGTTAAACTATTTATTCATGTAAACCAAAATTAAAAATAAATTTTTTATCATCTTTAAATAATTAAAACGAGTGTATTTGACTTATAAAATAATATAAAACAATATCAAAATTCATTTGCAAATATACGACGTTGATTTTGTCAATGCGCGACGAAATTTGTCAATCACTATAACATAAGTATATATACAATTATCAAACTTTTATCAACCAATTATATAATGATTTTAAAAGCAATTATTTATCCTTTAAAATAATTATTGGACTGTATATTCTATTTTATCAAAAACCGACTTTTGTCAATTTTGTCAATGTTGCGGTAAAAGTCCAAAATCTTTATTCAATTCTAAAAATAAGTTCACCATTCTTATTTATTATATAAAACATGATTATTTAAGTTTGAAAATTCTATATTTGAATATTTAAATACATTAAATATTTCATTTTCAAAGTGGTAAAATTATGGGTCGTTACACATGATTTCGAATATAAGTATATATATTGATTTTGAATGTTATCGTTTTAGTTTATGTTAATCTCAAATGTTATCCTATTAGCATATTGATTTCGAATTGGTTTTAACTATACATGATTTAGAAAGATATTTATTTTGAATGTAACTAATTCCATAAATATATTGCTTTGTACATACATTGATTTCGAAAAGCCTTAACTTTGAGCATACTAGTTTTGAAAAGCATTATTTTCGTAAACGTATAATTTTATGTATATTGATCTTGAATGTAATCAGTTTCATGGATATATAATTTTGAATAAATAATTTTTTTATAAAGCTTCTTATACGAACAGATTTTGAAGATAAAGGATGACGAAGTTAATGATTTTGAAAATATTTGTGTCATCAGATTTTAGAAATCATGTCATATTAGGATGAAATGAATACTAATCTACCATGAATAGATATCTAATAAACTCTAGATTTTCAGGAATTCCCATTATCGGATAAATTTAAAATTTTCTATACCATAAGAATGGAGTTTAGGGAAATTCTTTCTTTATGACCGTGATTTAAGTGCCAAAATGGGAATTCAAGTTTTCTTATATGGGACAATGAACCATCTATGAATTATTTAAGTAAAAAGGGTAACTCATACAGCCATACTCCTCACTTCCAATATAGCAACTAATTTAAGTCCTTGGATCGAAAATTTCGCTATCCCTTCCTATTGGATCAATTTCTAAAAAGTTTTTTTTTATGGTTATTCAATTTATTGAAAAGGTGTTTTCTAAAAGTTTCACAATTTTCAAAACCAGTTATCCAACCCGATTATATGAGATAAAATATTCCATCTTATTTTCATAAAATTTTATACCATCAAACAACCCGCTATCCGAAGAAAATTTGCATGCCAAAAGTATCTCATCAAATGATATATATAGTTTTTATCGCCATAATTTAAACCCAAAGGATATTTCGATAAACTCATTTTGAAATTTGCAAAGTACTAATATTAACCTAAAAGGGAAATGACTACTTACCAAGGTAACCTAATAGGGTGCAAAACCCAAGTTTGAAACTTCAAGCCAACGAAGTAGAATCTCTAAAGTCAGGCCATTAGAGTACCCCAAGTAGCTTTCGAAAAGATGAAAAGGCATTCATCAAAAGTAAAAAGGAGAAAAATCCGTCAAACCAATACTTGTTGAGAATGGAAGGATCCAAGGCCATTGACGATTCACTTCATTATTAAAAAAGGAGAAAGTAGAGCAAAGCAAAAGATAAGAAATCATTAATAAGATGATCACTACATCTAGACAAAATGAGTATTGTGAGAGAACCACCTCTTAATTAATAAGGAGAAAAATTCAAATCTACAACTCCAAAGTCAAATCATTATCCAATACTATGATTTTCAAGCTATGAGATTCAGGCTAGATCTACAAGGATCATCCGAAAATAAAATGATAAGATTTCATAGCATTGAAGGCTTCTGGGATCATGACTTGTTTTGAAGTCCAATACACTCATGATTTCGAGCGTAACTTGTATCGAATTTTGAAAGCATTTATGATTCCAACATTATTATGGATTCAACATGAGATTGTGCATTCCTAGCAAGCCAACCTAGATTTTCGAAGTCTCCCCTTAACCTAGTTTCATTTTCCTTACGCTCCTTGGGGTTAGAAAAATTCTTATTACAAAACTCTAGAGTAATGAAAAGACAATGAGATCAATGCAAAGTATCCTGAATAATTGTGGGATTTTCATCTACAAGATCGAGAGTATTAATTATAGAAAGCTGGTCTTTGATTACCAATGAAACCACAAAGTGCATTTGAACATGAAGTGTATCGAGAAGAACTAAAAAGTGTGGATTTGCTAAGGAGTTACATAGATAAAGGAGTACTTCCTAGTTCTTACTACATACTTTATGAAAAGCAATTTGGATGGGATAACTACCACTCACGCTTTAGGCATATCCAACCATGATAGGATGAATTTCCTATGCATAAGAAGTAATGCTTCCAATCAAAGTTAAGATCGAACCCCATCGGAGGGATAAGAAATAAAGGAAAATCTCCAAATTTGATCAATGAACGAAGGAATAAGATGGCCAAATAAATGCTCAAATATTGACAAGGATATTAAGATATAATGACCACAAATTCAAAAATGACCATTCCAAAAGGAGGTTGGGTATTCTAAAAGATTATGCTTGGAATAATCCCATCGAAAATTCACCAACTGCGCCAATATGATGGCAATGTGATAATAAAAGTGAGACATCGAATGTTTGAGGCCATATTTCCCAACAATGGATGAATAAATAAGTTGAAATAAGTATATCTACATGATTGAGGAGTAAGACTCTCATAAAATAAAAGGAAAAGTCTAAACCACTACCTAAGATGGTAATAAGAGGCGAAAAAGCCTTTGTCCCCGCTAAGATGGCCTGGTAAATGCACCTCCTAGAGGGGGGATAGGGTAAGCCTTTGGTTCCTGGCCAAAGCCCGAAACAAGCCTTCAGTACTGTCTCTAGGACCTGGCCAAAGCCCCAAACAAGCCTTCAGTATAGTCTCTAGGACCCAACTGAAGCACCTCCTAGAGGGAGGATGTGGTAAGCTTTTGGTTTCTGTCCAAAGTCCCAAACAAGCCTTTAGTATCGGCTCTAAGACCCAACCGAAGCACCGCTTGGAGGGAGGATAGGGTAAGCCTTTGGTTCCTGGTCAAAACCCCAAATAAGTCTTCAGTGCTGTCTCTAAGGCCTGACTGAAGCACCTCCTAGAGGGAGGACAGAGTAAGCCCTTGGTATTTGTCCAAAGCACCGAAACAGTCTTATAGAGAAAGATCAAATCAAATTCAAATCTAACTTAATCCGAAAGAAGGATTAAGGCAGTCTTCTAGAGAAAGATCAATCAAATTCAAATCTAACTTAATCCAAAAGAAGAATTATGGCAGTCTTCTAGAGGAAGATCAATCAATCTAATTTAATCCGAAAGAAGGATTGAGGCAGTCTTATAGAGGAAGATCAATCAAATTCAAATCTAATTTAATCCGAAAGAAGTATTGAGGCAGTCTTATAGAGGAAGATCAACCAAATTCAAATCTAACTTGATCGGAAAGAAAGATTGAGGCTATATTCTAGAGGAAGATCAATCGAATTCAAGTCTAACTAAATCTGAAAGACGAATTGAGGCTATCTTCTAGAGGAAGATCGACCAATTACGAACTATTATTCTTCGGAGCAAAGATAAAGCAATTTTGGATTGTCAGATGGGTTTTCTAGTTTTCCATTATTATCGCAGATGGATTTCTGGTCTTCTATTATTGTTAGATAAGTTTTTTGGTATTCTATTATTATTGCTAGATGGATTTTCTAGCCTCCTATTATTTCCAAATGGATTTCCTAGTTTTCTATTATTATTGCCAGATGGATTTTCTGGTCCTCTATTATTATTGGCAGATAAGTTTTATAGTCTTCCTATTATTGCCAGATGGATTTTTTGGTTTTCTATTATTACTGCCAAATAAGTTTTCTGGTCTTCCTGTTATTAACAAATGAATTTTTTGGTCTTCTATTATTATTGCCAGATGAATTTTCTGGTCTTCCATGATTATTGCAAGATGAATTTTCTGGTCTTCTATTATTATTGCCAGATAAGTTTTCTGGTTTTTGTATTACTACTAGATGGACTTTCTAGTCTTCTATTACTATTCCTAGATGAATTTTCTTGTCTTCTATTATTATTGCTAGATAAGTTTTCTAGTCTTCCTATTATTGCCAGATGGACTTTTCTGGTATTCTATTATTGTTGCCAGATAAGTTTTTTGGTCTTCCTATTATTGCCTGATGAATTTTTTGGTCTTCTATTATTATTGCCAAATGAATTTTCTGGTCTTCCATTATTATTGCTAGATGGATTTCTGGTCTTGTATCATTATTGTTAGATAATTTTTCTGGTCTTCCTATTATTGCCAAATGGGTTTTCTGGTCTTCTGTTCGGATGGTTTTCTGGTCTTCTATTCATGATATTGCCAGAAGAGTTTTCGGTTCTCCCTCCTTTAATATTTCCAGATGATTTTCTGGGCTTCTAGTTAAGAAATTATAATCATAACTTTCTAGTTTTCTATTCATGAAATCATTATTTCTAGATAGTTTTCTAATCCTAATTCTATAGGATTTTATTTAAGTAAAATTGCTGCTAAATAGATTTTTTCCTTCTTCAAGTAAATCAATATATTCCAAAAGTAACATGGATTACAAACAAAAGAACCTTTGTGATCTTGTCAAAATCCTGACAGGTTTACCCAAAATCAAATTTAAAAATTTAATAATGAAAATCATGGCTTGCTTTATGTTTTGCAGGAAAACAAGGTTAGAAGATAAACCTTGCAAAGAATGAGAAAAAACTGGTGAAGTTCTTGGTTTTACACTAAAGTGTAAAAAATTTCTTTTATAAAAGGAGGGAAATATGTTATCTACATATTTTCCAAAGGAGATAAAATGAAGCTAAAGTGATATTGAATCCAAAGGCGATATGGATTATCATCAATGTGTGGCATGAAATGCCGCACCTCATCGGTATGAAGGTCAACAACTAGCAAGTGAAAAGACATCAAAAGCCTTGACTGTGAAGTTGTCGTGTGCCATCAAGGTAAAATGGGATACCGCATTGATCCCGTGCCGCACTGATCCCATGCCGCATTGATTACATGCCATACTCAACCAATGCTGCAATGATTTATCAATGCCACATGCTAGTAGAGAAGTAATGATGTCATACAATAGCAGTGAATGATGTCGCATGAAGCCGATGTCATTGCTTATCAATACCGCCTCACTTCAATGTCGCGCTCTATCATTGTCATACCTTATCAATGTCGCATCTCTTCAATATCACATCGCATCTCTTCAGTATCGCATCTCTTCAATGCCGCATTTAAAGTAACATCGAATCTCTTTAAAGCCGCCTATCAATAATCACTACAAGAAATTTTATTTTTGGTGGCGCACAAAAAACGCTACCAAAACTTTTGGCAGCGTTTTGATAAACGCAGTGATAAAGCTCGCAACTAAAAATTCATATTTTTTAGTTGCATTTATATAAACGCCACTATAAATATCTTTATTGCAGCGTTTCATAAACGCTGCTAATAAAATTTATTGCAGCGTTGCTTAAACGCCACACTAAAAATCGTTGTTTTATCGTAAACTATTTTGGTAGTGTTTGTTAAACGATGTAATTTAGGGCGCAACTTATAGCCAAACCCTACAGCTGCGTTTGTTAAACGCTACCATATTAATTTTATGTGTTGTTCTCCACCTGTACATTTTTTGTAGCGTTTTTGTTTGCCATTATATATTTTAATTTTGCCACATTATACTTCTGTAGCGTTTCTATTCCCATATATTTTGGATTTTGCCATGTTTTCACTCTGTAGTGTTTTCCAAACGCTACTACAAATCTTCTGCCCTCCAATTCAGTTTATTCATAGCTTATATTATAACATATACATAATCACATACACAGTTAAACATAAACACATTCAACAACCATAAAATACATAAGCATACACATTCAAACATAAACACATTCAAAGAACCACAAAATACATAAACAACTGTACTAACATAAACACTAGTTCATAACCAAACAGTAGTTTCAAGACAAGAAGTTAACCGTACATATAGTTACACAACCGAACTACCATAAACTTAACCGTACATATAGTTACCCAACCGAACTACCATAAACAGCACTGTAGCTAAAGTACCATAGACAGTTGAGCTAAGAAAGTACAATAAACAACCGAACTACCTAATAAACAACTTTATCCAAATGTGATATTGCAAATGTGTAATGTGATATTGCAAACGTGATACCTAAAGCTTCATCCAAAATATCAGCAGCAAGTCATTATCTGCATAACACAAACAAAATATAATAGGTCAAATACATACATACATACATACATACATATATATATGTATATGTATGTATGTGTGTGTGTTTCAGTAAAAGCATGTAGTTAATAAAAGCATGAACAGGTAGGCCATTTACACGCAAGTTAAGCACATCATGTACTAGCATGTAAAATCATAAATGTATGTACAAACAAGCAACTCTATTTCTCTTTACTCAGCAAACTCACAACACACGTAGGTCATTCACATCCTACCTAGCACTTTAACTCATGCATGAAACCGGTATAGCAACTTATACTACACAACACTTTTAGCACAGTTGCATATATACAGACTCACTCACTACCAAGCACTTTAACACAATTCACACACTCACGCATGAAACAAATTACATACATAAACATAAACACACCCACAATTGTACTATTATGGACACAACCATATTTACACTCAAACACACATATCTGCACTTATATCTCATGTATGCAACTAGAAGCAATCTCATATATTATTGTATATAGTTGACAGTTCATTTCATGTGTGAATATATTACCTTACTAGGCGAAATGCTCATAACGGTAACTTTCAAACCTAACTTAGCTGCAACATGACTCGAACATACATAAATCCTCTTCGAGCACTTCAACAACCTAAAACAATCACCTTTGACACCCCCATTATTAGCGCCAAAATTGGTCATTAACACCCAAATCCGGATGAAAGCACCACACCAGAAATTTCCTTTTTATTGATATCAGAATCAATTACAGTTACAATCCATTGTTTTTAAAACAACAATAGCTGAGTTGCCTTAATAGGGAAGGAGAAGGGAGGCAGCGTGAAGATCCCTTTTTCTAAAGCCCCGCATGCTGTTTTATAGGAAAAACCTGAGTTACTAGGCTTCCTGAGTGGTCCGGGCCCACCAATGCCATAGCCGATCCAAACCCCAACACTACGACCGACCCTAAACTCCGAGCATGCCGACCCAGTCTTGCCCCGGGAGTGGCTCGAAGCAACCTCATAATTGACTCGAAGTAAACAGGGCTGGAACTCGAAGCCAGTCAATGCCGACCCTCCTTCCTCAAAACACCGATCCCCTTTTGCTTGATACGCCGACCCGGAGCTTGTTGGTAGCCGACCCGAAGCACCATGCCCACACCGACCTCCTCAAATATGATCCTGACTCTTCTTAGCCGACCTAGAAATGCCGACCCACTTTGCTACCGACCCACATGGATGTCGATCCACTTTGATGCCGACCCGAGTATCCCAAGCCACTTTAACCATGCAGTCCCACTTTGATGCCTACCCGCATGGATGCCGATCCACTGTGATGCCGACCCGAGTATCCCGAGCCACTTCAACCATGCCGTACCACTTTGATGCCGACCCGCATGGATGCCGATCCACTTTGATGCCGACCCGAGCCATGCCTCCTGTCAAGCCTCGCTGACCTGGATTATGCCGACCCACTTCTTCGCCGATCCAAAGTGTTCCCAACACCGACCCTAAAACCAAACCGTCGATCGCTTTGAAACCCAAAGTAAAGCCTGGAATAACCCAAAGTAATCCCTTCAACGACTCTAAGTAGCCCTTCAAACTACACCGAACCATGTTTAGCCGATCCATTCAAGTTGCACCGACCCCGAACGACCAACCCACATGTATTGAGCCATACCCACCGAGCCATTCGCACCGGGCCACCTTGGCTTAAGCACCTTGACCGAACAATGCATGATCCCCTCTCTTTGACCGAGCCATGCACGACCGAGCCACCTTGATCGAACGACCAACCCACATGGCCGAACTCCAATGACTGAACGCTCCTGACCGACCCATGTTATGCCGAACCCCTGCTTCGTAATCATATTTATCATCCGTGATTGATCGTCTATCCATCCAGTGGACTCAAACCCATCGTATTCCAGTCTCAACGAACGAGTAGTCGATTTAGTTAAATCCACCTGTCCACGGCCTCGCCAAAAGGTGGGTTAACATTTTCCCCCTAAAACATGCTTGCTATTGGAAGGTGTGTTTTAAATAGCCTCAAATCCGATATCCGAAGTCCGTATATTATCCACAGCCATACCTTCCGATTCATAATCCAATCAATTTTATCCAAGTGCCATTGCCGTATCCTTATCCAAATCTACGATTATTCCGAATCGATATCCGATTCCTATCCAGTAACCAAACCTTGATCCAATTCCACGTCCATCCGAACCCGACAACCGAGTTCTAATCCATCCATATCCAATAACCAATAACCAAATCTATGACCTCTCTGGGTCAATATCCAAATTCAGGACCGCTCCGGGTCCATACCCAAATCCTTAGCTGTTTATAGCCAATGTCCAAACCCGTAATCTCTCTGGGTTCTTGCCAAGCGTAATCCACACTCGGCGGCCTATGTTAAGTAATGCCATGGTGTTCCTGGTTCTGTGTCCCTGAACGCTAAGTAATGCCGTGGCTTAAGTCATAAGCCGAATCCTGGTCGCTTCGGACCCTTGCCGAGCAAAGTCTATACTCGACGACCTGTATTAGTAACTAATAGATAATATGGGGCCTAAGTCCTAGTCCGAATCCTGGTCTCTCCGAACCCTTGCCGAGCATAATCCATGTTCGACAACCTTTTAGCCAAAAACCAGACAAAAAGTTAATCAAAATCCAATCCGAAATCCAGAGAAAACCAGAAATCCAGATCAAACCAGAAAACCAGAAATCCATATCAAAAGTCCAAACCAAAATCCAAACCAAAAATCAAGCATTCAAACCAAAACCCAAATGAGAAAACCAACAAAACCGGAAGTTCAAACCGAACTCCAAAACCAAAGCAGAAAAAGCAAGTGTCCAAGCCAAAAAGAAAAAAATGATTTCACAAACCAAAGCGTCACAGTTCATCATCATCTCAGAGCATGCCTAGGGGTTGTCTCCGTCCCCATACATGAGTAAGTGACTTAGCCGTCTGCCCAGAGTTTGCTACTTATTCCAAACCATCATGATTAGTTGGTGACCAACCGACCACCATTCCTAGGCCTTGCGCCATCGTTGTTCAAGGTAAGCGGTGGATGCTCCTGTTCCACCACTGCATTCCGAGTTTCGACATATTGTCACAATTGACCATTCCTTACATGCTCCTCGATTATATCATTTAGATGTCGGCAGCTATTAATATCATGCCCGTCCAGGTCATGAAAGTGACAGTGCCTTCCTAATGCCCTTTCACATTCTGAGGGTTCCCTCCTTGTCGGCCTTCGATAAGGAAGGCGATCCCGAGTATCCAAGAATATCCGCTCCAATGTTACATTCAATCCTGTGTAAGTGGAGAATTTTGGTTCTCCCCAGCGCTTCCTCTTCCCTTTATCCTTGTCTTTACCCAAGCTTTCACCGGGCGGTCCTCCATGCTTAACCATGTTTACTTCCTTTGACTTCATATCCGAACATGCATCCTCTTGTCGAAGAAATCTCTCAGCTTCATGAAAGAATCCCTCGAGATCCATTGGTGGGTCCTATATCAATGATACTTTGAAATCCGAATTATCTCTGACTCCTGATATTACAGCCATCAGAACCATTGATGGATCCGGCCGATCCACCGAAGCAATTGCCGCATTAAACTGAGTTAAGAAAGTCCTGAGTGATTCATCCTCCCTCTGTTTAACTGACATCAGTGTCATCACATTCTTCGGCCTTTTTTGTGAACTCGAAACTGTTTCAAGAACCTATCCACCAGTTCTGTCCATGTTCCAATTGATCCATCTTCCAGCTGTCTGAACCACATAGCAGCTATATCGGTCAAGTACAGGGGGAAACATCGGGTCATAACCTCCTCTGATGCCCCCAACACTTCCAGATGCCTTGAGTACCTCATCAAGTGGTCAGTGGGATCCGTCTTACCGTTGTATACTTCCAGAGTAGGCAACTTGAAATCGGGTGGATTCCTAGCCATCCTAATGTTACGGGTAAACGGACTTTTGTTTACTCCCTCCAAATCCTTGTTTGTCAAACCTCCGTGAATAGTTTGCCTAATAATCTCGGCTAATCTAGTGTTATCCACCAAGGGTTTCCCCTCATCTCCATTTCCTAACTGCCCTCCAAGTCCTCAAGGGAACACCGGTACATACTCCTCATCACGCACTCCTGTATTCTCGTTGGCACCGGGCTACGTAGTGTCATCTGGTATCCCTCCATGGATCGGTCCAGCAATACCTGGTGGTGTGCCCCCAAGACTAGGTCCATCCATATTGATTGTTGTTTGCTGATTGGGGGCTGCCCCCTGCTAAACCACTCCATCTGCTTGCCTGTTAAGTCCTTCTGATCCAGCTCCATGGATCTGAGCTCTGCAGTTCCTGCTTGTCCAAATTGTCTGAAAAGTGTCTGTATCATTTCCTCTTGCCTTTTCATACTCTGCTCCAGCATGGAATTCATCATAACCTAAATCTCGTCCCTAGTGATATAGATCTAGGCTTGATTAGCTCCAGAGGAAGCCTCCTGACTTCCCTCTTGTTGACTCCTCTCTGTCCTTTGTCTCTTGGTTGATTGCTTTGCCATAGTCTCCAGAATCCAAGTTCCTAAGCCTTTAAATCCAAAATCCTAGCTTTCCAATTCCTGAGTGCTAGCCCTCTCAGTGAAAGCACCAAAATGTTAGCACCAAAATTGGTCACTAATACCCAAATCGAGATGAAAACACCAAACCACAGTCACATATCACAGATAGAATGTATGTAGAGAGTATGAATGTGAAGAACAGTAAAAATTAAAAAGAAAGCAGTAATAACACAAGATTTATAGTGGTTCGGCTGACTCCGGCCTACGTCCACTCCAGGAATTTCCTTTTTATTGATATTAGAATCAATTATAGTTACAATCCGGTGTTTTTAAAACAACAATGGCTGAGTTTCCTTAATAGGGAAGGAGAAGGGAGGCAGAGTGAAGATCCTTTTTTCTGAAGCCCCGCATGCTGTATTTATAGGCAAAACCTGAGTTACTGGGCTTCTTGAGTGGTCCGGCCCACCAATGCCATAGCCGATCCAGACCCCAACACTACGACCGACCCTAAACTCTGAGCATGCCAACCCAGTCTTGCCCCGGGAGTGGCTCGTAGCAACCTCATAATTGACTCGAAGTAAACAGGGCTGGAACTCAAAGCCAGTCAATGCCGACCCTCCTTCCTCAAAACACTGATCCCCTTTTGCTTGATACGCCGACCCGGAGCTTGTAGGTAGCCGTCCCAAAGCACCATGCCAACACCAACCTCCTCGAATATGACCCTGACTCTTCTTAGCCGACCCAGAAATGCCGACCCACTTTGCTGCCGACCCACATGGATGTTGATCCACTTTGATGCCGACCCGAGTATCCAAGCCACTTTAACCATGCCGTCCCACTTTGATGCCGACCCGCATGGATGCCGATCCACTGTGATGCCGACCCGAGTATCCCGAGCCACTTCAACCATGCCGTCTCACTTTGATGCCGATCCGCATGGATGCCGATCCACTTTGATGCCGACCCGAGCCATGCCACCTTTCAAGCCTCGCTGACCTGGATTATGCCGACCCACTTCTTCGCCGATCCAAAGTGTTCCCAACACCGACCCTAAAACCAAATTGTCAATCCCTTAGAAACCCAAAGTAAAGCATGGAATAACCCAAAGTAATCCCTTCAATGACTCCAAGTAGCCCTTCAAACTACACCGAACCATGTTTAGTCGATCCATTCAAGTTGCACCGACCCCGAACGACCTACCCACATGTATTGATCCATACCCACCGAGCCAGTCGCACCGGGCCACCTTGGCTTAAGCACCATGACCGAACCATGCATGATCCCCTCTCCTTGACCGAGCCATGCACGACCGAGCAACCTTGATCGAACGACTGACCCACATGGCCGAACTCCAATGACCGAATGCTCTTGACCGACCCATGTTATGCCGAACCTCGGCTTCATAATCATATTTATCATTCGTGATTGATCGTCTATCCATCCAGTTGACTCAAACCCATCGTATTCCAGTCTCGACGAACGAGTAGTCAATTTAGTTAAATTCGCATGGCCACGGCCTTGCCAAAAGGCGGGTTAACACCCACCACCGTCGACAACCATCATTCCACCACAAACATATACAGCAAAAAACTTCCTCTTCCTCGACTTACAAAAAACATCAAATTTCTCTTCATTACCTCCTCCCACCATACTTCTGTATCATCACAGACCCAATCACCTTTCTGCCGTCAATACAATCACAACCTAATAGCCACTTCCACAACTCACGACCTCCCATATCTTCCCTTCCTTCAAACCACAACCCTCATACACTCCACTTAGCAGCCAATTACCAAAAAAAACTTCGACTTTCACCAACTTCAACAACTCGAAACCAACCCTTGAACTTCAATATATGCTTTTACGTAGTACCAATTCATTATCTTAAGTGCGTTTCTATTTCTGACCCATCATATAAACTTTTTATGTTTCTTTAGCTAATTTGTACCACAATTTTCCACTTATTTTTCATATCCAGATGTTGAAGGAACAAATACGTCCAACAGGATCATTTCTTACAATTTCTAAGCTAATCACGGCCGATTATAAGGTAAGTATCCATTATGCACTCTATACCTCTGCCATTAACTACATATATAAGTTGTTAATCAACTTTTCAGTGTATTCCTGCACTTAAAAGAATTTTTTTTCTATCAAAAATATGTTTTCAAACATTGCCTACATATACTGTCAGAAAATCATTTACTCTGATACAGTATGGCCTAAGTTCATACTCCTCTCATTTCTGGCATTCAATTTAATGACTTCATAATATTTTAAAGCAATATTATGACATAAACTGATAGGAGCCAAAATATTTCAATTACATACAGAATTGCATACCTTTCATTATGTTTCCTTAATCACTTTTCCAATTGGCCAGGCTATGGGAACACCAAAGGCATCATCCATGCACGTCAACTCTGATGTGGGTCTCCATAGCTCTGCATTCGGAACTCTCACTCTTTCAATCCAAACCTTAACAGCATCACGTCCCAATGGACGACAATGAACCATCAATATTGGATCGGTTGAAGTGATGGTTCCTTCGGCCACTACTTCATTGGTTCCACCCACATCGATTAGCTTGCATTTATCATCTTTTACCAACTTCGCAATTGGCTGGAAAAAAGAGAGATTATTATGCAGAATACACACACACACATAAATATTGAATATATATGCGATATTTATATACATACTCATAAATACTGAACATAAATACATTGACACATAATAACCACAATTATATTCATCATAAATGATAAAAAGAAGAACTCGTTCGCATTCCATCATTCATTATGTATACTTAAGTTTGAAACCAACAATAAACAGGAACCACTTATACTATAAGTCATGTTTCCACTTCACAAAAAGATTGGGAACGAGGTCAGAATCATAAATTATATTGAATATCATCATAAGCTATATATTTTGACATTATATCTTGAGCAGATAAAGCCATAAAATTGCACAAACAGCGGAACTGAAGCCAAATTAATAAGAAAACCAACGCATTAAATGAAACCAAAATAAAAATGATGAACAAACAAAATAAATAAACCATGATCCAAAATAAAGTTAACTCAGAAAGTAGATGTAAAAACTAGTACCATAAACATGAAATCAAACAAAATCATCATCATTGCATAGGTAAACATTAAGTTGAATAATTAAATCGAACTTATTGTACATAAACATGAATGCATAACAAAATATAAACTGCAGAATATATACTAACACATTCTTGTGTATGTTCCTTCACGAATGCGGGTGTGGATCTCAGGGGAGAAGTTGCACAATTTCCAGTCACATTTAGACTTTCATTACCAACTTCAACTTTTGATTTTGGCCATGCTATTTTCATACTGACTGCATCTCTAACGCACGACATATCAACTGTGGGTTGCCACAAGTAAGCATCTTCATTTATTACATTGTCCACCCAAATCACAACGGTAGATGGGCCGAGCGAAATACCATTAACAATATGTTGAGGATCTCCGACGTAGATTCTTCCTTCGGCAACTACCCCCTCACCCTCATTCCAACCATAAATCTTGCATCTGTCATCTTGGGCGTTGTTTTTACTCTAAAAAGGAGAAGTGTAAATCAAGAGTTTAGTGATTAATTGAAAATATTGTACATGACATATTTCTAAATTAAATTTGTAGAAGACCTATGAAACTATTGTGAATTGTAAAATTTACCGTACCGACTTCATTCAAACATGCTCATAGTGCCCTCTTTATGCAAGTAGATGGCCATACTACTGCCTTATTCTCAACGTTTGCTAATACTACCATTTCAGGTGTAAGCCTCCATAAATAAGTATTTGGTTTTTCCACGAAATCTATAATAACACTCACAACATTTGGTCCAAGACGAATTCCATTGACAACCTCATTTGGGTCCTCGGACAACACTCTCCCACTGGCAACAAATCCAGAGGTTCCATCCCAATTATACACCGAACATACGTCGTCATTTCTCTATCATTATTCAACCGAAATTATATCAATTACTGGATCAAAAACTAAAATCCAAATGTTATTTCTTGAGTAATATAATTATTAGTTTTACCAATTCAGGTGTGCTCCCTTCTTTCGAACTTTCTTTACCTTTCAAACTTTCTTTACCCTGCAGCAAAGCAGTAATATTACCATACTTTAATCTTAGGAGCACTAAAGTGGGTATGCATAATTAAATCACAAATAGCTCACATTTGTACACCATTGTACATGTGAGTCTGTGTACACAATCACAATTAAATCACAAATAGCAAAGAAGCAGTAATTGTGAGTCTATGTACACCATTGTACATGTATTACACTAAAACTACACCCCCAAGCCAAATAAAATCATAATCTTTGTCAGATCATAGTTATTGAGTTTTCAAAATATATTATCTAGACATGACCCAAATAAAAAATAGTACTAATTTTTATACTATAAAATTAAGCACTGCAAACAGAAAGAAAGCACTACAAAATTAAGCACTGCAAACAGAAAGAAAACACTACAAAAGTTTACCTTCTGGTCCACCAGCATCTGTACCATAATATTCAATTCTGCTATTTGCTGTTGACACTGGGATACTTGTATATCTCTGGACTGGGCCACAGCTAGCTTAGTAAGGTACAACCCATTCCCAGTGCCCTTAACCGTCCTGGTTTATCTTGTCCCAATACATGTGCAAGAACATCTCCGTTGACATTCTGTGACGAGCTGGACTGCGATAGGCCACCAAATTTTTTAACCTCCTCCTACATAAATAAACACATACAGATAATTTACGATGGTAAAAGTATCTTCCTATTGGACAATTTTTCATATACCGATAAAAGAAATTCTTACAATAGTATTTACAGCTTCCGCGGTCACTGGTTCACCATTTTTTTAACGTGAGATTTAACCCAAACATCAGCTCTAGTTACGGTCGATGGATCTAGACTTCCTTTTTTCTAACATTAGAATAACATTAAATAAATAAACTGACAGGTATTAAATACTATTACATAATGCTATGGTTAATTAACTAACCATGTCGTTGGCCAATCTAGCCATTCCCCTACGACCAGATGTGTGTGGAAGTTGTTTATCCCTAAGGGTTGAAAATTTCTCGCTTCGTTTCTGAAATCATTGGAAGGTGTTAGAATTTAGTGTCCACTGGTAAGCTAGCTTGCTTAAGTTGATTTGATTGTTACATACAAGCTATACAACAATTAATAGTACATAAGCAATCGATGGTTCAATTTTTGAATATGTATTATTATATTGCTTGATATCGACAATGTTATATGTTGCTTTACATTCAACATATGAATAAAAAATATCTTAATGTTACCTTAAACTCCGGATTAGTTTTCGTCTTCACAAACTTTCTCCATTCGTTCATGCTTTTGATGTTGGTAGGTTTCAGGTTCAATCTTTCTTCTTCGTTCTCCGCTTTATTTAATTTTCAAACCAACTTGCTTTTTGAGGACCTCCAAATTGTTCCCATTTGTTGAAATACATATTTTCTTTGCCAATCCTCTTCCAATTTAAATCGAATCTGCAACAATACATGAAAACATGATATTAACACTAGAACGCATGATATTAACAATAACTATTCGCCAAAGCTTTGTGTTGCTGTAAAACTGTTACTGTATACTATAGTGGGATGAAAGAATAAATTATAGTTGGAATGCTCATAAAGAATAAATTATAGTTGTAATGCTCATGGATCTCTGCTAATGCTCATAAAACTGTTACTGATGTTGCATCAGGCACATTTACGGAAATTAATAGTAGCTTTTGGTATTAATTCATTTTTTATATATTACTATGGTTGTATAACTTTAAATTACTAACACTAATATCAAATACAATTATATAAATCTATGTTTTTATCTAATTATTGATTCACATGTCAACTGAATATTTTGTTAATTCACTGTTGAAATGTATATGTTTTTGAATTTAGTACTATACATTGAAGAAGGTACAGGCATCAAATGCAATAATATTTTGGTTGTTCATATTACAATTTAAATGCCTAATATAGAAATGGATTCAACTACAGAGATACCAGTAAAATGGTATACAAAAATAGAAGTAATAAAATGATCAATTCTGCTCTTAAAAGAAAAAATGTTGGCATTTCAAAAGTTATCCTAATAAGTGTAATTATTTGCTTTCCATACCTGAATCGATCGCCACAAAACAACTTTTAACTCATCACTTAGATTCCTCCAATCATCAAGTGTGTATGGGACCTGCTCCCGTACAAACGGTCCAAGAAAGGAGGATAATCATACTGAACCTGGCCCTATTGGTATGCCTACTTCATTGAACTCAACTTCAGTTCGATCATGAATGTTTACTGGGAGTTTTTTTGCTTTTGTTCGACCTCTACTACCTCTTTTCTGAGATGTACTTGCAGTTTCAGCTTCACTTGATCTCCCAATTTCCATCTCAGCATCATTAGTTTGGTCAAAATGGAATTCATTTTCTGAGTGGAGTTCTTTGTCTTCATTGTCTTCATTACAAGCACTGGCTCGCTTTCTAGCATTGACTTCTCGTTCTTGGCCTTCATTGCAAGCACTGGCTGGCTTGTTAGCATTGACTGCTTGTTCTTGCACTTCATTGCAAACATCGGCTGGCTTCTTACGTTTGTCATTTAAATTATACTTCCACTTTGAATTATGTTTATGGGATTCCTCTTCGGTCTTTCTCTGGTTGCGAATACGTACAAGGCTTGGAAACATCTCTTTTATACAAATGAAACAAAATACGGTATTGTTTAGATTTATTATAAAAAAGGAAATAAAGGATAAAACATAAATTAGTTTAGTGAATCTGAAGGCACCTTAAAATTAATTCATAATAAAAAATTTGACAGTGAGCATAATATCCATGTGCTTGTAAAATAAGAGCTAACATCTTTTACATTAGTGATATCACTTATATGTAATGAACATTTTTAGGCGCCAAAATTTCTGTATTGAAACCCATGACGATGGTTATTCGGAGCGATTGTCTTGATGCGTAAGAGTACTTATCAACTATCCATATTCCTATGCCTATGTATTCTGATGCTTTTAGCTAGAAGTGCTATTTGAAAAGGATGAAACCTACACCAAAGATTTAGTATAATAATGGTAAAATGACAAGTTTGCATTTGCAATTAAAAAATAATTCCTGTATACTCCATAAATGCTATAGCCTACCATCCATGAATATATTTGATTTTTAGTTATATATTTATTGCAATGACGTACTCACATTTAAGAATCATTATACATATATATATCAAACATCTCAATATAATGAAAAGAATCATATCATAAAATTTCGTCTTGTCTTTACTCAGCAGATAACATCAACAAAATAATAACATAACATATTTAGCTATTAAAATTTTTAAAGCATCAACTGCATCACTAAATGCTTACTGATAGAAAAAAGGAAAAAAAATTAAGTATCCATGATATTAGTCGGTTAACCACATCAATAGTGCGCTAAGAAATTATGCCTAAATTTTGGAAAATTTACCATCATTTTGCCAATTACAGAGCCAACTAAAATGCCATATCTTATGATGTTAAGTCTATCCATTACCTTTTTAGACATCTATGCTTACTACAATCATCAACAAATCCAAGTTGTAACAGAACCGACATTAACTAGTACGTGTATAAACCGATGTAACTTCAGTTGATATGATAGGTAATGTCAATATAGTATGCATCATCAACTATGTTAGAGTTGTGAAATGAAAAATATTAATTGCTAAGGTATAAACATGATTGAGCAAAACTGCAACATGCATCTATTAATGTTATTTGAGAAAAACATTAATTGCTAATACACTAAGAAACAAATCAACAGCCACAATATAGCCAGTGACACGAGTGGAGAAATGTAAAGGAATGCATTAATATAGAAACAGCTAATACATAGAATAACAGTGCAGATGAACAACAGTCACTAAAGAAAATTAATACAAGTTCAAGTGAATTTCCAAATAGCCCAGATTTATACTATTATAAATTAATAATCATGTTCAAGTAGAACATATAATCTACTCAAGTATGCGTTCGCAATCCTCCCTAACATAGCTAACATCTTCATCATCCATTTCAGTTATTTCGCAATCTTCAACGACTTGAATATCTTCCTCAACGCAATCATGTGACTCTAGATCATCAAAACTTCTTGATGGTGCTTTCATTACAACATACCAATTAGAGACATCGTTTTCTCTTGAATAAAATACTTGTCTTGATTGAGATGCATGTATGGATCTTTTGAAAACGATGCTTGATGTAAATTAACAAGAGTGAACCCATCATCATCAACTTATACTCCATTTCCTATATACATCCAATGACACTTAAAAATAGGAATGTAAAACAAATGATAATCTAATAAAATTATATCCATCAATATTCCATATTAAGTGACCACATCAACCACTTGGGACATATCTTTTGCACTTGCTCTGCACATAGTAGTTGCATCAAAAGTCATTCCATAATTCTGGGTTTCTCTCCCTGCATCTTTTATATGAAAATGTTGCCCATTGATGATATATCCTTTATAAGACATGGCATCATTCTTCGGACCAAAAGCAATCCATCTTAACATGTCATCATGATCGTTGGAGGTAATAGGTATCTACAACAAATTCCATTTGGCAGGTATATTTTAGAGTAATATTAGTAGTCAAATGAGAATATATTTAGAATCTAACTTTTCTTTTAATCCAATCGGCAAATTTTTTTGTATGTGTTTCCCAAATTAAGGTCGAATTTTTTCTCATGCGCTGGTCTGAATATTCTAATTCCTCCAAATGCAAACTAGTATAGAACAAGTGATTATAAGTTATATTTAGCATTAGGAACACATCAAAATAATTAAAAAATGTAACATAAACTTACTCTATAAATGGTTCCACTACAACCATATTCATTAATACGGCTAAATGAGCACTTTCTTTCCCATTAACTAACAATGTAACTGTCTTGGACATTGAAATCGAACGTCCCTTGAGTATTACACTACTTTCATAATATTCATTTTGTGCTTCTTTCTCCTCTATATGTCCTGATTTTTTCAAAATTCTTTGAAAAACATCAAGGATTCTTCTGCAAGATAGGATTCTGCAATACATCCCTCTGTTCGTGCATAGTTTTGTACATAATCTTTAAGTGTCTTCATATATCTTTCGAATGGGTACATCCAACGAAAATGAACCGGTCCACATATTCGTGCTTCTTTTCCAAGATGAAATGACAAATGTACCATTATATCAAAAAAAGATGGTGGAAAATTTTTCTCAAGCTCATATAAAACTTCAATAATCTCAACATTGATTTGTTCTACCTTCTCCCTATCAAGAACACGTTGACATTTGTTGAAAAAAGAACATAAGCGAATCATTACTTTTCTTGCCTTCTTTTCCATTAATCCTCTCGATGCTACTGGCAATAAGTGTTGCATTAACACATGGTAATCATGTGATTTCAATCTACTAATTTTGCAATCCTGCAACGAAATTTGATTCTTCAAATTTGAACATTAGTCATCTGGCCCTTTGAAATCGTACAATCTTTTGCAAAATATTTTGCTATCAGAATTTGACAACTTGTATGGAGCCGGTGGAAGATACGTTTTATTCCCACGAGGTTGTGCATGAAGCTCAGGTCGAATTCCCCAATCCTCTAAATCCTTTCTATAATTGGTTCCATCTTTTGATTTATTACCATGCAACATCGTGCCCAATAGACTTTCACCGATGTTTTTCTCCACATGCATCACATCTAAATTGTGATGTAATGGAAGTTCATATGAAAAGCGAAACAATAACGCATTATTGGGGTTTTCTTCTGTTAAAACTATGAAAAGTAAATAAATTAACCACTAACCTTTCAATATGGAAAATCAAAGAAAATCGACCTTTTTTTCCGCCTTGATAGCTCCATTTTTTGTAGAATCGTTAATATTATCATCTTCATCTTCTGTATCATAAGCACACTTCCTGTTCTTACTTTTATATTCTTTTCTTTTTCTTTTCCAAAATCATTTGGATAATCCTTCAACAATGCATAAACGTTCTCCCAGTTAGAATTCTAGGAGCACTACCTTTCTCTATAGTGTTATCAAACAATGCCTTTTGTTTCCTCCATGAATTTGAAGTAGGTAAAAATCTTCTATGACCCATGTAGACGTTCTTTCGACTATGATTCAACCAATGAGAATGGGTATTGACGCCACATAATGGGCAAGCTTTTCCCCCTTCACATGACATCCAGCAAGATTTCCATAAGCTGGAAAATCATTAATCGTCCATATAAAAATTACATTCAGTTTAAACAAAGTTTTACTAAATGCATCAGAAGCATCAACTCCAATACACCACAAATGTTGCAAGTCTTCTACCAAAGGCGCCAAATATACATCAATATCATTCCCGGGTTGCTTTGGGCCTGGAATAAGTAAAGTTAACATAATATTTTCCTTCTTCATACACAACATAGGCGAGAGATTGTATGTCACAAGCATTACTGGCAAGCACCTATATTTCGAACTCAACATAGAAAATGGATTGAATCCATCTACAGCAAGACCAAGCCTAAGATTACATGGATGAGATGAAAAAGATTTATACTTTTCATCCACCATTTTCCATGTCATAGAATCCATGGGATGACGCATTTTTCCATCGTTGCTTGCATTATTAAAATGCTATCTTAAATCTTCTGCCATCTTTTGAGATCTCTATATTCTTCTAAATCTCGGAATTATTAGAAACCATCTCAACACGTTAACTGGAATACCTTGTATAACCTCTTCGGTATCTTGATTTTTCTTCCATCTATAAGAACCACATTTTGGATAAGTATCTAAATCTTTGTATTCTATTCTAAAAAGGCAACAGTCATTCTCACAAGCAAGTATCTTTTCAAAACCCATGTCGAATGCTTTAAGAAATTTATTTACTTCATATAAGGTTTTGGGAAGCACGTTATCCTTGGCAATAATAAATGTTGCACAGTTAAAAGCTTATCAAACCCACGATCAGACAAGCCAGTCTCACATTTAACATTGTACAAGACGGTGATGGCAAATAATTTTGTGTGATCTGTGCAACCAGGATAATATGGAGTTCCTGCATCTTCCAAGTTCTTGAGTAACTCGTCCTCTTTTCGCCGAGAATCAACATTATCTTTATCATCATCAAAAATTCATGATTCAAAAAATCTTTATCTTTATAGTGAATCATCTTAAATAACTCATATACGTCAAATGCATTTGTTTTCCTCTCTACATTTATCTCTTCACCATGGTTAAACCGTAAACCGCCTATGTATCTAGGATCCATTCCTTTCATAATTAAATGTTCAATGATGATGTGGTCATCATGACGACTAAGATTCCGACAATCTTTGCAGGGACATAAAAAAATTTCTACACCACTTACATTCCTCTTTACAGCATGCACGAAATTCACCACTCCTTATCGGTACTCTATACTAGTTCTATCACAAAAGTTAAAGACATAAAAAATGAGTTTTAATATTATATTACATGTTTTAATTCTCAAAATACATATTATGTTAATCATCTTATTATCACTTGTTTAAAAAAAACCCAACCTTTTTCCATCATCGACATATGAAGGCAAATAAGTTTCCAAACTTTGACGAAGATATTGGTTATCTATTGTAATCAAAAAAATAACACATTTCCAAGAATAATTAATTGCAAAAATTACAATAAGCACTCTAAATAATTGAAAATCTCCAATTTCCAAGAATAATAACATTAATAATATCAACTTCTAAATACATTTGTAGAAGTCTCTCGTTAGTTTGGGAAAATGGAGACAATAAAAAGTTTATAGCAACTTTAACAAGTCGGAACCATTGGATCAGACAATAGATTGTTATGAAAAAAACACACCAATGGAAAAGAAAACGTACTACAAAACTGATGTTATGAAAAATGTCATCAACGCTACAGTTCTTTTTATATTTGGAAGTAATAATTATGTAAAAAACACAATGATTGAAATACAAGTAAAATCAAGTGACTTATTGCAGATCATTGTAAAAACCTTTTAATTAAAGAATAAATACATGTCAAACTTGTTCGCTGAACCAAATAACCATTTATAGTAAAATTGAGCTTTACTATAATCTTTATATGATAAGTTTTGAAACGCTTAGACAAGAATTAATTCAATAATATATTTTCAGTGAGAGTAAGATATTTCAAACATGTAATCCAAATTGAGCATACCAGCAAGAAAAACTACAGTTGATATGTCATACCAATTAAAGTTGATATAAATAAATCGAATTAAAACAAGTTTAAAAATCTTAGACTAAGTCACTACAATGAAATAAACGTGTAATGTAGGTTGTAGGTTATATGCATAGTACACCAGGTTAATTCATATGGTTTTCGATGTTATTATTTGTGGTTATCCTATTTCATATAATTATTTTTCACGTAGAAAGTTAGGAGAAATAACAAACTCCAATACATTTTCTTAATTGTATTCTTATATACTTCAGCAACAAAAACTGAATAACATATTGTAATACAACTTGTAAGAAGAGTATATTATTAAATAAGCAATTATATGCTTATAATCCTAACTACATTTTACCCTAACAAAGGAGTATATTATAACAAAGAAATCAGTATATCATTTTGAGAAATTGACATAAAGAATAGTAGACGACTATAAATGAAATTTTACCACTTTTAAGTAAAGACTACAGAAAGACAATTTTAAAAGGTGTATTTGTTTATATTATACCATGTATGTATCTCTAGATGCAAGATTTATGATATTAAGATGCTCAAAATATAGCTATTAAATAGAAGTTTCATAAAAAAATCAAGCCATTAATTTCTTCATCTATATTTCAACTAAGCAAAAATAAAAAAATCGATCAAATTGAGAAGAAAACTTTCACTTAAATGTTTTACTAGTGCTGCAATTTAGTTAGTGTATGAAAAAATTTAAATCATGCATCAACAAAAATTCCAGCACATATGGTAGAACTTTTAGTTTATTAAATTTTATATTTAAAACACAAAATCTATAATACAAAATTATCTTTCCTCCATGTCTTGATCAATAAGACTACTATAAACAATAAACAGGAACCACTTGCAGTAATTACTTATAGTAAAATAAAATAACCTGCAGTAATCACAAACAATCACAAAATTATCTTTCCTGTTTATTGTTGGTAAATAAAATAACCTGCAATCCTTATGCAATCTGGACTATCTAATTATTATTTTACATGTCAAACTGACCTTGTTTACATGAACTTAAGAGCAAGTTTACCAAAAAGATGTAAAACGAATAAAATTGTATAACATAAAAACCATATGGTTAGAATTTGATCATTTCAAAGCAACAAAAACTCAACAAAACATGCATTCATTCACATAGATAAAATCAAACAAAATTCATGCATACTTCGAGTCACTAGAGAGTTTGCTTCGGGCCAAGGAAACAACTGCTTCGGGTCAGAGTCATGGATCGATAAGAAACCATCTACTTCATATACATCAAATCCGTGTCCATCTAGTTCATGTCCATCTGTTTTAGATCCGTTCCCTTCATATGCTTCGTATCGATAGTTCTCACCCACTTCGTATCAATCCCAGAACCATGGATCAATATGAAACCACAAACCAAGCATCGATACGAAGAATGAAGCAGACTCAATGGATACGAGGTAGTGACCACAATAAAAGCATTTCGTATCAATCATTTATCGATCGATACGGAGGGCATGGGCTCGATGGATACGAAGTCGCATGCTTCATCAAGGCACTCGATGGATACTAAGAAAAGAGCGGTTGATGGATACGAAGAAGTGGATGGGCGATGGATACGAAAAGTAGTAACCCATGGGTTGTTTCGTATCGATCGATTTTGTATCGATCGATACGAAGGAGTCGGTCAAGTGATGGAGCGCTCAACATGGATCAAGGTGTGGAACTCAGATCGATGTGAATGATACGACTATGGACATGGGAATAGGATGGATACGAAGGTGATCGGTGTGAATCGATCGATACGAAACCACCAGCCTACTTGCAAGCCAGATATTGGATCAATCATAACTCTCAAATGACAAGTCCAAATGCTATGAGATTTTCACAGAAGCTTTCTTATGCACTCAAGCACCACCACGATCGATCGCAGCTCCATCTGACCATTTCTTGATCGATACGAAGTGTGCATGGATCGATCAGGGATCGATCTGGTGGGCCCACCCATGTGTGTGAAGAGGTGTTCCGAAGTTTGAGACGGATATTTCAGACCTACACCTATAAATAGCACTCCAACTCCTACAAAAAAGGACTTTTTTGACTCTTCTGCGCTGTTACTCTGCTGGAACTCCATTGCAACTTGAATACTATCAATTGCACTGTTGTAACCCAGTTGAGAATCATCAATAAACGGTAAACTCCTCAAAGTGGACGTAGGCTACAACGCCGAACCACTATAAATTTTGTCGCTTTACTGTTTTCCTTTTAAATTTTGAGTGTTCTTCATATTTATATCCACTGCATATTTGCTATCTGTAATCTGTGACAGTGGGTTGGTGCTTTCATCAACAATTGGGTGTTTGTGACCAATTTTGGCACAAACAATACTTGCTCAATGTACCAAGTACATAATCGAAATGCGATATAGTACACTACATAGCACATGTTATCATTTCTATTGCAACAGATAAGCAGTCTATCTCATATGCTCCACATTTTGATATGATGTCTATGCATATAATATAGTACTATCCCAATATTCTTTTATATTGATTATAAAAGATGTCATTTTCAAATCTAATGTCGAGAAATAAACAACCAACTAAAAATGATTCTAACACGATTACATCGTCAACAATCTTAAGTTTGTTGTTTCCTTATAGTTTTAGAAATATTTTAATACATTTATAGTTCCTTCTTACAAACACACGCTCTCTCAGCATTTTGATCGAAAATCAAACTATTTTATATGTTTTTCAAAATACCTATCGAACTCTGATGCTTATCGAACGATATTATCATATCAATTCTTGGATCATATCCGAAACCCACAAACTCAGTATCGCTCTCACTGACTTTAAGATAGTTTTGGTTGTTATATGCAAATAGTCTATTTTAAATCATTATTTAGAATTTTTTGTTCCAACATACACACTAACACACACACCGAATGTAACACCCCAGATTTTTGGTAAAATTATTTAGAATATTTAATTAGTTAAATTAAATAGAATAATGTGTTGATTAGGGGATTGAGATTTGATTTTAATTAAGGGGTAGTCGTGCCATGTAACAAATGAACTGAAGAAGAGTTAAAATGAAAAAGGAGGAGGGGTAAAATAGGAAAGAGACCATTCCTATATCTATAACCCATGGCCATGTAAATTTAACACGTTCATTTTCATTCTCAAATTTTAAAAGTAAGGCCGGCCACCATTAATAAGAGCAAGAGGAAGAATGATAAAGGGGGAGCCTTATCAACATCAAATTCATTCAAATCTCTTATCCTTAATCACTAAAGCTAAGATGAATAATTTTTACATCTAATTTTTTATTATATTTTTGGTTTTTATATGAATGTCGGATATTTTGCATTGATTTGCCATGATTTTGAATGATGGAATGTTTATATGTACATGTTGATAATTTATGTATGTTCATATTGATTTTATAATATGATTTAAGGTGAAAACCCTATAAAACGACATCCAAATGTCTTGCAAATTTTCATGAGGGTCCTAAATATTAATTTGGAGATGGGTTTCTGAAATTATGTGAAATTTATAAGAATTTTCTAGTAAAGAAAATCTTAATTTGGATTAATAATTATTTTTGGTTAAATAATAAAAGATTTGGATTTGAAATTTTTATACGTTGGAAAACATATTAAAAGGGATTTTCTGGAAATTTTGTAGATTTTTCCTAAGTGTTTTAATGGTTATATAAAATTATTTAAGGTATGGGACTTAAATGTTTTATATAATTAAAAAACGGGAAGGGGCCTTTTGCAAAATAATTTAAATTTGTTAAACCTAAAAAGTCGACAACGCTTTTGGAAAATTGCAGTACTTTTTATTGATAAAGAAAGAGGCAACCAATCATAATCAGATACGTAAGGCAGGTTAGGTGAAAAGAACTATTTGCTACATGTTTTTCACTGTTTTAACACCGTCGGCACTAGGTTCCGCCTCCTCATCTTCACTTCCGACACAGTCGAAACCAATGCACATGGTATCAGTTTACTGGTACGTAGTGAATTGGATGTAGGCGGAAGGTATGGTGTCGAAACCAGGGGTTTCGAAGGGGTTGATGCAGTACTTTGTTTTAAATTAAAGATGTGCCTGCTTGCTTTCGACTAAAATGGCTTTCGACTGAGTAGCTTTCGACTAAGTCAAATAGTTTTAAAAGACATGGTTCTGATTGGGTTGCGCTTTTGTTTTAAATGGTTGCTTTTGACTGAGTCGAAGCCTTTAGCTGCTGCTTCCTACCTTTCGATCTAGATGGTTTCGAAAGGATTGTTTTGTTTTCTAAAAACCTGGCTACTTCTCCAAAGCTTTCGAAAGGGATGGTTTCGACACCATCACTTCTTTATTTAGGAAATGGTTTCTAAGCAGATGCTTTCAACTTAAATGTTTTTAAGACCCTTCTTCTATAATTGAAGTAAAACCCAAATGGTTTCGAAAGAGATAGTTTTAAACGGTTTTGAAACAAATGCTTTCGACTTTAATGGGTTTCTGATCCTTTTGCTCTACTTGAAGGCAAAATCGCAATGGTTTTGAACGAGATGTTTTTCAAAGGTTTCCACATGTTTTAAATTGAACCCAAAGTTCTTTCGAAAGGATTGAGTTTTGACTGTTTTGAAAGGTTTTATTGAATGGTTTCGAAAGGGGTGGTTCCCAAGGTTTCGAAAGGGTTGAAAGGAAGGGTTTTTCCTATGTTTTCGAAAGGCAATATTTAAAAGGTTTTAAAGGAAGATGTCTAATATTTTGAAGCTTTCGGAGAAAATAAAGGAATGGTTTTTCTGATGTTTTCGAAAGGCAATATTTAATGATTTCAAAATGGTCTTTCAGTGGTTTCGAAGGGTTTACCTGCAATGGTTTCGAAAGGGTTGTTTAACGAGTTTAAACAAAGGTTTCGAATGTATTAAATAGGCAATGTAGTTTAAGTATTTTCAAGTTAAAAAGGGTTTTACCTTTTTCTTGAAGGATAGTAAATCCTCATTAAATCTCATCAACATTATTTTGAGTAAAGTATATATATCAGGGCAAAATAGCTTAGAGTAAAGCTAAGAATATATTTTCCTTGTATAAGTATGATTTAAAAGGTTAAATCATTTTGGAAAGGTTTTCAAGGAAAAGATATAGGGTAGTTAACCCTAAGAAAATAATTCGGATAGTTAGTCCATTTTGATTCGGAAAGTTAGTCCAGTTTGCGGGCAGTCAGCCCAGTTGTATGGACAGATAGTCCATTTGTAGCATAACCGACCTTGCTATTATATTATGGGTGGATAGTTCACATATTACCTGCTTTATGGACAGAGTGTCCATTTATTAGCATAAATGATATTGCTATTTTGATATAATCAGTTTGATTAACCAGTTTGGTTGCAGGAAAGGATTTGCAAAATATATGTTTTAAAGATGATATAAGTGAGGGGAAACCCGTTCCGCTAAGGGCATGGTCCACTTAATATCAAGAACCGAGATGTAACAGAATTATTCATACTAGGTTTTATGTCTGACTCGAAGTTTTTTTGTTTCCCCTTAAACTCTCGGGTGATCAAAATAGATTTGAGTAGGCTGAGGGTTGAGGTTTTCAGGTTTTAGACTTTTGGTGAATAAAGCTTTCGAAGACGAGCAGGTGGCTGACGGATAGCTAATTAGGATTTGCAGTTTTATTTTTTCTTGGTTTCGATGTGTATATTAAGTCAGATATGACTATATTACTTTGATCAACCATGGAAGCATCGTCATATGTCGCTCTTGGCGTATTTTTGTAATGATTATAATTAATCTTTACCTGGGAAATGATATGGGATTATGTAACTTGGATATGATTTTTTTTTGAAATGTAATCAGCAAAATCTGTGATTTTGTTCATATTCAAGTGCTTCTGATATTATGGATACCATTATCATTACCGTATTTTGTCACCAAAAGTTAATACTATGGATGAATGCAGCATCTGTAGCGCTTATCTTTTAGCCTCCAGATACGGGATGTTACAATTTGGTATCAGAGCATGGTTTATGAAAAACTTTAAACTAAAAATAATTTTTAAAACATAATCCTAAGTATACTCTTTATCTCCAGTCTCCTATCCTTGTTAGGTTATTTTTCTATATCTCATAAGGTTTGAATATAGATATGGAAGGTAGAAGAGGAAGAGTTAACCCAGGAGGGGAGGGCACTGAAGGAAATGCCAGACCTAGTACAAGGAGAACCCAAGGTCAGGCACAAGCGGAGAATGTAGGTGTTGGAGTTCCGCAAGAGGACATGGGAGTTATGTATCAGATTTTTTTGAATATGGTGCAAGCTGGAGTTGCAGCTGGAATGGTAGGAGGAGATGCTGCAGGGGTAGGAGTTCCGGAAGTTCCGGTAGTTAACCATTATGCTAAGCTGAGCGGAGATTACGCTAAGCTTGGAGGAAAGCCTTTTCTGGGGACGGGGGATGCTATAGAAGTGGAAAATTGGTTGTTGCACTGCGAAAGGATTTTTGAAGGCTTGGGGCTCAATGATGAGCAGAAGAGGAGGTTGGAATCCAGACAGCTTCACGGAGCCGCATTGTTTTGGTGGAATAGTGTGATGGCCGATGTGGACGAGGAAACTTTGTCATGGGAAGATTTCAAGGGAAGGTTCCAGGAGAGGTTTATGTCTGCAATGGCATAGTCAGCTCTGATCAGGAAGTTTGCTGAGTTAGAGCAGGGAGAGATGTATGTTTTGGAGTATGCAAGAAAGTTTGAGGAGTTGGCCAGATATGGTTATGCTTCAGTAGATACAGTCGTGAAGAGGAATGAGAAGTTTATCAGGGGGTTAAAGCCTTAGTTAGCTAGGGCCACATTACCTCATATTAGAGATCCTTCTGACTTTGTTATGGAGATGGCCTTAAGGCATGAGGAGATTCTTGATTCTCTAGAGAAGAGTAAAGCTAAAGAAGTCCAGGTTGGGCAGAATAAAAAGAGGAAGTTCTTTCCTAAGAAAGGTGCTCAGAAGGGTGGAGCATCTAAGAAGGGGAAGTCTGAGATTGTCTATTTCAAGTGAGATAAGAAGGGGCACTTTGTTAATGAGTGTCGTGCTGGGAAGGCTAAGGAGGTGGCTGGAAAAAAAGAGTGTTAGGTGCTTCAACTGTGACTAGATTGGCCATTATAAGAGCCAGTGCAAGGAGCCTGCTAAGGATGGAAAGAGCAAGATGTATGCATTGGAACCTGCTGCTTCTAAGACAACAGCTCAGGAGAAGGGAAAAGCAGTTTTGGGAGGTACGCTTCAGATTCATGGTATGTCTGTTAGCGTTCTATTTGATACTGGTGCATCGCATTCTTTTATATCTAGATGTTTGATAGATAATCTTAAACTAGAACCCACATATTTAGTAACTTCCTTACGGGTTGCGAATCCAATAGGAGGGTATGCAACTCTAGGGTTGAGATTGACCAGTTAGATTTTGACCGTTAGGTCATACTTTTGTTTGCAGTTTGCATGAGTTTGATTTTGTGGGGTTCAGGATTATTCTTGGGATGGATTGGTTAAGTGAGTACGATGCTAGGATAGGAAAATATCGCTTAGACACTCAGATTGTAGTGATCAGATAGTTTATACCGTAGAAGGTTCCTGCGGTGAGATGTATGCTTTGTTGGGTGCTATGGATTCGGAAGATGAGTTGAGTCGAGTTTTCATGGTTAGAGAATTCGCAGATGTTTTTGAGCCTGTAGTTGGATTGCCATCGAAACGAGCCATTGAGTATCGGATAGATTTGGTTCTGGGAGCAGAACTAGTGAGCAGACCACCAAGCAGGATGACCTCTACAGAGATGAGGGAGTTGAAGGTGCGGTTGGTGGATTTAGAAGGCAAGAATTTTATCAGGCCTAGTAGTTCGCCTTAGGGAGCAGCCACAGTGTTTGCTAAGAAGCCGGACGGATTATTAAGGCTATGTATCTATTATCGTAAGTTGAATGAGAGGACGATAAAGAATCGATATCCATTTCCAAGGATTGACGATTTGTTCGACCAGTTGAGTGGAGCCAAGGTATTTTCGCAGTTGGATTTAGCGACAGGTTTCCATCAGCTCAGGGTAGCAGATGATAGTATACCTTTTCGGCATTTAGGACCAGATATAGGTTGTACGAATGGCTAGTTATGTCGTTCAGAATGACTAATCCGCCAGCTTTCTTTGTGGATTTGATGAACCAGGTTTTCAGAGAGCACATTGATAGGTTCGTATTGGTTTTCGTAGATGATATCTTGATATACTCTAACGATGAAAGAGAGCATGAAGTTCATCTTAGAGTGGTGCTTGAGACGCTGAGGCAGCATCAACTGAAGGCGAAGTTTTCAAAGTTTCATTTTTGGAAGAAGGAAGTGAAGTTTCTAGGTTATGTAGTCTCAGAGGAAGGGTTATCAATAGATCTAACTAAGATTGAAGCAGTGAATAGTTGGAAGAGATCCGAGACAGTGTCAGAGATAAAGATTTTCCTTGGGTTGGCTGGTTATTATCGGAGGTACATTAAGGATTTTTCGCGGATAGCGGCATCGATGACCAAGCTGACAAGAAAGGATGTGAAGTTTGTGTGGACCGATAAGTGTGAGGAAGCATTCCATAATTTGAAACACTTATTGACCCACGCACCTATTTTGGTTGTTCCGGAAGGGAATCATGATTTGGTGGTTTACACCAATGCGTGTGGAATAGGACTAGGAGCTGTGATAATACAAAGAAGTAAAGTGACTTTCTACGCTTCTAGACAACTTAGCCCGCATGAGGTCAGATATCTGACGCATGATTTAGAATTGGCTGTAGTGATTTTTGCACTGAAGGTGTGGAGACATTACCTTTTGGGAGGAAGGTTTGAGTTATATACAGATCATAAGTCGTTGAAATATTTGTTCTCTTAGAAGGAGTTGAATATGAGACAGTAGAGGTGGTTAGAGTTTATCGCTGCTTATGATTTTGGGATTGAGTACACACCAGGGAAAGGCAACAAGGTTGCGGATGCACTTAGCAGGAAACATCAGAATGCAATATTTGAAATGATTGCTGAGTGGAAGGATTCAGAAGCATTAGCAGATTGCAAAGTGCAGTGGAGATCCGAGGCTAGGTCTAGTGGAGATACAGTTGTATTATCTTGTTTGGAAGTTGGACCAGTGATGATCGTAAGGATAGCTTCTAAACAGGAAGAGGATCCAGTGTTAGCTGAACAGATCAGGAAGTTAAAATATGGAACCGAGAGCGATGACTTGAAAGATTTCAGTCTTGACCAGAATGGGAGGTTGAGAAATAAAGGAAGATTATGTGTTCCGAGTGTTAACCCGCCTTTTGGCAAGGCAACATACAGGTGGATTTAACCCACTCGACTGCACAATGATTAAAGTTGGATTGTCATGGATGATAAACATGATTACGAGGCCAAGGTATAGCATAGTCGATGGACAAACATCGCGACATACGTGGAGTATAGGTTTTGGAGAAAATGGGCTGCTTGGAGTCTGCTTCGGGTCGCCTTTATGTTTACTTCGGGTTTTTAGGCAAGTTACTTCGGGTCAGAGAAGGGCTTGCTTTGGGTCACTGGAGGGTTTACTTCGGGTCAGAGTCGTGAATCGACCAATATCCATATGGTCCGCACCAACCTTCGTATCCATCAACCTCATATCCATCGGCTTCGTATCCATCTAACTCACACCCATCCATTTTGTATCCATCGGCCCACAAACCTCAATTCGTATCCATCCACCAAGGCCTTCCGATTCGTATCCATCAAGCAAGAGCGACGTGCTTCGTATCGGTCATTCAGTTGATCGATATAAAGAGAATAGACAGGTATCGATACGAAAGGAAGGCCTTGGCATCGATACGAAGCCATATAAAACGCATCGATACGAAGAGAAGAGCGGGGGATGGATACGAAGGAGAGCAGCTGGCATTCAGCGATCGATATGAAGGATGAAGTTAGGGATCGAAGAGCAGGACACAAGATCGATACGAAGATGGAATGGGTAGAACCAAAAGAAACAGTCTACTAGCATGAAAAATGAATCTACACGTAATTTCCGCTCCACGTCATCGATGCAGGATCGATCGATACAAAGTCTACCGATACGCAGTGATCGATACGCAGCCATCAGCCAACCTACAAATCAAATCTTGGATCGATCATAACTAAAAATCTACAAGTCCAAATGCGTCCAAATTTTCATAGGAGCTTGCTTACCACCTCAAGAATGTCTCTGATCGATCTCAGCCCAAATGGATGAAATATTGATCAATACGAACAAAGTGGGGATCGATCCCAATCGATTCCAAATAACCCCTGATCGATCTGGTGAGCCCACCCACGTGTGATAAGGAGTATTCCGAGTTCAAAGGCAGATATTTCAGACCTACACCTATAAATAGCACACATACGCCTACATAATGGGACTTTTTTGTCTCTTCTACGTTGTTACTCTGCTGGAATTCCATTGTCACTTGAGTATTATCAATTGTACTATTGTTAACCAGTTGAGAATCATTAATAAACAGCAAACTCTTCAAAGTGGAAGTAGGCTACAACGCTGAACCACTATAAACCTCATCTTTCTACTTCTTTCTTTTCAAATTTCGACCATTCGCATCCGCACATGTCGGACTTGAATTTCTCAAAATACCGCGTTGTAAATAAAAATTTGGCAAACTCATCATATATGGTAAATAAATAATCACAGATCACAGACACAGAGTAATATAATGCAGCGGAAACAAAGAAATAGTAGTTCATGAAGTTACTATATAAATACATCAAAGTTAAGTAAGATACAATAGGAATACCAAGATACAACAGGAGTAATAGTATGATAATCATGTACAACTCAGAATACAACTGGAATCAACTGGATAACAAAATGAATAGATATCTGGATCTTCAAAGCAAAACTCCAGCTCCAAAGGTGAGTCTCAAATGTTGTATCACTCAGTCTGACCTGAGCGTAACGCAAAACACAAAACACTCGAGTCAGGACATACATACTTATACAATGTAAACCAACTCAAGTGAACTGTAATAAAGGTACAAGTAACTTAAAGAATGCTTGGGATCGCCCATTCTTTAAGGATCCGTTAAACTATCTACTATGTAGTAATATTTGCTATTATAATAATGTCTAATATAAAATAAACATACTTATAAATAACATTAAGGCTTTACATTTTCCACCTTAACACGTAATAGTCCCTGTAGTCTATCCAGTATTAGCATACTCCCAAAATGGGGGCTACCCTCGATACTCCACAGGCTACGGGAGAAATCACAACTCGTAGTAAAGCTCGCTATGGTAAGTGACACGGCACAACTAGGCAATGCCAGGGTAGATATACCAATTACGCATCCGGACTGGTGGTGACGCATAGCAGCCACTACCGCCCACCTCGAACAACACTCCCAAATCAAGGGGTGCACCCAATCAATCACCCTGTATTTTGTAATTATTTTAAATTGAATTTCCTGATTTAAAAACTTTATTTTATTTTATTTAAATTAGATAATTTTTTTATTTTAAATATAAATTGTGTTTTGAATGTGAATTATAATTTCAAACATGAATAAATAAGATATTTTACAGAAATGTGAATTTTGGTCAATATAGTCAAACTTTGACTTTTAATTTAAAAATATAAAATGATGAAATTTTGAATTTTATCTTTTATTATGAAATTAAATAAAATTTCAAGAATACTACTTTTCGTTTCGTTGAAATCTGATTTATATTGTGAAAGTTATGCCCTTTTAAATATTGTGTGTAATTTGTTGTATTTAACAAAATTGTTTATTTTAAATTATATAAATAATATTTTATTTGGTCATGTAATGTTCTAATTTATATTTATATGGGTAAAATAACATGTTATGTATATATTTTGGTTTTAAAACATTTTTAAAAGAACAATTGGATTTTTCTAAGTCAGCTGCAATTTATTTACAAATTTTAATTTCTAGTTTCAATTAATTAAAGTAATTCTTTATTTATTTTTCTATTTTTCCTAAAGATGATTATTTATTTTCATTTTTATTTATTTTGTTCAGAATTTATTTTATCTTACTGACTTTTATTGGTTTAGAAGTATAGTAATAATTTTCCAAAGCTAGTGGTAATTTATTTGTAATTTTTGAGCCTGTTTCCAATTTTTAAGCAATTTCTTTAACTCTTTTTCTATTTTCTTTAAATTTAATTATTTATTTCCATTTTATTTTAATTTTTTTCAGTTTTAAAATTCATTTACTGAATTTTATTTATTTTTATTTAATTAAAAGAATTTGGAAATTCAAAAAGACTTTGTGCTTGTAGCTTGTGACTCTTCCTTTTCTAGTCTCTTCATCTGCTTGCCTTTTTATTGTCTAACCTTAGTCGTTCTTTCCTTCAGCTGTAGCCGTGAGTTTTAATTGTTTTTCACATGAGAAAAGCTTCTCATTTCAGCAAAGTCATGGCCAAAGAAGTTTGGTAATGGCTTCTTCTTTTTTTCACTTTTCTTCATTTTCTCATTGATTTTTCAATGTTTTTGCCTTGGCTTCTCTTGCTTGGTTCGGCCATACACCTCCACACCCTCCACCATCTCCTTCACCACTTCCTTCCCCTCATCTTCCACAACCTATAATCCATCTCCTCTGACCTGAAGTAGCCATGGCCTACACATGAAGATAGCACCACAAAAATATTGCAAATCTCTTAAAACAATGCATAGCCACCACTAGTTGCCACATACCTTCATCCATCACCTTGGCCACCACCTCTAGCCGCCGCCACCACCTTGCTACCACCACTACACATCATCATGACCTCTGTCCAGATCTGAAACCAGCATGAGCCGAGCCAATTGACCCATAGGTCGAGCCTAGATGGTGAACCAAACTCATTTCCATGCTTCTTTGCCTTCACAAACTCCTACCATTTCACCTACCCTTGCTTTGTCTTCCACTAACATGACCATAGCCGAGCATTTCAGGTCTAGACCTAATCATGGCTGAGCCCAAGAATCTCCTAGGCCAAGCATTTGAATGGTTAAAGCATGGTCAAGTAATCTATTCCTTTGTTTCTTCTTATCTTCGTTGTTTCAACATTGTTTTGTGTTGAATATTTATGTGTATATTATATTGTTTTGGTTATTGTTTACAAGATAAATATCAAGGCTCTCTATTCATTCAAATCAAAAGTCGTGCTATATCGTGCTTGTCGTGCTTTCTGGAATCTATTCTGTGTGTTTTGATCGCTAACTCCAGCGTAAAAAGGTGAGTAATCACGCCTGATATTTGTACTTATACCACTGTGAATTGATAGCAAGTGAAAGTGTAGAATTATTATATTATGTTATACCTGCTTATGTTATATATTATATGATGCTAAACCTGTTTATTTATCTATCATATCATATGTTACTGCTATATATGGTTCACTGTTCATTTATATTTGTTTATCACACTGCAAGTTCCCTGTTAGTAAAGAATCACTATGGGTTGAAATGATACATACCCGAACGGACTTTAGAATAGAAAAAAAATCGTTATAGGCTGAAATGATAGGCCTGAACGGTTTTTATTTAATTTATTTTGGCTTGGGATTGCAGGTTTGAAATGATAGAACCCGGATTTTTCTTTGTAAACTGCGGATTGAAATGATACATATCTGTATCACTTGACCTAGGTTAGTAAACTATATACAGACCCGTGGTTAATTTTTAAAGTGTTTTGAATTATTTTTAAGTATTCTAAAAGTGAAAATCTTATGGAAATTTGATTTAAATAGATTTTTAAATTGTGTAAATAAAGAAATTATGATTTTTCTATAAGTTAAAAATGTAAATAAATAAATGGTTAAATTGAAAATTTTGAAATATAACTTAAGTTTGGAAATTTGGGTTTTGTAAAAATGAATTTAAGTTATGAATAAAAGGGAAATTTAATTTTATTTGGAAAATGGGAAATATGATGATTTGATTTAAATTTGAATTTAAATGACTTGATAAAGTATTATTGATTTTTCTATGAACTAAAATGGTTAAATGAATGAAGGCTTAAATGTGAAATTTTAAAATTTTAACTTGACTTAGAAATGTGAAATTTGGTTTTTATTAAAGGTTTAAATTAATTAAATAAATTGGAAGTTTAGTTTAATGTGTGAAATGGTAATTTAAATGTAAGTGGTAATAAATTGTCAAATGCAAAATTTGGAAAATTATACACTTGAATTTAATGAGTGATTTATTGAAAGTTGGATTTTATTGTAAAAATTACTTTATAAAAATCATAAGTTAAAAGAGTATTTTTAATGAACATTTTTTAATGTTAAAAATATGATTGTTATAATGTTTAATGGTTTAAATTGAAGTTTAGTATTTGCTGGAAATACACTAAAATCTGAAAAATACTTTTAATAGCATTCAGAAATGCTATGGTTTCTATAAATAAACTAAAAGCTTTATAAAGAGGCTATTACAGCAGTTCTGAAATGTTGTAGTTGCTGTAGTAAATTAAAAGGCTAAAAACTTAATAAAGGCCTATTACAGCATTTCTGTAAATGCTGTAGTGGTCTGCTGTCTTTGCTGAATTTAATTAAAACCTTTAATTTGAAACCTGAGCTATTACAGCATTTCTGGAAATGCTGTCTTTGCTGTTTTAAATAAAATTGCAACTAAACTGAGATTTAACAGCAGTTTTAAAATGCTGTCTTTGCTAAATTAAAAATGTTTTCAAGAATAACTTATAACAGCCTTTCTGAATGCTGTGAAAGGCTGCAATTTTGAATGTTTATGATTTTTAATTTAGTAAATGAACTCAGAATATTTTAAAACTTTGGAAATTGAATACTTATTTTGAAAGTATAATAATTACACTTTTAAATGGTTTAGATGAATTATTTTGATTGAATTATAAACTATTTAAAAGGTGACTTGAAATGATAATAAATGAATGATATCTTTGAATTTAAAAGGTATTTAAAGCTGAATATTTGGATTTGAACTCAAATAAATGATTTGAAATCAAGTTTTTTAAAGGATATGATATTTTGATATATTAAAATGATTTTAAATGAAGTTTTGAAATGATATGATGTTTTGATATATTAAAATGATTTGAAATGAAGTTTTTGAAAGGATATGATATTTTGATATATTGAAATGATTTGAAATGAAGTTTTGAAATGATATGATATTTTAAATATATTGAAATGGTTTGGAATTGATTTAATCTTTATTTTGATAAAGATTTGGATTTGTAATGATATTCTATTTTGAAGTATAAACTGTTTTTAAATTATAACCACGGGTTATAATAACGATTGGTTGTTAAAGAGACCGGGATCGGATATGGACATACTCTCTGTCGATACCGAAAACCACTTTGACAACTGTGTACGCGGTGGAGTTTCCAGAATGAAGTAGGATGGTGGCGACGATCCTAAGGTATATACGTGGACCCAACTCCCGTGAGTTGGCATAAAGTGGCTAAAACAGGAGCGATTGACGGGCCAATGAGGTAGCACCTTTGATCGGACACACTTCTTCGATACCATTCTATTACTTTGTGGTTGATTGGGTGCACCCCTTGATTTGGGAGTGTTGTTCGAGGTGGGCAGTAGTGGCTGCTATGCGTCACCACCAGTCCGGATGCGTAATTGGTATATCTACCCTAGCATTGCCTAGTTGTGCCGTGTCACTTACCATAGCGAGCTTTACTACGAGTTGTGATTTCTCCTGTAGCCTGTGGAGTATCGAGGGTAGCCCCCATTTTGGGAGTATGCTAATACTGGATAGACTACTGGGACTATTACGTGTTAAGGTGGAAAATGTAAAGCCTTAATGATATTTATAAGTATGTTTATTTTATATTAGACATTATTATAATAGCGAATATTACTACATAGTAGATAGTTTAACGGATCCTTAAAGAATGGGCGATCCCAAGCATTCTTTAAGTTACTTGTACCTTTATTACAGTTCACTTGAGTTGGTTTACATTGTATAAGTATGTATGTCCTGACTCGAGTGTTTTGTGTTTTGCGTTACGCTCGGGTCAGACTGAGTGATACAACATTTGAGACTCACCTTTGGAGCTGGAGTTTTGCTTTGAAGATCCAGATATCTATTCATTTTGTTATCCAGTTGATTCCAGTTGTATTCTGAGTTGTACCTGATTATCATACTGTTACTCCTGTTGTATCTTGGTATTCCTATTGTATCTTACTTAACTTTGATGTATTTATATAGTAGCTTCATGAACTACTATTTCATTGTTTTCGTTGCATTATATTACTCTGTGTCTGTGATCTGTGATTATTTATTTACTATATATGATGAGTTTGCCAAATTTTTATTTACAACGTGGTATTTTGAGCAATTCAAGTTCGGCATGTGCGGATGCGAATGGTTGAAAATATCGGGTCGTTACAGTTGGTTTCAGAGCTCTGGTTTTAGGCAAACTCAGCATATAGAGTAAATTTAATTACAGAATCACTTTCGTTCGAACTTGAATTCCTTCTTCTTCAATTCGGTTTCCTTTGAATTTTGAAACGTTCCCTTCGGTTCCAAAGTCCATTCTTGTCCTCCCCTATTCGTGTCTTCTTGATTATGGAGTGTCCCATAACTCCACTCCGAATAATCTTTCTAATGAATTGGCGGTCCCGCCAATATTCTAATGACTTGTAAAGGGGTGGAACTTCTTTACAAAAAGCATTGGTTCATCGAAGACTTCTGTATCCTTGGTTTACGATGCTATTATCCCTTGCTATGCCTAAATTCTATCTCTTGAGATCGAATGTAGATTTACCCCAGAAAATCCACATCGATCTTATTCATTAAGTCACGGTTGACCTAGTTAAGGTTGCCCGCGATATGTATAGGCTTACCCATCTTCCTATTCTGTTATTTAATCGTCTTATCTTTGTCTCCAATTTATCTCCAAATCGGAATTCTCTTTAATTTGAGTCCATCAATTTGAATCCCTATCCTTATTTTGAAACATTAATCTTGTATTTGAAAATCTTGTATTTGAAAATCTTATATTTAAAGATGTTTTATATATTGTGTTGTTTAAGTTGTTGATGTTGATTTGGGTTTCCGATCGATTCGTCTGATCAACGCTATCGATAGGATCTCCAAAACACTTGAACAGAGCAAACTGACACAATATGGTTTTCAAATTTAGTAGATAGATAAATTTTGTATAATTGTAATATGTATAAGGTTAATTTTCTGAATTTTGATAATTAGTGGAATTGGGTGTTAAGAAATAATATTTAACTTTGCATGTAATTTGCAACCATTGGCTTTAGTCTCATATCTAAATAATTAAACATGGTTATAAATTAATTTGGAAATTTGAATGGATTTAAATCAAGAATGTGAGAATTTAATTTCTGATAATTTTGAACTTTATTTAGAAAGTTTTAAAAGGATACATTATTTAAAAGTATTTCTAATAGAAATTGTTTTCAAAGAATTTTAAAGTTTTAAATCAGTGCTCTTTCTTTGTCGCTGGAAAATAATTTCGGTGATGATTGCAGCATCATCGACATTCATTTTCGAGTTTCGAAGTGAAGAGACCATTCTGTAGTTTTGCTACAGTTTTGTTTTGAAAATAAATTTATTTGGATTTCTAAAATATGACTTGATTTATAATATATATACTGGTATATGATTTCAAATTTGATTTGATATATATTGTATATGTATTTATTTATCTTTAAAATTGTTTGAAAATAATCGGAAATTTAATTCTTAAATTTTATCTTAAAGGATGATTTCAATTATAAATGAAATCAAAGTTTGAATAAATATGTAAACTTGTATAATTGAATTAGAAAGAATTTATTTGCATAATACTCAATTACATTCCAATATAACTTACCTAAATTATTAAAAGTTAAATATGTAATTGGAGAACATACAAAATAAAGAGAATTTTTATAAATAAAACTTAAGTGGTTATAATAAATGTTATACACTTAAATTTTATTTATAAAGGATCAATAGAGGTAAATAGAAACAAGGGTTAATTGAATAATTTACAATATAATGATATTTAAAGAAATTTTAAATAAATTGAAATAGTTATAATAAGTGAAATAAACTTAATATACATAGGATTTGATATATTAAGTGAAATTAAGAGAAATGGAATTTAATGAATAAAGATGAATATAATAAATGGTTGTTCAAAGTCATGACTTTATAAATTGTTGATTTGATGATGAGATAATGAGATTTAAAAAATAATTAAGATTTATTTAACTCAAGTGAAATCAAATGGATGAAATTAATTATTAATGTAAGTTGAAATTTTCATGATTTTAAATTTTATTATCTTGTTCTGTTTTCCAATCTATTTTCTTTCTGGTTGTTTCCATTCTCCTACCTTCTAAGTAGAAAATCAAATTTCGAATTAGTTAGCCATGGACCTACTGCTTTCTCTCAGCTTGATCTTACCACTGATTTTCACCAACTCAGTGTTATTGAGGAAAGTATTCCCGAGACTGCTTTCTGTACTGAGAATGGTTTTTCTATGAATAGTTAGTCATGCCTTTTGGTTTGACTAATGCTCCTGCTCTCTTTGTTGATTTGATGAATCGTGTTTTTCGTATTGTGCTTAATAAGTTTGTTCTAGTCTTTCTTTCTTTCTCTTTTTCCTTCATCATCTAACTTTTCTATCTCTTATGTGGTTCTTACTTCTCCCTATTCTGAATCTGAGCACTGCTTACCATCCACGGACCGACGGTCAAACGGAAAGGGTGAATCAGATTCTCGATGATTTTCCGTGCTTGTGTTCTTGATTCTGGAGGATCTTGGGAAGATCATCTCCACCTTGTTAAACTTACCTATAACAACAGTTATCAGGTATAATTTCAATCTTCTTGTCATCTTGTCTTAATCCTATTTCATTCAATCCTTTTCTGTGTTTTCCCGTACCTTATTCCTTTTCGGGGACGAAATGTTTTGAGTGGGGGAGAGTGTAACAACCCTGTATTTTGTAATTATTTTAAATTGAATTTCCTGATTTAAAAACTTTATTTTATTTAAATTAGATAATTTTTTTATTTTAAATATAAATTGTGTTTTGAATGTGAATTATAATTTCAAACATGAATAAATAAGATATTTTCCAAAAATGTGAATTTTGGTCAATATGGTCAAACTTTGACTTTTAATTTAAAAATATAAAATGATGAAATTTTGAATTTTATCTTTTATTATGAAATTAAATAAAATTTCAAGAATACTGCTTTTCGTTTCGTTGAAATCTGATTTATAATGTGAAAGTTATGCCCTTTTAAATATTGTGTGTAATTTGTTGTATTTAACAAAATTGTTTATTTTAAATTATATAAATAATATTTTATTTGGTCATGTAATGTTCTAATTTATATTTATATGGGTAAAATAACATGTTATGTATATATTTTGGTTTTAAAACATTTTTAAAAGAACAATTGGAATTTTCCAAGTCAGCTGCAATTTATTTTCAAATTTTAATTTCTAGTTTCAATTAATTAAAGTAATTCTTTATTTATTTTTCTATTTTTCCTAAAGATAATTATTTATTTTCATTTTTCTTTATTTTGTTCAGCTTTTATTTTATCTTACTGACTTTTATTGGTTTAGAAGTATAGTAATAATTTTCCAAAGCTAGTGGTAATTTATTTGTAATTTTTGAGCATGTTTCCAATTTTTAAGCAATTTCTTTAATTCTTTTTCTATTTTCTTTAAATTAATTATTTATTTACATTTTATTTTACTTTGTTTCAGTTTTAAAATTCATTTACTGAATTTTATTTGTTTTTATTTATTTAAAAGAATTTGGAAATTCAAAAAGACTTTGTGCTTGTAGCTTGTGACTCTTCCTTTTCTAGTCTCTTCATCTGCTTGCCTTTTCATTGTCTAACCTTAGTCGTTCTTTCCTTCAGCTGTAGCCGTGAATTTTAATTGTTTTTCACGTGAGAAAAGTTTCTCATTTCAGCAAAGTCATGACCAAAGAAGTTTGGTAATGGCTTCTTCTTCTTTTTTTCACTTTTCTTCGTTTTCTCATTGATTTTTCAATGTTTTTGCCTTGGCTTCTCTTGCTTGGTTCGGCCATACACCTCCACACCCTCCACCATCTCCTTCACCACTTCCTTCCCCTCATCTTCCATGACCTATAATCCATCTCCTCTGACCTGAAGTGGCCGTGGCCTCCACATGAAGATAGCACCACAAAAAATATTGCAAATCTCTTAAAACAATGCATAGCCACCACAAGTTGCAACATACCTTCATCCATCACCTTGGCCACCACCTCTAGCCTCCACCACCACCTTGCTACCACCACTACACATCATCATGACCTCTTTCCAGATCTGAAACCAGCATGAGCCGAGCCAATTGACCCATAGGCCGAGCCTAGATGGTGAACCAAACTCATTTCCATGCCTCTTTGCCTTCACAAACTCGTACTTTTTCACCTACCCTTGCTTTGTCTTCCACTAACATGACCATAGCCGAGCATTTCAGGTCTATACCTGATCATGGCTGAGCCCAAGCATTTGAATGGTTAAAGCATGGTCAAGTAATCTATTCCTTTGTTGCTTCTTATCTTCATTGTTTCAACATTGTTTTATGTTGAATATTTATGTGTATATTGTCTTGTTTTGGTTATTGTTTACAAGATAAATATCAAGGCTCTCTATTCATTCAAATCAAAAGTCGTGCTATATCGTGCTTGTCGTGCTTTCTGGAATCTATTCTGTGTGTTTTGATCACTAACTCCAGCGTAAAAAGGTGAGTAATCACGCCTGACATTTGTACTTATACCACTGTGAATTGATAGCAAGTGAAAGTGTAGAATTATTATATTATGTTATACCTGCTTATGTTATATATTATATGATTTTAAACCTGTTTATTTATCTGTCATATCATCTGTTACTGCTATATATGGTTAAATGTTCATTTATATCTGTTTATCACACTACAAGTCCCCTGTTAGTAAAGAATCACTATGGGTTGAAATGATACATACCCGAACGGACTTTAGAATAGGAAAAAATCGTTATGGGCTGAAATGATAGGCCTGAACGGTTTTTATTTAATTTATTTTGACTTGGGATTGCGGGTTTGAAATGATAGAACCCGGATTTTTCTTGTAAACTGCGGATTGAAATGATACATATATGTATCACTTGACCTAGGTTAGAAAACTATATACAGACCCGTGGTTAATTTTTAAAGTGTTTTGAATTATTTTTAAGTTTTCTAAAAGTGAAAATCTTATGGAAATTTGATTTAAATAGATTTTTAAATTGTGTAAATAAAGAAATTATGATTTTTCTATATGTTAAAAATGTAAATAAATAAATGGTTAAATTGAAAATTTTGAAATATAACTTAAGTTTGGAAATTTGGATTTTTGTAAAAATGAATTTAAGTTATGAATAAAAGGGAAATTTAATTTTATTTGGAAAATGGGAAATATGATGATTTGATTTAAATTTGAATTTAAATGACTTGATAAAGTATTATTGATTTTTCTATGAACTAAAATGGTTAAATGAATGAAGGCTTAAATGTGAAATTTTAAAATTTTAACTTGACTTGGAAATGTGAAATTTGGATTTTATTAAAGGTTTAAATTAATTAAATAAATTGGAAGTTTAGTTTAATGTGTGAAATGGTAATTTAAATGTAAGTGGTAATAAATTGTTAAATGCAAAATTTGGAAAATTATACACTTGAATTTAATGAGTGATTTATTGAAAGTTGGATTTTATTGTAAAAATTACTTTATAAAAATCATAAGTTAAAAGAGTATTTTTAATGAACATTTTTTAATGTTAAAAATATGATTTTTATAATGTTTAATGGTTTAAATTAAAGTTTAGTATTTGCTGGAAATACACTAAAATCTGAAAAATACTTTTAATAGAATTCAGAAATGCTATGGTTTCTGTAAATAAACTAAAAGCTTTATAAAGAGGCTATTACAACAGTTCTGAAATGCTGTAGTTGCTGTAGTATACTAAAAGGCTAAAAACTTAATAAAGGCCTATTACAACATTTCTGTAAATGCTGTAGTGGTCTGCTGTCTTTGCTGAATTTAATTAAAACCTTTAATTTGAAACCTGAGCTATTATAGCATTTTTGGAACTGCTGTCTTTGCTGTTTTAAACAAAATTGCAACTAAACTGAGATTTAACAGTAGTTTTAAAATGCTGACTTTGCTAAATTAAAAATGTTTTCAAGAATAACTTATAACAGCCTTTCAGAATGCTGTGAAAGGCTGAAATTTTCAATGTTTATGGTTTTTAACTTAGTAAATGAACTCAAAATAGTTTAAAAGTTTGGAAATCGAATACTTGTTTTGAAAGTATAATAATTACACTTTTAAATGGTTTAGATGAATTATTTTGATTGAATTATAAACTATTTAAAAGGTGACTTGAAATGAAAATAAATGAATGATATCTTTGAATTTAAAAGGTATTTAAAGCTGAATATTTGGATTTGAACTCAAATAAATGATTTGAAATGAAGTTTTTGAAAGGATATGATATTTTGATATATTAAAATGATTTGAAATGAAGTTTTGAAATGATGATGTTTTGATATATTACAATGATTTGAAATGAAGTTTTTAAAAGGATATGATATTTTGATATATTGAAATGAAGTTTTGAAATGATATGATATTTTAAATATATTGAAATGGTTTAGAATTGATTTAATCTTTATTTTGATAAAGATTTGGATTTGAAACGATATTCTATTTTGAAGTATAAACTGTTTTTAAATTATAACCACGGGTTATAATAACGATTGGTTGTTAAAGAGACTGGGATCAGATATGGACATACTCTCTGTCGATACCGAAAACCACTTTGACAAATGTGTATGCGGTGGAGTTTCCAGAATGAATTAGGATGGTGGCGACGATCCTAAGGTATATACCTGGACCCAACTCCCGTGAGTTGGCATAAAGTGGCTAAAACAGGAGCGATTGACGGGCCAATGAGGTAGCACCTCTGATCGGACACACTTCTTCGATACCATTCTATTACTTTGTGATTGATTGGGTGCACCCCTTGATTTGGGAGTGTTGTTCGAGGTAGGCGGTAGTGGCTGCTATGCGTCACCACCAGTCCGGATGCGTAATTGGTATATCTACCCAGGCATTGCCTAGTTATGTCGTGTCACTTACCATAGCGAGCTTTACTACGAGTTGTGATTTCTCCCGTAGCCTGTGGAGTATCAAGGGTAGCCCCCATTTTGAGAGTATGCTAATACTGGATAGACTACTAGGACTATTACGTGTTAAGGTGGAAAATGTAAAGCCTTAATGCTATTTATAAGTATGTTTATTTTATATTAGACATTATTATAATAGCAAATATTACTACATAGTAGATAGTTTAACGGATCCTTAAAGAATGGGCGATCCCAAGCATTCTTTAAGTTACTTGTACCTTTATTACAGTTCACTTGAGTTGGTTTACATTGTATAAGTATGTATGTCCTGACTCGAGTGTTTTGTGTTTTGCGTTACGCTCGGGTCAGACTGAGTGATACATCATTTGAGACTCACCTTTGGAGTTGGAGTTTTGCTTTGAAGATCCAGATATCTATTCATTTTGTTATCCAGTTGATTCCAGTTGTATTCTGAGTTGTACCTGATTATCATACTGTTACTCCTGTTGTATCTTGGTATTCCTATTGTATCTTACTTAACTTTGATGTATTTATATAGTAACTTCATGAACTACTATTTCTTTGTTTCCGCTGCATTATATTACTCTGTGTCTGTGATCTGTGATCTGTGATTATTTATTTACCATATATGATGAGTTTGCCAAATTTTTATTTACAACGCGGTATTTTGAGCAATTCAAGTCCGACATGTGCGGATGCGAATGGTTGAAAATATCGGGTCGTTACAATCTGGTGGGCCCACCCACATGTGATAAGGAGTATTCCGAGTTCAAAGGCAGATATTTCAGACCTACACCTCTAAATAGCACACCTACGCCTACATAATGGGGACTTTTTTGTCTCTTCTACACTGTTACTCTGCTGGAATTCCATTGTCACTTGAGTACTATCAATTGTACTATTGTAAACCAGTTGAGAATCATTAATAAACAGCAAACTCTTCAAAGTGGAAGTAGGCTACAACGCTGAACCACTATAAACCTCATCTTTCTACTTCTTTCTTTTCAAATTTCGAGTGCTCTTCATATTTATATCATGTACATATTTTCTATTTGTAATCTGTGACTGTGAGTTGGTGCTTTCATCTACAATTGGGTGTTTGTGACCAATTTTGGCGCAAACACCGAGTGTAGGAAACATAAGGAAAGAAGTCTTAGAGGAATGCCATCGTTTAAAGTTCTCTATTCACCCAGGAGGTACTAAGATGTATCAGGATATTAAAAGGAGTTTCTTCTGGGAAGGTATAAAGCGGGATATTGGGTTGTGTGTGAACAAGGTTTTAAATCTCGGATTTCGGTCACGTCTCGTCTCGAAGAATTTAGAGAGCTCATCTCGTATCGGGTGAGATCTCGAACGAGATGAGTGCATCTCGGTCGTCCATCTCGGATTTACATCTCGGTTTCTAAAATTCATTTCGGGAGTTATCTCGGAGTATATGTCATGTCGAAAATTAATTTTCATACACCGAAATTTATAATACTATTCACTACCTTAAGGAAAACACTATGCACTTACCTTGAATATATCACATGCTTATCATTAGTAATTTAGTATGGAAAAATATCACTTGTATCATGTAAAATAAACAAATAACTAGATTTCATGAATAATGTTCAATATAATGTCATATGAGATAAAGTAGACAAGAAACAAGCCATAATATATGCACATTTACTTTGTTTGATCATTCACTTAACTTTTCTACATAATATAATGTCTCATTTCTACCTTTTATGATTTATAGTGCTGCAAGGGAAATCTTAATTTTATAACTTCGAATAAAAATGTCTACAAGTAGAATTAAAATATTCTAGTTTGATTATAGTATTTAATTACTAGCAAACAAAATCTCATTATGCAACTAATAACATAGAAATTTCAAACAAACGTAGAAAATAGCATATGTAGTACAAACAATTTTCAAACATTTAGTAATATTATAAGAAAAGCAAAAAAATGATGTACGAATGAACATGTAATCATCAAATGAAATTAATAGATGAAATAGAATTCCTTTATTACTTAAAAATAAGCCTTGAGGAAAAAAATTATAGCAGCAAAGACTAAATAAAATCAAATTGGGAATCCATTTGGAACATAAAGTTAAATAAGTGAAGCTTAAAATTTATAGCCACAAAAAATAAGGTTAGGAAAAAAACTCAAGAAAGTGTCGAAAAAAGAACATTGAAATCGGATGTAAATTAATTTGGATCAGAAACCTAAATGAAAACCATAAAGCGAAATACTTACCATAATCGATGTAGATTTTATCATCTTCTTACATTCGTCACTGCCGTAAAATAAGAGACGAATATTAAATGAGATTTATACAAGAAATAAGGGTTAAAAAAGTACAATTAAGAAGGCTTAAATTAAGGTAAAGGATGAGCCAGCTCAATACGGAAGAAGAGTTGATTTTTTCCAAAATTCAACAACTCGGCCGATATCTCGCTATTAAATCTCGTCCGAGATATCGAACGAGATACCGAAATATCGTCCGAGATTTGGGTCAGACGAGATTCAAACGAAATAGCCTGTTTCGAATCGCCCAAGCTTGAAAACGAGATCTCGACCGAGATCTCGGCCGAGATGAGCGAGATTTAAAACCCATGTGTGAAGCAGTGCATGATTTGCCAACAGGCGAAGGCCGAACACCAGAAACCAAGTAGGTTGCTTCAGCCATTGGATATTCCAGTGTGGAAGTGAGGTTCTATCTCCATGGATTTTATTGACGGGTTGCCAAGGTCGAACAGAGGAAATGATAGTATATGGGTCATAGTGGATAGATTGACCAAGAGTGCCCATTTCATTCCAGTTAAGTCAACCAGAACGACATCTGTTTTGGCGAGTTTATTCCTGAAGAATGTGGTTAGACTGCATGGAATTCCTAGTAGCATAGTCAGTGATATAGATCCTTTATTTACTAGCGAATTATGGAAGAATCTGCAGGAAGTTTTGGGAACCAAGCTTAAGATGAGTACCTCTTAACATCCGCAGACAGATGGGCAAACGAAAAGAGTTAACAAGACCTTGGAAGATTTGTTAAGAGCTTGTGTTCTAGATTTCGGGGGATCATGGGAAGACCATCTGCATTTAGTCGATTTTTCGTATAACAGCAGTTACCAGACTAGTATTGGGATGGCACCGTTTGAAGTTTTGTATGGAAGGCCATGCAAATCTCCCGTATGTTGGTTAGAGACCGGGGATTGGTTAGTTCCTGGTCCACATTTAGTCAAAGAAGCTGCAGAAAATATTAAGGTCATTCGGGCTAGAACGAAGGAGGCTCGATCTAGGCAGAAGAGTTATGCAGATAAGAGACGGAAAGGTCTAGAGTTCTCAGTTGGAGACCAGGTTTATGTCAAAGTATCACCGATGAAGGGTGTGATTAGGTTTGGAAAATCGGGGAAGTTAGCACCGAGATTCATTGGACCTTTTCCTATTGTTGAGAGGATCGAGAAACTCGCATATAGAGTTGAGTTACCGAACAGTTTGGTAGGAGTCCACGATGTTTTGCATGTTTCTCATCTCAGAAAGTGTGTTAGAGACCCGGAGACTTCTATTGCACCGACTGTGCTAAATGACTTAATAGTAGAACCAGATTTGACTATAGTGAGGAAGCCAGTTCGCATAGTTGTGAGAGGTGAGAAGAGGCTTAGAACTAAGACGGTTAGATTAGTCAAAGACCAGTGGAGCGACGATGACAGGAACTGTACTTGAGAGATTGAGAGCAGGATTAGAGATACTTATCTTGACTTGTTGGATGGTATACTTTACCTTCTTGTTTGATTTGTTGTGTACCTTATCATAATTTCGAGGATGAAATTCTTAAAGGAGGGAAGTCTGTAACACCTCAGATTTTTGGTAACATTATTTAGAGTATTTAATTAGTTAAATTAAATAAAATAATGTGTTGATTAGGGGATTGAGATTTGATTTTAATTAAGGGGTAGTCGTGCCATGTAACAAATGAACTAAAGAAGAGTTAAAATGAAAAAGAAGGAGGGGTAAACTAGGAAAGAGACCATTCCTATATCTATAACCCATGGCCATGTAAATTTTACACGTTCATTTCATTCTCAAATTTTAAAAGTAAGGCCGGCCACCATTAATAAGAACAAGAGGAAGAAAGATAATGGGGAAGCTTAATCAACATCAAATTCATTCAAATCTCATATCCTTGATCACTAAAGCTAAGGTGAATAATGTTTACATATTATTTTTGATTATTAGATGAATGACAAATATTTTGCATTGATTTGCCATGATTTTGAATGATGGAATGTTTATATATACATGTTGATGATTTATGTATGTTCATATTGATTTTATGATATGTTTTAAGGTGAAAACCCTATAAAATGAAATCAAAATGTCTTGCAAATTTTTATGAAGGTCCTAAATATTATTTTGGAGATGGGTTTCAATTTTTTGAATATTCTAAAATTATGTGGAATTTATATGAATTTTCTAGTAAAGAAAATGTTAATTTGGGTTTATAATTATTTTCGGTTAAATAATAAAAGATTTGGGTCTGAAATTTTTATATGTTGGAAAACATATTAAAAGCGATTTTCTGGAATTTTTGTATATTTTTCTTAAGTGTTTTAATAATTATATAAAATTATTTAAGGTATGGGACGTAAATGTTTTATATAATTAAAAGAGGAGAAGGGGCTTTTTGAAAAATAATTTAAATTTGTTAGCCCTAGAAAGTCGGCGGCACTTTTGAAAAAGTGTAGTACTTTTTATTGGTAAAGAAAGAGGCAACCAATCACTATTAGACACGTAAGGCAGGTTAGGTGGAAAGAATTATTTGCTACATGTTTTTCACTGTTCCAACATTGTCGGCACCAGGTTCCGACTCCTCATCTTCGCTTTCGACAAAGTCGAAACCAAGCACATGGTAACGTAGTGAATTGGATGTAGGTGGAAGGTATGGAGTTGAAACTAGGGGTTTCGAAGGGGTTGAGGCGGTACTTTGTTTTAAATTAAAGATGCGCCTGCTTGCTTTCGACTAAAATGGCTTTCAACTGAGTAGCTTTCGACTAAGTCAAATGGTTTTAAAAGACATGGTTCTGACTGGGTTGCGCTTTTGTTTTAAATGATTGCTTTCGACTAAGTCGAAGCCTTTAGCTGCCACTTACTACCTTTCGATCCAAATGATTTCGAAAGGATTGTTTTGTTTTCTAAAAACCTGGCCACTTCTCCAAAGCGTTCGAAAGGGATAGTTTCAACATCATCACTTCTTTACTTAGAAATGGTTTCGAAGCAGATGCTTTTGACTTAAATGTTTTTAAGACCCTTTTTCTATAATTGAAGTAAAACCCAAATGGTTTCGAAAGAGATAGTTTTAAACGGTTTCCAAACAGATGCTTTCGACTTTAATGAGTTTCTGATCCTTTTGTTTTACTTGAAGGCAGAATCCAAATGGTTTCGACCGAGACGTTTTTCAAAGGTTTCCATATGTTTTAAATTGAACCCAAAGTGCTTTCGAAAGGATTGAGTTTTGACTGTTTCGAAAGGTTTTATTGAATGGTTTCGAAAGGGGTAGTTCCCCAGGGTTTCGAAAGGGTTGAAAGGAAGGGTTTTTCCTATATTTTTGAAAGACAATATTTAAAAGGTTTTAAAGGAGGATGTCTAATATTTTGAAGCTTTCGGAGAAAAGAAAGGAAAGGTTTTTCCAATGTTTTCGAAAGGCAATATTTAATGATTTCGAAATGGTCTTTCAATGGTTTCGAAGGGGTTACTTTCAATGGTTTCGAAAGGGTTGTTTAACGATTTCAAACAAAGGTTTTGAATGTATTAAATAGGCAATGTAGCCTAAGTATTTTCAAGTTAAAAAGGGTTTTAACTTGTTTTGGAAGGATAGTTAATCCTCATTAAATCTCATCAACATTATTTTGAGTAAAGTATATATATATATATATATATCATGGCAAAATAGCTTAGAGTAAAGCTAAGAATATATTTTCCTTGTATAAATATGATTTAAAAGGTTAAATCATTTTGGAAAGGTTTTCAAGGAAAAATAGATAGGTTAGTTAACCCTAAGAAAATAATTTGGACAGTTAGTCCATTTTGATTCAGACAGTTAGTCCAGTTTGCGGGCAGTCGGCCCAGTTGTATGGACATATAGTCCATTTGTAGCATAACGGACCTTGCTATTATATTGTGGGCGGATAGTTCACATATTACCAGTTTTATGGACAGATAGTCCATTTATTAGCATAATGGATATTGCTATTTTGATATAATCAGTTTGATTAACCAGTTTGGTTGTAGGAAAGGGTTTGCAAAATATATGTTTTAAAGAGGATATAAGTGAGGCGAAACTCATTCCGCTAAGTGGCGTGGTCTCACTTGATATCCGTAAACCGAGATGTAACGGAATTATTCACACCAGGCTTTATGTCTGACTCAAAGTTTTTTTGCTTCCCCTTAAACTCTCGGGTGCTCAAAATTTATTTGAGTAAGCTGAGGGTTGAGGTTTTTAGGTTTTAGCCTTTTAGCGAATAAAGCTTCCAAAGACGAGCAGGTGGCTGACGGATAGATAATTAGGATTTGCAATTTCATTTTTTCTTGATTCCGCTGTGTATATTAAGTCAGATATGACTATATTACTTTGATCAACAAAGGGGGCATCGTCATATGTCTCTCTTGGCGTATTTTTGTAATGATTAAAATTAATCTTTACCTGGGAAACAATATGGGATTATGTAACTTGGATATGAATTTGTTTTGAAATGTAATCAGCAAAATGTTGTTTTTGGAAATCTATGATTTCGTTCATATTCAAGTGCTTCTGATATTATGGATACCATTATCATTACCATATTTTATCACCAGAAGTTAATACTATAGATGACTGCATCATTTATAGTGCTTAGCTTTTGGCCTCCAGATACGGGATGTTACACCGAAACTCAAAATCATATTAGCAATAATTTTGCAAGTGAAATCTATAATTAACTTAAGCACGTTGAACTTCATTTCAACAATTAAAATTTGCTATGTTATTCTAATCGACGCTTGCTTACTATATTTCCAACTGCATTGGTTTTCATCTCGAAGACACATTTGTGGCTGATGGATCATGTCCCTTTAGGTACGACTATCAAAATCATATTTGATAATGTACTTGGAATCCATTCCGGATTTACACATCATGCCATATGGCAGAGTCGGTACACTTAATGGCTTATTGGCAACTTAGAAAGCTATTTTCTTGACACTGATATGAAACTCATAGTTTCTCTTCAATGTACGAAAATACTTATTAGACATTCTAATGTGTTGTATCCAATTAGGTTTGGTTAATTTCATTTCATCCGTCATAATTAGTTTTATCTTTGGATCATATCCAAATAATTTTACCATCAATGACAAATTTCTTTGCCTTGAAGTTGGTACTTCTTGAAACAACAATTATTTCTCAGTTGTAATGACCTTAATTTTAACTAAAATTATTTAGGACATTTAATAAGATAAATTAAATGAAATAATGTAAATGGTTAAGGGATTGAGATTTGAATAATAGAGGGTAGTCGTACCTAATGAAATAAGGGGAAAATAAAATGAAATAAGTAAGGGTAATAGATAAGGGCAAAACCGGAGTAGGTTATATTCTTATACTCTAAACCCTCATGCACTCTCATTTTACACGTTCACAAACAAAACTAAAGTTAAGAGAGGCCGGACACCATTAGGGGAAAGCAAGAGGAAGATAAGCTAAAATCAAGAGGAAGAAGCTCGATCAAATTAATTCAAGAGCAAATCTCAACTTCTTAACAACAAGCTAAGGTGAATAATAGGTTACATCTCATATTTTCTTATTTTCAGTTCTAGATTAGATTCGAATATGTTTTGCAAAGTATTATGCATGTTTTGAATGATAAATAGATATATATGCTTGTTGATGAATTTTGTTTGTTTATATAGATTTTTATGATAAGTTATGATTCAAAAACCTATCAAAGGACATCCAAATGCCTTGCGATTTTGATATAAGGTCAAAAATAATATTTTAGAGATGGGTTTTAAGTTTCATAACTTTCCGAATTAATGTGGATTTATTATGAATTTTCTAGTGAAGAAAATGGTTAAATTGGGTTTAAATTAATTACGACTATTATATGTTAGCTTTGGGTCAGAAATTTATATATGTTAGGAAACATATTAAAATTGGTTTATGGGAACTTTTGGATGATTTTCCTGAGTGTTTTAATAAGTATATAAAATTATTTAAGGTATGGGACCTAAATGTTTTATATATTTATAAAAGGAGAAGAGGCAATTTGTAAATGTTTTAAATTGTTAATCTTTGTAATTCGGCGGCATTTTTAGAAAAGATTTTGGAAAAGTATTGGTAACCAATCATATGTTGACAAACAAAGCAAGTTAGTTAGAAAGAAATTACTTTATAAAGTTAAAAATCAGTTTTACAAGGTTTTGCTGTTTCACCACTTCCGTTAGCTACCTTTCGACACCATACTTCCGCCTCCATCCTAGTCTAAACCAATACACATGGTATCAAAGACTTGGTACGTAGTGGATTGGAGACAGACGAAAGGTATAGAGTCGAAACATGCCTTCGAAGGGACCGAGACCTTGTTTTGCTTTTAAAGGAAATGCGCTTGCTTTGCTTTCAAATGAGATAGCTTTCAACTTGGTTAAGTGTTTTAAAGAAAAGAGCTTTCGAAAGGGGTTGCCGCCTTTGTTTTAAGAATATGCTTTCGAAGGGGTCAAAACCCCGCGGCCATATGTTACCTTTTGAAGAAATTCCTTTGAAAGGGTTCTTTCGCTTTAAACCCTGAGCCGCTTTTCCAATGCTTTCGAAGGGGTTGGTTTTGACACCATCCACTTCTTTTATTTAGGAAATTGCTTTCGAAAGAGTTACTTTCATCCCAGTTTTTTTAAGACCCTTTTTATATTTTGAAAGTTAAACTCAAGTTTTCGAATGAATAGTTTTGAAGGTTTCGAAACTATGTTCCACAAACTTATACTTGAACCCAATGCTTTCGAAAGGTTTGTTTTATGTAAAGGACTTTAATACTTTCGAAAGGTATCTAATGAAGGTTTCGAAGGGGATGTTCCCCAATGTTTTCAAAAGGTATATGATAAAGGTTTCGAAAGGGTGATTCCCCAATGTTTTCGAAAGGTTTACCTTTAGTAAATGAATGGAAGGTTTCCAATGTTTTCGAAAAGCAAGTTTGAAGTAATTTAAAAGAGGATGTCTAAGGTTTTATAAAGCTTTCGAAAGGGACTCTTTTAATGTTTTCGAAAGGTCTATTGTAAATGGTTTCGAAAGGTATGTTTTGGCCTTTCGGCCTAATGTTATAAAGTAAAGTAGATAGCTTGTTTCGAAAGGGGTACTTTCAATGGTTTCAAAAGGGGTACTTTCAAAAGTATTGAAATAGATTATTTAAAGCTTTTAAACAAAGGTTTCGAATGTTTTCATCAACAATGTTTTAAGTAAAGCATATATCATGGCAAAAAGATATGAGTAAAGCAAATAGTATGTTTTCCTTGTTTAAGTATGATTTAAAGGGTTAAATCAATTTGAAAGAGGTTTTCAAGAAAAATTTGATGGGTAGTTAACCCTAAGTTGATGACTCGAATATTTGAATACCAGATGGGACTGGTATACGATCGCGCCCTATACATTAGCTATAGCCCCTAGCTAATTTAGTCAAAAATTCCAGTGAGTAGGGCTTAGTCACAGGCAGGACCGGCCCGAACAAGAATGTTGCCCTAGCCGATTTCAAAAAAAATGATATTTAAAACTAATTAATGCAGTAGGAATTGAACTCTGATCATTTGTCACATTAAGCAATGTGCAAACCACTTGAGACATAACACAATTATTGTCTAAGTTATACATAGATATTATTTAATTTTAACTATTTTTGACGAATATATGTGTATCATTCTAACAATTTGACTTAGTTTCTTTTCAGATACAGGTCTGGGCTAGATAGGGTGCTAGTTTCTCTTTGCAGGTACATAGGATTGTTGATTGCAGGATTGATGATTGCAGCGAGGGATTCTTCTCAGTACATCTTCATCGTCATCTTCATTGGGACATTCTAGATTCAGGAGGACTCACTACTTAGATTGGCGCTTCTTCTAGTTTATCAAGGACTTCAGAGAGGATTTTTTCCATCTAGGATCACTAGCAGTTCCACCCCGGATTAGACACATCTTCATTCCTTTAGAGTCAGCTGTATGGTGCTCACTTCTTAGATGGTGCTGGCTTCCAGTTTCATTGGCCTTGTGTTTTTCATTCAGGTACTTCTAACACCTCAATATTGGGTGGTAGCCATGCCAGAGCTCGATATTGTGGTGTAATAGGCGGTGGCCTTGCCGGAGCTTATTATATGGGTACCTGAGTTATTCCATTGTTACTTGTACTTAGATTTGCTACCTGCCAGGCTTGTTGGTAGCGCCTTGATTTGTGTTATATATATAGTTACATGTGTGCTCTCCTCTACTCTTAGAGGATCACACATTTTTCTCAAAAAAAAGTTTCGAAAGAGATTGTTTAAAGCTTTTAAACAAAGGTTTCGAATGTTTTCATCAACAATGTTTTGAGTAAAGCATATATCATGGCAAAGAGATTTGAGTAAAGAAAATAGTATGTTTTCCTTGTTTAAGTATGATTTAAATGGCTAAATTAATTTGAAAGAGGTTTTCAAGGAAAATTTGATGGGTGGTTAACCCTAAGTAGATGACTAAGATATTTGAATACTAGATGGGACTGGTATAAGGTCGCGCCCTATAAATTAGCTATAGCCCCTAGCTAATTCAGTCGAAAATTCCAGTGTGTAGGGCTTAGTCACAGGTAAGACTTAAATGATGTTACACACAGAAAGGAATATATACAGAGAAGGAGGATAGGTTATTGGTGAGCCCGCAAAACCATTAGGATCTGACCCTGGGAGAAGTAAGTTAAGGACAGACCATCCAGGAGCGTGTCTAACAGATGTTAGATTGTTTATTTTGTCTGGTAGGACCGAGTCAGCCAATATTAGTAGTTAGCCAAACAAAACTATATTGGTCGGACAGATAGTTTAGTTATTACTTGATTTACGAGCATATATGATATTGCTATTATTGTTTTAATCCGTTTGATTGCAGGATTCTGATTTGCAAAAAGATATTTTTTAAAGGGATAATAGTGAGGAGAAACCCGTTCGCTAAGCGGCGTGGTCTCACTTAATATCAGTAAACCGAGATGTAACAGTATTATTCAAACCAGGCTTTATGTCTGACTCGAAGTTTATGTTTTCCCCTTAAACTCTCGATTGCTCAAAATTCAATTTGTGTAGATTGAGAGTTAAGGTCTTTTCAGGTTTAGTAGGTTGGACGAATAAAGCTTCTTAAGACGTGCAGGAGGCAAAGCTAGCTATATAGCAGCTATTTAGTTTTATTTCCGTTGTGTTGTATTAAGACTGATATGTTTATTTAGTACTCTGGTCATCCAAGGGGGAATCTTCATATGTCGCTCTTGGCGTATTTTGTAATAATTATATTTGATCAAAACTTGGGAATCGTTTTGGGATTATGTATCTGAATATGAAATATTGATTTGAAATGTAATCAGAAAAGTTGTTTTAAATCAGTGTTGATTTTATTTCATATTCATGTGCTTCTGATATTATGGATACCATTATACCGTATTTTGTCACCAGAAGTTAATACTATGGATGACTGCAGCATCTGTAGCGCTTAGCTTCGGGCCTCAAGATAGGGGATGTTACAACTTGGTATCAGAGCATAGGTTTATGAAAAACTTAAAAGAAATTTCATACTTAAAATGATTTTTGAAAACATAATCCTAAGGAATTAGAGAAAAGATTGGGGTATGGGATAACGCTATAGTAACGTACTTTTATTTGCTATATATAAGTATACGCTTTATCTCTATTCTCCCGTCTCTATCAGGATATTCTTCTGTATCTTACAAAGACTTGAATGCATATTTTACCGACGTAATATATGGAGGCTAGAAGTGGAAGAGTTAACTTTGGTGGGGGCAGCACCACGACTAATGGGAATGCCAGACCAAACACCAGAAGGAATCTAGGTCAGGCACAAGCTGCAAATGTGGGTGCTGGAGTCTCGCAAGTCAATATGGGAGTAATGTATCAGTTTTTCATTAACATGATGCAAGCAGGAGTTGTTGCGGGGTTAGATGGAGGAAATGTTGAAGGAGGAAATCAAGAAACCCAGTGGTTAATAACTATGTTGTTTTGAATAGAGATTATGCAGGGCTGGGAGGAAAGCCGTTTATTGGTACTGAAGACGCAATCGAAGCGGAGAAGTGGTTACTTCATTGCAAAAGGGTTTTGCTAATTTGGGGCTCTATGATGAGTAGAAGAGAAGGCTTGCTTCTAGGCAATTATAGGGAGTAACACTATTTTGGTGGAACAGTGTCACTATCGACGTCATTGAGGAGACCATGACTTGGGTGAATTTAGAAGGAGGTTTGAGGAGGGATTTATTTCGGAGGTTGCTAAGTCTACTCTTCTCAGGAAGTTTGTTGAATTGGAGCAGGGAGATATGACAGTGCTTGAGTACGCAATCAGGTTTGAGGAGTTAGCGAGATATGGAAACGCTACGGTTGATACTATTATTAAGAGGAATGAAAAGTTCATTCGCAGGTTCAAGCCTGAGCTTGCTAAGGCCACGTTATCGTATATTAGAGATCCATGCGATGTTGTCGTTGAGATGGCTTTAGGGTAGGAAGAGATGCTTGCTTATCTTGAAAGAAACAAGGCAAAGGAAGCTCAAGGAGGGCGAGTCAGAAGAGGAAGTTTTTCCATAAGAATGGAGCTCAGAAGGGTGGAGCTGCTAAGAAAAGAAAGAAAAAAATTGTCTATTATAAGTGTGATAAGAAAGGACACTATGTTTATGAATGCCGGACATGCAAAGGGAAGAAAGCTGCTGAGAAGAAAGGAGTAAGGTGTTTCAATTGTGATCATATTGGACACTATAAGAACCAGTGCAAGGAGCCAGCCAAGGATGGGAAAGGCAAGATGTTTGTATTAGAACCAGCTACCTCGAGACCAACAGCAGAGGAGAAGGGAAAGACTGTGTTGGGAGGTACGCTTTTGATTCATGGTATTTCATTTAGAGTTCTATTTGATACCGGTGCATCGCATTCATTCATATCTCGTTGTTTGGTAGATAAGCTTAACCTAGAACCTTCATACCTAGTTACTTCCTTAAGAGTTGCAAATCCAATAGGAGGTTATGCGACTCTTGGGATGAGATGTGACCACCTAGAGTTTGAATTGTTAGGTCATGCATTTGGTTGCAATTTGCATGTGTTTGATTTCGTAGGGTTCAGAATTATTTTGGGTATGGATTGGTTAAGTAAATACGATGCTAGGATATTTTGCCATGATAGAAAAATATCACTTAGACACCCTGACTGTAGTGATCGGATTGTATACACCGTAGTAAACCCTAGTTTTGAGGTTAATGCTTTGTTGGGTGTTGTGGAGGCATAAGCTGAGTTGAATCGAGTTTTCGTTGTTAGAGAATTCGCAGATGTCTTTGAACCTATAATAGGATTGCCGCCGAAATGAGCCATTAAGTCTCGGATAGATCTAGTACCAGGATCAGAACTGGTAAGTAGACCGCCAAATAGAATGACACCTACTGAGATGAGGGAGTTAAAGGTGTGGTTGGTGGATTTGGAAGACAAGAATTTTATCAGACCAATCAGTTCGTCTTGGGGAGAAGCCGCAGTGTTTGCTAAGAAGCTGGACGGATCGTTAAGGTTATGTATCGATTATCGTAAGTTGAATGAGAAGTTAATAAAGAATCGATATCTATTACCTAGAATTGACGATTTGTTCGATCAGTTAAGCAAAGCCAAAGTATTTTCCCAGTTGGGTTTAGCAACAGAGTTCCATCAGCTTAGAGTAGCAGAGGATAATATTCCTTTGACGGCGTTTAGAACAAGATATGGATCGTACGAATGGTTAGTAATGCCGTTCGGACTAACTAATGCACCAGCATTCTTTGTAGATTTGATGAACCGAGTTTTCCGAGAGCACTTGGATAGGTTTATATTGGTATCATAGATGATATTTTGATATACTCTAAAGATGAAAGAGAGCATGAAGTTCATCTTAAGTGGTGCTTGAGATGTTGAGGCAGCACCAACCGAAAGCGAAATTTTCGAAGTGTCATTTGTGGAAGAAAGAAGTGAAGTTTCTTGGTCATATAGTCCTAGAAAAAGGGTTGTTTGTAGATCCAACTAAGATCGAGGCGGTGAATAATTGGAAGAGACTTGAGACAGTGACTGAGATAAAGAGTTTCCTTGGATTAGCTGGGTATTATCGGAGATTCATTAAGGATTTTTTGCGGATAGCGGTACCGATGACCAAGCTAATGCGGAAAGATGTGAAATTTGTCTGGACTGATAAGTGTGAGGAAGCATTCCGGAAGCTGGAATACTTATTGACAAATGCACCTGTGTTAGTTGTTCCAAAAGGGAATCAGGATTTAGCAGTGTATACAGATGCATGTGGAACGGGATTATGAGCTGTATTAATGCAAAGAGGTAAAGTTATTTCCTATGCTTCTCGACAGCTCAGACCGCATGAGGTTAGATATCCAACCCACGATTTGGAATTAGTTGCAGTAATTTTTGCATTGAAGGTGTGGAGACATTACCTCTTAGGAGAAAGATTTGAGTTGTATACGGATCATAAGTCTCTGAGGTATTTATTCTCTCAGAAGGAGTTGAATATGAGACATCAGAGGTGGTTAGAGTTTTTAGCCGCTTATGACTTTAGTATTGAATACACACCGGAAAAAGGCAACAAGGTTGTTGATGCACTTAGCAAAAAACATAAAATGCAGTATTGGCAATGGTAGCTGAGTGGAAAGATTTAGAGGCGTTGACTACATGCAGAGTACAGTGGAGATCTAAGAGTAGTTCTAGTACAGAAACTGCTATGTTGTCATGTTTAGAAGTTCGATCGATGATGATCGAAAGGATTGCTTCTAAGCAAGGAGAGGATCCACTATTAGCTGAGCAGATCAGGAAGTTAAGAAATGGAAAAGAGAGCGATGACTTGAAAGATTTCAGTTTTGACTAGAACGGGTGGTTGAGAAAGAAAGGCAGACTATGTGTTCTGAATGTGGGAAACATTAGGAAGGAATTTCTAGAAGAATGTCATCATTCGAAGTTCACTATTCATCCAGGGGAACTAAGATATATCAAGATATGAAAAGGAGTTTCTTCTAGGAAGGTATGAAGAGAGATGTAGGCTTATGGGTGAAATAGTGTTTGAACTGTCAACAAGTAAAATCCGAACATCAGAAACCAAATGGGTTACTTCAACCTTTAGATGTTCCAGTATGGATATGGGATTCTATTTCAATGGATTTTATAGATGGGTTTCCAAGGTCAAATAGAGGAAATGAAAGCATATGGGTCATAGTGGACAGGTTGACCAAGAGTGCCCATTCATTCCGGTTAAGTCAATCAGGATGACACCTGTTTTAGCTAAGTTATTTATGAAGAGTGTAGTCAGACTGCATGAAATTCCTGGTAGTATAGTAAGTGATAGAGATTCCTTGTTTACTAGCGAGTTCTAGAAGAGTCTACATGATACTTTAGGTACCAAGCTCAAGATGAGTATCGCTTACCATCCGTAGACAGATGGGCAAACAGAAAGGATTAAAAAAGTCTTAGAAGATTTGTTATGAGCTTGTGTGCTAGATTTTGGAGGATCATAGGAAGACCATCTACACTTAGTCGAGTTTTCGTATAACAACAATTATCAGGCTAGTATGGGATGGCACCATTTGAAGCTTTGTATGGAAGGCCATGCAAATCTCCCGTTTGTTGGTTAGAGACCGGGGATAAGTTAGTTCTTGGTCCAGATTTGGTTAGGGAAGCTACAGAAAAGATTGAGTTAATTCGAGCTAGAATGAAGGAAGCTTAGTCTAAGCAGAAGAGCTATGTTGTGACGGCCCACGTTTTAGAAGGTTTAAATCGACAATAATCCACACATGTCCGACTTAAAAAATCCGGAATATAGATAATCGATGGGATTAATTAAGAAAAATAAGAAAAGAAGAAGAAAACAAACATAGAATCTCGCAGCGGAACGATAAAATATAATAATCAAATAAACAGTTCATGAAGCTGTTTATATTATACATTTGATTATAATTTATACAACATTTATCAGAGTTATATATACAACAGGGATAAATAAACAATGCAGCAAAACAACATGATGCACGGAATTATAATAGTAAAAATATACCAAATCTTCGTCTTCATCCTCCAGAAAATGATTTTCGGTGCGCTGAAATACTCAGGGCTGACCCGAGTGTAATGTAAGTCAAAACACTCAACTCAGGACTAAAATATTCTTATATGAGTCAAATCGATATTGCGTATAACTTGAGTGCTGTGGCGTCAGAGATGTTAACGGGGTTTCACATCTTCTATCCAGTGTATAACGTGCATGAAATAACTCAAGAGATGTTACGGGATTTTCCATCTCTTAAGGATCTGTCAAAATATTTATATGTAGAAGAATACGCTACATATATAATGTCTAATTGGTAAAATAAATATTTTTCTTAGCGTTAAGGCTTTACATTGATCCCCCTTAACGCGTTTTTAACCATTTTCGTACAGTTTGCATATAAAACACCAGTAAACCATCCGTGGATAAGGATGCGCCGTGATACGACAACACTAAATCAAAATCGTGGTGGTCTTGTATAGGGATAAAAAGTATGACAAGGCACGTGAGGCAATGCCCAAGGTAGGATACTACCAGTTTGGGTCGCAGGGCTGGTGGTAACGCATCATAGCCATGACCACCCACCGCGTCCGTCCATCCCATATCGAGTCAAAGGGAGGTTATCTCAAATCAAGGTGCACCAATCGAAACCAATAACAAGAGTAATAATATGGACCGAGTCCAAGAAAATCAAAGAACGGATGTCCGCTAGGGGTAGTTAGCCCAGTTGTCCCTGTGAAGCCATCTTATTTTAGTCATTTCAAATTGGCACAAATGCCGGGTCTATCCATCATCGTTCTCTTTCTTCAAATCCAGCAAACGACGCCAAATCCAACCACTTCGTTCTGGAGTCTCCTCCGCGTACATAGTTGTTAAAGTGGTTCCAATATTGACATAGAGTATCCCAATAAGAGTCCCCGGTCTCTTTAACAACCAAACGTCGTTTTACACACCGCTTGGTACTTTTACATTTCGAAAACGATTCATACTTGATATCAAAATATCATATTCGCTTCAAAATCAATTTCACTTCGAAATCATCATATTTACTCAAAATATACTATTTCACTCCAAAAATCATTTTTGCCCCCAATATCTCAGTTTTGCTTCCACAATTGTTTCGAATTTCAATTTAGGTTATAACTTCATTTAAACCCAATTCATATTTAAATCAATGATTTAAATATAACATTCCAGCCTTGACCAGTTTGAATTTTTAGAAATTAGTTTGAATAGTTTTAAAATAGTTTAAATAGTTAAAATTGTTTAGTAGAAAATAGTTTGAGTATTAAAATGGTTTATATAGTAAATAGCTTGGAAAATAAAATTAATTTAAATATTTAAAAAGATAGATTTAAATAGTTTATATCAAAATAATTTATTTTAAAATAGTTTCAAAGTCAAACTGATTTAATTCCAAATTTCCCAATTCAAATCACTTTCAATTTCCATTTCCATTTAAATCGATCCAATTTCGATTTCAATTCGTATTAACTTCGATTCCAATTTTAATTCAAATCACTTTCAGTTTCAATTCCAAATTAATCCAATTTCGATTTATATCAATTCCGAGTTCGATTTTCAAAATATCAATTCAAAACACTTAAATCAAATTTACCTTCAATATCCAATTTAAAATCCAAATCCTCAAATATAATTCAATTCCGAGCTTAATTCTGAAATATCATTTTATATCACTTTTACTTAGCAATATTCAGAGTTCGAATAAAAGTCCAATCTTTTAAAACAATTCAATTTCTGAAATTCAAATCATATTTCGATTATAACTTCAAAATCTCAACTTCGATTATTTAAACAATTTCGTTTACTAAATTCAAATTTCAACGTTTAGAGCTCAAGTTTGAAATAATTCAATTTCCAAAACCCGATTTTTATTTCTTTAAATCAAATCATTTAAATAATTTCAAATCAAAATTCTGAAATTATTAATTTAACCAATTCGGTGTCCATATATAATTTTCTATCTTATGGCCAAGTGAACCAGTTATTTCAATTAAATCCAGGGATGGATATATATCATTTCAATCCAAATAAATGTCATAGGTATATATCATGTCAACCTATTTCTTAATTTATTCGAAATAATTTGATTTACAGTTTTATATACTGTAAATAATATACAGGATTATAGCAAGATATATCAAAATAAATAAACATCCAAAACATCAATCAATAGCATCCATCACAATCAACATCCAAATTAGCCAATAATTCACAACAATTCATAGTTATCAATATCAGGTAATTTACTGGCAATTAAATTCCCATTTCAAATTTAACTGTCAATTTTAATACCTATAGTCAATTCATATGTCAATTTCATTTTCCAATAACAGTCAATAAAATTAGATAACTTCACGATTCAATTTTAACGAACACAAAAATATTATAGTACGTCGTGAGCGTTAAAACACTCACCTTTTATTTTTGTTGTTGCTTTTGCATTCAGATTCCGATTAAATTTGAACACGTTCGAATTTAACTGAAAATTCTGCAAGCTCTAAATTCAACCAAGTTGATCCCATAGTAAAGATTTCATTAATACGAACCCAACGCTACCAACCGCATTGGAATTGGACCTAAAACGAATGAGATATGAATTTTATAAGAATTGAAATTTATTAAATCAATTTTATTACTAAATTCTCAAACAAATTTCATTACCCAGCCCAAAAAATCAAGTCTGGCCCAATAACAGTTCTCCCCATCTTCCTCCATTCTCTCCCCACTGTGCACGCACGAATTCAAACAACCGTGCACGCTCAACGATGACACGGAGCATCACTCACCTATATCGAATTTCGACCACGCCATCGTCCTCCTCTCGACGAAACACACCTGCTCCACCCAAACCTGCCACTCGAAACCCCCATACCTCATCGCGACCTGGCAGCTACGACCCTTCCCTTGCCATGACGCGATCGCCGTCAAGGCGTCGTGCATCACCAGATCGAGGCCGTAGATGCGATTTCCCAAAAAAATCTAAATACGATACTCAAATCCCAAATCGAGCACCACACTTCCCAAATTTTCCAACCCTAGCACCAGCAGCTTTTGACATTATAGTCGAACCTTCCAAACCCGACGTCGCACACATCAAAACATATATCAGATCGAAGATCTTGACGAACTAGGATTTTTAAAACTGGTTTCATATTTTTTAATTGAGTATAAATTGAATTATAAATTTTTAAAGCTTCCATTTTTCTTTTTTTTCTCTACGTAAAGAAATTTGAAGAGGGAACGCGAATTTTAAATAAGAGAACAAGGTGTAGGCTTGCAGAACAATAGGGTGCCTGAGTGGATGTTTTTATGGCTGATGTGAAAGAATGTAGGCTGATGTGAAAATATGGTCAAGTCAACATATATATTATTTAAATTCAAAAATATCTAGCTAAAATTTTTGGATCCCAATTGAGGCGTGCCGCCAGGTGTTTATAATGTTATATCCCTATTCTGAACGCAATAGAATAAGTTTCGAGTCCCAATTCGATCGTATGTGGAAGATAGCTTTTTTTGAACCCTCTTATTATATTAAATTTTCAATATTAATTTCAACGCGTTTCTATCCCGTACGATCAAATGGTAACTCCAAACACTACGAAATTTGAAATTCGATAATGATACACTATTAAGGATCCAATGGAATTGGTTTCTTCGAATTCCGAGAGTGTGCCCCGGAAGGCTCTTTTTATATGTCAATTTAAACAAGCTATTTTTAAAATCGATTATACCACTTATAAATCCAATTTAAATTTTTATTATCTTCATTCTTATAAATAGAAATTAAATAAGCTTTGAAAGTATTTTTATCTAGCTTAAAACTCAAGATTCATTATTTAACCAATTTCAAGTATTAAATTTAACAATTAAATTATCCAATAAACCACTGCATTAGAAATTCAAGTTATTAAATCTATAAAATTAACTTTTAATTTTTTTAAATCAATTAAATACTCCAATTTCAAATTAATGAAATTCTAGGTCGTTACATATGCTGATAAGAGACGAAAAGACTTGGAGTTCTCAGTTGGAGATCATGTTTTCGTCAAGGTATCACCAATGAAAGATGTAATTGGATTTGGAAAATCAGGAAAATCGGCACCAAGATTCGTTGGACCATTTCCTATCATAGAAAGGATCGAGAAACTCGCATATAGAGTGGAGTTACCAAGTAGTTTGGTCCATAATGTTTTTCATATTTCTCATCTAAGGAAGTGTATTCGAGATCCAAAGACTACTATATCACCGACTGTGTTGGATGACTTAGTAGTGGAGCCGAATTTGACTATAGTTAGAAAACTGGTTCGTATAGTCGCTAGGGATGAGAAGAGGCAAAGGAACAAATAGTCGGATTAGTCAAACTCCAGTGGAGTGACGACGAGAGAGATTGTACTTGGGAAACTGAGAGCAGGATTCGAGATACTTATCCTGACCTGTTTCATGGTATGTTTTACCTTAATGATTGATTTTGATGAGTGCCTTATCGTAATTTCGAGGACGAAATTCTTTAAGAAGGAGAGTCTGTAACGACCCTAATTTTAACTAACATTATTTAGGACATTTAATTAGATAAATTAAATGAAATAATGTAAATGGTTAAGGGATTGAGATTTGAATAATAGAGGGTAGCCGTGCCTAGTGAACTAAGGGGAAAATAAAATGAGAAAAGTAAGGGTAATAGATAAGGGGAAAACAGGAATAGGTTATTTCTTATACCCTAAACCCTTATGCACTCTCATTTACACGTTCACAAACAAAACTAAAGTTAAGGAGGCCGACCACCATTAGGGGAAAGAAGGAGGAAGATAAGCTAAAATCAAGAGGAAGAAGCTCAATCAATTTAATTCAGGAGCAAATCTCAACTCCTTAACAACAACTTAAGGTGAATAATAGGTTACATCTCATATTTTCTTATTTTCGGTTCTCGATTAGATCCGAATATGTTTTGCAAAGTATTATGCCTTGTTTTGAAAGATAAATATATATATATATATATATATGCTTGTTGATGAATTTTGTTTATTCATATAGATTTTTATGATGAGTTATGATTGAAAAACCTATCAAATTACATCCAAATGCCTTGCGATTTTGATGTAATTTCAGAAATAATATTTTAGAGATGGGTTTCAAGTTTCATAATTTTCTGAATTAATGTGGATTTATTATGAATTTTCGAGTGAAGAAAATGTTTAAATTAGGTTTAAATTAATCACGGCTATTATATGTTAGCTTTGGGTCAGAAATTTATATATGTTAAAAAACATATTAAAAGTGATTTATGGAAACTTTTGGAGAACTTTCCTAATTGTTTTAATAAGTATATAAAATTATTTAAGGTATGGGACTTAAATGTTTTATATGTTTATAAAAGGAGAAGGGACAATTTGTAAAATTTTTAAATTGTTAATCTCTGAAATTTGGCAGCATTTTTAGAAAAGATTTTGGAAAAGTATTGGCAACCAATCATATGTTGACAAACAAAGCAAGTTAGTTAGAAGAAATTGCTTTATAAAGTTAAAAATCAGTTTTACAAGGTTTTGCTGTTTCTCCACTTTCGGCAGCTACCTTTCGACGCCATACTTCGCCTCTATCCTAGGCGAAACCAAAGCACATGGTATCAAAAACTTGGTACGTGGTGGATTGGAGACAAGCGAAAGTATAGAGTCGAAACGTGCCTTCGAAGGGGTCGAGACCTTGTTTTGCTTTTAAAGAAAATGTGCTTGCTTTGCTTTCGAATGAGATAGCTTTCGACTTGGTCAAGGGTTTTAAAGAAAAGAGCTTTCGAAAAGGGTAGCCGCCTTTGTTTTATGAATCAGCTTTTGAAGGGGTCAAAACCCCGCTGTCGTATGTTACCTTTCGAAGCAATGTCTTCGAAAGGGTTCTTTCGCTTTAAATCCTGAGCCGCTTCTCCAATGCTTTCGAAGGGGTTGGTTTCGACAACATCCACTTCTTTTATTTAGGAAAATGCTTTTGAAGGAGATGCTTTCGTCCCAGTTGTTTTATGACCCTTTTTTATATTTTGAAAGTTAAACCCAAAGGTTTCGAAAGGAATGGTTTTAAAGGTTTCAAAACTATGTTCCATAAACTTATACTTGAACCTAATGCTTTCGAAAGGTTTGTTTTAAGTAAAGGACTATAATACTTTCGAAAGGTATATAATGAAGGTTTCGAAGGGGATGTTCCCCAATGCTTTCGAAAGGTATATGATAAAGGTTTCGAAGGGGTGATTCCCCAATGTTTTCGAAAGGCAAGTTTAAAGTAATTTAAAAGAGGATGTCTAAGGTTTTATAAAGCTTTCGAAAGGGACTCTTTCAATGTTTTCAAAAGGTCTATTGTAAATGGTTTCGAAAGGTATGTTTTGGCCTTTCGGCCTAATGTTATATAGTAAAGTAGATAACTTGTTTCGAAAGGGGTACTTTCAATGGTTTCAAAAGGGGTACTTTCAAAAGTATTGAAATAGATTGTTTAAAGCTTTTAAACAAAGGTTTCGAATGTTTTCATCAATAATGTTTTAAGTAAATCATATATCATGGCAAAAAGATATGAGTAAAGCAAATAGTATGTTTTCCTTGTTTAAGTATGATTTAAAGGGTTAAATCATTTGAAAGAGGTTTTCAAGAAAAATTTGATGGGTAGTTAACCCTAAGTTGATGACTCGAATATTTGAATACCAGATGGGACTGGTATACGATCGCACCCTATGCATTAGCTATAGCCCCTAGCTAATTTAGTCAAAAATTCCAGTGAGTAGGGCTTAGTCACAGGCAGGACCGACCCGAACAAGAATGTTGCCCTAGCCGATTTAAAAAATAATGATATTTAAAACTAATTAATGCAGTAGGAATTGAACTCTGATCACTTGTCACATTAAGCAATGTGCAAACCACTTGAGACATAACACAATTATTGTCTAAGTTATACATAGATATTATTTAATTTTAACTATTTTTGACGAATCATATTCGTCACAACCTTCGTTGTTGCCCCCTACCCGTCCGTTGCCCTAGGCGGCTACCTAGCTCGCCTACCCCTAGGGCCGGTCCTGGTCACAGGTAAGACTTAAATGATGTCACGCACAAAAAGAAATATATACAGAGAAGGGGGATAGGTTATTGGTGAGCCCGCGAAACCATTAGGATCAGGTGACCCTGAGAGAAGTAAGTTAAGGACGGACCGTCCATGAGTGTGTCTTACAGATGTTAGATTATTTATTTTGTCTAGTAGGCCCGAGTCAGCCAATGGTTAGTAGTTAGCCAAACAAAACTATATTGCTCGAACAAATAGTTCATTTATTACCTGATTTATGAGCATATATGATATTGCTATTATTGTTTTAATCAGTTTGTTTGCAGGATTCTGATTTGCAAAAAGATATGTTTTAAAGGGATAATAGTGAGGAGAAACCCGTTCGCTAAGCGGCGTGGTCTCCCTTAATATCAGTAAACCGAGATGTAACAGTATTATTCAAACCAGGCTTTATGTCTGACTCGAAGTTTATGTTTTCCCCTTAAACTCTCGATTGCTCAAAATTCAATTTGTGTGGATTGAGAGTTAAGGTCTTTTCAAGTTTAGTAGGTTGGACGAATAAAGCTTCTTAAGACGTGCAGGAGGCAAAGCTAGCTATATAGCAGCTATTTAGTTTTATTTCCGCTGTGTTGTATTAAGACTGATATGTTTATTTAGTACTCTGGTCATCCAAGGGGGCATCTTCATATGTCGCTCTTGGCGTATTTTGTAATAATTATATTTGATCAAAACTTGGGAATCGTTTTGGGATTATGTATCTGAATATGAAATATTGATTTGAAATGTAATCAGAAAAGTTGTTTAAATATATGTTGATTTTATTTCAAATTCATGTGCTTCTGATATTGTGGATACCATTAACGTTACCATATTTTGTCACCGGAAGTTAATACTATGGATGACTGCAGCATCTGTAGCGCTTAGCTTCAGGCCTCAAGATAGGGGATGTTACATCAGTGTAATGGAATAGGTATTCATATACATTTTACAAATTTCCCATATATATGTATAAAACTGATTTAGTTATTAGTTTACAAAACTTATGTGTATTACATAAATTATTCAGTCGATATTAATCGGTTCCAAACTCCTTTAGGGCGGTTTACACAAGGTCCATCATGAAAAATTAATATGTGCAGTCTTTTGACTCGCAAAACCCATCAACTCTTCGACCTAGGATATGTAGGAATTTGTTATAAACTCTTATCTTGTATGATCTTGTAAACTATGTTTTAGATAAAATTAATTTTAACCTTATGTACTTTTTTTAGCAAGGTTGGAAGACTTTATAGTGGACTGTTTCACTTTTGTAAGAGATTTTAAATAGGTGTTTGACACGCGCACTAGAATAGCTTTTGGAAAATTACGAACATGGGAAAGGCAAAAAACCTAAACTACTAAGAACAAACTAGACTAGGCCCACTCAAAGGAGGATGAACCAGTACCATCATCTGAAGCATTAAGCCCAATTACATGATGAAAGCCAGAAAACAAGGATGCTAGAAAAGGAATAAAATCCTTAGAATTATTGCAATAAACATATTTCCTGTCCCATGAGGCATCTGCCAAAATAGACCTATTTCTATCATCGAGTTCACCAATATCGGTAAGGGAAAGGCCTTCTCCAACAACATGATAATATAGACGCCTAACCTCACCATAGCATCCCACATACTTATGGAAACATCCATATCTTGGATCGAATCTCATATCGGAATCCTCATGTACCCAAGCCCGCTTAAATGAATTTCAAGAAATAACATTACCTGATTGTAGATCCTTGACATGTAAATCCATATTACTAGCTTCAGGGATAATAGAAGGGACCATAGAAGAATCAAGAATCAACGCGGGCACCGAGGTAGAAACTACCTCATGCTAGACTAATGGAACGATAACATCAATGACCACAGCATGTTAAACATAGGAAGAGGGCCTGGGATTCAAAACCCACTTTTTAATAGGAGGGTGAGGCAAAGGGATCTTAATAGGAAAAGGGAGGGGCGCTTCAATAATAGGAGGAGAAGAGTTTGGAATACCATGCTTACATGATTCAGTAATGTAACCGAATTAATGACAATTGGAGCAAATATCAGGGATCCAGCTATAGTGAACACCAACAACTGCAACATGTCCCTTAGCAGGACGAATCTAAGCATGGTAGGTAGTGACTTTATCTGGAGTAATTTCAATCAAAGCTTTATCATATTTAAGTCTCTTTCTAGCTATAGTATTCTCATCAAAACATTTTAGCGTGCCAACAAGGCTAGCTGACCAATCCAACTCAATCATCGATTGCAACACAAAAGGAATATGGGAAAATGAGCGCAAAAAGGTATAGATAAAACCCGTTCCCTAGCACGATGGAATCCAAGATGTAATAATAAAAGACTTCCCATCAATAAAGGAAGGTTCCTCTTCAAGAATTTGTTGCCTTTCCTTAGACTTTAAGAACTTGAAATAGAACATGGAGTTATCAAAATGAACTTGAAAACCTCCCTTGAGCTTCCAAACTTGACGAAAATGGTCTTTAACAACATAATAAGGAGGATTGGATTCAAAAAAGAAACCAACTAAATAGTCAGAACAATAATCAACCTCCGCTTCTACAACTTCAGGCGGAGGCACCATTACTCCATCAATTTCCATAATATCAAAAGATCGGGAAGAGTACAAACCTGCATTCCTCGGCAAGGAGGAGAATAGCGAAGACCATTTATTCATTGCAATAGAGGTAGCAGGTAGTTTGACCTTACGGGAGTCATTCACTAATGTAGCAAAAGGATTCGGTAGATGCAGACAATACCATCCCAGAGGTTGCACATAAGTTTTCAGCAGCAGCTAAACTAGAATTAGTTTGCACATTTTGTTGAGACCCTATTGTGCATTGCATACATCAGGCAAGTTAACATTATCAATAGAAATTTCTTCAATATCACCCAACTTATCACCTAAACAGCAAACCAATTATTATCACGCGACCATTGTCGCTCACCCTAGTTAGAAACAAAGGCAAGTAATGGGGGTAGAGGCATACCAGATCCAGAAGTAAGCACACCAAATAATGGGATATTGGAGATAGCAGGAGCCTTAAGGGAAACAATGAGAGCTTGAAATTGGTTTGGAGAAGCCAAAGGGGATACACTTCGGTTGGGGACATAATCACTATAAACTTGAACATTAACAGACTAAATAGATGACACAGCGACTAAAGGGGGAAATTCAGCATCATCGGGATAATATGACGGAGGAGGGTCTCTGACACAGGTCTGCAAAGAGGCAGCGTAGTTAAAAGGATGACCGGACCTTGTCGACGACGGCGGTTCGCAATGCTAAGATACAATAGCTTGGAGTTCTTGAAGCGAGGCAACAGAAATGGGAGAAAGATGGAAAGAATAGGTGTGAACAGGAAGAAGAGGGATGCAGAGAAGTGATGGAATGGAATGAGCTAGGGCTTGCTATTGGGAATCTCTATTTTTGAATAGGAAGAAGCAAAGATGTTTTTGAATTATGAAGTACATAACCTTCTGTACTTACTCTAAAGTACATGACTTTTCATAAAGAAGTTAACTCAACTTCAATCATTATTAATCGTACTTTATCCATCAAAGTTTGATTGCTCCTTATCAATACATCATTATGTATCATAGGGAGGATGGACCTTTGAGGTTGCATCTTATTCGTTTTTAGGTACTTTTGGAACTCTTTCCAATACACTTACCTATTAGATCAAATCGAATATTTATTTTCTTTTTCACTCCATGTTACTTACTTCCGTTTTTATATTCTATGAACTTATCATATACATACTACACATGTATTAAATACATATGTTTATGTTATGATAATTCATCGGTGAATTTAGTGAAGTACGAAGAACTACTTTGGTACCATTAGACTTATGATGGCATACGTCCATATGTGTTAATCTGAGGAGCTCGCTAACTCTTATGTCGGTCCTACTGAATGGGTGTTTTGCCCTTAATCATTTGAGATACAATTCACCATTACCATATGATTCATAATCATATGGTTCAAGAATTATTTCTCAAATTGTAGCTTTGTCCATAATTCCAAAATAATTGTAAAAATTTCAGATACTTCTGTAATTTCTATCGCGTCACTTTTGTTATGAAAACAAATACATCGTTATAGTTTTATCTTACAACGAATATTCATAATATTCATTTTGAAATAAAACTATGTCTATTTTCAGTCAATACTGAAAATAATAATTATTTCATAAATAATGTATGGTATGTTTACGAAAACATTTTTCGTAATGTTTCAGAGTTCAAATAAAAGTCCAATCATTTAAAACAAATCAATTTCTAAAATTCAAATCATATTACGATTATAACTTCAAAATCTCAACTTCGATTATTTAAACAATTTCGTTTACTAAATTCAAATTTCAACGTTTAGAGCTCAAGTTCGAAATAATTCAATTTTAAAAATTCGATTTGTATTTCTTTAAATCAAATCATTTAAATAATTTCAAATCAAAATTCTGAAATTATTTAATTTAACCAATCCGGTGTCCATATATAATTTTATATCTTATGGCCAAGTGAATCAGTTATTTCAATTAAATCCAGGGATGGATATATATCATTTCAATCCAAATAAATGTCATAGGTATATATCATTTCAACCTATTTCTTAATTTATTCGAAATAATTTGATTTATAGTTTTTTATACTGTAAATAATATACAAGATTATAGCAAGATATATCAAAATAAATAAACATCCAAAACATCAATCAATAGCATCCATCACAATCAACATCCAAATCAGCCAATAATTCACAACAATTCATAGTTATCAATATCAGGTAATTTACTGGCAATTAAATTCCCATTTCAAATTTAACTGTCAATTTTAATACCTACAGTCAATTCATATGTCAATTTCATTTTCCAATAACAGTCAATAAAATTAGATAACTTCACGATTCAATTTTAACGAACACAAAAATATTATAGTACGTCGTGAGCGTTAAAACACTCACCTTTTATTTTTGTTGTCGCTTTTGCGTTCAGATTCCGATTAAATTCGAACACGTTCGAATTTAACTGAAAATTCTGCAAGCTCTAAATTCAACCAATTTGATCCCATAGTAAAGATTTCGTTAATACGAACCCAACGCTACCAACCGCATTGGATTTGGACATAAAACGAATGAGATATGAATTTTATAAGAATTGAAATTTATTAAATCAATTTTATTACTAAATTCTCAAACAAATTTCATTACCCAGCCCACAAAATCAAGTCCGGCCCAACAACAGTTCTCCCCATCTTCCTCCATTCTATCCCCACTGTGCACGCACGAATTCAAACAACCGTGCACGCTCAACGATGACACGGAGCATCACTCACCTATATCGAATTTCGACCATGCCATCGTCCTCCTCTCGATGAAACACACCTGCTCGGCCCAAACTTGCCACTCGAAACCCCCCCTACCTCATCGCGACCTGGCAGCTACGACCCTTCCCCTGCCATGACGCGATCGCCACCAAGGCGTCATACATCACCAGATCGAGGCCGTAGATGCGATTTCCCAAAAAAAATCTAAATACGATACTCAAATCCCAAATCGAGCACCACACTTCCCAAATTTTCCAACCCTAGCACCAGCAGCTTTTGACATTACAGTCGAACCTTCCAAACCCGACGTCGCACACATCAAAACATATATCAGGTCGAAATCTTAACGAACTAGGATTTTTAAAACTGGTTTCATATTTTTTAATTGAGTATAAACTGAATTATAAATTTTTAAAGCTTCCATTTTTTTTTTCTCTGGGTAAAGAAATTTGATGAGGGAACGCGAATTTTAAATAAGAGAACAAGGTATAGGCTTGCAGAACAATAGGGTGCCTGAGTGGATGTTTTTATGGCTGATGTGAAAGAATGTAGGCTGATGTGAAAATATGGTCAAGTCAACATATATATTATTTAAATTCAAAAATATCTAGCTAAAATTTTTGGATCCCAATCGAGGCGTGCCGCCAGGTGTTTATAATGTTATATCCCTATTCTGAACGCAATAGAATAAGTTTCGAGTCCCAATTCGATCGTATGTGGAAGACAGCTTTTTTGAACCCTCTTATTATATTAAAGTTTCAATATTAATTTCAACGCGTTTATATCCCGTACGATCAAATGGTAACTCCAAACGCTACGAAATTTGAAATTCGATAATGATACACTATTAAGAATCCATTGGAACCGGTTTCTTCGAATTCCGAGAGTGTGCCCCGGAAGGCTATTTTTATATGTCAATTTAAACAAGTTATTTTTAAAATCGATTAAACCACTTATAAATCCAATTTAAATTTTTTATTATCTTCATTCTTATAAATAGAAATTAAATAAGCTTTGAAATTATTTTTATCTAGCTTAAAACTCAAGATTCATTATTTAACCAATTTCAAGTATTAAATTTAACAATTAAATTATCCAATAAACCATTGCATTAGAAATTCAAGTTATTAAATCTATAAAATTAACTTTTAAATTTTTAAAATCAATTAAATACTCCAATTTAAAATCACTGAAATTCTGGGTCGTCACATATGCTGATAAGAGACGAAAAGACTTGGAGTTCTCAGTTGGAGATCATGTTTTCGTCAAGGTATCACCAATGAAAGATGTAACTGGATTTGGAAAATCAGGAAAATCGGCACCAAGATTCGTTGGACCATTTCCTATCATAGAAAGGATCGAGAAACTCGCATATAGAGTGGAGTTACCAAGTAGTTTGATCCATAATGTTTTTCATATTTCTCATCTAAGGAAGTGTATTCGAGTTCAAAGACTACTATATCACCGACTGTGTTGGATGACCTAGTAGTGGAGCCGAATTTGACTATAGTTAGAAAACTGGTTCGTATAGTCGCTAGGGATGAGAAGAGGCTAAGGAACAAACAGTCGGATTAGTCAAACTCCAGTGGAGTGACGACGAGAGAGATTGTACTTGGGAAACTGAGAGCAGGATTCGAGATACTTATCCTGACCTGTTTCATGGTATGTTTTACCTTAATGATTGATTTTGATGAGTGCCTTATCGTAATTTCGAGGACGAAATTCTTTAAGAAGGAGAGTCTGTAACGACCCTAATTTTAACTAACATTATTTAGGACATTTAATTAGATAAATTAAATGAAATAATGTAAATGGTTAAGGGATTGAGATTTGAATAATAGAGGGTAGCCGTGCCTAGTGAACTAAGGGGAAAATAAAATGAGAAAAGTAAGGGTAATAGATAAGGGGAAAACATGAATAGGTTATTTCTTATACCCTAAACCCTTATGCACTCTCATTTTACACGTTCACAAACAAAACTAAAGTTAAGGAGGCTGGCCACCATTAGGGGAAAGAAGGAGGAAGATAAGCTAAAATCAAGAGGAAGAAGCTCAATCAATTTAATTCAGGAGCAAATCTCAACTCCTTAACAACAACTTAAGGTGAATAATAGGTTACATCTCATATTTTCTTATTTTCGGTTCTCGATTAGATCCGAATATGTTTTGCAAAGTATTATGCCTTGTTTTGAAATATATATATATATATATATATATATATATATGCTTGTTGATGAATTTTGTCTATTCATATAGATTTTTAAGATAAGTTATGATTGAAAAACCTATCAAATGACATCCAAATGCCTTGCGATTTTGATGTAATTTCAGAAATAATATTTTAGAGATGGGTTTCAAGTTTCATAATTTTCTGAATTAATGTGGATTTATTATGAATTTTCGAGTGAAGAAAATGTTTAAATTAGGTTTAAATTAATCACGGCTATTATATGTTAGCTTTGGGTCAGAAATTTATATATGTTAGAAAACATATTAAAAGTGATTTATGGGAACTTTTGGAGAACTTTCCTAATTGTTTTAATAAGTATATAAAATTATTTAAGGTATGGGACTTAAATGTTTTATATGTTTATAAAAGGAGAAGGGACAATTTGTAAAATTTTTAAATTGTTAATCTCTGAAATTTGGCAGCATTTTTAGAAAAGATTTTGGAAAAGTATTGGCAACCAATCAATGTTGACAAACAAAGCAAGTTAGTTAGAAGAAATTGCTTTATAAAGTTAAAAATCAGTTTTACAAGGTTTTGTTGTTTCGCCACTTTCGGCAGCTACCTTTCGACGCCATACTTCGCCTCTATCCTAGTCGAAACCAATGCACATGGTATCAAAAACTTGGTACGTGGTGGATTGGAGACAGGCGAAAGGTATAAAGTCGAAACGTGCCTTCGAAGGGGTCGAGACCTTGTTTTGCTTTTAAAGAAAATGTGCTTGCTTTGCTTTCGAATGAGATAGCTTTCGACTTGGTCAAGGGTTTTAAAGAAAAGAGCTTTTGAAAATGGTTGCCGCCTTTGTTTTATGAATCAGCTTTTGAAGGGGTCGAATCCCCGCTGTCGTATGTTACCTTTCAAAGCAATGCCTTCGAAAGGGTTCTTTCGCTTTAAATCCTGAGCCGCTTCTCCAATGCTTTCGAAGGGGTTGGTTTCGACAACATCCACTTCTTTTATTTAGGAAAATGCTTTTGAAGGAGATGCTTTCGTCCCAGTTGTTTTATGACCCTTTTTTATGTTAGAATGCGGATTAAGGATCTTAAGGCTAGAATTAACACTAGAGGGGGGTGAATAGTGTTTTAAGAAATTTGTTAATCTTTTTGAGTTTATCTTAATTTGTTAACAATGTATACACTAATCAGACACAGATACGAACACAGAATCAAACACAGATGCAAATATAAAGTAAAAGCAGTAAAGGAAAGAACACACCGGATTTTATACTGGTTCGGAGTTACCCTACATCCAGTCCCGCAACACAAGTACGGATTTCCTTTCAAAAACAATTCTTACAAATACAACCCTCGATTTCAAGGCTACGAGGTACACCGCTCCAGATTCACAATCCTCCGGGTAGAGATACTTGATTTCCGGGGAAACAAGTTCACCCAATTGATTTCCAAGGCTACAATCACACCTTTTCTCGCTTGATTGATTACAAAAAGTCTATAACTCAGATTAGCACTTGGATCTTGTAGAGATAGTGGAGAGAATCAAAACCAGAAATTATCTAGTTAGATTCGATATTGATTTCGGCAGAGTAATGGTGTAATTTGTAAATAAGAAAGTGGAGAGAAGTTAAATCAGAGAAAAAAGTGATTAAAATTCATTGAAAACACCCTTTATTTATAGTAGATCAATAGCCATGTCCATTGGTGAAGGGATGTGGCGAATAGACACTTCTTTTAAAAAACAATTTAACTGTCACCATGTCGACAGGGGTACATGTGACCATGTCGACATGCCCTTGTATTTTTGGTGATTTGTTTTTCTTTGAAACTAATTTCTATATTATATTATACTTATATTAAACTTTAAATATACTTATATATAGTTATAATACATAAATAACTATAGAGAACAATATTGAAATATATATAATAATTTTCTATACTTTTATATTTAAATCTTAAGTATAAATATATAAAACAGCTAAATATATTAATATCAGAATTATAGTTTAAAAACTTAGGATAATAATTTAAAATCAAAGATATTTAAAATTAAGGATATTTAAAACTAAGGATATTTTTTAGGCTAAAATATATTGAAAAACCAGGACAGATGATTTTGGTTTTTAAACAGGAATATTTAAAATCATTTTGAAAAACAAGCTATATATATTTTGAAAATCATTTTGAAATAAAAGTAAGTGGATACAAAAAGATGTTCCACTAGATTTTTCGTAGGTTCCATCCTACTTAGGGTTCCATCCCTTTAACGAGCACGAAGTGGATTCCATTCCACGAATAAAATAGATTTTAAGATGTCAGTGCCTTTCTATGAGTTTTAACAATATTCCTAACTATATAACTTATCTTGGAAACTTGAACTCTTGAAATTCTTGATACTCATGAGTCTTGAATCTTGATATCTTCAATCTTTGATCTTGAATCTTTATACTGTACAGTTCTTCATTCTTTAGTACCTGCAAACATATCTATATATATATATATCTACACAATAATGTTAGTATTATATATTTTATAATCTAATTCTAAGTAAGGTTGTTATCATCAAAACCAACTCCTCAGGGACTAACATTTTATATTTTGAAAGTTAAACCCAAAGGTTTCGAAAGGAATGGTTTTAAAGGTTTCAAAACTATGTTCCAAAAACTTATACTTGAACCCAATGCTTTCGAAAGGTTTGTTTTAAGTAAAGGACTATAATACTTTCGAAAGGTATATAATGAAGGTTTCGAAGGGGATGTTCCCCAATGCTTTCGAAAGGTATATGATAAAGGTTACGAAGGGGTGATTCCCCAATGTTTTCGAAAGGCAAGTTTAAAGTAATTTAAAAGAGGATGACTAAGGTTTTATAAAGCTTTCGAAAGGGACTCTTTCAATGTTTTCAAAAGGTCTATTGTAAATGGTTTCGAAAGGTATGTTTTGGCCTTTCGGCCTAATGTTATAAAGTAAAGTAGATAACTTGTTTCGAAAGGGGTACTTTCAATGGTTTCAAAAGGGGTACTTTCAAAAGTATTGAAATAGATTGTTTAAAGCTTTTAAACAAAGGTTTCGAATGTTTTCATCAATAATGTTTTAAGTAAAGCATATATCATGGCAAAAAGATATGAGTAAAGCAAATAGTATGTTTTCCTTGTTTAAGTATGATTTAAAGGGTTAAATCAATTTGAAAGAGGTTTTCAAGAAAAATTTGATGGGTAGTTAACCCTAAGTTGATGACTCGAATATTTGAATACCAGATGGGACTGGTATACGATCGCACCCTATGCATTTGCTATAGCCCCTAGCTAATTTAGTCAAAAATTCCAGTGAGTAGGGCTTAGTCACAGGCAGGACCGGCCCGAACAAGAATGTTGCCCTAGCCGATTTCAAAAAAAATGATATTTAAAACTAATTAATGCAGTAGGAATTGAACTCTGATCACTTGTCACATTAAGCAATGTGCAAACCACTTGAGACATAACACAATTATTGTCTAAGTTATACATAGATATTATTTAATTTTAACTATTTTTGACGAATCATATTCGTCACCACCTTCGCTGTTGCCCCCTACCCGTCCGTTGCCCTAGGCGGCTGCCTAGCTCGCCTACCCTTAGGGCCGGGCCTGGTCACAGGTAAGACTTAAATGATGTCACGCACAAAAAGAAATATATACAGAGAAGAGGATAGGTTATTGGTGAGCCCGCGAAACCATTAGGATCAGGTGACCCTGAGAAAAGTAAGTTAAGGACGGACCGTCCATGAGTGTGTCTTACAGATGTTAGATTATTTATTTTGTCTGGTAGGCCCGAGTCAGCCAATGGTTAGTAGTTAGCTAAACAAAACTATATTGCTCGGACAAATAGTTCATTTATTACCTGATTTATGAGCATATATGATATTGCTATTATTGTTTTAATCAGTTTGTTTGCAGGATTCTGATTTTCAAAAAGATATGTTTTAAAGGGATAATAGTGAGGAGAAACTCGTTCCGCTAAGCGGCGTGGTCTCACTAAATATCTGTAAACCGAGATGTAACAGTATTATTCACACCAGGCTTTATGTCTGACTCGAAGTTTATGTTTTCCCCTTAAACTCTCGGTTGCTCAAAATTCAATTTGAGTAGATTGAGAGTTAAGGTCTTTTCAGGTTTAGTAGGTTGGACGAATAAAGCTTCTTAAAACATGCAGGAGGCAAAGCAAGCTATATAGGAGCTATTTAGTTTTATTTCCGCTGTGTTGTATTAAGACTGATATGTTTATTTAGTACTCTGGTCATCCAAGGAGGCATCTTCATATCTCGCTCTTGGCGTATTTTGTAATAATTATATTTGATCAAAACTTGGGAATCGTTTTGGGATTATGTATCTGAATATGAAATATTGATTTGAAATGTAATCAGAAAAGTTGTTTTAAATCTATGTTGATTTTATTTCATATTCATGTGCTTCTGATATTGTGGATACCATTAACGTTACCGTATTTTATCACCGGAAGTTAATACTATGGATGACTGCAGCATCTGTAGCGCTTAGCTTCGGGCCTCAAGATAGGAGATGTTACATCAGTGTAATGGAATAGGTATTCATATACATTTTACAAATTTCCCCTATATATGTATAAAACTGATTTAGTTATTAGTTTACAAAACTTATGTGTATTACATAAATTGTTCAATCGATATTAATCGGTTCCAAACTCCTTTAGGGTGGTTTACACAAGGTCCATCATGAAAAATTAATACGTGCAGTCTTTTGACTCGCACAACCCGTCAACTCTTCGACCTAGGATATGTAGGAATTTATTATAAACTCTTATCTTGTATGATCTTGTAAACTATGTTTTAGATAAAATTAATTTTAACCTTATGTACTTTTTTTAGCAAGGTTGGAAGACTTTATAGTGGACTGTTTCACTTTTGTAAGAGATTTTAAATAGGTGTTTGACACGTGCACTAGAATAGCTTTTGGAAAATTACGAACATGGGAAAGGCAAAAAACCTAAACTACTAAGAACAAACTAGACTAGGCCCACTCAAAGGAGGATGAACCAGTACCATCATCCGAAGCATCAAGCCCAATGACATGATGAAAGCCAGAAAACAAGGATGCTAGAAAAGGAATAAAATTCTTAGAATTATTGCAGTAAACATATTTCCTGTTCCATGAGGCATCTGCCAAAATAGACCTATTTCTATCATCGAGTTCACCAATATCGGTAAGGGAAAGGCCTTCTCCAACAACATGATAATATAGACGCCTAACCTCACCATAGCATCCCACATACTTATGGAAACATCCATATCTTGGATCGAATCTCATATCGGAATCCTCATGTACCCAAGCCCGCTTAAATGAATTTCAAGAAATAACATTACCTGATTGTAGATCCTTGACATGTAAATCCATATTACTAGCTTCAGGGATAATAGAAGGGACCATAGAAGAATCAAGAATCAACGCGGGCACCGAGGTAGAAACTACCTCATGCTAGACTAATGGAACGATAACATCAATGACCACAGCATGTTAAACATGGGAAGAGGGTCTGGGATTCAAAACCCACTTTTTAATAGGAGGGTGAGGCAAAGGGATCTTAATAGGAAAAGGGAGGGGCGCTTCAATAATAGGAGGAGAAGAGTTTGGAATACCATGCTTACATGATTCGGTAATGTGACCAAATTAATGACAAGTCGAGCAAATATCAGGGATCCAACTATAGTGAACACCAACAACTGCAACATGTCCCTCAGCAGGACGAATCTAAGCATGGTAGCTAGTGACTTTATCTGGAGTAATTTCAATCAAAGCTTTATCATTCACAAGTCTCTTTCTAGCTATAGTATTCACATCAAAACATTTTAGCTTGCCAACAAGGCTAGCTGACCAATCCAACTCAATCATCGGTTGTAACACAAAAGGAATATGGGAAAATGAGCGCAAAAAGGTATAGATAAAACCCGTTCCCTAGCACGATGGACTCCAAGATGTAATAATAAAAGACTTCCCATCAATAAAGGAAGGTTCCTCTTCAAGAATTTGTTGCCTTTCCTTAGACTTTAAGAACTTGAAATAGAACATGGAATTATCAAAATGAACTTGAAAACCTCCCTTGAGCTTCCAAACTTGACAAAAATGGTCTTTAACAACATAATAAGGAGGATTGGATTCCAAAAAGAAACCAACTAAATAGTCAGACCAGTAATCAACCTCCGCTTCTACAACTTCAGGCGGAGGCACCATTACTCCATCAATTTCCATAATATCAAAAGATCGGGAAGAGTACAAACCTGCATTCTTCGGCAAGGAGGAGAATAGCGAAGACCATTTATTCATTGCAATAGAGGTAGCAGGTAGTTTGACCTTACGGGAGTCATTCACTAATGTAGCGAAAGGATTCGGTAGATGCAGACAATACCATCCCAGAGGTTGCACATAAGTTTTCAGCAGCAGCTAAACCAGAATTAGTCGTGCATTTTGTTGAGACCCTATTGTGCATTGCATACATCAGGCAAGTTAACATTATCGATAGAAATTTCATCAATATCACCCAACTTATCACCTAAACAGCAAACCTAATTATCATCACGCGACCACTGTCGCTCACCCTAGTTAGAAACAAAGGCAAGTAATGGGGGTAGAGGCATACCATATCCAGAAGTAAGCACACCAAATAATGGGATATTGGAGATAGCAGAAGCCTTAAGGGAAACAATGAGAGCTTGAAATTGGTTTGGAGAAGCCAAAGGGAATACACTTCGGTTGGGGACATAATCACTATAAACTTGAACATTAACAGAATAAATAGATGACACAGCGACTAGAGGGGGAAATTCAGCATCATCGGGATAGTATGACGGAGGAGGGTCTCTGACACAGGTCTGTAAAGAGGCGGCGTAGTTAAAAGGATGACCGGACCTTGTCAACGACGACGGTTCGCAATGCTAAGATACAATAGCTTGGAGTTCTTGAAGGGAGGCAACAGAAATGGGAGAAAGATGGAAAGACTAGGTGTGAACAGGAAGAAGCGGGATGCAGAGAAGCGATGGAATGGAATGAGCTAGAGCTCGCTATTGGGAATCTCTATTTTTGAACAGGAAGAAGCAAAGATGTTTTTGAATTATGAAGTACATAACCTTCTGTACTTACTCTAAAGTACATGACTTTTCATAAAGAAGTTAACTCAACTTCAATCATTATTAATCGTACTTTATCCATCAAAGTTTGATTGCTCATTATCAATACATCATTATGTATCATAGGGAGGAGGGACCTTTGAGGTTGCAACATATTCGTTTTTAGGTACTTTTGGAACTCTTTCCAATACACTTACCTATTAGATCAAATCGAATATTTATTTTCCCTTTCACTCCATGTTACTTACTTCCGTTTTTATATTCTATGAACTTATCATATACATACTACACATGTATTAAATACATATGTTTATGATAATTCATTGGTGAATTTAGTGAAGTACGAAGAACTACTTTGGTACCATTAGACTTATGATGGCATACGTCCATATGTGTTAATCTGAAGAGCTCGCTAACTCTTATGTCGGTCCTACTGAATGGGTGTTTTGCCCTTAATCATTTGAGATACAATTCACCATTACCATATGATTCATAATCATATGGTTCAATAATTATTTCTCAAATTGTAGCTTTGTCCATAACTCCAAAATAATTGTAAAAATTTCAGATACTTCTGTAATTTCTAACGCTTCACTTTTGTTATGAAAACAAATACATCGTTATAGTTTTATCTTACAATGAATATTCATAATATTCATTTTGAAATAAAACTATGTCTATTTTCAGTCAATACTGAAAATAATAATTATTTCATAAATAATGTATGGTATGTTTACGAAAACATTTTTCGTAATGTTGATGCAACCATTAATAGGTATTATATGGTATGCTCCCACTATTTCCGCTTACTAGCATACGAAATACAAAGCTCCCTTCAATCACTTAATATGGGCTATTTATTTCATTTACTGTAACTCATTTGCAGTCGAGAGTTTTCAGATCAAATATCTTTAGCTCAAAGAAATAAATCTTATGGAAAGCAATTTCCTATATGAAAATACATTTTGGAATAGAAATTGTATTTCTCATTCCCTGTTAAGTATCTACTATTATTTTTATACAATTCTTGTTCAAATGTCTCTTTATAAAGCAAAAGTGACAATTCACTCTCTTCATCCCAATTATGCCTTACGTAACATCCATTCTCATACATTCGCTTTCCTTTCCAAATGGTCCAACCATTCAAATGAAAACCCTTACTACAAGGCTTTAACAAACTCTTTATATAAAATGCATTTAGTCATCCTTAGCATTTAAGGATATCTAATAAGTTGCACTTTACGTAAACTGATCAAACTGACATTTCAGTGATCGAATTTTTTAGATCCATCTTGTAGCTGCTAGTCATGTGTTACATTTAATACAACAAGGTCCTTATCATAATCAATCATATTGAATATACAATCTCGTATTATGGTTTTCTTGATAATTTCGAATAAACAAATTTCATCAAGGTTTCGTACATTACAAATTATGATTGTTTACCATATAACATTTACATGTGATTGAGTATGGATCAAATATCCATATTCTTTTATTGATTTTAGAGTTCCAAACTCATAAAAGACAATACATGATCTTTGGAAAATAAAAACGTAAGTGACCAAGTTACGAACGTATTTATTTATTGTATAATTAGGCGCTTGCATAGGTCTTGTATTAACAACATGCAAGAAGATTAATTGGTAAGTATATTTTATATTCATATGTCAATCTTAAGTCGGTTTATTTGTATATTTAATTGATAAACATTTCATTAATTATGTTAATTGCAAAATTTTATTGCAGTAGATTGGTCAACTTGTATAATTTATATTCTTATAATATTACTGAGGTTCAATGTTATCATTTCATTTTCTAATAAGGTTCCCAATAGATTTTATGTTTCTCAAAACCTAAGAAAAATATAGAAGTTTTTCGACTTCTCTAGTCGGCGTTAGGACTCGTTTGTCTTGGAATTCTAATCTCGAGGAAGATCAACAAATCATAGACCCGCAAGTGATAAATAACACCTTATTAGTTGTATCATTTACAACTTCTGACCCATGGTCTTTGTTCTAATCTCATTTAGACCTTGAGAAATATCAACAGATCAAAAGAGATTATTCACTCATACCTACCATTTCACGATGGTCTAAGTATAAATGTGGTATCTTGAGAAATATTAACAAATACGTGCATATATCTTACCACGTCTATTCAATATATGAATAGTACCACACATAACATCTTTAGCTTGAGGAATATCGACAACTAACAGTATGCAAGTAATCTATTACTATATAAATGGTAGAGGACAAATTTTATATTAAAGATTCATAATCTTTAATATATTTTTTGAGTGACATCGACTTATGGAATAAAGTATTTCATAAGAAATACCTTAATGATTTAAGTGTCAAACACATCTGAAATCATGGTATACGTATTATACGTATGTATTTGTTTCTTGAATTTAATTTGATTTTCTTACAATTCCACTTTATTTAATTAAATCGTATTTATTTAATTATTTAATCAACACTTTAATTAATTTAATTTAAATTTAAACTATTTAATTTTAATTTATTCATCATAACAATTTAAAGATTAATATTGACTATAACATTTATAATAATTATATACATATATATCGTTATACATGTATTATTTATAATTAAATTTTAATTAATTTAATTAATTAAAAATAATTTTTAACTAAATAATATTTATTAATTTCGAAAAATTTATTATTGTTTACCTTAAATATTTTAAGGTAAATACACATATATCATTATGTATGTTTTAATTGATTATTTGTTTAATTAATCTAATTAATTAATATGATAATTTCAAAAATAATTAACTAATTTTCAATAATAATTTTTTCTAAAATATTTATAAAATTTCATTTATATTCTTAACTTAACTTTTAAATTTATATTATTTAAAATTTTAAAACATATTTTAAAAATTAGCCCAAGGCCCAAAATCTATTTTGACCTTTATATTGGGGATAACCTTTGGGCTTACTTCATCTTCTGGGTCAGGCCAGTAGCTAGGTAGAGCATAGTACTTGATTATCCAAGCCCAACCTTAGGCACTACCTTTCTAGACATCCTACTAAATAAGTATGCTTTAATAAGTTAGCCACAACATTACTAATTTAGATCGCATAAGCTATTAGGCTTTGATACCATTAAAGAAACTGGATCGGGTCGCTACGGGTAAATATGGTAGATTTGAAAAAAAATCTTTTTTTTTATCTATTAGGCCTGTGAAGTCTAAAGACAGAATTAGATTCAATATAATTAATCTAAAATCATATTTAATTTGATTTTTCTAATGTATTTAATTGATAAATTTAATTAAACATAATTTATATAGTTTATAAGCATAAGAATATATCTCATGTGTGTAAAACATGCATGTGCAGCATAGTATAGGGTGTGCATGGATATACATAGATAGATGCTAGGATTTTCATTAACTATGTATATACTTGCCTTTTACATGTATGTTAATTGCTTGAATAAGACATTTCATAATGAATATATATATAATCTATACATATATTAATTTCAAAATAATAATTAAAATTATTTATACATAGTTATAAAATAATATTTAACTTAACCTTTAATTTCAGATTTCAAATTCAAAATATCCAATTTGACTTAGTACACGAGATTTAAATTTAAATCTATATCTAAAATTTAAAACTTAAAAATATCGTAATTTTGACTTAGTGATCTTTTATGATATATTTATACATAAAATAAAATTTTGAATTTCGAATATAAATATGATTAAAAATATTTATATAAAGTATTATACATTAATTAAACAGATATATATATATATAATTTGAAATTAAAACAATTTATAAAATTAAATAAATACATAAATTTATATTTATATTTATATTTATGTGCATACATGTTTTGGCAAAAAAAATAAAATTTTAAACCATAAATATTTCATTGTTTTTTTAGGCAAAACAAATGATAATTATTTTGCACGGACAAGCCGGATTATAGTGGTTGTACCACTTTACAATTTTTATAGGTGAGAGGTGAAGATACCTCAATAACTACATTGCGACACACATACGCCTCAGCAAAAAGAAAAAAAGAAAATAAAGTATAGGAGCAAGAAAACAATGCCTCGGCTGCTAAAAAACCAAATTAATCCTCCTACGTAGAGGAGGATTCATACGCATCACCAGACAAGTAACGTGTACAATAATGCAATCATGGGATCAAAAACTTTGGACTTCTCATCAAAATTCAATCTCCAATTCCATGTTTCATCCTTTAAAATCTCACTATTGTGCTCTCCATATTTACAATCAACTATAAGAATAAGCGTGTCGCTAGAAATATGATAAAATAGAGATCTATGCTTACCTTCCTGAGCAGAAACAAACTTAAAGTATGTGTCAGACAATAGGGAAGAGCGAAACCGTGTCACTTCATGGACCCATGTCTTCTCATTAGAATTCCAAACAACATTACCAAAGACAGTGTGTATGCTAGAGCTTGGCGAAGTAGGTGCCTAACCATTGTGGGACGGGTTGGGGACGCATTTGGAAACCCAAACACACTTCACTTCTTTAGGAAGCGGGATCTTCTGTGGTGGCTTCATTTCAATCAACTTCAGGGATTGGCGTAAGATTAATGGGATGCTTGCATCCAACGAAAAGATGTCCAAATGATTTACGGTTCGAGCATATTGGCGGTTTCCACTTATATCCAACTGCCACAATAGCAACTACGCCGGGGGCCGATTCAACACGGTAATAACCTATCACACTTGACCTCAATCACGGCTCTCGCATAACCCAATCCGTCTCTTCGCACTATTGATTCATCAAAACATACCAACTCACAGATCAAGTTCGACAACCAATTGATACCAATCATTGATTGAAAAATAGACGGTATATTCGAGAATTGTATCCAAACCGAAACAGAGAGAATCTACTCACAAGCAGCGTCGACGAAGAAAGACCATTTGGTAACAGTAAAAGGTTTTCCCATACTAATAACAGGTTCAGCTTCTAGAATACGAAGCTTGTCCTCGGGGGAAGTAAAGTCAAAGTAGAACGAGGAGTTATTGTATTGCATAGTAATCTTACCTTTCAATTTCCAAAATTGCTTAAGATGAGATTTCACCACCGAAAATGGAGGTTTGTCATCAAGAAAGAAGCCAACAAGCTGATTATGCGAAAATAAAGTGCTTGCTTCTATAACCTCGGGAGAGGTATATTAACACTATTTACATATTGCAATTCAAAGTGTCTTTGGAAGTACACTTCCGCATTGTGTGATTTAGAGGAGAATAAGGAGGACCAATACTTCGGCAATGCATTAGTGGGATAGAAGGAATTATCAATAGGGGGCAGTCATCATGTGTTTTGTATTTCTCAGGAGATGTGGGATACGACATATCAGGTTGACGTGGAATTTCAACATGAGCACAACCAACAGGACCTGCAGCGATATGATTAACAAATTCAACATTATCGCGTGGAAAACTTTCATGGATGACAGAGGAAGCCGACGGCCTAGTAGGAGAAGGAGAAACATTCTCGATAGCAGCATTCAGATTTTGATCACGCGTTTCACCAGAAGCATTAAGATTAGAAATTTCCAAATTAACACAAAAAGGATGTCACTCATAACTACATCAATTTCCGAATCTAGCAATACCTGAGATGTAAAAATATCCTTCGAAGGGACGCTTGAATCCAAATGTGTAGAAGCTGCTGGAGCCTCATGAACCCATCCAGATCGAGTTTGAGAGGAGGCCGCAAGTCGCGGTTCCGATTTCCTATTCTTCATCATTAAGTTCAGTGACGACGCAAAGGAGAGGGGATAAAAGACAGGAGGATGAGCTATGTTATGGAGTAATTAATAAAGAGAGAAGTGATGTAGAGTAGCGACCGTGGTAGAGAGTGAAGATGAGAACCTGACTTTGAAGAGGATCGCCAGTAAAGTCGGTCACCGTTAATAAATCTAGCAATCTTAATTTAGAGATAAATATTTCATTGTTCGTAAATGTATAAATGAAATATTTTTATAAATAGTTTTGAACGAGGTCCAAAGTGGAAATAAGTTTTTTTCTGGTTTAAAATGAAAATTTGTCCTCAAATATCATAATATATAAGCCCCTGAAGTTTTTACAGTTCAATAAACCATCACCTTCTTTCTTGACTCAAAGTAAGTCAACACGTAACAGGAGTTCAACCCAAAATCATACACCTTCAGCTCCTCAATCCGCAGAAGATGAATCATGCGGACATGCAATGCAGCTAGGCAGCTATTCAGTGCTACCTATGACATTAAAAGTTCAAACCTGCCACAAAACTCGAACTTCTTGAGATAATAAGAAGGGCAGGGTCAAATGCTTTTGTTTTTTAAATAGAAGTTGCTTCTGAATTGCCTACGAATGATCCACAAGCACCTGTTATGATTAATCGAATAATGAGGTTGCCTGCAAGTTACAACATTTTGACGTGTAAGCTGGAGATGAATGAGGGAGGAAGGCAAAATGGTGGGTTAGTATTAGTAACTCAAGATAAGGCCGTCGTGGATAGTTGGTAATGTTGCTTATACATTTGTTGCTATGATATCTGAATAAATAAATAAAACATTTACACTTGTCAGGATCTTCTAAAGTAATAGAGAAAACATGACATACTCATATTGTAAACCATAAGCACTGTACAACTTCATATTTAAATTTTGGTAAATTTTCAAAATAAAGCTTCTAGCATGGGCACACAGATGGATGTGCTGCTTGTGGATCATCCTTTCTCTGGTTCCTGCCTCGGTTCTCTATGGTCTCTAGCCTTAAACTCTCATGGTTAGTGACCTTTTCATCTTGAAGCATGCGACCTTTGTAGATTTCAACAATACTGAAAATAGCATATCTACAAACAACCTTGGTACCTTTGAAACCCATATTCTTGGCTAAAGCATCAATTTCTCCTAATGTTCTCTCTTTTCCTCCATGAAAGTGAGCCAACATGATATGATCCCAATGGATCATAGTTTGTACGATAGGTGTAGGTTCTGGATACATGGGTAGACTAATCTCGAGGAGAATTACTTTTGCAGTGTCTGGTAGAGCTTTGTAGCAATTTTTTAGTAGTTTTGTGCAGTGATCATCACTCCAGTTATGCAAGATACTCTGATTATTTTACAGGGTTTAGCTTTGGTATCACAAATTATTGACACCTAATAATTTTGTTTGACATTTTTCATGAATAAATTTCAAAGCTTAAACTTAGCACTTACCCAATGCTATAGTATTATAAATTAATATTTAGTCTGAATGTTGTTATAAGTGGAGCTTGCTTTGATATCATTATTTTTTATTTTTTTTAATTGTTTAAGAAAGAAAGCAAATTAAAGAGTGCTATTATGCACCATGTGGATGAAACTTCAATACTGTGTTGCATATTCAAAATATTTGATGTTTGCCCTATGTATGTACGTATAAATAGGATAAAGCTAATTTACAAGAGAGGGCTACTCACCTTAATGAAAATAGCATCTCCACAGGGAACACTTTCAAACATGTCTCCCCCAACATGTTCCACGCCTAGTTCAAATACGGATTAGTGATTGATTTCCATAGTTATCACTGTTTCCTACTTGGTATTAAAACATATAAAATTATACCTGGAATAGGTTGTGCTTCTGATATAACGTGAGGCAAATCTAAGTTGATTCCTTTCAAATGAGGATGCTTTTGAATGATCATTTTGATGGTTCCGCCAACTCCACCTCCTACGTCAACTAATGTTTTAATGTCCTCAAAACCTTTGTAAATTTCAAGGATATTTTTGGTGATGATCATCGAGTGGTGTCTCATTGCTTCGTTGAATAGTTTGTTAAACCTAAGATCTATGCCATGGTACTCAAATCTTCCCATTCCATATGCTTTATCAAATGGTATACCTCCATCGAGGATTGCATCTTTCAAATGGTACCTGACAATCAAGGTATCAAACCAAGTGTAAGTTTTACTTTTTTAAAGCTAACGCTAACATCTCCAGTGTTCTTGATCTCTTTAAATGCCGTCTAATTGATTACAAACATGAGGTAGTATGACCTTCTACTTGTAAAAGGTTATCTTTTGCTTGTTTCTGTATTTGTTATCAAATTTGACTGCCTGTGGTGGGAATTTTTCCTCTTCCTCTTCCTTTTCCGTCAAGTGTAAATGTTTTATTTATTTATTTCAGATATCTCGATCGCAGCAAAAAAAAATTATGGATAAGCAAAATTACCAGCTCTCCATGACGACCTTATCTTGAGTTACCAACCCAAGAGCAGCGAAAGACACTCCATCTTCATCCTTAGTCAAAAACTGGACTACAGGTGCAGCTCCATACTTCCTCACCATTTTGCCTTCCTCGCTCATCTCCAGCTTACACATCAAAATGTTATAACTTGCAAGCAACCTCATTATCCGATCGACCATAACAGGTGCTTGTGGATTTTTCGTAGGCAATTCAGAAGCCACTTCTGCTGAAGAAACAAAAGCATTTGGTCCTGCCCTTTTTATTATCTCAAGAAGTTCGAGTTCTATGGCAGCTTTTAATGTCATAGGTAGTACCGAACAGCTGCATAACTGCATTGCATGTAGGCATGCTTCCTCTTCTGCGGATTGAGGAGCAAAAGTGGCGTGGTTTTCGACTGAACTCATGTTATACGTGTTGAATTACTTTGAGTTGAGAAAGAATGTGATGGCTTATTGAATTGTAAAGACTTCAGGAGCTTATATATTATAATATTTGAACTGTAGGTAAGCTTACAGTTGATGTGAAGCATGATTTGTTTGGATGCCCAATGCTTGTCCTTCCAGGATTTGGGAATAGGAAGGAAACTGTCCTGGTTCCACTGTTTTTCCTTATTCCTCGATCTGAAATTCGGCAGACCATGTTTGGATATCTTATATGATTACATATAAACGATGATTTCTGGCTCACTCTTGTAAAAGGATGCTTCATTCAAATTGATAAATATTTTACACCATACATGTCTCTTTCATTTCTCTCTTCAGCCTCTTCGGCTTTGAGATTGTTTTTCCCATATTATGTAAATTTTGTAAGTTGCTTAAAATTTTCAGTTTCCTCTTTCTTATTTATACATTTTATAAATGCATTTATTGTATTTTCATGGGTTGCAAAATGCTTCTTTAATATGCAGAAGTCCTGCGTTTAACATTAATTGTATGGTAATTTGGTTGTAAACTAACACAAACATATAGTTATATAAGTAATATTTACCATCAAATCTTCGCTCAACTCATTAATTACTTAATTATACCCATAATTAGAGGTATGAGTTGCTTTGGTACTAAAATCTCGCTAGAAATAGTAAATACTAGCACGAACAGAGCACTACAAGGACTTCCTGGTACAATAGGAATTCAAGTGCTACAAATGCTACATTTTCTTTGCCAAGGTCTTGGATTTTGTACTCAAGCGCTAAATTTGCTCCATGCTACAGAGTTTTGTACTTGGAAGATTTTCTAAAATACAAGTTGTTGGGAGTAGTGTTTTAAAGGTCCGATCCAAGCTCGATTTGACCGCGGTTAAACTTTAATTTTGAAGCATTACGGTTCTGAAAATGAAATAACCTTGTACGTGCATGAATGCACAATCTAACCCTTTTGAACCACAAGGTTTCTCAAATTTGAGGAAAAGCTAATTCTTCATTTTTTCACATAATTAATTTAACAAATAATTTCATAACATTAGCCTTTAAATTATTGAATTGTCTTATCAATTTTGAATGATATGATAGATTATTAATGTACATTTTACGAATCATTGTTGAACAGAACCTCTTTATTCTTAAAAAATAAAGAATTTACAATTTTGCACTAAAAAAATTGTTATAGAATTATTTCAATTAATATTATGACATGTTCAAAAATAATTATTTTAAAATTCAATATATTAATTATAATTGGTTAAATTTTAATATTAATTGAAATAATTTTACATTTAAATAAAAAACAGAAAATAAGGATCAACGTGGTTCGGTTGAACTATTAGAACCTTTGACCTTACACCAACAGATTCGACTCACAGTTCGGTCTTCGAAACTATAGTTGGGAGTACTGTTTCGATAACAAATACCTCTGGCTTGATTGACTCTAAAGTGAAGTGATCTGGTCCATTAGAAAGATAATTCAAAGAGATATTCAACTCTAATGGTTCTGATTTGATTGAAGTAGACAGGAACTTCCCCTCGAAAATGAGAATGAATCAACTTTCTTATTATATGCTTAGCCAAATTCGATCAAGTACAAGGCCGAGTGAGAGAGCGCATTATTTGGGGATTTGCAATTACATAGTTGATCCCGATGGTGTTTTGAGTAAGAGTTTGACATGAAGTTTGTGTTGAAGTAGGGGCATTACACGTCGGGGTAAAAGAATAAATTTTCTTTATTAAAGTTTTGCATAAAACTATTTTATGTTATTATGAACAATATCCTTTTATATTAAATCATAGTTTGGTAGTTTTTAGTGGTTTTTGATTTTGATATTGAAATTAAATTAGAATTTTTATTTGATTAATAAGTTTAATTTTAATTTTGGTTGTATCATGAATAACACATGCTAAAAGGATTTTTTTAATGGGACAGTTTGGCACAGGTCCCTAATAAGTTTCAAAATACATAGAAACCCGAGAAAATAAAAAGTTTGTAAATTAGGTCTCTAGAATTAAGTTACCGAATAATGGTACACACTTATGCAATTATTCAGTGAATAATTGCAGACATTTATGCAATTATATCAAAAAATTGCAGACATTTCCACAGTTATTCACCGAAAAATTACGGAAATTTCTGCAATTTTTTCAAAAATTTGCGGAATATTCCGCAATTATTCACCAAAAAAATTGCGGAAATTTCCGCAACTTTTGGATATAATTGCATAAATGTCTGCAATTATTCAGTGAATAATTGCATAACTATATGCAATTACTTAGTAACTTAATTCTAGGGACCTAATTTACATACTTTTTTTTACTGGGATTTTTGTGTATTTCGAAACTTATTAGGGACCTGAGCCTAATATTCACTTTTTTAATATCGTTAAAAGATTTTACAAAAAAATTGCAAATAGGCATCGAAAAATGAGTTGAGCAACTTAGATAAAGCTTCAAATCATAAATGCAACAAAAAGTTTATATAGTTTCTTTTTGGGGATTATCTTTATTAAAACTGTGTATAAAATAAAAATTCAGTAATTTCAAATCCTGTAGATTGAGTAACTTTTTTGTATGATATATAAACTTTGCTAAAAATAGCATAAAACTTGTGATTTTATGATGAAATCAATATTCAAATATCTTCATTCTACGAAAAAAGATATGAGATTGAACGATAAAAATGATAGAGGTTAACTTATGAAATGACCCTCCTATTTACACACTAATTTTATTAGTGATTTTTTTTTTTAGAGATGATATATAGATATATCATCTATTACAAATATACTTCCCAGGGTCATTTTCTTCCTCTAATAAACAAAAATATATCCAGGATCTTTCACAATATAGAAATATTGTTTTAATTCTAAATCATTTTTAACATACATATATGAAGATATCTATGTTATATTCTACTTGAATCAGAGCATGACAATAAGTAGAAATCCTTTTTAAATTTGCAAAAATGTGATAAATTCCCTTTTAAATTAAAACTTAATGTATCCTGATTTTTGACTATAGTGTCCACTGGAAATATGTTCCTTAGACTTGTTATTATAATTAAGAAATAACCAAGCAATAATCAGTGGAAAGCAAGCCTATAATATAGATGATTGTCTTAAAGTCTGAATATTATCAAACTCAGGTTAAAAGAAAGTGGATCCTAAGTGAACACAAGCAACATCTAGGCGTAATGGAAACGCGCCTAACTTATTCATGCAAGGTCACTAGTTCGAGTACTATGCTGGTCGGTTCAAACACAATTTTTGTTTTTCTTTTTATTTTCTCCTGTATGGCTGAAATCTGATACCTACCTATAATTATACATATATATTTAATTTTTGCCTATAACCTATCATACAAAACAATTCTTCTTACATAACTATTTTTAAAACCCATTCTTTCAACTGTTTTAAGAATTTACATCTATATTTTTGCCCAATATCAACATGTACACAGATATACATGTACATGTCAGTGTCTTTGTTCATTTTCCAGAAAACTGAGCTCAAATGTTCCCTTGCTTCATTGATCTGAAGTGAAACATTAGGCCTGACCTATGGCCTAACCATGTGGTTACTCTGGCCATTCTTTTGTTTGCATTTTCACAACCCAGATTGTACACAAAACATTGATACCTTTCTTTTTCAAAAGCATGTGTATATATTTGTATGAATCAGACATTTTGTGGTCAGATATATCATTCTTCCTAATCATACTTCTCTTTTAAAAATACATCTTCAGAGTATAAACACTTTTTCTTGCATCTGGACTTATGTCAATATCATAAATTGAAGATATAGCAGTTTAATTCTTTTCTGGGTTTTCCCAATATTATTTTCTGTATATCTATATTCTTTTTGAAAGAACTCAGGATTAACTGAAATCATCATAAAATGATTATGCTTATAAAATCCAGGTTTTACCTCTAAATCAAAACAACTTTAGCAAATAGGTTTTCAAATCAGTTCAACATCAATATCCTTAGTACATACCAAATCAGAAATAACCAGAAACAACATAGCACATGTCTCTTACAAGTTCTTCCTACTTAATACATTTAGATAGCCATATTAATCAGGGAATACATGCATGAATTAACACATTTTAGCTTTTATTTCTAATTATCTTAGCATCCTCTATTCCATATCTTTTTAATCTTGCTTACTTAGCTCCATCACAACCTGCAAAAGCATTAGTGGCTGCCCCATTATAAATGAGACACCCCCATGTGCCATGAGCAATAAGGGTCAGATCTATGATCTGGTGTGAGCATTTCTAACATATCCATGATATTAAGCTAAGGATACAGCATAAATATACTTTGCATACTTGACAGGTATTATCATGTACAATACATAAGAGCAAACATATGCAACAAAACAACTTTTATCTGGAACTACTAGGTTGCCTTTTCTTTTTCTTATAAATTCCTGGCCTCATCTGCTATAAGGAATCAAAGGGACACATTGCCATGAACTAATTAACATTATGGCACAAAGATCTCAGGACTTAAACAAGCCATGTGCCAACTTGTCTACTTCAAATAGGATAAGCATTCCAGCAGCCTTCTTGGCACAAAATCCTTAGTTATATCACTAAGTGTATTTATGTTCATTCTATCAATGATAGCTAGGTGTACATACCACCTGTACTCATGAAACATACTAGTTACCTTGCAGACATAATATTGCAAGCAAGTTAAAGGTTACTTTCTAGAGGTATAACACCCCAGTCATTCCATCTCACATTATTTAGCATATAAACACCCTATTCAAGCATATACCAGAATGTTTGCAACTGAGAATAAATACATGGCTCTATTGAGTTTATTTTGATTTTGCAAGCAACTATATTTAGCCAGATTTTCAATCTTGTTTAAACATAGTTTTTAGGCTTGTAAATTTCTGTTTAGTTTAGGGCTCAGCACTTATAGAGAAAAACTCCATTGCACCCTTAACCAATTATTTCTAGCCTCAGCACCATACCAATGTATATGCAGCTCATAGTTTTCTTTATCTTTTCATTCTTTGTCTTAAGCCATTATTCAAACTAGTTACAAATACTCTGATATATGTTCCTTAAGGTTTTGGTATAATATACAGAGATGAAAATAGAACAACAAAGTTATACATCCAGCATAGCAGATCATATCTCATCAAACATTCATGAAACCATCAGCAGCCAACATAGTTTGTAAATCAAAACATGCAAAATATAACATATAAAAGCTTGGCTGCCTAATCCCAGGTCTTAATGCCATGTATATGAGTGAGGATACTCACCTAATTGCTTACACAAGCTTAAACCAGAAAACCCCTCAAATCTTTAGCCTTATCTTCCTCTTCTTCCCTAGGTTAATTAATTAGTGAGAGAGCAGTTTTCTGATTGGGCTCTTGGTTTAAATAAGGGTTCTGTCTAGGGTTTTGGGTGATGCAAAATCCCTATTTTAGCCCAGACCAGAATCATGCATTTGGCATTGCACATTCCTTCCCTCCTAACCCTTAATGTCCCGGCCAATATTTTAAAACAAGACTAAATTGTGCCTATTTTCCTTTCTTTTCAGAAAGTGATAACTTTAAGTATTTTTATTATACTTACCTCAAACATGATAATGGTGTGACTTTCTATTTTCTGCCTATGCACATTTGCTTTCTTGCACTTTGGTTCTTACTGTTTTAGTGATTCCTTTATTAATTTTCTGCTCAAATAATATCTGGATATATATATATACATTTATACAACTATGGGTGTTAATTTAACTTTAACCTTTTATTTGCAGAAAACATGTGCATATTTATGTGCATTTCTACACACCCATTATTCAAACAAAATTCCACTTATTCATTGTAAATCAATGTTCTCTTCTGTCTTAATTTTCAGACAAGTAATATATATATATACACACACATCCACAGGAATTTTAATATTCATGCCTAGGCCTATATTTCTTTTATTTAAAACATTTTATCTGAATGTTTTCCTTTCTTGTTTTATTATTCAAGAATTCTGGATTTTCTCTTAGTGCCATATCTAGTGTGCACGTGCACACATGCACACAACCTTGCACCACTGAAAATCCCACCTATATAATAATTCTGATTTTTCCCCCAGAATTTTAATCATTTATTTAAAAGAATTTTCCTCAAAATCTTGGGGTATTACAATCACCCCTTCTTTTAGGAATTATGCCCTCACAATTTACAACATATTCTTTGAGTATTCCTACTTTCTTAGGAAAAATTATTTAAATATGCATGAGCAATTCAAATAGTCACTGTCTATCATACATATCAAACTTTCTTAATAATCTAAGAATTTACCTTTCAAATTTGCAAAGAGCCTAGGGTAATCCATCCTGATTTTATCCTCTAGCTCCCAAGTACAATCACTAGGATCTATACTCCATTGAATCTTTACAAGCTTCAATGTCTTGTTTCTTAATTTCTTTTCTTCCCTTGCCACAATTCCCACTGGCTCTTTCTCATAGATTAGATCTGGATTAATCTGAACTTCAGTAGGCTTTTCTAAGATTTCCTCCTTGTCATGTACCCATCTCCTTAGTTGTGACACATGAAACACATTGTGCATTGCACTCATCTTCTCTGGAAGCTCCAGCTTATAGGCTAGTGAGCCTATCCTTTCCAAAATCTTGTATGGTCCAACATATCTGGGTCTGAGTTTCCCCTGCTTGCCAAATCTCAAGACTTTCTTCATTGGTGAAACCTTAATGAAGACATAATCACCTACTTTGAATTCCACTGACTTCCTCTTTGCATCAGCATACTTCTTTTGCCTATCTTGAGCTACTGCCATCCTCTTTCTCACCAGTCCTATTTTCTCTGTGATGTCTTTGACATATTCTGGCCCTAGGATAGCTTTCTCTCCTGCCTCAGCCCAACACATAGGTGATAGACATGGTTTCCCATATAGGGCTTCAAAGGGTGCCATTCCAATTGTACTTTGGTGGCTATTATTGTATGTGAACTCAGCCAAATGGAGGTGGTCCTCCCAATTTCCTCCAAAGTCTAACACACATGCTCTAAGCAAATCCTCTAAAATCTTGTTTACCACTTCTGTTTGCCCATCTGATTGGGGGTGATAAGCAGTGCTTAGGCACAATTCACTCCCCATAGCTTCTTGGAAGCTCTTCCAGAATCTTGAAGTGAAGATTGTATCCCTATCACTCACTATAGTTTTAGGGACACCATGCAGTTTTACCACTTCTTTCATAAAAATTTGGGCTAACCTAGGTGCATTTCTGTCTGCTTTCACTGGTATGAAGTGGGCTACTTTAGTCAGCCTATCTACAATTACCCAAATACTTGTATTTCCCCTCTTGGATCTAGGAAGACCATCTATGAAATCCATAGATATGTCTTCCCACTTCCACTGTGGTATGCTAAGTGGCTGCAACAACCCTGAAGGTCTTTGGGTCTCAGCTTTTATTTGTTGACAAACCATGCACTTAGCAACATATCTGGCTACATCAGACTTCATTCCCTTCCACCAATAGTCCCTTTTTAAGTTTTGGTACATCTTGGTGCTGCCTGGATGTATGGAATATTTGCTCCTATGGTACTCATTAAGGATTTCTTCTTTCAATTCTATGATGTTTGGGACACATATCCTTCCCTTGTACCTTAAGTATCCTTTTACATCTATGTGATAATCCTTCACTTCTTCCTTCTTTAATAGGAGAGACCTCTTTTCTGCTAAGTCTTGATCTTCTCCTTGCATTTTTGCCACCTTCAAGGCCAAATTTGATTGTAAAGTAATTAAACTTAACCTTCCTTTACTCTTTTCTTCCTCAATTATTTCCATACTCATCCCACTGTTCTCATCTATTTCCAAATCAGTGAGCATGGTCAAATCTCTAAACTCCTCCATCATTAACATGGCCATTTTTGCATGCTGCCTACTCAATGCATCTGCCACTTTATTAGCCTTGCCTGGTGTATAAAGTATATCTAAGTCATAAGCAGCAAGAAATTCAACCCATCTGTGTTGTCTCATATTTAAATCTTTTTGTGAAAAGAGATATTTTAAGGCCTTGTGATCAGTGTATAAAATGAACTTTGCACCCAATAAATAATGCCTCCAGAGCTTTAAGGCATATACTACTGCTGCCAACTCAAGATCATGAGTTGCATATCTAGTTTCATGGGGTTTTAGTTGTCTAGATGCATAGGCTATGACCTGATCTTGCTGCATCAACACAGCCCCTAGCCCTGACCCACATGCATCTGTATATACAACCAGTCCCTCATTGCCTTCTGGTACTCTCAACACTGGTGATTTTACCAAAGCCTCCTTGATCTGGGTGAAAGCTTGTTCACACTTATCAGTCCATATAAACTTTTGGTTCTTCCTAGTCAGGTTAGTGAGTGGCATTGCTATTTTAGAAAATCCTTGTATGAACCTCCTATAGTATCCTGCCATCCCCATGAATGACCTAACTTCACTGACATTGTTAGGCTTCTTCCATGCTTGGATTGCTACTATCTTATTGGGGTTTACAGAAATTCCTCTAGCAGAGACAACATGTCCAAGAAAGTGTACTTCCTCTTGCCAGAACACACACTTAGAGAACTTTGCTTTCAAATCTTTTTCTCTTAATCTAGATAAGACCAAATGTAAGTGGTTCTCATGTTCCTCTATTGTTTTAGAGTAGATTAGAATATCATCTATAAAAATCAGAACAAACTTGTCTAAGTAATCTCTGAATATCCTATTCATTAGGTCTACAAAGTAAGAAGGGGCATTTGTTAGCCCAAATGGCATAACCAGAAACTCATACAAACCATATCTTGTGTTGAATGTTGTATATTTAATACTTGATTCCTCAACCTTCATCTGATGAAATCCAGATGCCAAGTCTAGCCTAGAAAACACTTTAGCTCCACTGAGTTGATCAAAAAGATCATCTATCCTGGGTAATGGGTATTTGTTTTTGATGGTTACTTTGTTTAATTCTCTGTAATCTATACACATTCTTAAAGTACCATCATGCTTTTTAACAAATACTACAGGAGCACCCCAGCATGAATTACTTGGCCTTATAAACCCCTTGGCTTCTAATTCTTCCAGCTGGTTCTTTAGCTCTTTTAATTCACTTGGCCCCATCCTTGTAGGCTTTTTGATAACTGGGCTAGCCCCAGGCATAAGGTTAATCTGGAATTCAATAGGTCTATGGTGTGAGACACCTTTTACTTCCCCAAATACATCCAAGTATTCTTTAACTATGGGGATTTCATTAATAGCTATTTCCTTGGGATTATTTTCTAATTCAATTAAATGATTTAGACTGTTTTCTTTGATAGGTTCACATAGAATTGTAACCCTTTGGCCTTTAGAATTTTGTAGTGAAATGGTGGATGCATCTAGGTCAATTATGGCTTTGAATTGTCTTAGCCAATCTGCCCCTAATATAACTCCTATATTTGGGAAATTTAGAACATATAAATTGGAAACAAATGTGTTTCCCCCTATGTTCAAATTCACATCCACACAAATCATATCTAATACACTAGAACTTCCTAAAGGGCTTTGTATTAACAGAGGTATTTCAGCCAAAATGCAGTTCATTTTCAACCTTTTAACTATTTCATGGGAAATGAGTGAGTGGGTTGCCCCGGTATCATATATTACAGCTAAAGGTATGGTACAAATAAATAGTGTACCTTCCACTTGACCATGGTTTTCAGCATTAGCCTCAATTATGGCCTTGCCCCTACCTTCCAGGTTTGCCACTTTCCCTTGTTGCTTGTATTCTGGGCAATTTCTTTTCATATGCCCTTCCTTCCCACATAGATAGCATTTGAAAGCTCCCCCTTTAAGCTCTGGGCATCTTGGCTTAATATGGCCTTCTTTCCCACAATGGTTGCAAACTATTTTTCTTTTGGCTTCATTGGGCTTTGCATCTACTGCCTTCTTACCATCTGCCTCTCCTTTCTTCTTATCATAAGGGTGGTACTTCCCTTTGTTCTTCTTGTTACTATTGTTTTTGAAGTTCCTGAACTTATCTCTTTCCTTGTCATGCTGCTCAATCTTCAGAGCCAAATCTATCACTTGATCAAAAGTTCTGTCAGCATAAGGTAGTATAGCCCTGCTAAGCCCTGGGTTCAATCCCTTGATGTATCTATCATTTTTGGATGCTTCATCAGCCACTAACATTGCCCCATAGGTTGACAATCCCTCAAACTTCTGGGTGTATTCTGTGACATTCATAGTCCCCTGTCTAAGTTTGATGAACTCCTCAAGTAAAGTGGTTTTTGCTGAGGCTGGAACAAACCTTGCCTCTAACATCTCCTTAAATTGATTCCAATTAATATCATTTTCATTCCGGCCAGCTATGATCACCTCCCACCAACTCAAAGCTGCACCTTTTAATTGCCTTGAGGCCACTTGCCTCTTCCTTTGGTCATCTAGTTGCATATCAGTGAAGATCCTCTCTAATGTCCTCAGCCATGCTTGAATCTCCATTACACTTTCAGTTCCTTCAAAGCTCTTGCCTCCCAAGTTGGTATAAGTCTTCACTAACTTGGAGAGCTCCTCATGTGGGTTCTCAGGTCTGTGCCCAATTCCATCTGTCAAAACTCTCACAAATTCCTGCATGTCAAGCATTTGTGGTGTGCTAGATCCTCCTTGATGATGAGATCCTCTTCCTACCATATTTCTAAAAGTATATGTATTTCATCTTATTAGTTTATAACACTTAGCTTTTATTTTAAATTGATTGTATCTTTTCCTATTTAATCATTGTGTATGTCACATGCACACACATACATACATTCAGGGAATACTTATAAGCAGTCAAATATACAAACAAACCTAGTATAAACATAAGCATATAAACATTTGCTATGTTAATTAAAACCTGGCTCTGATACCAAATGAAATGACCCTCCTATTTACACACTAATTTTATTAGTGATTTTTTTTTTTAGAGATGATATATAGATATATCATCTATTACAAATATACTTCCCAGGGTCATTTTCTTCCTCTAATAAACAAAAATATATCCAGGATCTTTCACAATATAGAAATATTGTTTTAATTCTAAATCATTTTTAACATACATATATGAAGATATCTATGTTATATTCTACTTGAATCAGAGCATGACAATAAGTAGAAATCCTTTTTAAATTTGCAAAAATGTGATAAATTCCCTTTTAAATTAAAACTTAATGTATCCTGATTTTTGACTATAGTGTCCACTGGAAATATGTTCCTTAGACTTGTTATTATAATTAAGAAATAACCAAGCAATAATCAGTGGAAAGCAAGCCTATAATATAGATGATTGTCTTAAAGTCTGAATATTATCAAACTCAGGTTAAAAGAAAGTGGATCCTAAGTGAACACAAGCAACATCTAGGCGTAATGGAAACGCGCCTAACTTATTCATGCAAGGTCACTAGTTCGAGTACTATGCTGGTCGGTTCAAACACAATTTTTGTTTTTCTTTTTATTTTCTCCTGTATGGCTGAAATCTGATACCTACCTATAATTATACATATATATTTAATTTTTGCCTATAACCTATCATACAAAACAATTCTTCTTACATAACTATTTTTAAAACCCATTCTTTCAACTGTTTTAAGAATTTACATCTATATTTTTGCCCAATATCAACATGTACACAGATATACATGTACATGTCAGTGTCTTTGTTCATTTTCCAGAAAACTGAGCTCAAATGTTCCCTTGCTTCATTGATCTGAAGTGAAACATTAGGCCTGACCTATGGCCTAACCATGTGGTTACTCTGGCCATTCTTTTGTTTGCATTTTCACAACCCAGATTGTACACAAAACATTGATACCTTTCTTTTTCAAAAGCATGTGTATATATTTGTATGAATCAGACATTTTGTGGTCAGATATATCATTCTTCCTAATCATACTTCTCTTTTAAAAATACATCTTCAGAGTATAAACACTTTTTCTTGCATCTGGACTTATGTCAATATCATAAATTGAAGATATAGCAGTTTAATTCTTTTCTGGGTTTTCCCAATATTATTTTCTGTATATCTATATTCTTTTTGAAAGAACTCAGGATTAACTGAAATCATCATAAAATGATTATGCTTATAAAATCCAGGTTTTACCTCTAAATCAAAACAACTTTAGCAAATAGGTTTTCAAATCAGTTCAACATCAATATCCTTAGTACATACCAAATCAGAAATAACCAGAAACAACATAGCACATGTCTCTTACAAGTTCTTCCTACTTAATACATTTAGATAGCCATATTAATCAGGGAATACATGCATGAATTAACACATTTTAGCTTTTATTTCTAATTATCTTAGCATCCTCTATTCCATATCTTTTTAATCTTGCTTACTTAGCTCCATCACAACCTGCAAAAGCATTAGTGGCTGCCCCATTATAAATGAGACACCCCCATGTGCCATGAGCAATAAGGGTCAGATCTATGATCTGGTGTGAGCATTTCTAACATATCCATGATATTAAGCTAAGGATACAGCATAAATATACTTTGCATACTTGACAGGTATTATCATGTACAATACATAAGAGCAAACATATGCAACAAAACAACTTTTATCTGGAACTACTAGGTTGCCTTTTCTTTTTCTTATAAATTCATGGCCTCATCTGCTATAAGGAATCAAAGGGACACATTGCCATGAACTAATTAACATTATGGCACAAAGATCTCAGGACTTAAACAAGCCATGTGCCAACTTGTCTACCTCAAATAGGACAAGCATTCCAGCAGCCTTCTTGGCACAAAATCCTTAGTTATATCACTAAGTGTATTTATGTTCATTCTATCAATGATAGCTAGGTGTACATACCACCTGTACTCATGAAACATACTAGTTACCTTGCAGACATAATATTGCAAGCAAGTTAAAGGTTACTTTCTAGAGGTATAACACCCCAGTCATTCCATCTCACATTATTTAGCATATAAACACCCTATTCAAGCATATACCAGAATGTTTGCAACTGAGAATAAATACATGGCTCTATTGAGTTTATTTTGATTTTGCAAGCAACTATATTTAGCCAGATTTTCAATCTTGTTTAAACATAGTTTTTAGGCTTGTAAATTTCTGTTTAGTTTAGGGCTCAGCACTTATAGAGAAAAACTCCATTGCACCCTTAACCAATTATTTCTAGCCTCAGCACCATACCAATGTATATGCAGCTCATAGTTTTCTTTATCTTTTCATTCTTTGTCTTAAGCCATTATTCAAACTAGTTACAAATACTCTGATATATGTTCCTTAAGGTTTTGGTATAATATACAGAGATGAAAATAGAACAACAAAGTTATACATCCAGCATAGCAGATCATATCTCATCAAACATTCATGAAACCATCAGCAGCCAACATAGTTTGTAAATCAAAACATGCAAAATATAACATATAAAAGCTTGGCTGCCTAATCCCAGGTCTTAATGCCATGTATATGAGTGAGGATACTCACCTAATTGCTTACACAAGCTTAAACCAGAAAACCCCTCAAATCTTTAGCCTTATCTTCCTCTTCTTCCCTAGGTTAATTAATTAGTGAGAGAGCAGTTTTCTGATTGAGCTCTTGGTTTAAATAAGGGTTCTGTCTAGGGTTTTGGGTGATGCAAAATCCCTATTTTAGCCCAGACCAGAATCATGCATTTGGCATTGCACATTCCTTCCCTCCTAACCCTTAATGTCCCGGCCAATATTTTAAAACAAGACTAAATTGTGCCTATTTTCCTTTCTTTTCAGAAAGTGATAACTTTAAGTATTTTTATTATACTTACCTCAAACATGATAATGGTGTGACTTTCTATTTTCTGCCTATGCACATTTGCTTTCTTGCACTTTGGTTCTTACTGTTTTAGTGATTTCTTTATTAATTTTCTGCTCAAATAATATCTGGATATATATATACATTTATACAACTATGGGTGTTAATTTAACTTTAACCTTTTATTTGCAGAAAACATGTGCATATTTATGTGCATTTCTACACACCCATTATTCAAACAAAATTCCACTTATTCATTGTAAATCAATGTTCTCTTCTGTCTTAATTTTCAGACAAGTAATATATATATATACACACACATCCACAGGAATTTTAATATTCATGCCTAGGCCTATATTTCTTTTATTTAAAACATTTTATCTGAATGTTTTCCTTTCTTGTTTTATTATTCAGGAATTCTGGATTTTCTCTTAGTGCCATATCTAGTGTGCACGTGCACACATGCACACAACCTTGCACCACTGAAAATCCCACCTATATAATAATTCTGATTTTTCCCCCAGAATTTTAATCATTTATTTAAAAGAATTTTCCTCAAAATCTTGGGGTATTACAACTTATTAGGTTAAATATACAGATTCAATTTGGAAGTTACGGATAGAAAGAATTTAGTACTACTTTGAAAGTTTTCAGAGACTCTGCTATTTGATTTATCCATTATCGGAGCCCATGTTGTAGTATAAAGAATGGAAAATGGACTGAATACTGTACCAAATGCATCAATGGTAGAGGATAGAGGAGATGCTATCCATCCTTGGAACTTGTTCAAAATATAGCAGCATAAAGGATATTATTGTGTTTCTCCACAAAATATTGTTGTGGTTATTACTAACTATGCATGGACTCTGTTTTTCAAGTTCACAACATTCAGATATATTCACGGGCCAAACAGAACAACAAAGAAACGGAACAAGGATAGAAGTTAATAAATATGAACAAGAAGACATCATCGATAATGTGATGACAGAGTACATTCAAATTGTATACTGATACAAAACCATGTTCAGTTATAATACAAAACATATGTAGCACGACAAAGAAATTCTTTCTGAACCATATCAAATATCCAATACCTAGTATGGACACATACGCTCTAAACCTACTACTAATATGATGATAAAACTACAGGAACTAAAATAACGCTTGGTTAAGATGATCGGGAATAATCTTTGTTATAACAACAACTGTATATAAACACCTAGTGATCAGAAATTTGAGAAGATATCAGGCTTTGGAGGAGACAAAGGTGGAACCGCTTCCTCAAAAATATCGAAAAATCCCAAAACCTTTCTATTGGTTGCGTGCAACTGTAAATTGCTTTCCAGTCCCTGAGTACCCATGGTTTTGTTTATAAAGTTATCTGGCACGTGTGATTTTTTGGAGTGTGTGCGTGCATTAGCTATAGCTGAACTGAAAATTCCAGATTCCCTCAACCCTTGTATTATGACCTGAAAAGCAAGGATACAGCCTACAAATTATGAACGGAAGTACAAATGCACAGAACTGATTTTTTGTTTTGTTTTGTTTAATGCTACATATGTGTGAAGTGACATACAACCACTGTCTGAAAGAGTAAAATTACCATTGGTGCATATATACGAGTTAATATTCCCTTCCTCAAAAGTTTCAGATTCAGCGTTCTATCGGTCCACACAACATGCTCCCGGAACCTGAAAGGAGGAAAAGGATTGAACGACTAAACATACATTATTATAAGAAAGGAAAAATCTAGCAATGACAATGATGTTATTACATGCATACAAGCTAGAAAATCACCCACACCCATTCCTTTTTAAATAAAAAATAATGATACATGCATACAACAACTATTACATCCAAGTACTTGACTGGATTTTTTTAGTATTCTTCCTAAATTAGTCCTAGAATGAAAAGCTTAAGGTTAATATTCAAACAATGCCTCCATGGTTGATGTATAATCCATGTTAATTAGTTGGACATCACACTCTGTGGATTGATAGTAAAAGTTATGTTATATATGTCAAAGTTTGTTTTATGCATGTATATGCCTACTGTAAGTTTAATTCAAACATCGTTGGATTCAGAATTCGTAGGTACATGGATTAAACGATTAGTTTCAGAAATAGCATCTCCAATAATAGGAGTAAAACTGCATACATTTTGCTCGTACCAAGCATTGCTCAAGCAGAAATCTTGTGCACTGGGTAGAGAGTGATAATGAATGATGTATGCTATAGTTATTTGAAGAAGACCAGTACACAACTTTTAAGACAGAAAGAAATGTCCATAAAATTTAAATATGAGGTCGTTTATTTCTCCACAAATCCTAAAATATTCTCTCCCTTAGAGCAATTAAATTCCTGGATTTGCTTAAGCAATTGCCGATTTTAGCATACGCTGATAACACATCCATCAAAATTTGACAAAATAATTAATGTAATCTACTTGACAATTGAGCAAAACGTCAATTGAGTTGTCAAAATTTGCTAACTCAAATTCTCAAACAATTGGTGTGTTCTATCACGTTTAGTTAATTTTAACTTTTTACTAGTTACTTTGAACCCGCTTTCTGCCAAATTATTCACGAATCAATTCATTTTTATTGAAATATCAATAAACAAATTACCGATTTAGCTGGAACATTGGAGCATTGTTAAATCTCAATCGATGATGTAAATTGACAATTGACAACATGGCTAGCAATTGGATTGGGACAATTAAAAATGGGTGTAATTTCTCTTAAATAGATTAGTGTAATCTTCAATGTGAAACATTAGAATATCATAAAGAGAAATAAATGCAAAAAAGTTGATAAAATTACCAGCGCAACATTTCCTCCTCAGTGGCAGTTGATGCAATAATGAAAGCCTGCCAGAACATTATTGAAAATTATAAAAAGGGCAATGACAGCGGATCAACCATAGTAAAAATTTTGTAATAAGCAGCAATGCTCAGTGACTGCATACAACTTGTATATAAAAATTATTCATAAATTATGAAAATAAAACGATAGTTATCCAATTTTTATACCATGAAATCAATAAAATTATCCATCAAGGGAATAGAATAAGCAACTCAGTTTCATGGCAAGGAACTAATAAATTTTCTAATTTGCTTCAACGAGTAATTAACTATGCGATGATAAAATGGAAATAATTGTTATCTGAGAATCTAGTATAATATAGGACATCTATTCAGTTTCATCAATTCGAATATTTAAAGAATGACTGACTAATAAATGCTGAACAGCATAAAACTGAACACGTACATCTCTGTCAAAGTCTAACATAAAGCATCTTTTAACATCCTCCTTCGTTGGCTTGCAGCCACAACGGTCACGTCTAGAAGTCAAATCCGAAAATTTTGTATATGTGTAATGCAGAACTGCAGCTTCCTCCAATTTGATCTCACTGAAGAAGAAACAGTATATTCTTCAGCATTGTGATATACATAATTCAGCAATATTACAAAAAAATATGATGAAAATGGAGGACCAAAATTTGAGATTAGACGCTACATATCTTACTTCGGAGTTTTCATATAGTTATGCCATCTATGTGCACCATTAGGCCGGAGATGATTTTGAACTCGGGCAGCAGATTTTCCATTACCATAAGTTAGAAAATAATTAGGATTGCCGCGTGTTGATTCCTTGTACATACCAAAGTATGTTTCCTTAGGAAGATGGTCATAATTCTTCTTAAACATAGATACCTGTATAGCATGTTATTTCAATTATAACCATTTCATAATTTCCACCGGTTATATTCCAGCTAATGAATTTTGTATTCAGAGTTTTGAAAAGAAAGGTTTTTTTTTTGGTTGAAAGGTGTACTCATTTTGATGTTTTAGGGGTTCAAACACATGACCTTTATAACCTCGGTCTAAAGCATTGTACCACTTGCCACTTGAGCTAGTGATCCTCGACGAAAAGAAAGTATATGAAAGACATTTAACAATTCAAATTGTTTACAAAATGCTCAACTGACTATTTATTTACAATTGAAAATTCTATATTATGGACATATTGCTAACATACGAGAAAAAGCAATTTACTGGTTTATGATTTATGACAGCGGCTAATGATTTCATGACCAACTCTTAGAGCTCCTTCAGTAACCAAATGTAAAAGCGATTTACCTTTTATTGGAAGCTTTTCTATTTTAAAAGGTCAAAAAGACAAAAACTCAACACTCAGTCATACATATAAAAAAATAGAATTACAAGAATCAGATCTATCTAGGCCTGTAAATGGTTGGATATGGATTCGGACAGTGTCATATCTGTATTTGTATCCAAAATCATTTTCGTATATCGGATATTCGTATCTGCGGATACGGACGAATATCGGATATTCTTAGACTAGCTCACAACTAATAAATCTAAATAAATAAATAGAAAATTTTGATTCATTATAAATTCATTTCAGTATTAAAAATATAAAAGAGAATAAATATATGCTAAGAAAAATAATATTAAGCAGCAAATATTGATTTTTATACCCATATTAAAAAAATTTACCCAAATAAAATAGTAAATGACAATCATATTTTCTACTAAAATACACAAAAATATAAATCTTGATAAAAACCGGATGGATAATTACCGAATGCAGATGTGCCAATATCCGCTTTCGTATTCATTTTTCAGATATCGGACAATTTTTCATATTTCAGATATGAATACGGACGAATTTCTGATTTTTCGGGTACTCATTGACAGCCCTAAATCTATTTACCAAAGCCAAAAAAGAAAATAAAAAATATCGGGTTACCACTAAAGTCAAAGGGCTTTTAGAAAATCGTCTATTTTCCAATAATCCAAGTCAGCTTTTAGACCTCTACATCTAGAAATAACATACACCATGTAATATAGCATGTACGTCAAAAAACAATACAGTATATACTACAGAGAAATTAACTATGCCAATGTACTGCCAATAAACAAATCGAGATAACCAGTGATTCCTCACATAGGTATTTCTAGTTATCCACGAACTTTAATAAAAAAGACCCGAAAACGGTTCAAAAACTCCACAACCACAACACGGATCAAGACAGAACAAAGAAGATCTGAAGATAAAAAGGAAGATAATTGTTGTTCGCCTAAATGGTATTTAGCAATTTAAACAATACTTCTAAAAAAAATAACACACGGTGTTGAATTAAAGTACTCTAGTGATTTAATAGTGGTCAAAGAAGGTGAGGTGGTGTGCTTTCTTAAAATTATGCACTGATAAGTATTGTTAGAGGGAAAAAAAAAGCATATGAGGTGCTTTGCATAAGAATTGCTATGTTAATCTCAGTGAAGCATAAATAGTTAGGTCAATATATATTGATTACTGCTTTTCAGTTTGGGTTCTTTTCAATCTTTGTTTATCTATTTTTCAACTGTAGGGTGATGGTGCTATGCTATTAAGAACTAACAAGAATAACAGAATAATTGCAGGGGAAAGGTGGTTTTATGAATTACCTCACTAAATGGATCTTTTATGTCATCTCGTTCAATACTGCTTTCCTGAAAGAAAAATAAATAAATAAAAGAAGTTTATCAAAATCAAAATACTGAAATGCCAAATAAAAGTGAAATTAGAAATAACAAACCACACACATAATTTGGAAAGATAACCATATCGACATTGCTAGGTACATCAGATAGCAACCTCCTTAAAGAGTATTCTTGAGCACCAGCAGGATACAGCAATTCATCAGTGTCAAGATGGATTATCCAATCTGCGCCAGCATCCTAAAAAATATGAAGAAATGCTATTAAAGCATTTTGCACTATGTATGGCAACTATAAAATACTAAGCTGTTAAAACTACATTGATAAGTAATGAATTTATACTTAGAAGGAAGGTATACATAGTACATACAGAACAAACCATCTTTTCACAATAGAAATAATACATGAATATCCAGGAAAGGAAATTGATACATCAACAAAAACGAAATAAGATGCAATGGTTGATATAACAATACCCGTGCCATGACGATAGCCATCTCCATGTTAAGTGATTGTTTTACAAATAGCTCATAGTTGCAAGGTTTGTAAAAGAAACCAGATAGCCATGTCTCATTCCAGATGCGACTGTACATTAGAGCATAAATAGTTAGATACTCTATTGTTATATAGAAGTACATTGCTAGATGTACAAACAAAAGCTTCCAAACTCATATGTGATATAATTAATCTTTGGTTAAGGAATGTTCCTTCGCTTAAAGCCTTATATTCAAACAAAAATATTCAAGTCAAAACTTCCTTCTAGGATTGATTCGATGTTTCCATGTAAAAAAGTCATGATTATTTGAAGAAAATGGTGATTATGTATTAGAACCAGTATGTAGTTCTCAATTATGAATACTAATTCAATGAAATACCATACCCTAGATGGATCAAGCTGTATTTATAACATTCACAATATATAGCCCTTAATTTATAAATGCAACCCAATCCAACCTACTATATATTCATTGGGTGTGGTAGTTTCTTCAACCCAACTTTATTTTAATCTCTGACCCAATCTTTATTTTAAATTTGTTTCATTTAATAACATTATCTTGACATACTAATAATCCTGTAAGCCCAAAAAACTATTACAATATTGACAGAAATACTCATCCTCAGTTTGGATTGTGACCAAGGTTGATTGGGTGAAAGCACATGTGATTAACTGAAAACATTTAAAGCGGCATTCCAATGTATTTTGAAATGAATGTTAGTGAAATATGATCACCTCAATGTATTTTCTAACGAAACTATTGTAAAACATAAGATGTATTGGATCAATTCTGTAGTATTTGTAATGTACTATGATGTTAAAATCAAAAAATTTGTATTGACTTTCTACGAATTTATTTTGAATTTTTTAGCATATTTTTCTTTAAGCATTGGAGTTTTACAACCAATCCAACCTTGTTTAATCCAACCTAACTCATACTTCTACCAAACCAACCTCATCTGAGGTTGGGTATGAGTTGATTTAGCTTTGATTTAAACATATTTGATCGAGTAAAGTATTTGGTTCAACACGACCTAACACGACCTTTGTGAGCTCTATTTGTTCACTCAAGGCAAATCTTTAACAAACACTATACAGTGTCATTCAGATTTAATCGTAATAAAACACACACGCGCGAACACAGTTTGGTAGGTAATGATGAAAGATGCTAAATTGAAAAGGACAAACTATAATGTTATGTTATGTGCTTTACTTAAAGTATGCAACATGGGGATCAGTGCTAAAAGCTCAAATAAACTACAGAATAAACATATTTGATTAGAACCATCAAATAGAAGATATACGATTTGTTTCCTAAATTAGATTTGATGTTACAAAAATCCATAAAAATTTAGAGTCAGATTGGTCCATTGTTTTGAGCATGTTTCAGATTCAAGTTAGTCAAAACACTGAAAGCATGTGTGGTTTATAGAGATTCAAATTCTACGTTATAAAATACTTAGCTGTCAAGAAGTTTAATACATGCAAACCCAATACACTCCCTCCCTCCCTCCCTCCCTCATAGTTATGTTTAGTATTTATCATTCTTCAAAATTATGCTTTTTGTGTACTGGTGAGGATTATTTAAATTTTATATTTATTCTATTATTGTTATGATTGTTTTATCCTTACAAAATATTCAATTTAGATTTAAGTTCTGAAATCTGAAAATTTAAATGCAAGTTACGGTCACAAGTTTGTGGAAATGTCAGAATCAAGTTTGATCTGGATGATATATTGATAATTTATTTGTGATGACAAAAATAATTCATGTTATAACGGTGATTAATTCATGCAACTCTTGTTTTAGTTATTATCATTTCTCGTTTAACTATCATAGTTATATTTTTTAACTATTTAAATGTTCTAATTAAGTGTTAATTGGAGTACTTGTTAACACAATCATCTCCACTCCGCTTGTTTGGACATTGTAAATGAACTACTTTTTCCAAGCAGTCCTTTCAATTATGCACACTTTTTTTCATGTTGTTGGACTCATTGTTGATTTCTATTATTTGTTCATAAGAAACAAGCAGCTACTTTCTTATATGAAATAATCTAAGGTAATATCGAGTTTATGTATGCAAACATTTAAATAAGAATTATACTATTAATGTTTAAATATAACAAATACAAATTTTATTCATCTACATAAGCAGTGTTTTTACTAAACAATTCTTGCCCTGTTTTTAGAGAATATAAACCAACCATTTGCACCTACATCCTTTCATTTGCACCTGGTTATCTTCAAGACCATGGTACCCTTACATCTTAGAACTTATAAAATATGATGATTGTTTTGCATTAAAATGTTAAACTGCACAACAATTTAATTATCAATCCTTAAAAGATAAAGAGCTATGTACAAGTACCTTGAATACTTGTTTGTCTATCAATATTCTCATTTAACTAATTTTAGACCTGTCAAAATATGACCCAACCCATTAACCCAACCCATCTACCCTACTTATAAATGGGTTGGGTCAACCCATTTATGGATATTATTAAATGAATTATGGATTGGGTTGACCCATTTTTAAAAGGGTTATAAATGGGTAACTCATTTACCCATTTATTAAAAACATTAAATTTTAATATAAATTTGAAAAATAAGAATTTTGAACATACATTGTAGTTTTTCATGGAGACTGATGGTTGTACTTAGAAAATAACAGGCTACCGCATCCCCATATTTGACTTCCGCCTAGTGCAGAAGCCGCTTTTTTTTGTTCAGGCTGCAATAACTCCGTCGTTCTAACTCGGAATCAGGCGAGACTTCGACCGATGAACTCCCACCTAAATTACGAACAGTATGGAACACTCGGATACTTTATCGTGTGAACGCACACTGTAGTTCTCCAAGGGGACTGACAGTTGTACTTAGAAAATAATAGGCTACCACATCTCCATATTTGAACTCCGTCTAGTGCAGAAGCCGCTATTTTTTTGTTCGAACTGCAATAACTCCTTCGTTCTAAATTGGAATCAGGTGGGATTTCGACCGATTAACTCCCACCTAAATTACGGACAGTATGGAACACTCGGATACTTCACCATGTGAACGCACGCTGTAGTTTTACAAAGGGACTGACAGTTGTACTTAGAAAATAACAGGCTACCACATCCTCATATTTGAACTCCGCCTAGTGCAGAAGCCGCTATTTTTTTTGTTCGGACTGCAATAACTCCGTCGTTCTAACTCGGAATAAGGCGAGACTTCGATCGATGAACTCCCACCTAAATTACGGACAGTATGGAACACTCGGATACTTTATCGTGTGAACGCACACTGTAGTTCTTCAAGGGGACTGACAGTTGTACTTAGAAAATAATAGGCTACCACATCTCCATATTTTAACTCCGCCTAGTGCAGAAGCCGCTATTTATTTTGTTCGGACTGCAACAACTTCTTCGTTCTAACTCGGAATCAGGCGGGATTTCGACCGATTAACTCCCACCTAAATTATGGACAGTATGAAACACTCGGATACTTCATCGTGTGAACGCACACTGTAGTTCTCCAAGGGGACTGACAGTTATACTTAGAAAATAACAGGCTACCACATCCCCATATTTGAACTCCGCCTAGTGCAGAAGCCGCTATTTTTTTTGTTCGAACTGCAATAACTCCTTCATTCTAACTCAGAATCAGGCGAGACTTCGACCGATTAACTCCCACCTAAATTACGGACAGTATGCAACACTCTGATACTTCATCGTGTGAACGCACACTGTAGTTCTCCCAAGGGAACTGACAATTGTACTTGGAAAATAACAGGCTACCACATCCACATATTTGAACTCCGCCTAGTGCAGAAGCCGCTATTTTTTTGTTCCGACTGCAATAACTCCTTCGTTCTAACTCAGAATCAGACGGGACTTCGACTGATTAACTCCCACCTAAATTACGGACATTATGGAACACTCGAATACTTTATCGTGTGAACGCACACTGCAGTTCTCCAAGGGGACTGACAGTTGTACTTAGAAAATAATAAACTATCGCATCCCCATATTTGAATTTTGATAAAAATTAGAATTTTGAATTTTTATCGGAACTCAAAACATAAAAACTAGAATTAGAATTATTTTATATTTATTTGTTTTTTATTAGTCAAATTAAATTTAAATCTTTAAATGGGTAACCCGCTTATTAAGTGGGTTGAGTTATAAATGAGTAAAAAAGAATGGGTCATAAATGGATTGGGTCAAATTCGACCCAACCCATTTTAATCCAACCCAACCCGTTTGACAGGCCTAACTAATTTTATATACAGCTAGCTATGCTACATGACAAGAAAACAACAAACTAAAAATTTCCTTTACCAAATAGTGATTAGGCTAACTATATTACATGGAACAAAATGTAGACTTCTAAAAAGTACCAAAAAATAAGAAGAAAAAGAAACAAAAAACGTCAAGGGAATATTATAATTACTAGATCGTATGAGAGTGACTGAGAAAAACTCGAAGTTTTGCCTATAAATGAGAAAAAAAAAGTGTATTTAAATGATATAAACACATATAAGACAGAGCAATGCATTTGTAAGAGGAGAAGATAATAAATATAAGGAAAAAAACAAAAAACAAAAAAGACTTAAATTAATAATTTACAAAAGTATTTTGAAAAAATCTAAGAAAAACAAATTTAAGTAAACATGTGAGTCGAGATAAAAACCAGTGGAAAACAAGAATTCATATGATAGACGGTCATTTGGGAAAGGGACGAGGAAAATTATGACGATGACAATACACTAATAGCTTCTTAAACATTGTTATCAAAAATCTTAAAATCTTACGATTTAAATCTCCTTTCAAATTTGATCTCTCCTTTTATGATTCGATTCATATTCTGATTCAAACTTAGTTAAAATCGCAATTTAAAACATCATTCAATACATACTAATATATTTAATATACTTATTTGAATTCACAATTCCAATTCTAATGCTTTTAAAACAAAATAAAAATGGAATAAGAGAGAAAATTAAGTTTTAGGTTTAAATGTAGAAGTTCGAACAACAAAATCAATTTCAAAGTGTGCACATATTAAAATACGAATCTTTTGAATCTAAGATTTACGATCTAAACCTTGTTTAGATTTAAATTTTTAATTTTATGATTTACGATTTAAATCCTATTTTGAAAACCTAATTCTTAAATATGTGACGGCCTTTAGACATGTAAGTAGCTAATGTACTAACCTCATACCTTAAGTATATGAGAGTTTGGATTTTCTGTTAGGTTAAAATGAAAAAAAAATGATTTGATATGATAAGAATGACCAAATTTCATCAAGATACGTCATGAAAGTTTTAAAAGCGGTAAAAAGGAATATTATTCACTCAATAAGGAGCATTCGGGCAATATCAACCAACAAATGATTCAAGCCACTAAATTTTCAGGTATTTTGTTGCTAATGAAAAAAGTATTATTAGTAGGAGACCCTGTAGATAATCATCACTTACGAGAAAGATGATGTCGAACATTTCAAGTGGACATTCAATTGCCTGGCATTGGATGTTTCGCATGCACAGAAACATATTCATGAACTTTTATGATGTTTTGAAAGAAAAGGGTTTGGGGGAGAGAGTATATATGTTTTTTAAGGATTCTAGGATACACTACATCTTACAACAATATTGATAATCGCTTTCAACTTCTATACAATTTCAAAATGGTAAAGGTAGTTTAACAAGTTGTTAGTCCAATAGGTATGAAGATAAACCAACCAACAAATCAAGATGTTGTACAAAAGGGTCTCTTGTGAAGATGTACTTATTTCAACTTTGCATGCTTGATTAGAGTATTTTATGTATTATTTAGTATAATACTAAAACAATATTGCCATTATTATTTGACATCATATGATAGAATTGTCTTGACATAAAACGTAACACATTTTTGTTGGATACCTTCATTGAAACATATAAAACAAATACGTGGGAGAAAAAATAATGTGAACACAATACAACCATTGCATGTGATTTTGATGTGATTCAAATTTGTATATGTCAGATGAGAAGATACAACTAATGATTGACGAGTATCCGTCGAAGAAGTTGCAAGGGCTAAAAACCACTCGCAATGCCACGAGGAGGTACAATGTAATACATTTATCCATTAATGCTTGTATATTATGATTACGTTTGAAGCACTTTCTTGCCAAGTAATGTTAAATTTTGTATCTGGCCATATTAAATGTAATTTCTCCAAAATCATGATTAAAGCCTACCACAAATTAGTATAAGTCATTTTGATGTAAATGTGTAATTTCATGTTAGCATTTTTCATGAATACTCTATTTAACTACAATATCACATGAATTCCCCAACCAAAGAATTGCAATTTTTATCTTGTGATGGTTTATCGTATTATTTTTATAAAATAATGTTATTTGCATATCCGAACATGCCTGCCTCATATCGAGGACAAAGATATCATTTGTGTGATTAAAATGGATATGAAATACTACAAGGAAGACCTATTCAGTTATGAACACTCTTTGTGTCAGTACATTATTTTTGCCGCCACTGAGTTTTGAAGGCACGATTTTTCATTTGAAGTTAATGTCAATTTTTTCACTTTCTAGACAACAACCTCCAACTGTACATTGCACAATACACTACTTCATTCAGCAAGAATACGCTTTGGATATCCTATTTGCTCAATATTCATCTAAGGATATGATATTTCAATCCACGTCAGAGTTAAGTCATGACTAAAAAATCATACAAGTGAATTACAAGTCGTCAACAACAACAACTAAGCCATTATTTCCAAACAAATTGGGGTCGGCTGGAGATGGAACCCAAAACTAAATAACAAAGTCAATTTAAAAGTCAAGTGAATTACATGTCATGACTAAAAAATCATACAAGTGAATTTTAGTCAAACAACTCAAATGTGGCATGTCAAAGATCAAATAGCGACAGAATGTGGAGTGAGTACTCAATAACTCATTCTTGGTATATCAGTGAGTTTTATTTTTTAGGTCTCATGCTCCTTTATTCTTATACATTTTTTACCATCATGCAACACGATTTAAACTAGATGTAGACTTTTGAGGATGACCAAAGAAGATAATACAGTTAGTAGTAACTTGGTCTAAAGTTAGTTGTGAATCTTGTGATAGGTTGGTATCTTAAGAGTTGGAATACGACATTAAATTATCAAAGGGTATCCTTTAAACAATCTCTGAAATCCAATAACTATCAATTTCTAGTTACCATGGCAATAATTTTCGTTCATGAAAACTAGTGCAATAATAAATACCTTAAGCGTCTTCTTGAGATCTTTTCCTGAGGCAACACGTTTCAAAGCAGCATATATTTCATAGAGTAGTATATGCCATGCCTTTAATATTTATTTTTTCTTTTGCTACTTTTGCGGTACACATTTCAACTGCAAAATGTTCTATTTCATGTTTTGCTCGCATATGAATTGATCTTTTTCTCCTTTATATTGTGTAATCTCTATGTTGTTGCTGTACCCACTAGCCAAAATTGTTGTGCTTGATTAATTTTCAAACTTGTATCTACAACGAAAGAATGGTGGAGAAGCGTTTTTTTTTTCCTTTTTCGTTATTCAGACTATAAGTATATATATTATGCATCTCTATTAAACAATTTACATGATTGTTGGTGTTCTTTTTAACATTGGTCGTTATATATGCCTAGAGGTTGGACTCAAATACCCAATACCTCTATCCACTAAAACTATTTGTCTTACCATTGTTACCAATGGTCATGGGTTGTTAGTGTCTACTTTGATATAAATCTACTTATCCTTTTTTGCTATAATTATTTGTTTATAATTAATTTAAAACAATCATTATTAAATGTATGATTCACGTTGAAACAGATATTAAATGGCCATAATTTTTTAGTTATTTTTTTGAAAATAAAAAAGACAATGGCTTTTTTAAACAAGTCATTTGAAAAACACAACTTCAAATAATAATAAAAAACTCAAACCAAACATGTTTCTATTTTTCATTTTGAAAAATGAATTCTCAAAACAACTAAATTCAGAAGCATTTCTGAGAATTATAAAACACCTCAAAATAGAATATCGAAAATGGAGGTGAAAAATCAAATTGCAAAACTCAGATCGCAAACCAAACGCCTTTTTTTCACCACCTTTGTTAACTATGTTCAAATGGAACTCATATTTGCATGCAATACACGCCTTTGCGGTCACTCTTAAATTTGGAAAATGAGAGATGTAAAAGAGAGAGAATTGTAAAAAAGAGTGATGTATAAAAAAGTTTCCAAATGGAGGGATGTAAAACAAATAAGTCTTAAAAAGAGGGACGTGTCCCTAATTTCCACTTAACTTTAATCATGTCAATCAATATTCACGCTATAAATATTTACAATAACCATTCCTAGTTTTGTTTTATGGAGTGCATGAAATTCTATTTATGAGATGCTAAAATTAGTCATTGATGTCTTAACTCCTATGTGATGTCATAGTGTTGAGACCTATACTTCAGTAGCGATTTCACCGGCTTTTCACAAATAACTAGTTGCATGCTTGGAACATGACTTTGATATCAATGAGTGACTGCTATATGAACATATGTAACAGTGTGCATCATCTATTTCTAGCTGGTATAATTTCTGAACAATCTCAGAATTATTGGGTAAATAGGTTGAGGTTTGCGTCAACAGTAAATCATCATTCTTGGTTATATATATCTAAAAAGAAATTCCATAGGGAAAATGCCATACTTGAAAGTTGACAAAGTTAAGAATGATCAAATAGATAACCTCTTAGCTTGCTTATCCTCAAGATCTCTGGTTCTGTATATCACTTTCACCCCCTATCAATCACGACCAATGTATTAAATTCCATAATGATAGAACCCAAAAAAATAACAATGCAAACAACTGATAACAGAAAGACTAATTACTTACATAAGATCAAAGGAAAGGGTGAATCCTTACCTGAATAGATTCTAAAACTGCTGAAACATCACGATTTGCTGCCTTTCCTTCTACAAATAATAAAAAGGTTGTCACCCCAATAACCTTGTGGTAGTAAAGCCAGGGCAGAATTTGTTCTAAACCAGCTGAAGTGCTTGAAGTGATACACATCTGCATATTCCAACAGCGTCATTGTACTTGTTTTAATTTGAGAATACAGTCACGATTAATGGGTTAATTGCTATATTTGATCAAGTATGCCTAGATAACGTATCACATCACAAAGTAAACCCAAAAAAATAGTCTATTTCCCGTGCAGTTAAAGCCCCGCTAAAGCCCCACAAAATCTCCACTATGCTATTTCAACTTAGCGCTATTGAACAGTAGATCCGCCTTAAGTCTTGTTATTTTTCGCTATACCCGCTAAAACAAGGTTTTTTTGCATCCGTTTTAGCAACATTAATATACAAAGGTTGATTTGACTAGTTCACTTATAAACCAAATCAACAAAGTTAGGATAAAAACCTAAATTCAAAGCATAAGTGCTCAATTTAAGTTAGAAATCTATTGTAGTCACCAAACCTAGTCTGCATAAATCATGTTGTTCTTCGATTTTGTTATATAAAATTAAAAAATATTTATTTTTCATACACAAATGATGTGAGAGTGAAAATAAAATAACTTTAAATATTTGATTTTATATTCAATGAAGCTTTTTGCACCTCCGCTATTTTCCATTATATCTCCGCTTTATCCCAGCCCGCTATAATATTTTGCACGTCCACCGTTATAGAACCGCTAAGTGCTTTAACTGCACAATCTCTTTCCAATAAAAAAGCAAGTGAACCCTAAATAAATTCATATTTTTCTAAAGAAACTTCAAAGTTAATTAATTATTAACATTTACCCTGTAATACATGTCCAAACAACTATCTTGCAAAATTATCTTCAACAAAATAGTATTCATCGTAGACATGCAACAAACACAAAATAAACTAGACTGACTAGCAGTGGCGGATGTGTGAATTTTCTATAACAAAAGGAAAAACTAAATAGAGATATTCTACTAAAATATTTTATGTACTTCCAAATTACATTTTGACTCACATGGTCATGTATCATTTTGAACATGTTTATATTTCTTAAAGACCAAATCCCAGACACTGTAATGTTGAATAATATCTCATCTTCTTGATTATTATTTTTTTCTTTTTCTTTTTTTGTTAGCTATTTTAACAGGAAAACGTAAAGCATATAATTGATGATCAGGGTGGAAGGTTACAAATAGAATTCTGAACATATTACAACTGTACTTTTTTTCTCTCATATATTATAACACTTTTACTAAAATAAAGGCAAAGAAGTGGATACTAATCATACTATTGTTAATAAAAGTCAAATAAAAAGTATTAAAATATAATATACATGGAGTTAACTGGGAAAAAAACCAAGGTTTGAGAGCACAGTTTTGACATCGGTTTCGATCTTTCGAAATTTTAAAAATTTCAGTCAATTATGTTAATCCCGGAAGTTTCGGTAATGTTTCAATTCTGGTGAATATTAAAAATTTCAGTTAATTACGTTAATCCCGGAAGTTTCGGTAATGTTTCAATTTTGGTGAATATTAAATAGAAATATGATAGTAAACTCATTCTATATTTTCTAACAAAATTCAATAACTGCAGAGTGGGTATTAGTTGATAAATGACATGAGTATGTGATGAGCACGTAAAATAGGTATGTAATATAGGACATGGGTAGGACATGGGTAGACATGGGTAGATATGTAAAACACCTTTCTTTCGTTTTTCCTCTTTATCCTGATTTATCATTTTCCTTTATTTCTACTTTCTTCTTATTACTTCTACAACTCATAATAGCAATAGAAGATAAAAACAATAGAAAACTTGGAATCCCTGCAAATTAGGACTGTCTACAGAGCTCGCTTGCAAACCCATGAAAAGCTAGGGTTGTAATTTTTGAGTTCCATGCGTTCGAAAATCACAAAATAGAGCTCGTCTCTAGCATAAAAGGACTTGAAGATGATCAAAACAAAGCTATTGCAATCACAGGTTTGTAAAAAAGAGGGTATGAAATTTAACATGTAATTCAACTTTCCTCCAAAACCAGGTTTAGAGCTTAGTTTCGTCTCGGTTCTGGCCGGAACTGATTCGGAATGGCCAGAATCTCAGGGTTTCGATGGAAACCTTGAACCTTGGTAGTATTTATGCCAATGCACATAGTACTTAAAAAATAATTTTCTTAAAAATATGAAGTTTAACTATGTCAATACACTAACAATTTTGTAGCATTCGTAAAGTTACACATACTACTTTAAAAAAATATTTTGCCACCTTACCCATACACTTGAGAATTAAGAGTCCATACTTCATTGAACCAATGAATTGGTCGTGACTACTCAAAAGGTCTACAATATGGAAATTGGAAAAATGTTTTCAAACTTGCAATGATAAAAAAAAGATATGCAAAAACAAGAGGTAAGTAAAGATTGCAAAAAAAAAACTTATCTTCTCTATATCATCCAGTACCTCATGTATATCAACATCGTTACATCTTTGAACTAGGGGTGAGTATTTATTGGTTCAAACCGAACAAACCAAATAAGTTCGGTCGGTTGAGTTGGTTTTTATTTTCATAATTATTTGTTTTTTTGTCGGTTTCGGTTTTCGATATTTCAAAACCAACCCAACATTAAACCAAATATCAAATTTCAATTATTTATAAGAAACATGATTTTCTATAAAAATATTATTTTTATATTATTATTTTAACAATATTATTTTCCTTATAATTTATGTTAATGGTTGCAGAAAAGAAGTACTTTGTTTCTTTAGCATCATTAAACCTTTAATAAATATGAACTCAATCAATTGTTTCATTCATATATTATGTTAGCAACTAGAAAACATAACTTATTTTAAGGAAAACCGATTAAATCAACTAACACAATCCGATAATTTTTTGGCTCGGTTGGTTTTGGTTTTGAGAAATATCGGTTCAATTTGGTTCGGTTCCTGTTTACAAACGGTTATTTTGGTTTTGATAATTTTAATCGATTCTAAACCGAATCAACCATTTGCTTACCGCCACTTTTAACAAGCCTTGAGTACCCAATGTTAGGTTTGTTAGGAGAAAGAGAACTTCTAAATGGGTAACGAACTTGACCAACAGCGAAAAGATGATATCAGGATCCATAGTGGATTGCCAACACTTCCCTCGCTATTGAAGATAACACTTCAAATCTTGCGAGTTGCCTTTCACTACTTGAAAACATCAAAATGTCTCCCCTCCACAATTTCACATGCTTATAACAAATATTTATCAAGCTTGTGTACAAACCAATGTTTGGTTTGTCTTTGGAGCAAGAGAACTTCTAAACGGTTAAAGAACTAGACCACCAGTGGAGAATAATGATCAGAAGCCACAGAGTCAACAAATCCCTCGCTATTGAAGACAACACTTTAAACCTTGAATTGTTTTTTTCCACTACTTGATGACATTAAAAAAAATTCCTTCACATTGTTACATTCTTATAACGAATATTTATTGATCTAGGTCTAGCACTTTATAATTTCCTTTTTATTTTAAAAAATAGGCTTCCAACGAATGGTAAACTTTTTGCAAAAAGACACGTTATCAATATTATTAACAAATTCATCATGTGAAATTGTGGATGTGTTTGTATATTTTGGGTCTTTCGTGGTTGCAATTTCAAATATTGCTCGTACATTGTTTCCAGTACATTTTCATTTTCTTACACATAATAGAACTTTCTTCGTCGTTATGACCAAATAATGCTTCAACATATAACCTAAATCGCTTTCTTTTTGTTGTGGAGAAAGCAAAAATAACATTCATTTATTGCATTAAAGTTTGTCCAATATTTATTATATTTCCTTTTCATATAACCAGCCATTGTACTTAACGTATTATCCATACTTCATTTAACAATTGATGAAACATATTTCATCAACCAATAAATTTGAAGTAACATACAAAAGAGCTAGAAAATTGTAAAGTGGTATCATAAAAGATTTCTGAGACTTCAATAAAAATACGAGCTTTCTCCCAGTCATGTGATATAGGAGCGACTCTACTCTGAATCGATGTGAACTTCCAAAAATATCTTGTATCTACTTCAAGTAATTTCTTGAAATTTAGCTAAAATTTTATTCCGATCTTTTTCCTCAGTGTGTGTCTTTGACGAACTAATTTCAAGCATATATAGAGAACCAAAAGATGAGAGTAGTTACATACGTGTATTTCCGTTATTTGACTTATTTGACAAGAGTGACTTATTTGACTTATTTGTTTAAACAAGAGTGACTTATTTGACTTATTTTTGGTTATTTAAATATGTGTATTCCCGTTATTTGTTTAAAGAAAGATGAGAGCGACTTTTTTAAACAAAGATAAGTGCACTCATTATGACCGTTATTTGTTTAAACAAAGATGAGAGCGACTTATTTTTATAACAAGTGTGACTTATTTGACTTATTTGTTTAAATACGTGCATTCCCATTATTGTTGTTGTATAAGTTTTGGCGAGAACTGAAATGAAACTGAGCTTTACATCCGATTTTGGGCTAAAAATTGAACTACATTTTAAATTTCATTCACATTCCCTATTTTACATACCTAGATTGCAACAAGTTTTGCTTTGGTCATCTTCAAGTCTTCTTATGCTTGAGACGGGCTCTAGTTTGTAATTTTCGAATGCAAGATACTAACAAACTACAACCCTAGCTTTTCATAGGTTTGTAGCGAGCTTTGTAGACAATTCTGATTTGTAGAGATCCTTCATTATACTGTTTTGATTTTCTATTGCTTTTATGAGCTAGAGAAGTAGAAATGATAAAGAAAAGAAAAATGATAGAGCATAGCACATGGCTACCCATGTCTTGTATCACATACCCATGTCCTTTATCAACTAATAACTACTCTACAGTCTCTATTTGTATTTGTTCTTTTACTTTTCTTTGATATGCAATACATAAAGATAAACAAGGGATTGTTGACCTTAATTAATTACTGAATTTAGTTAGAAAACTTTAAATGATTTTATTATCATATTTTTATCTTATATCCACCGAAATCGAAACATATACCGAAATTAGCGAATTTTTTTTTAATTTTGAAGGAATGAAACTGGTATTGAAATCGAGTTCTCGAACCTTTGGTTATTAACATCCTTTTTCTATGTTATTGCCACTTAATGTAGTATAAAAAGATGTTGCCTCTGCATGTTTTCCTTTGTATGCTCTGCTGCTATTATCACTTAGTCTTAAAGTTTGAATATATTGCAGATGAACTCAGTCTTAAAGTTTAAACATTCAACAATTATTTTTTGTAAATGCATGGCTTCAATCATTCTTAACATTTAAACTACATTTGCATGTGCTCGATTTTGGTCACTTGGATTCTTAATTGAGTTGATAAGAAATGAAGTTTTCTGTTCCGTAACCCTATGTCTTCCTAAAGCCTGTCCACTTTTTACAAATATATTTCCTTTAATTCTTCTTTGTAAGTATTTTGAAAACAAGTTTTGTTTTATTTTGCTTTACGATGGGTTAGTTGCAATGGCGCAGCCAGAAATTTGAGTTGGCAAAGTCACAATTTGAACAAAGTTTAGAGCTTTAAGGGTAGATTGGGCAGTAACATTCAAAATTCCATTCACCGGTTTTCAAAGTTACAGGTGTTATTTGTCAACGATCTCCAGCTCAAGTAATAAGAGGTATGACACTTTAGAGAGAAATTCTAGAGGTCATGAGTTCAATCCCCTAAGACATCATAATGAACGTTCTGCTTGAAAAAAATATTGCTCTTATTCTAAAAAAATACAAAATCAAAAACTTACAAGTGTTGTTTAAACAAATAAGTCAATAACCTTGAAGCAACTTATACAACAATAGTTTAAAATCATTTGAAAATATGTTATTAGAGTGAATACACGTATTTTACAGGTGTGCACATACCAACGTGCATAGTCAAACATTTAGTAATAATGTAAACCAATGGGAAGAGAACACTACGATGAGAATCATAATCGAAAAATTATTGACATCAGAAGACCCGATAACTTGTACGTGTAGAAGAAGTTATATGTTCAATATTATGGGTGTTGTCGGACATAACAAAACAATATATGTTTATGAGAAGCGAAAAAATATATCAAGACATGTGGTCTAAAATTCATTTGAATTGAATGCTCTTATACTTCGAACATATCCAATATGCGAATATGTAACACACATTTAATCCAAATCATGTAAAAACTTGGCATTGTCAAGTGATCACACTCGCTCTAATGTGGCTCCACCACTAGTTAGTTAGAAGCTGATTGGTTCATTTTCTAATCAAGTGCATAATACATTTGTTTCAAAATATGTTTTTTGCGTTCCAACGTGTTAAGTTGTTTAGTTTATTATTATGATAAGTATTTGATATTTAATGCTGCAAAATGGTTTTTGATGGGGTTACGCTAGCATGAGTTATCTTTTAATCAACATTGTAAAAAAACACTAGACGAACACCGGATGGTATGTTTAGACTAGAGATTAATTGTTCAAACAAAGGTCAATCAAAAATTAATCGAACCTAAATGTTTTTGAGAAATTCATGTATTTTTCAACAAATTTTTAGGTACTTTATGCATATTAAAAGTTGAAATTCAATTCACAAAATCTAACGGCACTGGCGAAGATAATATTCTATTGTCGATTGAAAATTCATATTATTTATTGATTTAGCATATATTCATCCATATATGTGAAGCATAACTATGTATTCTGAAGATAGTCGTCTAGATGCTTTGGTGAAGCGGTAATCCTCACCTAACACCTAGGCGGTCGTCTAAACGGTAAGTCTCACCTAGCACTTATGAGGGGCTTAGGTAGATACCTAGAAGGACTTAAAATAATGCTTTTAATGCAAAGTTTGTGTTAACCTGATTTTGGATAGGTTAATGTTGCTATACAACAAGACAAAATAACATGAAATGTTTTTATTCCAAACATATACGACATTGCTGATGTATTGAAGCTTTTAGAAAAAAACATTTCTATGTTGTACTGAAACATTTCAAGTGATCCTAGGTTTGTTTCAAAGACTTCAGATCGTTGTGGGGCTAAACTTAATAATTGGAAGAGACGACTGTTTTTCACAAATTTTTAGATGTATGGTTTGATAAAATCAGCTTTGATCGAATGATCTTAAAATATTAAAAAAAAACCTAAAATCTTGCATGTAGTCATTTGGTTTGGTAAATGAAGACCTAAATTCTTTAACATGGATGAAATATGTGTATTAAATCATCATGGTTGATGATGATAATCTAATCTATTGACATGATCCAACTTCGATTTTCTTTGAAATAGGTGATACTTTGGTTTTCTGCATGCTGTCATATGAATGATACATCTTTTTTTTATTCTTTCTGAAAATAGATGAAACATATTTTTTAAAATAAACCAATATACAATTTGCCACAATCCAATAATGATCAGATCATATCAAATTTAAAAAACAAGAGGATTAGAACCAAATCGGATGGGGAACAAAATCTACTTAAAAATCTGATCAATTTTATCGTTGATTTTGATGTGTCATGCAGGTCTGGGTAATATCCAGTACCAAACTACTAACATGAAAGGAACATAGAATACCGAAAAATATCTCTAATTTCCAAATTCAAAAAAAAAAATTGAACAAAAGTTGGTACAATGAAAAGAATAAGTGTTAAAAGAAATTGCGAGGGTTATACGGTAAATAAATCGAATTAAATTGAAAATGTGCTTGTCAAATTTAATCGTCTAAAAGAAAGATGTCAAAAACCCAATGGACTCAAGTATTGCAGACTACAAGCAAAATATTGACAACTCAAGTATGCTAACAAATTGAAAGTATGATGTATGTTATGCATTATACTAGACCTGATATAGCATCTGCGGTGTGCGAACTTGCTAGGTATACTACAATCATGGAATAGAACAGCACAAAGCAACTGAAAGTGAGTTTGGTTATCTTTAAAATCACAAACTTTTCTGTAACGGGTTCCAGAACGTATTGGGAAGATATACATACGCAAGTTGGATGACTATCACTGGTGAAAACAAATCAACTTCAGGTAGATTTATATTGGGTAAAGGTATTGTTTCGCAGGCATCAAAGAAACCAAACATACAACTCCAGCATGAATAAAATGTATAGCTATGTGACTGTGGACAAATAAGCAAAATAATTATGAAGTTGTCAAACCCAAACCCCCCCCCCCCCCCCCCGTTTTCTGTCTGCAGTATGAGTCATGGCAGTCAAGAAAAGGAATTATGTTTGGAGCATATAGTAACAGCAATTTATACAATAGATAATCTATACATATTAGCCTTAAGGATGAGTGTGTAAGACAATTAGTTGTAATAGTATTATAATTGTAGCATAAGTTTTCAATTACAGATTAAACAATGTTCAAGTGATCCACGTATAAAAATGTTATCGAAATGGTTTAGTTGCACCAATGGTCGATCTGAGCATTGTCCATTGTTGCAAATCACCACAAAAATAAGCTGCTAAATTTTACACACAAAAGGGTTCATTTTAAAAATCTACAGATCATTTTCAAAAAAAAAAAAAAAAAATCTACAGATCCAAACCCAAACCTCACCTTAGGCTTCAGATCCTTATCCAGATTATAATCCAAGCCTCTAACAGAAGACGAACCGCCGCCAACACCACCGCTTCGTCCAAGAATTTCAAGGCAATCATTCGAACTACTCGATCTAGAAACCGAACTCGATTTGGAAGATACAGGACTAGCATCCTCCATTCCCGGAAATCTTTGAGAATCTACAGGCCATCTGGATTGAGGATCGTCAATTAGTCCGCCTCGCCATTGGAGAATAAAAGCGAATAGAGCTAAAGTCAGTGGCAATACTGTTAATATGAGGAGGAGGCGGGAGGTGGATGTGGGGGATGACGACGTGACAGGGCGGATTGAGGTGGTTAGCGCTGGCATCAATAACTAATTTTACCTGAATCGGGATTTATTTGGGAAAAAAAAAAGAATGGAGGGGTTACGGGAAAAGGGGAAGTTTTAAGCAATATGCATTAATTATCTAGATACATAAAACATTAGCTAGATATAGCGGCAGATTGTTAATAGTATAACCAAACACGTGGAAAAACCGGACCATTCAATCATGTAGTTTTCAAAAGTAAATCTGGAAAACATAATAAATTAACATCAAATACAGTATTTATAGACGACGTTTGCTGGTGATATACAGAAGTATACGGCTACAGTATTTACAAAGAAAGAGTTGCACAAGTAGTATCAAACAGACAAAAAGATTATGTAAACTCAAGTTAATCAGTATTGAATAGATCAGCAATAAAATTATGATATAATGAAAGCAGACTTACAAAGCTTTTCAAGCAATGAAGTTGACTTTTACACCCTGTTTGCGCCAAAAATGGTCACAAACCCCAAGTATTGTGAAAGCACTAGTGTATGAATACAAATCAGCAATATTCAAACACAAATCTCAAATCTAAGCAAGCAACAAACGGCAATCCAGAAATAAAGAACAGTGACACACAATTTATAGTGGTTCGGCTATCTCCGGCCTACGTCCACTTCAAAGTTTTATCTTTTTATTGATTACTCTTGCTGGTTACAGGTAATTACAGCAGTTACAATGAAGAATTTCGAGTATAATGATTGTATTGAAGCGTAGAATTGAATCCGGCAGAGTCTGGACGTTGAATGGCCAAAAGATCTCCTTTCTGTAGGCTTCAGGGGGCTATTTATAGGCGTAGGAGGCTGAGATCGCGCTCAAACTTGGGGAGACTTCTTCTGACACGTGAGTGGACCCACGCGACCGACCCCACCAAGTTTCGACTCGATCTATGATCGATTCGAAACTATTTTGTATCGATCAGAAAATGCTCCAATCGAGCTGAAACTTGGCAGAGACAATCTTTACCTCATGCGTAAGCTCTTGTGAAAATTTCGTCGCATTTGGATCAACGGTTTGTGAGATATGTTCGATACGAAGTGACGTTCCTCGAAATACAGCTCTGTTCGAACCCAGGATTTCGCATCGATCATCTTCGTATCGATAAAGCACGTGGTTCTGTAGCGACGTGGCGCGCACCCCTCGCGCTGATCCACCTTTTACTCCGAGTCGACCGCGTCTCCTCTGAAACTCCGCCTTGCTCGTATTAGAGATGTTGCCCGAATCCATCGATGTCAGTTGGAATCGAGAACATCTGATGGATACGAAATCAAGGCTTCCCGATGGATTCGACCAAGCCCCCTTCCTCTATCGATACGAACTAAGGCTTATGGATACGATACTGACCGACTCGAAGTAGGGTGCACCGATGGATGCGAAGTGGAGTGGATTGATCGATGCGAACGTCATCGATTCGAACATATGGACACGAGAAAACCTGATGGATTCGAACTACGCAAACATGATGGATACGAATCTGATCGATTCGAACAGGTTGTTTCTGATGGATACGAACAGCACACTTTACCTAACTTGTATCGATCATATCTCACTCATACAAACTTCGATTAACCTGAAACTTGGAGCACTGGCTTTTATGGCTTTGCTTGTCATGTCTTGTCAGTTGTAGCCCGATCCGGACTCGGAGAAAATTCATCGATATCCATGGTTATCCTGCAATGCATAGTTGATATTCATGGCTAGTTATTATTGGTTTTCAGTCAGTTTTGGGTATCTCAGCTTTGCTAAAAGCTGGGATAACACTTTGCCCCCCAAAACATGCCTTTTGGTAAAAGGTGTGTTTTGATCAGTCTCAAATCGAATGCAGTGAGTTCATGTTTTATTCAGGGCTTATAGCATTTTCAATCAAGTCCATGGCTGTTCGAAGCCGAATCGTTATCAATTTCTTCCAGTGGAAGTTAAGAATGAAATTCTACGGTCTCTCCGTACTATTGATGGTCACTCTAGACCCTTGCCAAGCCCATTCCAGACTTAGCGATCGAATAGAAAGATCCTATTGCACTCCGGCGTTGCTTTCTATTCCTTGCACTCTGGCCCCAGTTAGGGCGTAAAGCGATGCCTTGGTCGTTCTGGACCGATCGTAGCCTCTTCGGGCTCCTGCTGGATCCCATCCTATCACTCTCTGATGAAGGGGAAACAGCGTTAAGTGAGTCAATCCTGTCGCTCTCCGGCGAAGCGACTCACTTCTTGCACTCCGGTTCAGTGTATCTGAACATTAAGCGATGTCATGGCCTAAATCGTGGGCCGATCATAGCCTCTCCGGGCTCTTATCGTATCCCGATCCAATCATTCTCCGGTGAATAGGAAACGACGTTAAGTGAGTTGATCCTGTCGCTCTCCGGCGAAGCAACCCACTTCTTGCACTCCGAACCCCGTCTCTCCGGGTAGGGTCATAAAGCGATCATTTTTATATTGGTATTTAATACTCATCCTTTAACTCTCCGGTCAAAGGTTTATTTCAAGGAATTCAAGTTTATTTATTAAATTCAGGTCCTAGATGTTCAATCTCATACATCAGGAAAAAACTAAACATTGCCTCTCCGGACAGACTGGTCTATCTCCATCTCAGAGCATGCCTAGGGATCTCTCTGGTTCCCGTACATGAGTAAGTGGAGTAGCCGTTTATTCTGAAAACAAATCTAATGAAATTATTCGACCGAAGTCTAAATCCTGAACTTGGCCATTGCCATCTTAATCAGTTGATGACGAGTCGCGATCCTGATCCATGATCGTTTCTGTTAAGTGGAGGCGGTAGTTGTTCAGGCCTTACCGCCGCTGCCCGTTCTCTGACATATTGTGGCAATCTACCATTCCTGGCATGTTCTTCCACCTCATCTTTTAGGTGGCGGCATTCGTCGGTTGCATGCCCATCCAGCTCATGGAATAGGCAATATTTTTCGGTTCTTCGCTCCCGCTCTGTGGGATCTCTCCTGGGTGGTTTTCGATAGGGGAGTTGCCCCCGAGTTTCAGTGTAAATTCGTTCCAGGCTTGCCACCAAATCTGTGTATTGCCTGAATCTGGGCTCTCGGAATTTCTTCCGTTTATCAAGACCATCATGTGCGTCATCCTGCTTTCTCTTTCCTTTGTCTACCCTGGGCTGTTCCCTGGCGGTTCCTTCGCCTTGTACAACGTTTATTTCCTGCCTCTCGGCTCGTGATTCTTCTAATCGAATGAATCTTTCAGCTTCATGGTAAAACTCTCCAAGATCTTGCGGTGGGTCTCTCGTTAAAGAGTCTTTGAATTCGGTGCCTTCTCCAACTCCTGCCACTGCCGCCATCAAAATCATCGATGAATCTGGGCGATCTACAGAAGCCACCGTTGCATTAAATCGTAATAGAAAGTCTTTTATGGACTCTCTGGTCCTTTGTTTTATCGATGCCAAAGTCATCACATTTTTGGGTCGCGTCACGTGGACCCTAAACTGTCTCATGAAGCAATCTACAAGCTCGCCCCATGTTCCGATCGATCCAGTTTCTAATTGCCTGAACCAAAGTGCAGCCAAGTCTGATAAAAATAAAGGGAAACATCGTGCCATCACTTCCTCGGATGCTCCCAGTACCTCCATGTGTCTAATGTATCTGGTAATATGCATGGTCGGATCCGACTTTCCGTCATACGGATCCAACGTTGGTAGTTTGAACTTTGGAGGGTTCCTTGCATTCCTGATATTCGGAGTGAACGGACTCCGACTGACTTCTTCCAACCCTCCGCTAGACAATCCTCCTCTCATGAGTCGTCGCACTAATCCAGCCATCTTTTCATCCTCATCCTGGGGTTGCCTCTTGGTCTTGAAGGGTATTCTGGTACGTATTCTTTGTGTGGCCCGTTAGCATCAGTGTTGGCTCCAGCTTGTTGAGCTCCATCTGTATGCCTTCTAGTATCGGATCCTGAGGGTCTGCCCCCAAGTCCTTGTTGACTGCCTTCTGGTTCTGCATTCTGTCCCCCGTTGGGTTCTGCAACCCTAGCTCCTTGTTCCACATTAACAGCCGTTGTAGCTGGTCCTAAGTTTTGTATTCCCGTAGCTCTCATCTGCTCAAAGAAATTCTGCAGCATCTCCTGTTGGCTCTTCATTATTCTTTCATGCATCAGATTGGTTATGGTCTCCATTTCGTCTCTAGCGATGTAGATCGAAGCTGGTTCTTCTCCAGCACCAGAGGATGCCTCTTGACTTCCTCCTTGTTGGCTTCTCTCAGCTTTTTGTCTCGTTTGTCGAGTCATTGTCGAGTCAATCTGAATCCTTCAAATCTAAACTTTTAATCTGGTGTAGCGGGTGCTAGTTTTTCTCAGTGAAAGCACCAAAGTCTTTGCGCCAAAAATGGTCACAAACCCCAAGTATTGTGAAAGCATCAGTGTATGAATACAAATCAGCAATATTCAAACACAAATCTCAGATCTAAGCAAGCAACAAACGGCAATCCAGAAATAAAGAACAGTGACACACAATTTATAGTGGTTCGGCTATCTCCGGCCTACGTCCACTTCAAAGTTTTATCTTTTTATTGATTACCCTTGCTGGTTACAGGTGATTACAGCAGTTACAATGAAGAATTTCGAGTATAATGATTGTATTGAAGCGTAGAATTGAATCCGGCAGAGTCTGGACGTTGAATGGCCAAAAGATCTCCTTTCTGTAGGCTTCAGGGGGCTATTTATAGGCGTAGGAGGCTGAGATCGCGCTCAAACTTGGGGAGACTTCTTCTGGCACGTGAGTGGACCCACGCGACCGACCCCACCAAGTTTCGACTCGATCTATGATCGGTTTGAAACTATTTCGTATCGATCAGAAAATGCTCCAATCGAGCTGAAACTTGGCAGAGACAATCTTTACCTCATGCGTAAGCTCCTGTGAAAATTTCGTCGCATTTGGATCAACGGTTTGTGAGATATGTTCGATACGAAGTGAAGTTCCTCGAAATACAGCTCTGTTCGAACCCAGGATTTCGCATCGATGATCTTCGTATCGATAAAGCACGTGGTTCTGTAGCGACGTGGCGCGCACCTCTCGCGCTGATCCACCTTTTACTCCGAGTCGATCGCGTCTCCCCTGAAACTCCGCCTTGCTCGTATTAGAGACGTTGCCCGAATCCATCGATGTCAGTTGGAATCGAGAACATCTGATGGATACGAAATCAAGGCTTCCCGATGGATTCGACCAAGCCCCCTTCATCTATCGATACGAACTAAGGCTTATGGATACGATACTGACCGACTCGAAGTAGGGTGCACCGATGGATGCGAAGTGGAGTGGATTGATCGATGCGAACGTCATCGATTCGAACATATGGACACGAGAAAACCTGATGGATTCGAACTACGCAAACATGATGGATACGAATCTGATCGATTCGAACAGGTTGTTTCTGATGGATACGAACAACACACTTTACCTAACTTGTATCGATCATATCTCACTCATACAAACTTCGATTAACCTGAAACTTGGAGCACTGGCTTTTATGGCTTTGCTTGTCATGTCTTGTCAGTTGTAGCCCGATCCGGACTCGGAGAAAATTCATCGATATCCATGGTTATCCTGCAATGCATAGTTGATATTCATGGCTAGTTATTATTGGTTTTCAGTCAGTTTTGGGTATCTCAGCTTTGCTAAAAGCTGGGATAACACACCCTATAAACAAAATACACAGCTCTTGAGGCCAATATGACTAGGTCTGTCAATGGTACGGGTTTCAATCCGAGCCCGGTCTGAATCCGTCCTATTTATGCGGTACGGGTTTTGCCTTTTACTACCCAAGCCCGATTCAGGACCGATCCGGTTCGGGTACGGTTTTATCAAAACCCGATCCGGTTAGAGCCCGATTCGACTATTAGTATTTTATCGTATCAAAACATGAGTGCGTATGTTATTTATTTACCATTTTGTTTGTTTACATGTAGATGTTTTTACATACTTTTGTTATGAGCTTGACTGCATAACCGTCCAATTTATATGTTAACATTGTTTGTATACAAATTTTACCAAAGTTGCAGTTTTAAAATATTGTTTTAACATGAATATTCTGAGTTGGGTATATAGTTATTACCCAGCGGGTATAAAAAGCCCGACGGGCCGGGCTTGGATATTGGGTTTAATATCCTGTAGGTTCGGTCCGGGTTCAGGTTTTAATTATTGTAATTGGACTCGAATCCAGGTTTTATAATACCCAGACCGAACTCTGCCCATTGATAGACCTAAATATGGCAACTACTTCTTGCTTATGCGTTTAGCTATGGTAAATTAAGGTCAACAAAAGTTACGGGAAAAAGAAAAAAAACAAAAGGCATAACCTAGTGACAATTGTCCCTCAAGCAGTCAAATTTAAACGAAGACGACGAATTTTGGAACAAGTTAATGAACAATGTCAAGACAAATGAAATTTTACTTCTTTCAGGTACACATATAAATGGATATGGCGACCAATTTGTCTGTGTACCTATACAAAATGTAGTTGCAAATCTATTGCCTAAACTTGAGATCCTTTTCAAATATGAAAGAAAAATACTTCAATCTTGCAAGAGAATTCCCAGCAGCAGCATGGAAAGAGAAGAAACGGAAAGAATCCCGTTTTTATTTTCTTCCTCACGCGCCAGCAGCGAGAATTTCAACGTGGAAAGAAAAAAGTGGTGATTCTTTCCATTTTCTTTATAAGCGTGGATCCCTAAACGGCTTTCAGAAAACCGTTTAGTTTTTAAGTGGTTTTCTGAAAGCCATTTAGGTATAAATATTTTATTTTTTTAATATTCAATATGCTGAAAACCGTTTAGAGCATTCCTTAATTTTTTTTAAAACCGCATTTACTGGAATCCTTTTCATTTTTTTCTTCTTCCTCCTCTTGAATTTACACACCCTGCTGGGAATGCTCTAAAGGAGTAAGGACTTCTTGCTGTTGATGCATTGACCACAGAATTGGTGGCAACAAAAACATTCTGAAATTTCAGATTCAAGCAGCAATTCCCTATCTGTAATATTGGTATTTTTCTGTGAATTTTTCGACTAAATTTTGTGCTGTGGTTAAAGAATATCTTGTTATTGGTATAACAATTTATCTCTGTGTTCCTATCATGTTATTTTAGAGTTTTTTTTATCGTTTTATTTCTTTTTTGCCATCCTAGTGCTTGAGATTGAGCCATGTATTTTGATTCTAATTTTTGCCCACTGCTTATCATATAACTATTTATGGCAACTTTACTGAAAACTGTAGTTGCTAAAAAAAGAAAGAAATAAAAGTTCTTAAATAGTTGTATGGTATTTTGCCAATTTTCTTTTGGAAAAAATCGGTTTAACTACTATTTTGACCTGATGCAACAAGAGTATGTGAAAGATGCACACTATGGAAACTTAGATATTCTTTGTAATACAAATGATCAGAAAGTAAATGTCAATATTCAGAGGAAAGGGGTTTTGCACGAAAGGTCTCTATTTCTGATGGTGTTACAAGAAAAGTCCCTGTAGAAATAACTATGTAAATTAAGTCCCTGTTTTTTCTAAATAAGAAAACGCAAGTTAGCTTTCGCTTTTTAAAATTTCAAAATTTTCAAAATCAGAAAGCGCAAACTAGCTTGCGCTTTTCAAAATTTTTAAAAGTTTTAAAATTTTCAAAAAAATTTCAAAATTAAAAAGCGCAAGTTACCTTGCGCTTTTCAAAAATTTTCAAATTTTCAAAAAAATTTCAAAATTAGAAAGCGCAAAATAGCTTGCGCTTTTCTGATAAAAAGTGCAAGTTAACTTGCGCTTTTCAAAATTTTCAAAAATTTCGAAAAATATTTCAAAACTAGAAAAGTGCAAGTTATCTTGCATTTTCTGTCAGAAAAGTGCAAGACACTTTGCATTTTTTTATTTTTGAAAAATAGAGACCAAATTTACATATTCATTTCTGCAAGGACTTTTTGTATAACAACATAAAAAACAGGGACCTGTGACTCTTTTCTTGCAGAGGAAAAATCATAAAATAATAATAGCTTCCTCAGCATATATTTACACGCTAATGCAAAACGTATCAACAGAATACACAAAATATATGCTAAAAGTCCAAAATTCAACATACGAAACAATAATTATTGACAAGTAATTCAAGAAAAGAAACTTAATGGTAAAATGCAATATGTCCTACCCTGAAATAAACAAATTTCATAGTAACTGATCTTAAATTTAGGAAACCAAATGATAACTCTCATGCCATGAATATTAACCGAACCATCAGAATTCACAACTTTGTGTTGCTGTTTATGCAATTGGCGATGATGTGATGATATGATGATTGTAAGGATTAAGTCATGAGCTATTGTCCGATAGACAAGTTGATGATACTTTATAAGAGAAACGACCTGCCATATATGTCAAATTCCTCTGAAGATGAAAGTTGAGGTTTCTGCAATATAATGCAAGAATATATGATTATATAATAGCACTCAGTTTTACTATTACATGATTATATCAAGAAAATACCCCACAGGCATATGAACAAGTTATTATGCACACAAAAGAGAAAAGCTTAAAGGGGCATCAGGGTATAACTTCAAGTTAGTGATTTGAGCATAAAACTACTAATACATGCTTATTATCTTGATAAAGTTGAAGTTTGAGGCGCACTAAGAAACTAAACTAAAACACTTGCGCTAAATATAGATATCTTTTTCTTTATTTATTTATCAAGCAACCATGCATAAATTGAAAAAAATTCATAGCTACCTCTTCTTTTATTAAAAAAAAGGGAGCGACTATTAAAATAAGAGCATGTACTTGTCTTAAGCCAGATTTGAGAACTATTAAAATTTCAACTGTTATTTTGTATACAATATATAGACACATACATACACACATACATGTCCCATTTTAACAGATATTTTGAAGATACCTCAGCAAGCATGTGATCTGCCTAATATAGCTGTACAGAAGATGTTACAGAACAATTGATATTTTTAACAGATATTTTGAAGAAGAAATAGGCGGGTATTCAAGTTTATGAGCATGTACCGTATGAACAAAATACACTACTTCAACATATAAATGCAGTAATTAGAAGCAACTGTAACGCAATTTCATTGGTTTTAAAATTATAAATATCTATAAGCCGTTGAAGTTACCTCAGCAAGCATGTGATCTGCCTCACCAAAAACAAGTATTTTCATGTCTCAGGTGCTCAGCTTTTTTGCAGAGGTCCATTTCTTAATTGTAGCCGGGATCCCAATAACCACTTGATCGGTTACTAGAGGGCATTTTACAATTGGGACATAATTAGAAGATTGTATAGGAGTAGCAAGAAAGAAAGTTACATCTATGTATTTTACCATTTTTTGCAGAACGAATTGATTCTATAAATTTGTAATTACAGCTGAAAAATTATCCACATAAAAATGCTATATTTTTTGACAAATTTATGCGGCCATACCTCTTAAGAAAGCTTTCTTGTAGGACATATGCAAATGGCTTGAGGAACTTTTTTATTAGGATCAACTCTGCTTAACATGCCAAGAACAAAACATGTTGTCTTTCCTGATCCATTGTGTACTTGAGCTACAAGATCTTTATATGGGGGCTTAAGAATCATAGGTAGAGTTGCTGCTTGTATTTTACTTGGCTTACTTAAACCCATATTAACATATAATCCCTTAATCAATTCCTCTGTTAAATTCAAATTTTAAAATCTCGCAATAGATGTATAGACGGTATCTCCAGTAACCTAAGATAGAATACAACTTGTCACTTAAGAAAAGCGCACCATGGACATATTTTGGTTCCTTAAATTCAGAATTTAATTCGAGAAAAAACCTCTTGAACTTGCTGAATTATTCGACAATACATAAAATATGACATACCTTTATCTCAGAAGTCACATTTATGAACAATCTTTGATTTGGTGAGCAAGAAAGCCAACAAAAGAGGTTTAAAAAGTTTATTAAGCATGCAGAGCATCCAACAAGAAAGGGAATGACCTGGATGAAATGTATCCAACAGGTGGTTGCTTGCAGCGTGAGGAACGGCTTGTTGTCGAAGATGAACGGTTGGTTGTCGAAGATGTAAACGAAGATGAGATACAGATCTGAGTGTGAATTCCGATTTTACAAAGAGAAGTTGGAGAGGGACGAAAGTATTTGAGAGGAGAAAGATACAGCGATATTTGGGAATATATTCGGGGAAGGAAAAGTTCGTGAAACACTGGGCATGTTTTTTTGCACTCAGACTAATTTGGTTAGGCAAACTTTCTTTAGGGGCGGTTTGATGAAACCTGAAATAGTGCATGATAAAGTGCAACATAGAAATCATTACTGCAAATCGGTTGAAGCGTAGACACCTACTATCTCTGTTGTAACTTGTAAGACGGTATAGTGATTGGTTTAGCTAGTCAGTTAAAGGGTGGGTTTTTGAAGTTAGCTTGTGATCGCCCTTTATTCCTTCGGGTTATCATTGGTAGATGCATTGTGCTCAAAGTAAATGTGTGTGCAATTACTTCAAATCATAGGAATATTTTAGTATTGTCCTTTTATTTGTCTTTACTTATAAACAGTTTTAAAAAGAGCTATGTATTATGGCTTTTATTTAATCAATTTAATAAATATGTAGCCCTAATTATATCCACTTGTCCTTTCTCTCTATTTCTTTTCTATTATATTTTTATTTATTAGTTTATTTAACATGGTATCAAGAGGTGGAACCTTGGCGCAATGGTTAGGTCACCCGTATGGTGATCTGGGCATCCAAGTTCGAGTTCGAAAACAGCCTCTTCGTAATGCAAGAGAAATGCTGCGTACATTATCGACCTCCCTAAAGTTCGCTATCGTACGTGAGCCTCATGCACTAGATTCTACTTTTTATTTAACATGGTATCAAAATAGGTTTCGTTATTTGGCTTTTGTCTGTTTTGAAATTTGATTTTGAATTATTTATCTTTCCAATATAAAATTTGAGAATCTCGATAAAAGCAAAAGAAATAAGGTCATGGGTCTCTCTCATCTTGTTATCATTATTTCTAATAAACAACATTATAGCTCTCTCTTTCTCTCATTGTCGTGCATAGCCAACAACATATACTTCTGATCGATGCACTCAATCAGCTTAATCACTACCTCTGAACCCTTTTAGAAAAATCACCACTACCTGGTGCCTTTCGAACATAGCAAGCCCATCCAAACTCTAACCTATCACCTCCACCTTAGCCATCCACTTCATCAACATCACAATCGCCCACGAACACTTTCGCACCCATATCCACTTAACGTACTTTGTCACTATCTCCCAGAAGCACATACAGCAACCCCAACTTTGAACTAAATTCACATTTAATCATCGCATCTCCAAATCCTTCATGTAGACTAGAATTCTAGCTAACTTGGAATTATAATTAGCGATAAATATTAACAAAGGTAATTCACTAATACCGTATTATAAAACGTAAATTGAGGAGGTTAGAAAAAGAATCATATCTAATGCTAGAAAAGTAAATAACATAAGATATAGAGTGGTTCGATCTTGATAAAGATCTACATCCACTATAGTTGCTAGTTTTATTGCTTGACATTTTTGGTTAGTAGATGATTATTACAAGAGCCTTGAGCTAAGTTATATTGCATGTAAAGTGTAAAAGTGCATGAGATTCTCTATATATAGATGCTAATATCATTCTTTGAAGGGCTTAAACTGAAGCTTTGGGCACATTAAGTTTCCTCATAACAACTGATGATGATATACAGTTCAGATGGAGGCCGGCTACGATGCCAATGGGGAGAACAATTCGGATGAAGGTTGGCTGGCGTTCTTGTGTCATAAAGGGGGCATAGGGAAAAGAGTTATTGATGAATAGTGGCACCACTACCATGTGGACTGCAAAGTACAAATGGATATTGTTGTATGGTGATGTTTAGATGAACATTGTCGTTTTATGTTGATATTGTCAGGGGTATAGTGCAGAGTCATCGCGTTTTTATGTAAGGGGGATTAGATGCTTTTGTCGGATGTATGTTGAGCCACGACAAAAATAAGACTATAAGGGAGGGTGGACGACTAGGAAAATAACGGGCAGGAGAAGACGTAATAGTCAAGCGAGGATATAGGAGAGGAGACTCTTTTGCTTTGACCCAATCGTCATATGTAACGACCCGCTATTTTGGACCATTCAAATCGACAATAAATCCACACATGTCGGACTTGAATAATTCAAAATACCGAATTGTTAATTTAAATTTGGCAAAACTCAGAATATACAGTAAATAAATCAATCACGGAATCACAGACACAGAGTAATACAATAATACGCAGCGGAATTGATAAAATAGTAGTTCATGAAGCTACTATATAAACATCAGAGTTAGAAATAAAATACAACAGAATATCTCAAATGCAGTGAAGTCTTCAGTACAACAGATGACTTCTCTGAACAAATCAACTAGAAGAGCTGAAAGCTGAGGCGATAGTTGGATCTCCAAAGGAAGCTCCAAACTCCAAAGGTGAGTCTCAAATGCTGTATCACTCGGTCTGACCCGAGCGTAAAGCAAAACACAAAACACTCGAGTCAGGATTAACATTCTTATACTAATAAATCCAACTCAAGTGAAATATCAATTGAAATACAAGTAACTTAAAGGATGTTTGGGATAACCATCCTCTAAGGATCTTCAGAACTATCTACAAGGTGGAAATATACATTATAACACTGTGGTCATTTCAATTTAATTTATACTTCAAAACCCCAAATATCATTTCATTTCAAATATAACTATTTTCCAAAATAGTATATATAGGTTAAATAATTTATAAAGTAAAGTATTTATAATTTCCTTAAGTTCCACAAATCGGTTCAAATCAACTCAATTTCCAAATTCAAATTTATTCAAAGTTTAATTCATCAATTTAATTCATTTCTAAACAGATCATTTAAATTTTCAATATATTTCAAAGCTTTAATATTCAACAATTTCAAAGTTAAATTTAACAGTTTCAAATAGCTCTTGATTTAACTTCATTTATTATTTAATCAGGGAATATTCACTTAATAAATTCAATATCATTTAACTAGCCTTAAATTTCATTTTTACTAAATATTTCCATAAATTTATTTAAACAAGAAATATTCATTAAATTATTTAAATCAAACTCAAGTTATAAATCATATCTTAAACTCCAATTTCAATAAGCTTTATATTGGTTTAATTAAATAAAATTCTTTACTAAATTCAAATTATCATCCCAACCTTAACTTATTCAAATTTTTACCAAAATCTATTTTGAAATATAAATTTTATACTTAACATATTATATGTATTAAATCCATCTTGATTAAATTAAATATCATTATTAAATCTATATATATCATTACCATTTATATATAAAATTCTAAGAATCAACATTTGTTAAAACCATATATTTCTTTCCAAAACCATAGAATTCAATTTCAAAATATTTATATATATATGGACCAACGGTGTCTGTATATATATTTATCATATGGTTAAGTGATATGGATATTTATCATTTCAATCCGAAATTTAAATATATACGGGTAGATATCATTTCGACCCGTAATCCCAATTTCAATTAAAATGAAAATCGCTTGGGTTTATCATTTCAACCCATAACGAAATTCTCCTATTCTAAAGTCCGTTCGGGTATGTATCATTTCAACCCATAGTGAATTCTAAACTAACAGGGAACTTGCAGAGTGATAACAGATACTAAAAAAAATATATAACAGCAGGCATATATCATCAGTATAAATAACAGATACGGGTGTCAGATGTCACAGGTGAACAGATATAAATAATAGTAATAACAGGCATATAAATATTATATACTGGTGTCAGATGTCACAGGTGAACATATACAGATAATAGCATATATACAGCAATGAAATTAACTAACAGTAAAAATATTTCAATTGTCGTTTCAATTGAAATTGAATTTAATAAATAAAAGGACGTTAATCGTGAGTGATTGCTCACCTTTCGAGGCTAGAGGATAGACAAAGAAACGAGCTACGAATTCCAAAGGAATGCTATATGGACACAAATCGATGAAGAAACATGCACGACGGACAAAGCTGATAATGGGAATTCGATGAGAACTAATCAGAATCAGTTTGATAGAAATAGAATATATATATTATTATTTTATAAAAATTGATATTTTTAACTTTAACACCTAAAAATCAAATCTATATATAGATATATATTGGGAAGCCAAAGTCCAATAACTTGTATATATGAGCTAATATATGAACCTATTAAAATTTAAGACAAATGTTTATAACAAAACAATATAACATATCTTATTATCATATATGCACAACTCAACAGCCTACATGTGTTATATAAAAAAAAAATCCAGACTTGAATAAATAAATTTAAACTTAACCTGTTAATATATATATCCTATAATCTCAAGATACAGGTCATACAAAGCTTATCTAACTTATATACATCTGAAAACTTATAAAACTAACAATTGCAAAGCTTATAAAATTTTAAAATTCGTATGCACGTGAAACTTATCAATCATAGATAAGTAAGTATAATTTCATATATGAATATCAGACTCACCACCTAGATGTATATCTAACTAACATATTAAAACTTAAACTATTTATAAACTGTAAAACTTTTAGAATTTTAAAACTGTAACAATACTCTTACTACAAATATAACCCCTATAATCTCATACCCATATATAATTTACTTAAAATATATATACTACCACTAAACAGATCCTATATAGAATAAACCGACCTATGAAAAATAAACAGCTTATATACAAAACAACAATATACATACTGTAAGCCTGTACGTGTACGCGAACCAATATATATGCAAACCAACATCAATTAACTAAAATTTACACATGTTAACTGCCACACTGTAACTATATATGCATAACATTTTATAGGTAATTATCAAACAGAGATCAAACCACAATATTTATAATAATATCAAATGTAACAGTTGAATTATATAACCCAAGGTTTTTGTAAAGACCAGTATAAATAAAATAAGATATATATACGTAATATAAACAACAGTGGAAACTAGACTTTATAACTGATATGCAAAAAGATCTGAACATATAAATATACTTTAAAAATGGATACTAAATATATATATATATCTTACCTAAATAAACCCGGAGGCAAAAGAGAAGAGGAAGAGCAGACCGTAGAGTCTGGAAACTAATGTTGCTATGAGCTTCGGTTAAGGGAAACTGGGTGGGTTTCATAGCAGAGTGGAGGATCATGGGGTTTAGGCCGGAGCAGTAGCGATTAGCGTGGAGCACTGGGTGGTAGGATCGGCTACAGGGTGCAGGTGGATATGTTCGGGTTTGTTGAAGGGGAAGGTGGCCACCGCTATGGCTGGCATGAGCTGGTGGGGCCGCGAGAGAATGGCGGTTGCGAGTGCGGGCTGAGGCTGCCGAAGGAGATGGCGGAGGAGTGCGGGCTGACTCGGAGAGGAACGGAGGGGGAGGAGGCATAGATCTCGGGTGAGGGTGGAGTTATGTGAGATGTTGATTCGGCTATGATGGTGGAGGATGGGAAAATATGCAGGCTTGCAAAAATGAACTGTCATATAATACTATTTTTTTTTCAAAAAAAACTAAGTATAGATTAAAGAGAGAGGGAAGAGAGAAGGGCAGTAGGTAGGAGTGAGCTGATTCAACGCAAATAGAAAAAGAGAATGTATTAAAGGCAATTTTATTATGATTATCAATCAGGGACGGTAAAAACGAAGAGACCCAAAACGCATTGGTAATGAATAAATTGAAATGATGAATGCAATGAGGATGAACGGCTAAAACATGTAATATAAAACAAAATGTAAAAGCAACGGTCATCCCAAGATTCAGCTGAATCATAAAGGCAAATTAAAGGTTTGATTGGACAGCACGTTCCGAATTTTGAAACGGAAGGAAGAAATAAAGTCATAATTTACGGTACCGTTACAACGAACAGTTAATTGCTACCGTCGCGTATCGGACCTCAAATTGCAGAAATAAATATACCGCTGAGATTAGCATGACGAGACGATCAAAACGGTATACAGATATCAGTGACAGGATTATCTGATCAAAAGTCGATATTCGGTACCAGAAAATGCTGCTATTTTGCCAGGATTAAGATAAACGGAGCAATAAAAGTCCAAATTTTGAAAAACGAATTTCGCAGTCTGATTTAGAATGATCTGAATAAATTTTCTCCTGTTGACATATTTTGGTTTCGGAAAAACTTTTAAATTCACTGTTATTAACCGGTTTAAATTGAAATAAAATTTCATAGGAAAATAAACTTTAATATTATCAGATGAAAATTTACCAGTTGCTATATTAAAATAGACGTATTCTAAATAATAAATTTTTATTTTCAAATTTTATTATTTAAAATTTCACAAAATTTCAATTAATTACGTCATAAAAATTATTAAAATTTACGGGTCGTTACACTCTCCCCCACTCAAAACTTTTCGTCCCCGAAAAGAAAGGAGGTAGAAGAATAGAAACAACCAGAAAGAAAAATAGATTGAAGGTTAAGATTAAACAATTAATTTAAAACTATATAAATTTTACTTGAAATATTCATTTGAAAACTTCATTTGCAATCAATTATCTTTAATACTTTAATACTTTTCAAAAATCCATTTGTAAATTCTTGCTTCCTTTATACTACCATTTATATGTTTAAAGGACACCTTTATAAATGTATGAAAACCATTTGAAAACAATTGTTTACATTATTACTTATATTTACAAAGAAGCTATTAAATCCATAATTCATAAATTTATTAATTCTATCTAAAATACTTTTCAAATATTATTAATAAATCAATAATCATTTCTTTAAATATGTTTTATTTAATTAATAACTTCTAAAATATTTATAACACTAAAATTTCTATTAAACCATGTAGTCTATAATTAAACAATATTTTAAAAGAATACAGTCAACAAGGAAAAGAAGGAGGATTTGGAAAAACATATTATAGGTGAATAAATAAAGCTGAGCAGATAAGGTAGATTCAAAAGAATAGTATCGGGCATGAATGATTAATTCAAACCATTAGAATTTCAATTTCAAATATTGATACAAAATTTCTTTGTTGGAAATACTTTTATAATAAATTTCCTTTATAACGAAACAAATTTCCTTTCGAAAATATTTTTATAACTCAATGTCTCAACAAGTTTATCCTTGTTCTTGTAGACTCTGGTAGTGCGTTGATCAGGCGCAAAACTAGAATTCTCCAAGTACTTAGTAGACCTGTTTCAACACCCAGTGAAAATACTGGAAAAACTTTTAAAAACAGATATGGAAAGTACAATCCAATCAAAAACACAAACAAAACCTTTGTCTAACCATGGTTCGCAGATACACAATGGTTACGCCTGGGTCCCCCAGGAAACAATCCATATCCGTAAGCTTTCTCAGCCCTGCGAGTTACGCCATGATGACTAGTAGAATGCAGGATACACAATGGTTACGCCTGGATCCCCCAGGAAACAATCCGTACCCCCAGGCAAGACTCAGCCAAGCATTTGCGCTACTATTCGCGACCTACACAGATTGCAGGATACACAATGATTACGCCTGGATCCCCCAGGAAACAATCCGTACCCCCAGGCAAGACTCAGCCAGGCAGTTGCGCTGTGCAGTCACGAGAGAACAATAAGACCATGGGTAACGCCATGGAATTCGAAGGACACTCGAGTATCATATCCGGAAAACCAAAATCAGAGAGAATAATATCGATAGAATGAATCCAAGATGTGGCCACAAATCGGATATCAAGCAGAAGGCACTTTCCATATCTTTACTTCGAAAATATGTATCATATAGTACCTTTTCAAATCACTTTCAAATATCGTACTTATATAAAATCCATTATATATAAGATTTAATTTTCAAATCAAATACTTTCCAAAATCAATAGTATATCAAATCATACTTATATAGACTTCAATTATATAAGATTTCACTTTCAAATTGAGTACCTTTTCAAATCTATAGTTTTCGAATCAATTTCATACTCATACAAATCAATTTTATATAAGTTCGACAACTCCCAAATCAAGTATTTAGTAACACAAGGTTCTCAAATTTCAATTTGTTTCAATATTAGTTCAATTTCAAAATCATATACAATTTCACCAAATTATTTCTTCTCAAATTAAATATCTTCAGTTCCAAAGTTTCCAAAATAATAAATTTAGAAAATAAATCCAAATTTCCAAATCAATATAATTTAAGTCAACCAATTCATTTCCAAATCAAATGTTTTCAAAATCATCTTATACTTACGTAAGGTCTATCTTATATAAGGATCAAATTTTTCAAAATAACTTTCGCTGTATGAAGAGCCATATGGGATTTAAATATCTTTACTTTTATGGGTTATATATCTTTGTAATTTAAATTGGAATTTTTTTTTAGTAAGCAAGATATTCTAACCTGACAGCTTTCAATTTCAGTGTCAAAATATATCAATGATATTAGAACATAAGATGTACATACGTCATCATTTTGCAGAATCACATTTGATCGCTCGCTCGATCACACAAGTTTGCTTTCGAACTAGTATTGTCCATTCGACTTCCCTAATGCGGACTTCGATATGGTTTCTCGACTAGAAGCCATCAGTCTCCTTGCATAGCCATATACTATGATAGAGAATTCTAGAATCGAGCCCAAAATCCATATCAATTATTCGCCATCAAGAATCGAATGAAAAATCCTAACACGAAATGGTGTAATCCACCTCGAACTCGTGCACTCAAACTTGGATCAAATTAATTATGCGTATAAAACAGCATACGTACAAATTATATATTTATTCCAACTTGTTAAATATATAGTTTCATAAAGACGTTACTAAGTTAAAACATTTAAACTAAACTTTATTCAAAATATTTTGAAGACCAAATTCTTTCAAAACATTTCAAATCTAAATTTCATATTAGAAAAATTTAAAATTGCCTTATTCATTTACTTAACAAAACAGTTTCAACTTATTTAAATCATATTACTTCATACTTAAACATTCAAAACAAACTTATATACTTTATCAAAATACTTTTCAAAATTTCTAAGCTTTGAAAAGTTAACCTTGATTTGGAAGTGCTCGAACCTTCAAAATAGTTGAAGAAATCATTTTAAAATTCAAGAGTTGGAAATCAGCAACAAATCAGTCAATCAATTTTAATAGATAGGGTTATATCAAATCCAAAACTCGAGGACTGAACACCGGCTTACTTTAAATCATTTCAAAAATATATAAATATATGTACATATATCTTTCGAATATCAAATTATACTTCGGAATTTGAAATCAAAATGATTTCACAAAATCACTCGCATAGCAAAGCTACTGAAGTGGCCTATCCCTCACTTTGAAACTCGAAAATCAATGTCGATGATGCGTGCACTCATCACCGAAATTATTTTCCAGCGACATAAGTGAGTTCTGGACTTCTATTTTCTTAAACTTCTTTTGAAATTTCTTCGAAATCATTCGAAACTTATTAAAATCATTTGAAACATTTCTTATTCGGAAAATACTTTTAAATCATATTATTATTATAATATATTCAAAATCTTAAAACCAATTTCAAAATACCAGAGTTCAATTCTCGAATTTCAAATTAAAAAAAATCCTTCAGTTATAAATCATTTTTATATAACTCAATTTCTTATATAATTTTTCAAAATTACAAATCCTTTAGAAACCTCAAATTCTTATTTTAAAGGGTTTATAATCTTTATCGAAAACATTTCACTTTTATATATAGAATATAATAATTTCGATATATAAAACAATTTCTAAAATATAAACAAGCCCGATTTTTCAAAGGACGATTCACGGACGGATTTCAAAACAAAGATAGAGATTCAATTAGAGGAACTCTTATCAAATAGAATTCTAATTCGAAGATAGGCTCGAACGAAGATGAGATAATTAATTACAAAACAGTAGATGGATACACTTATATAAATCGCGGGTGACCTTAACCGGGTCAACCGTGACTTCAAGAATATAATCGATGCGGAAATCTAAGAAAAATCAACATTCGATCGCAAGAGATAGCGGCATCTAAACCAAAGATATAGAAATCTCCGGTGAATCAATGCCAATTGTGAAGGAGTTTCAACCCTTCACAAATCATTCAAAGATTGGCGGGATCGCCTATTCTAATAGAGATCATTCGAAGTGGAGTTATGGGATACTCCAGAATCAAAAGAATACAAATAGGGAGAGACAAGAATGAATTTTTGGAACCGCAAGGAACGTTCCAAAGTTCAGAGGAAATTGAGTCAAAAGGAAGAGATTCAAACTCGAACGAAAGTGATTCTGTAAATAAATTTACTATATATGCTAAGTTTGCCTAGAGCCAAAGCTCTGATACCAACTGTAACGACCCGCTATTTTGGACCATTCAAATCGACAATAAATCCACACATGTCGGACTTGAATAATTCAAAATACCGAATTGTTAATTTAAATTTGGCAAAACTCAGAATATACAGTAAATAAATTAATCACGGAATCACAGACACAGAGTAATACAATAATACGCAGCGGAATTGATAAAATAGTAGTTCATGAAGCTACTATATAAACATCAGAGTTAGAAATAAAATACAACAGAATATCTCAAATGCAGTGAAGTCTTCAGTACAACAGATGACTTCTCTGAACAAATCAACTAGAAGAGCTGAAAGCTGAGGCGATAGTTGGATCTCCAAAGGAAGCTCCAAACTCCAAAGGTGAGTCTCAAATGCTGTATCACTCGGTCTGACCCGAGCGTAAAGCAAAACACAAAACACTCGAGTCAGGATTAACATTCTTATACTAATAAATCCAACTCAAGTGAAATATCAATTGAAATACAAGTAACTTAAAGGATGTTTGGGATAACCATCCTCTAAGGATCTTCAGAACTATCTACAAGGTGGAAATATACATTATAACACTGTGGTCATTTCAATTTAATTTATACTTCAAAACCCCAAATATCATTTCATTTCAAATATAACTATTTTCCAAAATAGTATATATAGGTTAAATAATTTATAAAGTAAAGTATTTATAATTTCCTTAAGTTCCACAAATCGGTTCAAATCAACTCAATTTCCAAATTCAAATTTATTCAAAGTTCAATTCATCAATTTAATTCATTTCTAAACAGATCATTTAAATTTTCAATATATTTCAAAGCTTTAATATTCAACAATTTCAAAGTTAAATTTAACAGTTTCAAATAGCTCTTGATTTAACTTCATTTATTATTTAATCAGGGAATATTCACTTAATAAATTCAATATCATTTAACTAGCCTTAAATTTCATTTTTACTAAATATTTCCATAAATTTATTTAAACAAGAAATATTCATTAAATTATTTAAATCAAACTCAAGTTATAAATCATATCTTAAACTCCAATTTCAATAAGCTTTATATTGGTTTAATTAAATAAAATTCTTTACTAAATTCAAATTATCATCCCAACCTTAACTTATTCAAATTTTTACCAAAATCTATTTTGAAATATAAATTTTATACTTAACATATTATATGTATTAAATCCATCTTGATTAAATTAAATATCATTATTAAATCTATATATATCATTACCATTTATATATAAAATTCTAAGAATCAACATTTGTTAAAACCATATATTTCTTTCCAAAACCATAGAATTCAATTTCAAAATATTTATATATATGGACCAACGGTGTCTGTATATATATTTATCATATGGTTAAGTGATACGGATATTTATCATTTCAATCCGAAATTTAAATATATACGGGTAGATATCATTTCGACCCGTAATCCCAATTTCAATTAAAATGAAAATCGCTTGGGTTTATCATTTCAACCCATAACGAAATTCTCCTATTCTAAAGTCCGTTCGGGTATGTATCATTTCAACCCATAGTGAATTCTAAACTAACAGGGAACTTGCAGAGTGATAACAGATACTAAAAAATATATATAACAGCAGGCATATATCATCAGTATAAATAACAGATACGGGTGTCAGATGTCACAGGTGAACAGATATAAATAATAGTAATAACAGGCATATAAATATTATATACTGGTGTCAGATGTCACAGGTGAACATATACAGATAATAGCATATATACAGCAATGAAATTAACTAACAGTAAAAATATTTCAATTGTCGTTTCAATTGAAATTGAATTTAATAAATAAAAGGACGTTAATCGTGAGTGATTGCTCACCTTTCGAGGCTAGAGGATAGACAAAGAAACGAGCTACGAATTCCAAAGGAATGCTAGATGGACACAAATCGATGAAGAAACATGCACGACGGACAAAGCTGATAATGGGAATTCGATGAGAACTAATCAGAATCAGTTTGATAGAAATAGAATATATATATTATTATTTTATAAAAATTGATATTTTTAACTTTAACACCTAAAAATCAAATCTATATATAGATATATATTGGGAAGCCAAAGTCCAATAACTTGTATATATGAGCTAATATATGAACCTATTAAAATTTAAGACAAATGTTTATAACAAAACAATATAACATATCTTATTATCATATATGCACAACTCAACAGCCTACATGTGTTATATAAAAAAAAAATCCAGACTTGAATAAATAAATTTAAACTTAACCTGTTAATATATATATCCTATAATCTCAAGATACAGGTCATACAAAGCTTATCTAACTTATATACATCTGAAAACTTATAAAACTAACAATTGCAAAGCTTATAAAATTTTAAAATTCGTATGCACGTGAAACTTATCAATCATAGATAAGTAAGTATAATTTCATATATGAATATCAGACTCACCACCTAGATGTATATCTAACTAACATATTAAAACTTAAACTATTTATAAACTGTAAAACTTTTAGAATTTTAAAACTGTAACAATACTCTTACTACAAATATAACCCCTATAATCTCATACCCATATATAATTTACTTAAAATATATATACTACCACTAAACAGATCCTATATAGAATAAACCGACCTATGAAAAATAAACAGCTTATATACAAAACAACAATATACATACTGTAAGCCTATACGTGTACGCGAACCAATATATATGCAGACCAACATCAATTAACTAAAATTTACACATGTTAACTGCCACACTGTAACTATATATGCATAACATTTTATAGGTAATTATCAAACAGAGATCAAACCACAATATTTATAATAATATCAAATGTAACAGTTGAATTATATAACCCAAGGTTTTTGTAAAGACCAGTATAAATAAAATAAGATATATATACGTAATATAAACAACAGTGGAAACTAGACTTTATAACTGATATGCAAAAAGATCTGAACATATAAATATACTTTAAAAATGGATACTAAATATATATATATATCTTACCTAAATAAACCCGGAGGCAAAAGAGAAGAGGAAGAGCAGACCGTAGAGTCTGGAAACTAATGTTGCTATGAGCTTCGGTTAAGGGAAACTGGGTGGGTTTCATAGCAGAGTGGAGGATCATGGGGTTTAGGCCGGAGCAGTAGCGATTAGCGTGGAGCACTGGGTGGTAGGATCGGCTACAGGGTGCAGGTGGATATGTTCGGGTTTGTTGAAGGGGAAGGTGGCCACCGCTATGGCTGGCATGAGCTGGTGGGGCCGCGAGAGAATGGCGGTTGCGAGTGCGGGCTGAGGCTGCCGAAGGAGATGGCGGAGGAGTGCGGGCTGACTCGGAGAGGAACGGAGGGGGAGGAGGCATAGATCTCGGGTGAGGGTGGAGTTATGTGAGATGTTGATTCGGCTATGATGGTGGAGGATGGGAAAATATGCAGGCTTGCAAAAATGAACTGTCATATAATACTATTTTTTTTTCAAAAAAAACTAAGTATAGATTAAAGAGAGAGGGAAGAGAGAAGGGCAGTAGGTAGGAGTGAGCTGATTCAACGCAAATAGAAAAAGAGAATGTATTAAAGGCAATTTTATTATGATTATCAATCAGGGACGGTAAAAACGAAGAGACCCAAAACGCACTGGTAATGAATAAATTGAAATGATGAATGCAATGAGGATGAACGGCTAAAACATGTAATATAAAACAAAATGTAAAAGCAACGGTCATCCCAAGATTCAGCTGAATCATAAAGGAAAATTAAAGGTTTGATTGGACAGCACGTTCCGAATTTTGAAACGGAAGGAAGAAATAAAGTCATAATTTACGGTACCGTTACAACGAACAGTTAATTGCTACCGTCGCGTATCGGACCTCAAATTGCAGAAATAAATATACCGCTGAGATTAGCATGACGAGACGATCAAAACGGTATACAGATATCAGTGACAGGATTATCTGATCAAAAGTCGATATTCGGTACCAGAAAATGCTGCTATTTTGCCAGGATTAAGATAAACGGAGCAATAAAAGTCCAAATTTTGAAAAACGAATTTCGCAGTCTGATTTAGAATGATCTGAATAAATTTTCTCCTGTTGACATATTTTGGTTTCGGAAAAACTTTTAAATTCACTGTTATTAACCGGTTTAAATTGAAATAAAATTTCATAGGAAAATAAACTTTAATATTATCAGATGAAAATTTACCAGTTGCTATATTAAAATAGACGTATTCTAAATAATAAATTTTTATTTTCAAATTTTATTATTTAAAATTTCACAAAATTTCAATTAATTACGTCATAAAAATTATTAAAATTTACGGGTCGTTACACTCTCCCCCACTCAAAACTTTTCGTCCCCGAAAAGAAAGGAGGTAGAAGAATAGAAACAACCAGAAAGAAAAATAGATTGAAGGTTAAGATTAAACAATTAATTTAAAACTATATAAATTTTACTTGAAATATTCATTTGAAAACTTCATTTGCAATCAATTATCTTTAATACTTTAATACTTTTCAAAAATCCATTTGTAAATTCTTGCTTCCTTTATACTACCATTTATATGTTTAAAGGACACCTTTATAAATGTATGAAAACCATTTGAAAACAATTGTTTACATTATTACTTATATTTACAAAGAAGCTATTAAATCCATAATTCATAAATTTATTAATTCTATCTAAAATACTTTTCAAATATTATTAATAAATCAATAATCATTTCTTTAAATATGTTTTATTTAATTAATAACTTCTAAAATATTTATAACACTAAAATTTCTATTAAACCATGTAGTCTATAATTAAACAATATTTTAAAAGAATACAGTCAACAAGGAAAAGAAGGAGGATTTGGAAAAACATATTATAGGTGAATAAATAAAGCTGAGCAGATAAGGTAGATTCAAAAGAATAGTATCGGGCATGAATGATTAATTCAAACCATTAGAATTTCAATTTCAAATATTGATACAAAATTTCTTTGTTGGAAATACTTTTATAATAAATTTCCTTTATAACGAAACAAATTTCCTTTCGAAAATATTTTTATAACTCAATGTCTCAACAAGTTTATCCTTGTTCTTGTAGACTCTGGTAGTGCGTTGATCAGGCGCAAAACTAGAATTCTCCAAGTACTTAGGAGACCTGTTTCAACACCCAGTGAAAATACTGGAAAAACTTTTAAAAACAGATATGGAAAGTACAATCCAATCAAAAACACAAACAAAACCTTTGTCTAACCATGGTTCGCAGATACACAATGGTTACGCCTGGGTCCCCCAGGAAACAATCCATATCCGTAAGCTTTCTCAGCCCTGCGAGTTACGCCATGATGACTAGTAGAATGCAGGATACACAATGGTTACGCCTGGATCCCCCAGGAAACAATCCGTACCCCCAGGCAAGACTCAGCCAAGCATTTGCGCTACTATTCGCGACCTACACAGATTGCATGATACACAATGATTACGCCTGGATCCCCCAGGAAACAATCCGTACCCCCAGGCAAGACTCAGCCAGGCAGTTGCGCTGTGCAGTCACGAGAGAACAATAAGACCATGGGTAACGCCATGGAATTCGAAGGACACTCGAGTATCATATCCGGAAAACCAAAATCAGAGAGAATAATATCGATAGAATGAATCCAAGATGTGGCCACAAATCGGATATCAAGCAGAAGGCACTTTCCATATCTTTACTTCGAAAATATGTATCATATAGTACCTTTTCAAATCACTTTCAAATATCGTACTTATATAAAATCCATTATATATAAGATTTAATTTTCAAATCAAATACTTTCCAAAATCAATAGTATATCAAATCATACTTATATAGACTTCAATTATATAAGATTTCACTTTCAAATTGAGTACCTTTTCAAATCTATAGTTTTCGAATCAATTTCATACTCATACAAATCAATTTTATATAAGTTCGACAACTCCCAAATCAAGTATTTAGTAACACAAGGTTCTCAAATTTCAGTTTGTTTCAATATTAGTTCAATTTCAAAATCATATACAATTTCACCAAATTATTTCTTCTCAAATTAAATATCTTCAGTTCCAAAGTTTCCAAAATAATAAATTTAGAAAATAAATCCAAATTTCCAAATCAATATAATTTAAGTCAACCAATTCATTTCCAAATCAAATGTTTTCAAAATCATCTTATACTTACGTAAGGTCTATCTTATATAAGGATCAAATTTTTCAAAATAACTTTCGCTGTATGAAGAGCCATATGGGATTTAAATATCTTTACTTTTATGGGTTATATATCTTTGTAATTTAAATTGGAAATTTTTTTTTTAGTAAGCAAGATATTCTAACCTGACAGCTTTCAATTTCAGTGTCAAAATATATCAATGATATTAGAACATAAGATGTACATACGTCATCATTTTGCAGAATCACATTTGATCGCTCGCTCGATCACACAAGTTTGCTTTCGAACTAGTATTGTCCATTCGACTTCCCTAATGCGGACTTCGATATGGTTTCTCGACTAGAAGCCATCAGTCTCCTTGCATAGCCATATACTATGATAGAGAATTCTAGAATCGAGCCCAAAATCCATATCAATTATTCGCCATCAAGAATCGAATGAAAAATCCTAACACGAAATGGTGTAATCCACCTCGAACTCGTGCACTCAAACTTGGATCAAATTAATTATGCGTATAAAACAGCATACGTACAAATTATATATTTATTCCAACTTGTTAAATATATAGTTTCATAAAGACGTTACTAAGTTAAAACATTTAAACTAAACTTTATTCAAAATATTTTGAAGACCAAATTCTTTCAAAACATTTCAAATCTAAATTTCATATTAGAAAAATTTAAAATTGCCTTATTCATTTACTTAACAAAACAGTTTCAACTTATTTAAATCATATTACTTCATACTTAAACATTCAAAACAAACTTATATACTTTATCAAAATACTTTTCAAAATTTCTAAGCTTTGAAAAGTTAACCTTGATTTGGAAGTGCTCGAACCTTCAAAATAGTTGAAGAAATCATTTTAAAATTCAAGAGTTGGAAATCAGCAACAAATCAGTCAATCAATTTTAATAGATAGGGTTATATCAAATCCAAAACTCGAGGACTGAACACCGGCTTACTTTAAATCATTTCAAATATATATAAATATATGTACATATATCTTTCGAATATCAAATTATACTTCGGAATTTGAAATCAAAATGATTTCACAAAATCACTCGCATAGCAAAGCTACTGAAGTGGCCTATCCCTCACTTTGAAACTCGAAAATCAATGTCGATGATGCGTGCACTCATCACCGAAATTATTTTCCAGCGACATAAGTGAGTTCTGGACTTCTATTTTCTTAAACTTCTTTTGAAATTTCTTCGAAATCATTCGAAACTTATTAAAATCATTTGAAACATTTCTTATTCGGAAAATACTTTTAAATCATATTATTATTATAATATATTCAAAATCTTAAAACCAATTTCAAAATACCAGAGTTCAATTCTCGAATTTCAAATTAAAAAAAATCCTTCAGTTATAAATCATTTTTATATAACTCAATTTCTTATATAATTTTTCAAAATTACAAATCCTTTCGAAACCTCAAATTCTTATTTTAAAGGGTTTATAATCTTTATCGAAAACATTTCACTTTTATATATAGAATATAATAATTTCGATATATAAAACAATTTCTAAAATATAAACAAGCCTGATTTTTCAAAGGACGATTCACGGACGGATTTCAAAACAAAGATAGAGATTCAATTAGAGGAACTCTTATCAAATAGAATTCTAATTCGAAGATAGGCTCGAACGAAGATGAGATAATTAATTACAAAACAGTAGATGGATACACTTATATAAATCGCGGGTGACCTTAACCGGGTCAACCGTGACTTCAAGAATATAATCGATGCGGAAATCTAAGAAAAATCAACATTCGATCGCAAGAGATAGCGGCATCTAAACCAAAGATATAGAAATCTCCGGTGAATCAATGCCAATTGTGAAGGAGTTTCAACCCTTCGCAAATCATTCAAAGATTGGCGGGATCGCCTATTGTAATAGAGATCATTCGAAGTGGAGTTATGGGATACTCCAGAATCAAAAGAATACAAATAGGGAGAGACAAGAATGAATTTTTGGAACCGCAAGGAACGTTCCAAAGTTCAGAGGAAATTGAGTCAAAAGGAAGAGATTCAAACTCGAACGAAAGTGATTCTGTAAATAAATTTACTATATATGCTAAGTTTGCCTAGAGCCAAAGCTCTGATACCAACTGTAACGACCCGCTATTTTGGACCATTCAAATCGACAATAAATCCACACATGTCGGACTTGAATAATTCAAAATACCGAATTGTTAATTTAAATTTGGCAAAACTCAGAATATACAGTAAATAAATCAATCACGGAATCACAGACACAGAGTAATACAATAATACGCAGCGGAATTGATAAAATAGTAGTTCATGAAGCTACTATATAAACATCAGAGTTAGAAATAAAATACAACAGAATATCTCAAATGCAGTGAAGTCTTCAGTACAACAGATGACTTCTCTGAACAAATCAACTAGAAGAGCTGAAAGCTGAGGCGATAGTTGGATCTCCAAAGGAAGCTCCAAACTCCAAAGGTGAGTCTCAAATGCTGTATCACTCGGTCTGACCCGAGCGTAAAGCAAAACACAAAACACTCGAGTCAGGATTAACATTCTTATACTAATAAATCCAACTCAAGTGAAATATCAATTGAAATACAAGTAACTTAAAGGATGTTTGGGATAACCATCCTCTAAGGATCTTCAAAACTATCTACAAGGTGGAAATATACATTATAACACTGTGGTCATTTCAATTTAATTTATACTTCAGAACCCCAAATATCATTTCATTTCAAATATAACTATTTTCCAAAATAGTATATATAGGTTAAATAATTTATAAAGTAAAGTATTTATAATTTCCTTAAGTTCCACAAATCGGTTCAAATCAACTCAATTTCCAAATTCAAATTTATTCAAAGTTCAATTCATCAATTTAATTCATTTCTAAACAGATCATTTAAATTTTCAATATATTTCAAAGCTTTAATATTCAACAATTTCAAAGTTAAATTTAACAGTTTCAAATAGCTCTTGATTTAACTTCATTTATTATTTAATCAGGGAATATTCACTTAATAAATTCAATATCATTTAACTAGCCTTAAATTTCATTTTTACTAAATATTTCCATAAATTTATTTAAACAAGAAATATTCATTAAATTATTTAAATCAAACTCAAGTTATAAATCATATCTTAAACTCCAATTTCAATAAGCTTTATATTGGTTTAATTAAATAAAATTCTTTACTAAATTCAAATTATCATCCCAACCTTAACTTATTCAAATTTTTACCAAAATCTATTTTGAAATATAAATTTTATACTTAACATATTATATGTATTAAATCCATCTTAATTAAATTAAATATCATTATTAAATCTATATATATCATTACCATTTATATATAAAATTCTAAGAATCAACATTTGTTAAAACCATATATTTCTTTCCAAAACCATAGAATTCAATTTCAAAATATTTATATATATGGACCAACGGTGTCTGTATATATATTTATCATATGGTTAAGTGATACGGATATTTATCATTTCAATCCGAAATTTAAATATATACGGGTAGATATCATTTCGACCCGTAATCCCAATTTCAATTAAAATGAAAATCGCTTGGGTTTATCATTTCAACCCATAACGAAATTCTCCTATTCTAAAGTCCGTTCGGGTATGTATCATTTCAACCCATAGTGAATTCTAAACTAACAGGGAACTTGCAGAGTGATAACAGATACTAAAAAAAATATATAACAGCATGCATATATCATCAGTATAAATAACAGATACGGGTGTCAGATGTCACAGGTGAACAGATATAAATAATAGTAATAACAGGCATATAAATATTATATACTGGTGTCAGATGTCACAGGTGAACATATACAGATAATAGCATATATACAGCAATGAAATTAACTAACAGTAAAAATATTTCAATTGTCGTTTCAATTGAAATTGAATTTAATAAATAAAAGGACGTTAATCGTGAGTGATTGCTCACCTTTCGAGGCTAGAGGATAGACAAAGAAACGAGCTACGAATTCCAAAGGAATGCTAGATGGACACAAATCGATGAAGAAACATGCACGACGGACAAAGCTGATAATGGGAATTCGATGAGAACTAATCAGAATCAGTTTGATAGAAATAGAATATATATTATTATTTTATAAAAATTGATATTTTTAACTTTAACACCTAAAAATCAAATCTATATATAGATACATATTGGGAAGCCAAAGTCCAATAACTTGTATATATGAGCTAATATATGAACCTATTAAAATTTAAGACAAATGTTTATAACAAAACAATATAACATATCTTATTATCATATATGCACAACTCAACAGCCTACATGTGTTATATAAAAAAAAATCCAGACTTGAATAAATAAATTTAAACTTAACCTGTTAATATATATATCCTATAATCTCAAGATACAGGTCATACAAAGCTTATCTAACTTATATACATCTGAAAACTTATAAAACTAACAATTGCAAAGCTTATAAAATTTTAAAATTCGTATGCACGTGAAACTTATCAATCATAGATAAGTAAGTATAATTTCATATATGAATATCAGACTCACCACCTAGATGTATATCTAACTAACATATTAAAACTTAAACTATTTATAAACTGTAAAACTTTTAGAATTTTAAAACTGTAACAATACTCTTACTACAAATATAACCCCTATAATCTCATACCCATATATAATTTACTTAAAATATATATACTACCACTAAACAGATCCTATATAGAATAAACCGACCTATGAAAAATAAACAGCTTATATACAAAACAACAATATACATACTGTAAGCCTATACGTGTACGCGAACCAATATATATGCAGACCAACATCAATTAACTAAAATTTACACATGTTAACTGCCACACTGTAACTATATATGCATAACATTTTATAGGTAATTATCAAACAGAGATCAAACCACAATATTTATAATAATATCAAATGTAACAGTTGAATTATATAACCCAAGGTTTTTGTAAAGACCAGTATAAATAAAATAAGATATATATACGTAATATAAACAACAGTGGAAACTAGACTTTATAACTGATATGCAAAAAGATCTGAACATATAAATATACTTTAAAAATGGATACTAAATATATATATATATATCTTACCTAAATAAACCCGAAGGCAAAAGAGAAGAGGAAGAGCAGACCGTAGAGTCTGGAAACTAATGTTGCTATGAGCTTCGGTTAAGGGAAACTGGGTGGGTTTCATAGCAGAGTGGAGGATCATGGGGTTTAGGCCGGAGCAGTAGCGATTAGCGTGGAGCACTGGGTGGTAGGATCGGCTACATGGTGCAGGTGGATATGTTCGGGTTTGTTGAAGGGGAAGGTGGCCACCGCTATGGCTGGCATGAGCTGGTGGGGCCGCGAGAGAATGGCGGTTGCGAGTGCGGGCTGAGGCTGCCGAAGGAGATGGCGGAGGAGTGCGGGCTGACTCGGAGAGGAACGGAGGGGGAGGAGGCATAGATCTCGGGTGAGGGTGGAGTTATGTGAGATGTTGATTCGGCTATGATGGTGGAGGATGGGAAAATATGCAGGCTTGCAAAAATGAACTGTCATATAATACTATTTTTTTTTCAAAAAAAACTAAGTATAGATTAAAGAGAGAGGGAAGAGAGAACGACAGTAGGTAGGAGTGAGCTGATTCAACGCAAATAGAAAAAGAGAATGTATTAAAGGCAATTTTATTATGATTATCAATCAGGGACGGTAAAAACGAAGAGACCCAAAACGCACTGGTAATGAATAAATTGAAATGATGAATGCAATGAGGATGAACGGCTAAAACATGTAATATAAAACAAAATGTAAAAGCAACGGTCATCCCAAGATTCAGCTGAATCATAAAGGCAAATTAAAGGTTTGATTGGACAGCACGTTCCGAATTTTGAAACGGAAGGAAGAAATAAAGTCATAATTTACGGTACCATTACAACGAACAGTTAATTGCTACCGTCGCGTATCGGACCTCAAATTGCAGAAATAAATATACCGCTGAGATTAGCATGACGAGACGATCAAAACGGTATACAGATATCAGTGACAGGATTATCTGATCAAAAGTCGATATTCGGTACCAGAAAATGCTGCTATTTTGCCAGGATTAAGATAAACGGAGCAATAAAAGTCCAAATTTTGAAAAACGAATTTCGCAGTCTGATTTAGAATGATCTGAATAAATTTTCTCCTGTTGACATATTTTGGTTTCGGAAAAACTTTTAAATTCACTGTTATTAACCGGTTTAAATTGAAATAAAATTTCATAGGAAAATAAACTTTAATATTATCAGATGAAAATTTACCAGTTGCTATATTAAAATAGACGTATTCTAAATAATAAATTTTTATTTTCAAATTTTATTATTTAAAATTTCACAAAATTTCAATTAATTACGTCATAAAAATTATTAAAATTTACAGGTCGTTACATCATATGACGGGGCGAGGGGTAGTTATTCACGAGGCTCTGGAATTTTTGGTTGATAGTGAAGGTTTAACGGGAAGGCGCCAGATGGTAGGCTAACCATGTCTTTGTGGATCGGGCCGTTAGAGATATGTAGGCAATTTGGGTCGGACTTGTCCTTGGTTAGGAAGTGTGGGCAAGCTCATATTGTTGGGCTCTTAACTAGCGGCCCACTTAGTCTTTTGTGAGAAATTCGAGCAATATTTTCCCCTTAAGTTCGCCTCTACAAGCAAAGGCGGACTTGCCTTATGTGCAATTAATGTGAACGACATGTGTCGCGTGCTCATTGATTGTGATGCTTCATTACTCAAGACATTTTTAGATATGTGATGTTTAATGTGATAGTGCACTTAATTAGACCTCGATGTCTAAGATTAATTCCCACTCATTTCATCCAACATTGGGAATTGAAACCCAGTTCTATAAAAAGGGAAACACTTTCTTCTTCTCTTTACTAACCGTTTGCAAACTTGAAGCCATTAGAGATACTCGAGCTTTATGCTTTCTAATTTTCCATAATATTTTGCATTGTTCTTGTGAAATCACCATCAATAAGTGTTTCTTCTCCATTTTGACTCTTTGTTTAATTATTTTAGTGTCTTCTTTGCTCTTTGGGAAATGGAAGTTTTTTGCATGTTTTCTTCCATGTTGATTTTGTACCGATTAGTCTTCAGACTTGTTATATATGACTGGGATGTCGGTCGGTTGACATCAATACATCGAGCTGTTCTAGCCATTCCCTAAAAGTAAAACTTGAAAACATTTGTTAAATTACTGATATGTCCCCCTCCATTAGGAAGAAGATATTAGGAAAGGCTTTGGGTTATGGCATATTGAACTGTATAAGAAAAAGGCACGATTAAGTAGATGGGTTATGCGGCCTAACTAGGTAATAGGTCATACGAAAATGAATAAGTGTGGTGGTCGACCTTGTGCTTATAGGGTGCCTACTTGGGGCATAGGGGAGTCTGGGTCGCCCAATCTCCTACCAAGGGGAATGTAGTGTGTGCTTGTCCTCGAGTTTAGCATATCCCATAGCTCTTGCCGAGGCGTTTCGTGAGACAACCGTGGATTCGAAACCCTACTTCCTCGAAAAGCAATATCATGCATTAAACATTGTGCTAAAAGAACTTTGTGTTAACTTTTTGAAAGGGACGTTATAGACTACACCCATAAAAAGCCCAATGTCCATGTTGACTCAGCATCACTCACCATCCAGGTATTGTATTTATAACCCTTATCAATACTACACCAACTGTTCCTCACTCATCAAATTTTGAAGGAACCGTCCTCTCATTAATATACCTGTGCATCAATGTGGACATGCAAGTCCACATTCTCTAAGAAGTCAGGTTTTGCTTCCTTCGAGCCACCAAACTCTGGGGCCCTCATTCTTCCTTGACTTCCCGGGATGAAAAAATGACTACGATTAAGGAAGAGAACAACCCTTGTTTCCGGCTGGACTTCATGAGTGAATGCTATTCTCATTCCTTACTTTGGTCCAATCGGACCTACTCTTATTCCCCGACTAGTTCTGCGTTGGATCATCTTTGCAAACATATCTGGGTGGGATCAAATATCTGATTGAGTTGTCCGATATTATAACACCCTATAATTTGGCGTTAGTTATTTAATTAGTTGGTTAATTAATTAGGCTTCGAAAATGGAATTTATGCAAATGATGGAATTTGACCATGAAACTTGTACCATTGCGTTCGTGGTGAAATTCTGAGCAACTTTCCTATTTGGGGTTCTGCGATCGGAGTTCAAACGAAGAAATTATGGGCGAAAAACGAATGTGAAACAAAAATAATTAGATAAGAAATAATTAACATTTTTATATTAATTAACCCGGCCTACAGACCGACCCATTATTGGAGACGGTCGACCCCTAGCGATCGACCGGTTACCCAAGGGCAATCGACCGGTGGCGACCTGGCGGCTCCAATAAACCTAGGCCGCAACGATCCGGATTTAATATATTTCGATCGAACAGTTCTAGTTTATTCTAGAACCTATAAATTCAGGCCTAACTCTCCCTTCTCTTCTCATATTTTTCTGAAAGCAGTAGCGAAGCTCTGCCGTTTCTTCTTCTCCACTTTCTTTCTAAATTATAAAGATAAGATATTTGTATCTATATTCATATAAATCAGAGAAGAGTAGAAACCTAATAAAAATGAGAAGAGAAGAGAATCAACCATATGTGTATTTGAGGTAATTTATATATTTTTATATATATTTATATCTATTTTCTCTTCCAATCCCAAATCTCTTCTTAGATATATAATTCTAATGTGTATATATACCCTTTCATACATATCTCTTGGATTAAAAAGAATTTGAAATGAATCAAAGGTTCTACTTCAGATCTAAAGATTTGGATTGCTTTTAAAAGGTAAGTAGGAAATTTTATAGATTGTTATAATATGAAAATTATCCCTTTGGTGTTTTTTTGATTTTTATGCCTAATTGGATAATTATATACGAGTTGTAGGCAACGAATTGAATACGATCTGAATATAATAAATGTTGCATACATATTCTTGTTTATGAATTGATTTAGCATTGTATACAACCTGATCTGAAAATCAATCCCAAAAGTATGAATATGGAATATTAATTTTAATAAAATTTATTCCAGATCTGAAATATGTTGTATAATAATGTTATAAATTTGGATTATTACCCTAATCTTGTTAGAATGTAAACTTTTCTACGTTTGGAATTGTTTGAATTTAGATCCGTTTACTATTTGTAAATTAGTTTGATTTCTTTCCCTTTTAGAAAGATACAACATTTGGTCTAACCAGGAATAAATGCAAATAGAAAAAGAAAGAGATGTGTAAAGTATGAATTCATTGTAGTTTACACTATCTATTTTAAGAATAAAAAGAAAGTATTATTCCTTGTAATTTCAAACGATGCAATCTTTATATTTTAAAGTTAAATCTTCTGTTTTGGACTAATTTATGGAAATTATAATGAATAATTTTTTAGATATGATTCCAATAATTTAACATGGAAAAGTATATTCTAGTAAAGGTATATAACTAGAACATATTTAATAAAATTAAATATTTGTACGTAATACCGCGGTTATAATAATTAAATAAAAAGATAATAAGGACGCTTGCGCGTAACATTCACGTTCAGGATAATTAACTAATGAGAAAAGAATTTAAAAGGTTGTAACGCCAATAAATGGTAATAATAAGAAAGTTGCAATAATTTTATAGGGTAAATGGATTAATGGGACTGATAAATAAAGAAGTTGAATTGATAAAAATGAAATAGATATAAAACGTTACTAATTTGAAATTAGTAATTATACATAAATGGCTTAGGGAATGTCCGTTAGAATTTTATGGACAAATTGACATTTATGAGCATTAAAAGAGGATTTATGGGTAGATAAATATTTAAGGTAAATCTTATTGCCTTAAATAAAAAGGGAATTAGTAAGCTAAGTCCAATGTCTACCTAAGATAATATAAATAAAGACTTAGGATGGTTAATTAGACTTAGTGGGTCAGTGATGCGAGGTCAATAGGGTCACTCGATGGAAGACCGTCCTTCACTGTGAGGCTACCAGTAGTCGGGTATACTTACTACTGATATGAGATATCACTAATCCAATGACCCATGACGACATGAGGGATTGGGTTTGCTTTCTTGATTGGAAAGTATTAAATGGTCCAAATTTGGAATTAGGAACGGTGAGGGATATCTCCATAGGGGTTCGCTTATGGTTTGAGGTCATAAGTGGTTGAAGGGTCCGCCTCTCTCCTAAATGGAAGTATTAAGTAAACTAGTGAGATTTCTAATAAATAAATAAGGATGTCTCTAAAAAGGGTTTACTCCGGTGTTGAGGTCTTAAGTGGCTGAAGGGTCTGCCTCACTGCCGAAAGAAGTAACCTAATGAGATGCCATATTTATAATTAAAGAGCGAGAGTGGATATCTCGGGAATGGTTTGCTTTAGTTTTAGGGTCTTAAGTGACTATAAAGTCCTTCTCTTTCCTATAAAATAAGTATGAAGTAACCCAATGAGATTTCCAAGCAAAGACTACTAGATAGTATCATTGAGGAGCACGCTTCTGGAAGTAGGTCTTAAATGAACGGGTCTACCTATTTTCCACTGGGAAGTATTAAGTGGCTTGGGTACTGTCTCTTACATTGCTAAAGCCGAAATAATAATAGTACCATCTAGGAGCACGCCTTGGGGATAGGTCTTAAATGATGGGGTCTGCCTTAGTTAAGGTCTTAAATGACCAGAGTTTGCTTATTTTCTAATAAAAAGGTATCGAGTGGCTTGGGTACTGTTTATTATATGACTACGATTTCATCGGCGATAAATGCGGTAATAGTTGGACATTAATTGTCAAAAGCCTTAAATAGTGGTTAGAGGGCTTGTAGCTAGGACCCACTGTCCATTGACAACATTGTTAGGAAATCACCTTGGGAATAGGTCTTAAATGGCGAGGTCTACCTCAATTAAGATCGTAAATGATAGAGTCTGCCTATTTTTCTTTTAAAAGTATTATAGAAGCCCACTTTATATTTAGAAGTATCAAGTGGCTAATGGATTTGGAAGTATTGGGTGGTTGATATGGCTTCATTAATATTTCATACCTTAGGAAGGGGTAAGTATGTAATCGTATGTGCAATGCAAGTTTAGATTAGAATTGCCAACCTACATGGACATACCAGTTAAATGGAAACCAATTGGTATAAGTTTATGTTATGGATAGTTTATATTTTTTGAGTCACCAGAACATTGTTCTGGCCCCCTCCTCATTACAACCCACAGGATAGAATTTAGAGGAACATGTCACTAGAGCTAGATGTGCTTTGTTATTGGAGAGTCTTCTTTCTCTCATACTCGATGTTGATGTGACAATTTGTTATCCAAGGAGTACCATTAACTCCAAGGTAGCAGTCATAGTCAGTATTCTTATTATATTATTGTTTCCGCTGTGAGTTTAGAATTTTATTGATCTTTAATAATGCTCATGCTTATTTGCAAGTACCAAATCCAACGATCTGTGTTTTGATGGACTTGGGTTTTGATTTTTTTTTTTAAATTTGGGCCCATGAAGGTATGGGTTGTTCTATTTGGGTGTAGACTTTAGTACTAAATGTGATGACCATGAGATTTGAACCCTACCGCCCTAGAAAGCAACATCATGCACTAACTACCCTGCTAAAAGATCTTTGTTTTAACTTTCCAAAAGAGATTTTATGATTCAATAACTAGGTTGCATTTGTATTTTGTATTACAGATGGTCAAGGGAAAGAAAACTGTAATAGAGGGTGCTTCTAGAAACAGTCGCCCCTTTAGGACTATCATGTCCAAAGTGTGGAAGGACCAAATAGATTAACTGAGATGCTCGCTAGGAACGACATTATGATGGTAAATCCGTTGTGTCCCCTCCTTGGCGATAGGGCGAGCAGGCCTCTGCCTAGATACTTTGCCTAGACCATGCCTTATATGAAGTGCGGGCCGACTCTTCCCCTTCATCACCACTTCGTCTAATTTCTTAACGCACACCAAATAGTGTCAGCCCAGCGTGCCCCCAATGGGTATAGCTTACTTGCGGCTTCTATGTCGTCAACCATAACTTACGCCTTTAAGAGCCTTTGCGGCACTTCATTAAATCAATGTTCGAGCTCTTCAAGCATCACTCTATGGTGGGTTAGTATTACACCTTCAAAGCCACATCACCCCAACGACGTGCTTTGGCCTCCCACATAAGCTTGCCGGGTATCAATTCCATTACTTCTTTGTTGAGTCGATCGTCAATCCTAACCTCCAAGTGTTAGAGTTCAAGGTGTCAGGAACTACTTTCTCCTTATACCCTTCCTTTTGATATTCAGTTATATTGTATCTTCTACCAATGTCCGTTTCCTTTGACGTAATGACTTTCGGTAGAATCAGGGGAGGACAAGGCATAATTCATCGATTAGGCAGACTGCATATGCAAGTTGTGGGATAACAGACTAAATGTGACATTGCTCCTAATCGAAGACAACCTACATCAGGTCAGTTTGTTGCGCCTTAGCTAGCCCATGCTAAGGGAGAAAATAAGGACTTCAAAGCCTAAGAAGGGAAGGGGTGGCGGCTGTGGCAACCAAGGTGGAAGTGGAGTATGGCCTAGTGTGATGGAAGGGGATGTGGAGAGGCCGAAAATCGACCAAGGCCTGGATGTTGGGATCAACATAGTGGTATGTAGCAAAATCGACACGGGCTAGTAGGAATTATACGACCCGCATTCATATAAATATGCTGAGAGAGAAATAGAAGGGACTGCCACTAATGAGGAAGGATTGTGGACGGGCATCAAGGTAGTTAAATGTAATGTCTCATGGTCATTTAACTATACAGACACTCCAGTGACTTGGAGATGGATAGGATATGGGCATGAATAAGGGTCCCAAACACCGCAGAGAGCATGAGCTCATCCGATGAAGTCATATAACCCAACCAACACACATATGTGCCCTGCAGTAGGTCTATCCTAATGTAATGACATTGAATCCTTACGTCCGCCTCTAATTAGGAGGAAGCAGTAGGTCTAGCCTAAGGATAGATAGACTTTACATGTAAATTGTTTATAGTCACTTAATATTTGCTTTTCATTGTGCCTCTTTTTTCTCACTTAGTTTTCTAACAGCTAACTGACTTTTCTCTTCTTTTTGTTTTGCATTGGTCCAACTCAACTCCTCCATCTTGGACATGACCCCTCGAATTAACATGGTCGCTACTTAGCTTCCGCCCTAGGGGAATGCCATGAACCCCTAACAGCAACCAACTTATATAGCTTCTCAAGGGAAGAGCCTTCCCCTGGGTACTCCACGAGGGACCGTTGTTAGTTCTCCCCTAACTTCACACCGCAAAAATGCATCGACCCCGCACCCTATCCCCCCAGGGCTACTACTGGGCTTAAATCCATTTTCCTTTGCAAGCAAGTAAGGATGGATGAAGAGCCAACGAGCATAGGTGGGATCCCATCTCACTCGTTCTTTTATTCGAAATAAGTGAGTTGTTGGACATCAAATAGAAAGTCGTGGTGTTGATTAGCCTTATTGTTGATCGAGAGATGGACAAGGTAGGGTTGAATGGGCTGCTTCGAACGCTGGCTGGACTGCTACTGAACTATGATTTTATAATCTTATTAACCCCTTTACAATTAATAGCTAATGATAAGAAATTCAATTTTGAATGTCGTTTACAAAAAATAAATACTTTGTAGGGATATTGAAAATATGACCGAAAAACGTTTTGTTAAAAATCAACTTTTTATTCAATAAAAGTGGTATGAATATTTTAGAACTTGTATAGTAACATATGAACAAACTAAAAACCAATTAAACCCCTCTCTTTATTAACAAAAGTGCAATTAAACATAAGAAGGAATTAAGGGAACATTGACCCTTAATTCAAGGCATGAAAGGTGGCACGAATCAAGGAAAACATGGCGATTATAAAGGCACAGTTTGCTTATACCAAAGCATGGAAGGAGGGGGTTTTATGGTCATTTGGCACTTCATTTCCTAAGCCAATAAATATGTGGGCAAGGCTCTTCATTTTGGTTTGCTAATTCACTAAAAAGAAACACTTCTTTGTCCTCTTCTTCATCCTCTTCTCTCTTCCAAAACACACTCAAACCTTCTTGAATCACAACCAAACTCTAGTATGTCTCTTAGAATATCAGTACAACAACTATTGGAAAGTCAAAGATGGAAGAAAAGGAGCAAAACCCTCTCTTCCATGTCATGGTCATGAGCAAATATGCCTATTCTAGGATTGGCCAAGAGCAAAGTAAAGGGGGAGGCTTGGATGTGGCTTTGGTTGCATGGTAGGAAGTGATTTGATGCTTGGTTGGTTGATGGTAGGAAGATGGTAGTGAATGGTTTGAATTTAGGTGAGCTTACTCACCATTGAAATAAATAATATGCGTATATAGTTGATTGAAAATATAATATGTTATTTGAATTTATATTGTGATGTTTGATTTTGATATTTTCTTTGGAAAGCAAATGACATCTTGTATGACTTCTATGGCTTGTTGTATAGCCTTGGAACAAAACATATAAGGATTTGTAGGGGACAAACTTGATTTGGACTTGAAATGAAAGTGTTTGTATAGAAATAGTCACTGTAGAAACACTTTTGTTAATTTTGCATTGACTTGCTTTCTACTTACTTTTGACTTATGTTTCTTGCATATATACTTTGTACATATGTTATTACATGCTTCTTAGAGAGAAATTTGTTTTTCAGAGTCATATATGTTTATGTGGTCAAATGATGTTGAATATTGAATTGAATATAGAATTGTACGTATAGCGATAGTTGCTATAAACGCACTTTGAATCCCTCTCTTATATCTTACTTTTTAAACTCTATATTTTGTTATTTTGAATGAATTTTTTTCTATACTTGTAAAAGTATAAAAGATAGTAGGAAATGAATTTATATATTTTTAAATAATTATTTTAAAGATTTAAAGTAAAGGTTTTCTTATAGATAAAACTTGTTTATTTTGAAAAGGGTTTTCAAATCAATTTTAAGTAACTATTTTTAAAGTAATGTTTTATATAACTATTTATAACTTATTTTATAAGTATTTTAAAAGGTATTTTATTTATATATAATTATTTCAAACTATTTCTAACTTATACTATTTTAAGCTATTTCTAACTTATATTATTTCAAAACCATTTATAACATATATACTAAAATGTTTAAAAGACTAATTTGGAAGAAGGGATAAGGAGTTACACTTGTAAAATGAACATATAGTTTATTTGCATATGAAATGACAGTAATACTATACTTAACACTAAAAACCAATGAGGTAGGCTTATCTATCTTTGAGATTCAAGAATGAAGTGTTTAGACAAGGATTTGATATGCAACTAGTGCTTTAACTTACATAGCTTCACTCTTGAGCGAGGGATAGTATAAATTGGAATGTCGGAATCGCATTAAGGATACAAAAATTGATTTCTATAAGCAATCATTTTTAAAATTAGATAGTCAATTAACTGACTATTGAACTTGAATTAATAAAATAAGTAAATGGATCTGGGTTGTAGTAAATAATGCTTTCTTCTAGTGACATTTGTTTTTAACCCTTATTAATTATAATTAGGACTACAATTAGAAATGCAATTAAAACCTAAATAAGAAATAATTTAAAGATAATTATAAAGTGTTTTGGGTTTGTTGTAACAATGTTTAAATAATACTTATCTTTAACCCTTATAAATTTAATTAGATATTTAAAAGTGATTTTAAAGATAATGTTTTAAAGTATAAATTATTTTGGGTTTGTTGTGACAATGTTCAAATAACACTTATTTTTTACTCTTATAAATATAATAAAATCTTTAAAATAGAGTTTTAAAGATGATGATTAAATGTGAAGTGTTTTGGGTTTGTAGTAAACATTGTTTTAGTAACATTTGTTTTTAAACCCTTGATTTATATTTTAAAGTGGAAAAATATTGTTAAAGGATCATGTATACATTTAGATTTTTAATAATGGAATGTTAAAGATATAAGTATGGAATCTTTTTGAAAAAAGATAAAGAAAAGGTATATATTTAAAATATAAAAGAGAGACGCGGATTATAGTAACAGTGTTTGTTGATGCCAAAAATGGATCTGCACCTAATAATAAATTGTAAGCGACCTATGAGGCCTAGATCTAGTATATAGCGGTTGAAATAAAAAGAAATTAATCGAAATAAAGTATAGAGACATAAGATTTTATAGTGGTTCGGCAATCAATGGCCTACGTCCACGTTATAGCTTTTTGCTTATAGATAAAATGTAGTTTGTTTGGGATTACCAGAGGTTTGATAGAGAATAAGTCACAAATACAGGGGTTAGACAGATTCTAAGTCCTAGAATTGCCTGAAGTAGCTGCCTTGGTGACTAGTGTGTGGAGATGGAAGATGAAGAAGAGGTAGAGCTTCCGTGTAGTGATGGCAGAAATCAGATCCTATTTTGGTTGCTTTATGATTTGTATTATAGGGGTAGCAGACGTGCTAGGTCAAAAGCTCGCTTCTAGGAAGGTCCATACATCAGCCCAAAGTAGTGCAAGAAATTTGAGGGGCCTATGAGTTATGAGCATAACTTGGTTTCATTTTGGGATGCCCCTTGTGTTTTATGGGCCAGCGACTTGTTTTGATGATCGTTCCTCCATAACTTGTTTTATACAGCAGTTTACAGGAGCTAACTCTTCAATTCTTGAGATAGGTCGTCCGGAATTTTATGAAATCACTTGGGCATGCATATAAGAGCTATGTAATAACTCATGTAAAGTTTAAGAGGATGGTTGTGTAGAATAATAACTCAATACCGACCTTTAGCCATAACTCGGTACCGACTTATGCTCTTAGCATATTTCTAGTCCAAATTTTTCCAAGCTATTTCCTTTGTCCATTAAGGTGTGCCTTCAAGATTTAAAGTTGTTTCATCTTTGTTTCGACGTTTTTACTTCCATTAACTTCTGCTTGGTCAAAAATCTAGTTAACATTTGCCCCCCAAAGTACGCTTTCGTTGAAAACAAAGTGTGCTCTAGATTGAGATAAGTCCTTGTTGTTATTCTATAAACTCCAATTGATCGTTTGGATGCCTTTTTGACACCTTGCTTTTAGTTGGTTGATTGTCTGCTAACCGTTCATTTTAGTTACAGTTGAAATTTCATTCCTTTGCGTTGGCAACACAATATTTTTTCCGAAGACCACATAGTGCTTCGGTTTAACAAGGATGTCCTTTGTAATGACTTGGAGTCGATTTGGGTGAACAATGATAAATCGGTACCAAGTCATAGAATTAAAGATTTTTTTCAAAATTTTTCTTTATATGTTACTTTCCACATTCTCTCTTCACTTCTATTTGTCATGGCCGACTCTTCCATCTTCCTACCTGATTTTTCTTTTCATTCTAACTGAGTCTTTGCTCCTCCAACTTGATTCCAGCCATCTTCCTTCATTTGCGCTACTACTACTTGCCTTTGACTTCACATGAGTTTGCCTCCAACAACCAGTAAGAACGCCGCCACCAAAGTCGCCTTCCTAAAACTCAAACCCAAGCTTGACCCAAACCCTAGGCCCTGATTTAATTTGCTACTCGAATTGAAGGTTGGCATTGGTGAAATCGTGCTTGGGCATTGATGGTGAAGGTGATGAGAGCTTGGTTGATTTCAATTTGGAAGGAGATGGTTGACTTTAGGCATAGTGGATTGATGGTGAGGTTAGGGTATGGCCTCGATCGAACATGCGCAAATCCCGGAGACAAATTGCGCTCTCTGGCTTCAACTATTTCCTTTTATGAAATTGGCTAAGTTTCGCTCGTCGAATTGATCCCACTATGATGATTTGCCTTGAACTTGGGCGTATTTGACGATTCCATTGCTTTTGCCATTCTATTTCTGCACTTTCATTGTCCTGAAAAAAAGCTTTACGCGTTGCTTTGGACAACACATCCATTATAGATTTTTCAATTGAAAATGGGTAAGTACAAGTAAATAATCTCAAAGTATGATGCGGATCATTTTTCTAGTAGAGCGAGCTATCTGCACGGGATAGTCCATTTGTATTGTCGGGATATTGGACACTTTGCCTGGATAACACACTGCACTTGCCCCAATCAACACTCTAAATCTGATTGGTCCACAAACATTGACTTCCTTTGTATTCCAGGTGTTAGTCAAATGGGAATTTTATTCTAAGTGAAACATACCTATCTGCTTTAAACGCTAAGTTTTCCTGTTCAAAATGACTCGTCGATCTCCCCAATTTAAGCCTGTTGAAGGAAACTTCTCTCCTCCGAAAGCTGGATCGTCTACAGCTTTGGCTTCGCCTTCCATTCCAACCAGATCAAGCCAACCCATGACTTCTGAGCCCCAAGGTTAGTTGGTTCCAGCTAGTCCAGTAATCCATCAACCGCCTCGTGGGTTGGGAATAATAAGTGACCCATCGGAGTAGGTACCTCCTTTGAACTTATTAGCCAAGTCACTTCAAAACATTTGTATTTGGCATGGAATCCTTGAAGATATTGTTCGTTTGCTGACAAGGGATGAGCTTGCTCACAATCCCCTTCAGGGCTTCAAGGATTGTAATTACTATATATGTCTTGGTGGTACCGTCCCAACATTTAACTCGTTTCCGAGTTATTTCTTGCACGAGATGGACTTGCTCCATTCCAAGTTCATCCGAATGGATATTTATTTCCGTGCTTGCTGTATGTTCTTTTCATGGATAGATTTGAGCGGCCTGTAACGTTCACCGAGATGACATACCTCCTGAAGTTCAAGAGAAGGAAGGATTACCCATCTATGCGATTATAAAAGCCTAGAGAGGTTGTAAGATCATCGAAGGATTGCACAATAAATGCTCATATTTTAAGAATGAATACTTTTTCGTGAGTTGCCAAGATGGATTTAATCACATGTGGCTTACCGGGAGTAAGGTTGTTTTCTTTTGCCTATCTCGTACCAGAGCTTCTAAGTTGCTAACTAGAGTGTGTGTCTCTTTGCACTCCTACTGAGATGTGACAACAGAGGGGAACATAAGAGAATGCTCCACGATTTGAAGGTAATGGCAGAGAGCCAGCGGATGGTGGAATTCCTTATGATAGATGAAATTTGCAGTAATATATGCTACTTTACCCGAGGATATATGTTGATGCCGAGTCTCCAGCTTAAAGCAGCTCTCGGACAAACACTCACTCCAATGCCCTCACTTGTAGTTCCAGTAAGAATGCTTAGGGGGGGATGTTGTCGGTCCATCCGGTGAAGTACAACATGGAGTAACCACCGATGTTGAGACTGTTCTGTCTATTGGACAAGATTTTTCGAGGGATATGGATGAAATAAGTAAAATGTCCTCGATCTCGGAGGAAAACAAGCCGGTCCAGAGGAGAGATGGAAAACAACCAATGATGGTAGAAGGGGAGAAAGATGCTTCCGATGATGATGCCGATAGTGATTTTCACGCTATCGAGAAAGGGAACGAGTCATGTAGTGAATTGCCGAAGATAAGCCCCGATCTTCCCAATTACCTTCTCTTGAACTACTAACTACTGAAGTATTGAGTCCTGAAATCCCTATTTCTCCTCCTCCAGGACAGCTAATTACTGAGACTTCTCAATCGATTAGAGACCAAATTACGGAAACCGATGTAAGAGATTAGACACATTTGCACCCTCTAAGAGACGTCTCCATTAATTTAAGCGAATTTGGGGATTTAACAACTAGTAAGATGATAGGCGACATTGTTTTAGATATCAACCTATCTCCGAGTGTTTTAATGAGCGAAGGTGAAGAGACTCCACCTTTGTAACCATGCCGATATGTCGGTATAGTGTATAAGGGTCACTGGCACTACACACTCCACTTTAGAATCATGGACACACATTTTCGCATTAAGCAAAGTTGTAAAGTTCTGACATTAGCTCCATTCTTTTCTCATTTCAGGTTCTATGGGTCGTGGACTATTCAGCCAGCTGTATCAACATTCCAACCCTTACAGAGATCCGACTCCAGATCTAGCCCAGCATTCTCATTGCAAAACTGATGAGGAGAGAAGGAAGAGAAAAGATAGAGAAGCTGAAGCTGAAGACGAAGCCCGTCGTGTGGAGAGAGAGTGAGAGAGGGGGGAGAAGAGAAGAAGGGATGGCGAAGGTGATGCCCTTGGCGATGCTCACAAGCGCTAGAAGGACCCCCATGATCGTCGCAGGACTACATCATCCATTACTCCTCCTCGCACCGAAGTTCAAACTGCCATGATGCACGAGATCCCATCCTCCCAGGCCATAACTATCGTTATTGCTCCTACTTCTTCTAAGCATGGTGAGAAGTACGCACTTTCACCGGGTCCAACTTGGCTACAAGTTGCTTAACCACATCTATTCTTTCATGGCGTAAATTTGATCAAAACATAAAGTGTAGGAAATGCAAATTACGGTTCTTTAGGCAGAATTAACACTAGAGGGGGGGTGAATAGTGTTTAATGGATTTTATGAATCTTTTTGAAATCTTTTCAAATTAAATCCAAACAGATGCAATTCACAAACACAGAAACAATCACAGAATCAGACACAGATGCAAATAGTAAATAAAAGCAGTAAAGAAAAGAACACACTAGAATTTTATACAGGTTCGGAGTTACCCTACATCCAGTCCCACACAATTTCTTATGCAGATTTCTTTTCAAATATAATGTCGATATTACAACCTCAATTTTAAGGCCACGAGATACACCCTCCTGTCTCCGAGTCTAGGGAAAACTCTCTTGATTTAACCAGGCTACAAGATCACCTAATTGATTTACAAGCTATAATCACACCCAATTGATTTACGGACCACAATCACACTATTTCCAATATCATTTTGATAAATAGAGAGACTCGATACACTTTTTTGATTACAAATGATCTTATAACTCTGAATAGCACTGAGATCTTTGAGAGAGTGTGGCAAAGAATCAAACTAGAGACAATCGAGTTTGATTCACTTAGAATTTCGGTAGAGTTTTGTTAAAATATAAGAGAATATTTGAGTGGAGAAGAAGGAGTGAAGAAATGAAGAAAAACTAACTTAAAATTCGTTGAAAACAACTGGTATATATAGGAGAACAACAGTCATGTCCATTCGCGAAAGGTTATGATGAATAGACACTTCTTTTGAAAATTTGAAATTTGAATTCTACGGTCACCATGTCGACATGGGGGGATGAGGGATGTCGACATGCCTATGTGAATTTTGAAATTTAATTTTGCTTTAAAATTATTTCTATTCTAAAACTTGTCAAAACAATTTCTAATCTTTGCAAACCATTTTGAATATAGTTTAAACCTATAAAAGAGATTTAAAAAGTAATCTTAAAAATATATAATCTATAATATAAAAGTAATAAAAGCTCAATATAAATATTTTGAGATTAAAGCTAAAACCAGGAGATAGTTTAAAAACAAGAAATAATTTTGAAATTTAAAAATAAATTAGGCTAAAATATTTAAACCTATAGAGATAACTTTTTAAAAGATAGTTTTGAAAAAAAACTTAAAAATAAATCATTTTGAAATTTTCATAGATTCCATTCCACTAGAGAAGGTCATGGGTTCCATCCCACTAAAGAGGTCGTGGGTTCCATTCCACTATTAAAGCGAGAAGGTGGATTCCATCCCATAATTAAAACTCGAATAAAGATTTTAGTGCTATTATGAAGTTTTAACAACAATCTAGACTCTATTACTTATATATATATCTTGAACTCTTGAACTCTTGATATCTTGAACTCTTGATACTCACGAGTCTTCAGTCTTGATTTCTTCAGTCTTGAATTCGTCAGTGTTGAATCTCTATAATCAGCCTTGAATCTTTATACCGTACAGTCTTCATTCTCAGTACCTACATATATATATATATATATCCTGCATATACATATATATCTAGACAAGAATATTAGTATTTATCTTTTATAACAAGTCCTAAGATTGTTATCATCAAAACCATCATCTTAGGAACTAACATAAAGCCCATGAATAGAGCTACTTCTCTTCAAAATCTCGAGACAGTCTGTGAGGATTTGGAAGCTAAGTTTGAGTGGTAACGTCTAGTCCGAGCTTTTTCTAACGTGAATCAAGCTAACTACCAATAAATTCTCTCTTCTGAGGTAGAAAGGGATGATCACGACCAAATGCTCAAGGATCGTGATACTGAAATAGCTCAGCTGAAGACAGATAGAGATGTGGCCTTAAAGGGAAAGACCGTAAGTGATAAGTTGCTAAAGGAAGTGACTCGGGCACATGAAAGAGCGCTCCTTGTAATTAACGATCCGCTCAAAGACTCTCATGAGGAGTCATTCAAATTAAAAGATCAAGTCATTAAGGAAGAAAATGCCATCAAAGACCGGGATCGGATTATCATCGAGAAAGCCCCAGACCTTGCTCAACTCTACACGGAGAATCCAAAGTTTGTCAAGGAAAGGGAACGAGTCGAATCTAACAAGTTGGCAGTCGAGATTGATCATATGTCACTTGGTTGGAACTTTCGGACCTTCAAAGAGCTCATGATGAAATAACAACTCAGATGGATGTGACTATGCTACATTCTATACTTGCACCATCATGAATAAAGGAAGTTTGAAGTGGCTAGGAGACAACTACCCTCGGACTCTCGCCATTGTTTGGGATGAAGTATTGGTCAGGTTAGAGCGAGATGGGGACATGCGCTTTGAAGAGGAACTCATGGGCACTTATCTCAGTTCTGAAGATATTGATTTCCTTGAATCCAACAAAGTAATTCTGAAAGAAGAAAAGAAGAAGACCGCTACTGAGGCCACTGCTAAGGCTCTCGTTGGCCTAAGTTCTTTGGTTCAGGGTGAGGCGTTTGCTCCCAAATCTCAAGAGCAGACAATGACCATTCCTGCATCCACAGAGGTTGTTTCTACAACTACCCACGCTCTTCTAGCTTCTAAAGCTCTGCATGAGCCGTACTTCCCTTGGTTGTCGAGCGACTCGCTGAAATGGAAACCGATGAATGAGGCTTCGAAATTCAAGTTCATGATTAAACTCCTGGTTTAGGTATTTCTCTCATTTCTCCAGTGCTCTAGAAGCTTCAATTCACTCTGAAATCTTTTACTAAACGATACAACTATGTTTCCCAACTTGTAGGTCAACTATCACTTCCACCTCCTCCTCCAACTACACGGGGCTTAGGAGCCGCTGCCATCTTTACTGCTTACATCGTAGTTTGCGCGAAAGCTTTGAGTTCAATTCCCGTTTAAAGCTCTAAACCTTGTCTTGACTCTGAGCTGATAGGAGCATTACAGAATTTGGAGGACACCTCTATGTTTCAAGAAGAGGATGTATTGATCAAAGGCGGACAGACTTAACCGATAAGAAGATGATGGCGAAGAGGATGTAGAAAGAGACCGAAGAGAAGATAAAGTTGAAGATGAAACCAGGCATCACCAAGCCTAAAGTTCTCCTATTTACAATCAAGATTGGTAAGCCAAAATTTGAAAATGTGGCCATCATTGGATCTACAGAGCTTGATTCTGGTGCTGGAGGGGGTCTACTCGTTCTGAAGGCTAGACTCCTTTCGAAAAGAAGAAATGCTAAGAAAAAGAAGATCATCCCTCGGCCTGGTGGTAAGAAGTGATGTTATAGTCAAGTGTTGGTGGAGTGGAGCACTTGTGGTTTTTGGTGTCGACCGAGTCTGTACCTTTTTCTTTTCTTTTGAGTCTTAAACTGGCCGATATTGTATAGGTATGGGCTCCGCTGTTTGTCATGTACATAAATGATATAAGTAATGAAAGATTAGCATTTCTGTTGTAATCCGTCTTGTGTACTTTTCCTGTATTTATGTACTGTGCCTGTTTGTTTGCTACTGCATGTGTGTATAATATGATTTCCAGTTCTGTAATTTCCATATTATATATTGTTGTTTTATGTGACGTGATTTGTGTATTTACTACAACTTTGTGCATGTAAATAGTGTAACTTGCAATTATTTTGCATACTACTCTACTTAGTTCTGCTGTGATTGTAAAAATACTCCATTCGGGATAACATAATTGTTGTGTATTTCGATTTAGCCAATTTCGTGGCTGTTTTCAAATTCAGTATTAGCATATGTGCCCTCTACTCCATAAGGCTGGTTATTCCGAACACTAGACTTTAGCACTCGATAAGAGACTAGGTATCTTAAACAACATATCCGATTGCCCCCAGTTTGAGTTGTGTGGTAGTTCCTTTCTCTGGGGATTTGTGGCTTTGCTGCTCGATCCCTAGCGTTTAGTTCCTTGACCGTGATCAACTTTTTCCAAGTTCAGTGCTAAGATCCTGCTCACATATCCGTTTCTATCTTCGAAAACTTAAGTGAATAGCTCGAGTCCTTGGATTTCCTTTCGACGTTGCCTTGGCGGTTTTGAATCTTCATGACACTGCCGAAGCAATGTTAATTCATGGAAAGCTAGGATTGATTTTCCACCTATCCTATAATCAACAACTTTCCCGGTGTTGCTGAGGCAACACCGACACTTAGAAAATTTGACAATCTCTTCATGTTACCAGGGTAACACTGATTAATAGAAAACGAAAAATTTTCCCAGTGTTTTCGGGGTAACACTGGTATATAGGAAGTTGGGAATGATTTTCCCCGTCGATCCGGTGGTTTGAGCCGATTTTTTCCATTAACTTTGTGGTTTTGGGAATCTATACTTCTTATCCGGCGATTAAGAAGTATTTTCTCAATTGTGTGGCTTATTTGGTGGCACACATGGAGATTGCTTACAAGAACGTGGTTGCATTGGTTCAAGAAGCAACTACAGCTTATTGTGTGGTGCACAAGGTGATTGCTTACAAAAGCACTATTCCATTAGTTTAAGAAGCGACCTAAGACTTATTATGTGGCCCACCGGGAGATGGGCTTCCCAGCGTTACCGGAGCAATGCCAGTTCTCAATAGGCATGGATCGATTTTCCCAGTAAATTTGGTGGTTTTGAACCTTCCTGATGTTGCTGAAGCGACACTGGTTCTTAGAAGGTCCGGATCGATTTCCCTATTGATCTAGTAGTTTGAGTCAATTTTCCTCGTCGACTCAATGGTTTTGAACTTCCCGACGTTGCCTGAGCAACGTCGGTTCTCAGAAGGTTTGGATCGATTTTCCCTATTGATCTGGCAGTTTGCTTACAAGAACGTGGTTCAATTGGTTCGAGAAGCTAGCTTTATTGAAGAAGTAGAAGGAAATAGGAAAGTCCTGCATATTTACAATGCACTAGTTGACAGTGTGTATGGATTGTGTATTTATATCTAATATGCAAGTGTAATAAAAAGCTAACTTATAACTAGCGGAGTAAAGTAAATAAAAGTAAAGAAATATTCACACTAGAGTTTTTATACTAGTTCGAACATCCCATCCTACGTCCAGTCCCGAAGCTCCTCTTCGGCTTTAACTAGTAAACAACCCTCGCTTTGCCCAGAGGAATAGGCTTGATACAAAAATATTTCTTAGACAAGTATGTGTTCTGAGAAACACTGATTTTGACCGTATAGTACAAATCTACCTATAATCTCCTTTGAGCAGTATGTGTACATGAAGCTTTGCTTTTAGGAAGTGATAAAACTGATATAGTGTTTGCTTTTAGAAATCAGAGTATGCAAAGAGTATAGATATGAGATTCAGAAAAGTAATTTGTTTCTTAGAATCTTTACATATTTATAGATGTTGAAGAGTTTTCTTGAAGAGAAACATCCGTTAGTGTTTTCTATTTCAGTCTAAAGGTTGCAATCATTAAGGAGGAAGAGATGCGTTGAAGAGATACAAAAGCAACTGTTAGAATGAAGCAGGTGATTGTTCATTGTTTTTGCTCGTTACTCAGCATAGACATTTGTCCATAATATTCAGACATCTGTGTATATATACATTTTTTATAAACAAAGGCCAGAGTTAGACGTTTGAGATGGATTGACAGACATCTGATACGTATTACTTGTTTAAAACAGACATAGTCAGACATCTAGTATATACAGATGTCTGATTTGTGTTATTTTCTGCAGTTAGCCTTTTTTGAGATAATGAAGACTTAAAATTTTTGTCGTGCAATGTTTGTGTTGAAAGCTACAAAAAGAGATTTTACAAGCTATATATCTATGACAATAACACACTATAATAGCTTTTCTAATACCGATGATTCTTCTCCTCTGCTGGTCGTCTTCAAGTTGAATTCTGAAAGCTTCTACCAACATTGATGGACTTTATTGTATGTGTATGATTGTATAGTTGTTGTCATCAAAATCATAGAATAGAGGTTCTAACATTCTCCCCCTTTTTGATGATGACAACTATACAATCACTTTATCAAATAAACATATAACTCCCCCTGAATGTGATTCCTCCCCCTATATACATGTAGTATGATATTTCTCACCCTTTGGCATTATCAAAAAGAAACATAGAAAGAGAGAAATATGGAAAATAGAAAGAACATAAGTTCACATACAATCACAGATAAGTTTTAAAAGTTATACATGCATATTGTTTGGAAAAAATCAAAATAAGGATACATAAATCGTACCGGATTAAAAAGAAAAGAAAAGCTTACTGATAGTGGTAGTAACCCTAGAAGCTAGACGAGTCTTCATCATATGCACCTTATTGCCATTGAGACTGGTCATTATACTCCTCATCCACTTGAACACAGAGTCCCTGGAATGAGGTGTAGTAACTATAGTCTAGGGGGTCTTGTGGAGCCCGAGGATCCTCAGAAGGAAATGATATACCTTCATTTTATTCGGTATCAAGACAAATTGGCACTTTGCCATGGTGAGAATGTTGTGGTGGTTCTTATGAAGGCCCTGCGCCTGAAGATGTTCTTGAGTGAAACACTGGTGGTGGTGGTGTGTGGAACGGAGAAGATGAAGAGCGAGATGAGGAACAACCCCGAACCTTTCTGAGAACTTTTCTCAAAGTTGAAACAACTTTTTCTAACATCTTTTCTACTTTGGTCATGCAAGTAGAAAAATATCGTTCCAAACAAGACATCTTTTTATCTAGCACCTATTGGTTTAAGGAGAGGAGACGTTGGTTTTGAAGTGCAACATCTCGATAGTTCTCTCCTAGGCCCGCTGCAATTCTGGCTTCTTGTTGGAACCAGAGTATTACTCTATAGGTGCTAAAGCTTTAGCAAGTTGGGAAGGTCGAGTCGGAGGTGCTCCTTGATGTCGTTGAGGTTGTTGATACTAGAAAAAGGGAATTATGTTTTGCGGTGTTTCTTGGAGATGCATCAGAGAAAGAAATCTAATGCCACTTTCTTTAATGGAGATTTCTTCATATTGGGAGAGATATGAAGGAATTCCTAATGACCGTAGAATTCTCATTAAGTATAGAACATAAACAATGCTACGACGGGTAGGTGTCCAAAAGCTTTTAATTTGATCAAAAATATATTGTGCCCAATTAACTTTAATTTGACAAAAAATAGCATATAAAGCTTTGTGATCATCTTCGTAGGCTTGTTCGTGACTACCAAACCTAGGGATGGTCGTGTTTATGAGCATACGGTTAAGAAGTCGAGCTCATAGACGGAAACTAGATGTTTTTATTTTCCGCATATTGTCTTCCCAAATAAGGTGAGTAATAGCATCTCTGGTGGCATAGCGTGTACGGGAAATTCTTGTAATCGAATTCCCGCATAAGAATAGTTAAGGATTTGCCCAAGCATTCAACATTAAATTTTATCATGTGACCATAGATACTGGTCCAAATCCAGCTATCCTTATCTGAAGGATTCCAAAGGTTTACGGAACATAGATTAAACAAAAAGAGAAATACCATAAGTTGATCAATCTTCCCAGCATTGTCATTGTAGTTGACTAGGTGGTAGAGCTGAGCATCCTCAAGTAGATCCATTGCATTGTAGTGGATGAAACAACGAATGGGATAGAATGGACCGATTTTCTTCACCAATTCTTGTAATTTCTGTTTGCCATTTTCCTTTTCCACAATCCACTCCTCTGTGTGATGGTCGGTGATGAATTGTTGAGAAGGAGGTTGTGAACTTTGGCATGTAGTAGCTTTTCGACGTTTTGCAACCGGGGTTTTAGCCTTAGGAGCAATTTATTTGGGGAATTAGAGAAGGAAATTGAATCGAGAATCGGGGTTTTTGAGGGTTTGGAGAAAGAGAACGGGGTGAAAAAACGAGGAAGGGGTAAAAGATAATATATAGAGAGATGAAAAGATGTGAGATCAGGTTAAGTCAGACGTCTGAATTTGGAGTTCAGACGTCTGAACGTGGTCATTTTTGTAGATAGAAAGGTTATATAGATGTCTGAGTAGGAATCAAGACGTCTGTCTGTGAAAAACGTATTTTCCCAAAGAGTTTCAGTGGGTTTTTCTTCAGACGTCTGTGCTGAAGAAAAAATTTATGCTCACGAATTTAGACGAATGATGATATGTTAGACGACTGTTGGTGAAACGGTAAAATTCTCGGGCATGTTTTCAGACGTCTGGGTATTTTTATCGGACGTCTGATCGTGTAAAAAAATTCTTATTATCTCCATGTACTTTGCTATATGTAAAAAATATATTATTAAAACGAAAAATTTACAAATGATTATAAATAAACATGTTTATTTAATATATATATTAACCGTCTGTTGTTTATGAAAAAATTCTTTAGTTTCAATAGGAGAATCAAGAGAATGATAGTTTTGTTTCTCCCATGAATTCGGTTCGATCTTGGTGTGCTTGGTTAACGGCCTAAGAGGAGGCCTGTAAGGACGAACAGGACTGTGTTCCGCGTGCGATGTCCCTTCTCCCCATAACTTTCGTGGAGTGATCTTGTGTGCTCTTAGAGGAGATTCTCGTGCATGTGGAGACCTCTGATGTAAGCAGTCTTTCGTTGGTGATACATTTTTCAAGAAAGTTTAGATGAGCTCCTTGACGGCATTGTTCATAATACATCTCTCTTTGAACCCCTATCATTTCTTATTGATAATGATGAATGTCGTCGACTTTGTCGGTGAGAGAGGATGATTGTAGGTCGATTCCATGCTTAGCTTTCTTACCTTTTGGAGAGAAACCAGTATGGTAAGTCGGTGAAGGGATGATGTGGAGAGATGGAGATGATGTAGGAGTGACCTTTGTTGGAGAGACGTAGGTACTGCCAGAAGATGGGGAGGCGTAGTCAATTGCGGAGTAGGTGGAATCGTGATCAGAAGAAATTTTTGATATGTTTGTTTAGAAATATGATGCTTTGTTTAATTATGAAAAGTTTGTATATAAGATTTGTGATTAGGTACATATATATATATATATATATACTCAATTTATATGCTACGTTAAGAAAACAAAATTAAGGTTGATAACTGTTAGAGAATTTCAGCCACAAATGAAAGATTAAGAGGTTAATAATTATTAGAAAATATCAGCCTGGAAAAAATACAGGACGGGTTTGTTAAAAAATATGGTTGTCAACAAAATTAAGACATGTATAAAAAATATTTGAAGATTGCATTATAAATCTTGTAACAACATAATACCTAGTTCACATCTTAACTTAATAAAAGTTTGTTCGCTTGGTGGTTTTGTAAAAATGTCGGCTATTTGATTTTCGGTATTTACAAATTCTAGAGTTATTATCTCTTTTTCAACATTATCTCTTAAAAAATGGTGACGAATATCTATATGTTTTGTGCGAGAATGATTTATTGGATTTTTAGATAGGTTTATAGCACTAGTGTTATCACGGTATATAGGAGATGTGCTAATTATTTTTCCAAAATATTTTAAGTGTTTGTTGCATGTATATTACTTGGGTGCAAGCTAAGGCGCAGCAACATACTCGGCTTCACAGGTTGAAAGTGATAACAATTCTGTTTTTTACTAAACCAAGATATAAGAGATTGATCGATAAAGCGACAGGTGCCACTTTTACTTTTCCTATCAGTTTTGCAACAGCCGAAATCTGCACTATAGGATACAAGTTCAAAAGTGCTGTCTTTAGGATAGAAAAGACCGTAATTCATAGTGCTTGTTAAGTAGCGCAAAATACGTTTAACTGCCCGATAGTGTGAATCTTTAGGTTGTGCTTGAAATCTTGCACACAGACACACACTCATCATGATATCGGGTCAACTAGTCATTAAGTATAATAATGATCCTATTATACTTCAGTATAATTTTTGATCAAAATCCTTTCCTTTTTCATCTTTATCTAAATGGGTACTTTTGCTCATGGGGTTGGTTTCACTACACCAGAAAAGACTTTTGGTAGCGTTGAAAAAACGCTACCATAACTTTTAGTAGTGTTTTAGTGAACGCTGCGATACGACATGAAACTAAAAGTCTAAAACTTTTTGTTGTGTTGTAGTAAACGCTACCAAAAATACCATATTATTGCATTTTTGAAATGCAACCATAAGTTTTTCTGTTGGGTTTACAAAACGCTACCAAAATGAACATTTTTTGGTTGCGTTTTTGTTTGTATATTTTTTTTGATTTTCTGTAGCGTTTATAAAATGCAACTATATAATTTTTTATATTAGTTTACATTTGTTTTTGTAGCATTTAAAAAACGCTACTAAAAGTTATTGGTTGTTTGGTAGCATATTTTAAATGATGTTATTTACGGTTGATAGCTCATACCATTTCTAGCAACCGCTTATATAATATTCATATTAAAACAAGCGATCAATCACATAATTTTCATATTCAAACGAAAAATTAAATCACATAATTAGCATATACAAACAAACATCAATCAATCAATTATATGATCACCATATTAAAATAATTGAAAAAACACTCTAATCTCATAATCAAATGTAATATCCATAATCAATTCGGTGTAGTTTTTCAACAAAATAAGTCATGTACTACAAGCATTCACAAACAAGTTTACAAAAATAGTACTAACAAAATATGACAACATATAAAACAATTAAAGTCGTGTTCATTGCTTGGTTACCAATAATTCTTTATTGCCGGCAGTCTTCACTTCGAAATAGCTAATTTACTTGATGTTTTCTCCATTCCAAAACGTTTTAAAAAATTATGACAATATTTTTCTTGATTTATAAAAATACCATTTTCTAACTGTTTAATCTGTAATCCTAAGAAAAAAATTTAATTCTCCCATATAGGACATTTCAAATTTATTTTTCATGATATCTGCAAACTCTTTACATAGATTTTTATTAGTTGATCCAAATATTATGTCATCTACATGTATTTGAACAACTAAAATATCATTATGATTTCTTTTTATAAACATGGTTGTATCTATTTTTCCGACTTGAAATCCAGAATTTATTAAATGAGTTTTTAGTCTATTATACCAAGCACGAGGTGCTTGTTTTAAACCATATAAGGCTTTCTTTATTTATAAACATGTTCAGGAAATTTTTCATGCATGAACAATGGAGGCTGCTCAACATAAACCTGTTATTTTATAAAACCATTTAGAAAGACACTTTTTACGTCTATTTGAAAAAGTTTAAAGTGATGATGACATGCAAAAGCAAGTAACATTCGGATGGCGCTGTTTCGTCTTTTTGGACGAATGTTGCACCTTGCACCGCAGATGTTGCACCCTGTGGATATCGATTCTTCGGACGACCATAACTGTTGCCTCGTTTAGAGTTACGGGAGCCATAACCAGTCAAAACGAAGGTCTCAGTGAGTTCTACGGCTTTGACGGCTGTTAGCCGTCAACAGATAGTTTCATACCCAAAAAAAAGCGATCTGAACCTCAATCGGGTCTCTGAAGTTTTTTGACCTTCGTTTTTCTGTTAGCCTTCCTCTTGATTATACCTTTTCGCTACTAACCTTGCTTTGTTATGAACAATGTTTCCATTTTTATCAGTTTTATTTTTATAAACCCATTTTGTCCCAATTACGGATTGATCCGTAGGTCTCGGTATAAGTTCCCATACTTCATTTCTTTTGAATTGATTGAGTTCTTCTTGCATTGCCATAATCCATGATTCGTCATTCGAGGCTTCTTTATAGTTTTTAGGTTCAAGATTTAAAATAAATGCAACGTGATTCATTTGATTTAATTGATGTCTGTTAGAAACTTTTGTATTTATATCACCAACTATATTGTTGATTGGGTGGTCTTTCAAAATACGAGGTGGTGATCTTAATGTATTATCATTATCAACGGTATTTTCATTATTGTTATTTACAGTTGGTTTATTTTCAGATGGTTTTGTTAAAATCTCATCATCATCATCACTGTTTTTACTATTTGAAATTTTTTCATCAAAAGAAACGTGTAGACTTTCTTCTATAGTACTAGTACATTTATTAAATACTCTATAAGCTTTGCTACAATCTGAGTATCCGATAAAGATTCCTTCGTCGGCTTTTGAATCAAAATTTCCAAGATTATCTTTAGTATTTAGTATAAAACATTTTGAACAAATATTCGAAAATATGATACTTTGGTTTTTTACCAAAAAACATTTCGTAACAGGTATTCTTAGTTAAAGGATGTAAGGTGACACGATTCAATACATAACAAGCAGTAGCTACAGCTTCTGCCTAAAAGTTTTTTGGTAGATTACTACTGTTAAGCATAGTTCGTGCACATTCTTGGAGTGTATGATTTTTCTTTCTACAACACCATTTTGTTGTGGTGTTCGTGGAAATGAGAAATTATGTGCAGTTCCCTTTTTGTTACAAAAATTTTCAAAAATTTCATTTTTGAATTCACCTCCGTGATCACTTCTTATACTCTATATTTTAAGATTCATTAAATTTTTATTTCTTTCAGCAAAATTTTTAAACATTTCAAAATTATCACTTTTATGTTTTAAGAGCAGTGTCCATGTATATCGTGAAAAATCATCTACAATAACAAATACATACTTATTATGATTTATTGAACATATTTGAGTAGGTCCAAATAAATCAAGATGTAATAACTCTAAGGGTTGTTTGGTAGAAATTTCCTTTTTAGATTAAAAGAACTCTTTTTTAATTTGCCAATTGACAAGCACCACCAAATATTTTAACTTTATAATTTATTTTGGGAAGACCTCTAACCAAATTGTGTCTAGCTAATATGTTTAAAAACCTAAAGTTTATGTGGCACTATCGTTTGTGCCATATCCATGGATCATTAAAATCTTCAGCTAGGCATAAATCACTCGAGTTATTAAATTTCATATTTAAGACATAGTTGTTTCTTTTTCTTAATTCTTCAAAAATCAGGTTTTTATTTTGATCAAATATGTTGCATTTATTCTTTTCAAAATCAATTTTGAATCCTTTGTCACAAAGTTGACTAATGCTTAATAGGTTATGTTTTAGATTTTTAACTAAAAGAACATTTGTAATAACAGGTGAAGTGGACATACCAACATTGATGACATCTCCAATTCCAATGATAAATCCTTTTGAATTATCTCCAAAATTCACAGTACCACCATCTTTGTATGTTATATTTGATAACATTTGTGAATTTCCAGTCATATGTTTGGAGCATCCACTATCGAGTATCCATTTATCCTTGTTATTTGATTTAATTTTGGGTACCTGCAAGATAAAAACAGCTTAATTGGTACCCACTTCCTTTGTTAGGGTCCTAAGTGTTAGAGAGAGAAGGTTGTCATACCCAAGAGGGTTTGAGACCTTTAAAAGAGTAATTTTTATTATGAACAACATTTTTCAGATAGTTATCTATGTGTTTTTGTCTAATTAGTTTGTTATTGGATTTTGGGATCCATATTTTAATTATTTTAAGGTTGGACACCTTTTCTTTAGTACCTGACTTCTTGAACCTATTATATAGTGAGCTATAGTTTTTACGTTTTGAAGTTTTCTTAAAGCCTAATCCATTTCAATTTCCAAAAGGTTTAGAAATTTTGATCAAGTTATCCAAGCTCTGCTTTCCTTTATTGAATTTCGAAACATTGTTAGTAATCTTGTCTAACTTATCTTTAAGATAAGAAATTTCGGATTTTGATGCTTCTAGATCATTCTTTAATACAACGTTTTCTTTTCTAATATCATTATTTTCTAGTTTAACTTTTCCTATTTCACATAATAATGAATCATTTTGAATAGATAGATTCTTATATTTTTCTTATGTAGTTTCTAATTCTTCTTCTAAAATGATTTTCTCATTTTTAATAATCCTACTTCAAGTTCCATTCGATTAATTTTAGCAACATATTCTTTATTTAACTTTTTAGTTTCTCTATATTTGTCATCTAATTCCATTCTGAGTTCTAAAATTTCATTATAAGTAAGACCATGACATACCTCCTTAGTGTTTGCCATGAAGCATACATTTGCTTACTTAGAATCACTATTGCTGCCACTGTCCGTTGATGAAGACGAATCTGTGTCATTCAAGTTACTTGAAAAGCTCCTTTTCTTTTCTTGAATTTCTCAAACTTGCTTTTCTTTTTGTCATTATTGAGTTCTGGGCATTGTTTCTTCATGTGTCCAAACTTGTCACACCTAAAACATTTGATTGAAGTTTGGTTGGATGAATTTGAATTTCTTCCGTTTTGGGATCTCGTCATCTTTTTGAATTTCTTGAACTTGTTGTAATTTTTGGCAATAAATATGATCTCATCTTCATCTAAGTTTGAATTATTATCATTGGCTTGAAAGTCTATATTTTTCTTTTCATTGTTTTGTTCTTTTCTTGCCTGCAAATTTGCTTCATATGACATCAAATTTCCTATCAATTCTTCAACTTTTAGTTGAGATAAGTCATTTGCCTCTTCGATGGCCAACACATTTCATTCCCATTCATTAGTTAAGGAATTTAAAATATGTATAACTAAATCAAAATCTATAAATTTAACTCCAAGTTCCATGAGATCGTGTTGGATAATTTGAAATCTAGCATACATATCACAAATAGATTCATTTGATTTCATTTTAAATGAAGAAAACTGATTTTGTAAAATGGAAATCTTTGTTTGTTTAACTTTGTTAGTGCCTTCATGAGTGATTTGTAGTGTATGCCATATATCATATGCACTAGTGCACAACATGACATGTGAAAATTCATTTTTGTCAAGTGAACAGAATAAAACATTCATGGCTTTAGCATTGTTTGTTCTTGTGTTTTTTAGCATCTGTCCAAGTGCTTATATCTATTTCTGGTGCTACATATCTAACTTGTGTTGCTTGCCAAATTTCTAGACCATTTGCTTCCATAAAAATACGCATACGTGTAGACCAGTAAGCATAATTAGATCTAGTGAATATTGGAGGACGTGCAATTGATTGTCCTTCTTGAAATGTACTTGCCATATTAAATAAGTTTCAATTATGTGTTACTGTGAATTGAGATAACCGTGCTCTGATACCAAATGAAAGTTTGCATGGATTGTGTATTTATTTCTAATATGCAAGTGTAATAAAAAGCTAACTTATAACTAGCAGAGTAAAGTAAATAAAAGTAAAGAAACAATCACACCAGAGTTTTTATACTAGTTCGGACCTCTCATCCTACGTCCAGTTCTGAAGCTCTTCTTCGGCTTTAACTAGTAAACAATCCTCGCTTTACCCGAAGGAAAAGGCTTGATATAAAAATCTTTCTTAGATAAGTATGTGTTCTGAGAAACACTGATTTTGTCTGCACGGTACAATTCTTTATATAATCTCCTTTGATAGTATGTATACGTGAATCTTTGCTTTTAGGAAGTGATAAAAACGATATATTGTTTGCTTTTAGAAATCAGAGTATGTAGAGAGTATAGATGTGAGATTCAGCAAATTCAGGTAATTTGTTTCTTAGAATCTTAACATATTTATAGATGTTGAAGAGTTTTCTTGAAGAGTAGCATCCGTTAATGTTTTCTATTTCAGTCTAAAGGTTGCAACCATTAAGGAGGAAGAGATGTGTTAAAGAGATACAGAAGCAACCGTTAGAATGAAGCAGGTGACTGTTTATTGTTTTTTCCCGTTACTCAGCATAGACGTATATCCATAATATGAAGACGTATATATATATATATATATATTAAATAAAGGCCAGAGTCAGGCGTCCGAGATGGATTGACAGACGTCTAATACGTATTAGTTGTTTAAAATAGAGAATATAGTCAGACGTCTGGTATATACAGGCAGACGTCTGATTTGTGTTATTTTCTGCAGTTAGCCTTTTTTGAGATAACGAAGACTTAAAAAATTTGTCATGCAATGTTTGTGTTGAAAGCTACTAAAGGAGATTTTACAAGCTATATATCTATGACAATAACACACTATAATAGCTTTTCTAATACCGATGATTCTTATCCTCTGCAGGTCTTCTTCAAGTTGAATTCTGAAAGCTTTTACCAACATTGATGGACTTTACTGTATGTGTATGAGTGTATAGTCATTGTCATCGAAACCATAAAATAGAGGTTCTAATATGCTCCTCCTTTTTGATGGTGATAACTATACAATCACTTTATCAAATAAACATACAACTCCACCTAAATGTGATTCCGAACCTTTCTGAGAACTTTTCCTAAAGTTGAAACGACTTTTTCTAACGTCTTTTCTGCTTTGGTCATGCGAGTAGAAAAGATCGTTCCAAACGAGACATCTTTTTATCTAGCACCTGTTGGTTTAAGGAGAGGAGACGTTGGTTTTGAAGTACAACATCTTGATATTTCTCTTCTAGGCCCGTTGCAATTATGGCTTCTTGTATTTTAGAATAAGAGTAATACTTTGTAGGTGATGAAGCTCTGGCAGGTTGGGAAGGTCGAGTCGGAGGTGCTTGTTGATGTTGTTGAGGTTGTTGGTACTGGGAAAAGGGAATTATGTTTTGCGATGTTTCTAGGAGATGCATCAGACAAAAAAATCTAATGCCACTATCTTTAACAGAGATTTCTTCATATTGGGAGAGATATGAAAGAATTCCTAATAACCGTAGAATTCTCATTATCTATGGAGCATAAACAACGCTATGTCGGGTAGGTGTCCAAAAGCTTTTAATTTGGTCAAAAATATATTCTGCCCAATTAACATTAATTTGAACAAAAATAGCGTATAAAGCTTTATGATCTCTTCGCAGACTTGTTTGTGACTACCTAACATAGGGTTGACTATGTTTATGAGCATACGGTTAAGAAGTCGAGCTCGTGGACGGAAACAAGATGTTTTTAATTTTCGAATATCGTCTTCCCGGATATGGTGAGTAATAGCATCTTTGGGGGCATAGCATGTATCGGGAACTTCTTGTAATCGAATTCCCGCATAAGAACTGCTAAGGATTTGCCCAAGCATTTCGACATTAAATTTTATCATGTGACCATAGACACTGGTCCAAATCTAGTTATCCTCATCTGAAGGATTCCAAAGGTTTAAGGAACAAAGATTAATCAAAAAGAGAAATACCGTGAGTTGATCAACCTTCCCAGCATTGTTGTCGTAGTTGACTAGGTGGTAGACCTGAGCATCCTTAAGTAGATCCATTGCATCACTGTGGATGAAACAGCGAATGGGATAGATTGGACCGTTATGGAAAGGATTCTTCTCCAATTCCTGTAATTTCTATTTGCCATTTTCCTTTTCCACAATCCACTCCTCTATGTGATGATCGGTGATGAATTGTTGAGATGGAGGTTGTGAACTTTGGCCTACAATAGCTTTTCGACGTTTTGCAATCAGAGTTTTAGCCATAGGAACCTTTGATTGGGGAATTTAAGAAGGAAATTGAATTGGGAATTAGGGTTTTTGAGGGTTTGGAGAAAGAGAATGGTGAAAAAATGAAGAAGTGGTAAAAAATAATATATAGAGAGATGAAAAGATGTGAGATCAGGTCAAGTCAAACGTTTAATTTTAGAGTTCAGACGTATGAACGTGGACGTTTTTGTAGACATAAAGGTTATACAAACGTCTGAGTAGGAATCCAGACGTCTGTTTGTGAAAAACGTATTTCCTAGAGAGTTTCATCAGACATCTGGGTTTTTCCTCAAACGTCTGCGCTGAAGAACAAATTTCTGCTCACGAATTTCGACGGACTGATGATATGTTAGACGACTGTTAGTGAAACAGTAATATTCCCGGGCATGTTTTCAGACGTTTGGGTATTTTTATCAGACGTCTGATCTTGTAAAAAAATTCTGATTACCTCCATGTACTTTGCTAAATGTAAAAAATATATTATTAAAACGAAAAAATTACAAATGATTATAAATAAACATGTTTATTTAATATATATATATATATCAACGTCTGTTGTTTATGAAAAACTTCTTCAGTTGTCAGCCGGAGAATCTGGAGAATAATAGTTTTGTTTCTCCCATGAATTCGGTTCGATCTTGGTGTGCTCGGTTGACGGTCTAAGAGGAGACCAGTAAGGACGAACAAGACCGTGTTTCGTGTGCGATGTCCCTTCTCCCCTTAACTTTCATGGAGTGATCTTGTGTGCTCTTGGAGGAGTTTCTCGTGCACGTGGAGACCTCTGATGTAAGCAGTCTTTTGTTGGTGAATGACCACACATGAAGAGGATACATTTTTCAAGAAAGTTTAGATGAGCTCCTTGACGGCGTTGTTCATAATACATCTCTCTTTGAACCCCTATCATTTCTTGTTGATAATGATGAATGTCCTCGACTTTGTCGGTGAGAGAGGATGATTGTAGGTCGATTCCATGCTTAGCTTTCTTACCTTTTGGAGAGAAGCCAGTATGGTAAGTCGGTGAAGGGATGATGTGGAGAGATGGAGATGATGTAAGAGTGACCTTTGTTGGACAGATGTAGGTACTACCGGAAGATGAGGAGGCGTAGTCAATTGCGGAGTTGGTGGAATCGTGATCAGAAGACATTTTTGATATGTTTGTTTAGAAATCTGATGCTTTGTTTAATTATGTAAAGTTTGTATATAAGATTTGTGATTAGGTACAAATATATACTCAATTTATATGCTATGTTAAGAAAACTCCATCGTATACCATTCTATTACTTTGTGATTGATTTGGTGCGCACCTTCGAATTTTCGGGAGTGTGGTTCGAGGTGGGCGATTGCTACGGCTTTGCGTTACTACCAGCCCGGAAGTGTATTTGGTATATCTAACCTGACATTGCCTAGTTGTGCCGTGTCACCTACCCTAGCGAGCTTTACTACGAGTTTGGTTCTCTCTTTGAAATCTGTTTATCTCCCTTTCGAACCTATCTATTTTAGTTAGAATTCTCTTTGATTAGAGTTCCTCTAAATTTGAATCTCTATCCTTGTTTTGGAACCCATTCTTGAATCATCGAGTGAGGGAGTATATTTATAATTTAAAATTAAAATGTTTTATATATTGTGTTGTTTGAGTTGTTGATGTTGATTTGGGTTTTTGATCGATTCGTCTGATCAACGCTATCGATAGGATTTCCAAAACACTTGAACAGAGCAAACTGACACAAAATATTTCTTCAAATTGGTAAATGAAATAAGTTTGTATAATTATATTATAAATATATAAGTAAAATTTTCTGGAATTTAATAAGAAATTAAATTGATTGTTGGAAATGATAATACTTGATTATCATTTATTGTTCTAAAAATGAATTTATAAACATGGTTTATAAACTGATTTGAAATGTAAATGAATTTAAAAATTAGAATTTGAGAATTTAATTTCCGATGATTTCAAACTTTTGTTTTAAAGTTTTAAAGTGTATATTATTTAAAGTATTTTCAAATAAAAATCGTTTCAAAGGATTTTAAAATGTTGAAATCAGTGCTCTCTTTTTTTGTCGCTGGAAAATAATTTCGGTGATGGCGGCCTCATCATCGACATTCATTTTCGAGTTTCGAAGTGGAGAGACCGATTCGTAGCTTTGCTACACTTTTGTTTGGAAAATGAATTTGATTTAAATTTCTTAAATATGACTTGATTTATATTGAATATATAAGTATATGATTTTAAATTTGATTTGATATATAATATATATATTTATCTCTAAATAGTTTGAAATAATATCGAAAATTTAACTCTTAAATTCTTGAATAAATATTTAAATTTGAAATGATTGAATTGGAAATATTTTACTTGTATAATACCCAATTTCATTCTAATATAACTTACCTAAATTATTCAAAAGTTGAATATGTAATTGGATAATATACAATATAAAATGATTTTATAAATAAAATTTGAGTGGTCATAATAAATGTTATATAACTAATTTTAATTATAAAAATGTTAATTGAGATAAATAGAATAATAAGTTAATCTAACAATAAAAAAGGATAAATTTTGTTTTGAACAAATTAATAAATTGAAATTAGATCAACTTAATGAAATATCTTGAAATTAAAATAAATCAATTGTTGAATTTTAATTAATTTAAGTTGAAATCTATATGGTTTTAAATTAATTGTTTTAATTTGTTTTCCAACCTATTTTCTTCTGGTTGTTTCCATTATCCTATCTCGTTCCTTTTCGGGGACGAAAAGTTTTGAGCGGGGGAGGGTGTAACGACCTGTAAATTTTTAATAATTTTATTTATTTTAATAATATATTTAATTGGAATTTTGTGAAATATTAAATAATTGAATTTTGAAATATAAATTTAATATTTGGAATACGTCTATTTAAACATAGCAACCGGTAAATTTTCATCTGATAATTTGAAAGTTTATTTTGTTGTGCAATTTTATTTCAATTTAAATTAGTTAAAAATTGATGATAATAAAATGTTTTTCAAATCTGAATATTTTTAAACAATAAATTTGTAAATCATCTTCTGAGTGAACGCCATATTTCGTTTCTCAACATTTGGACTTCTATTGCTCCGATTATCTTATTTTCAGCAAATTAGCAGCATTTGGTACCGATTATTGACTTTTGCTCAGATGATCGTACCACTGAGATCCCTGTACCGTTCTGATTGTCTCATCGTGTGGATTTCAGCAGTATATTCGTCTTTGTGTGTCGGAGTCCGGTACGCTGCGAAATTGGTAAAATGATTTTCCGTATCGGTATTCGTTTTAAGCCTTTTCGTTTTCCTCGTGACTGTTCGTTACTATTGCATTTATATCTTCTGAATTTAACTTCTGCCTGTTCGTTCATTTCATTTATTCGGTTCAGTTCGAAATATAAAAAAAGGAAAAAAAACGTGTATTGCCTATTCATTTTCTTTTTCTCAATTGTTTGTTCTTTGGCAAAGCCTGTACGTCCTCTCATATCTGCTCCCTTTGCCTTCTCTCCTTACCTTTCTTTATTTCCCCACCACCACCCAAACTGTGCCTGCCATCATCTTCCATCTCCCAGGCCGAGATCCACCTCAAACCCGAGACCATGCCCTAGCTGATCTCCATGTCATCTCGCCTCTCTTCAACTGCAGCCATCGACTTGATTGACCACCCTTGTCGTGCTTCTCCATATAGGTAATATATATGTATATGATTATAAGTTATATATAATTTTGTAAAGAATTATATTATTTTCAAATTTAGTCTTAATATACAAATTAGCTCTATGCGTTAGCTTATACATAAGTTTTGCCTTAGATTTTATTATATTAGGTTTGAGTATATAAATTGTATTACAAGCTGCAGGTTGTATATTGCTTTAGCTTGTAAATTTTAAGTATATGTCAGTATTTGGAAGTTGTATATATATTTCTGTATTTTGCATGTAACTTGTTTTATATTAGTTAAATATATCTGTTAGCTAAATAGTATTTGGAAGTTTATAAATGTCAGTTAGCTTGTTTATATGTGTTTTACGAAGTATATAACTCAGTGCTTTATATGTGTCGGTTTTCTAATATATGTTAGTTATATATTTAAGTTTATACGAGTTGAGTTCAACCTGTTGATTTTAAATATATATAATATATGCAAAGTTATAGATTTGTCTATGTATATCTATAGTTGTCTGCATTATATGAATATATAGATATATATATATATATGATAGTCATTTATACAATTTGATGATTTTTATTTATATTACAGTATTATATATTTAGGTTATAGTGTTTTACTTACAATATATATATATGCTGGTTTGATTTTAAAAAAAATATGTGTGTTCGAATAGTTTTGTAGCATAATACATATATAGTGGTTATATACGTTAGATTTTATAACGAATATATATATTGTCTATAAATATGTATACAGTTAGTATGTGTAAGATCATGTTATATTAATTGTTATCTATATGGATTTAGAGGAATGTTATAGATTTTGAGTTGGATATATGAATGTATGTATAGGTGCAGAGCTATTTATATGAAGTATATTATATGAAGCATACTGTTGAATAGTGAGTTATATATTGTATATATTAGCTGTGCTCTAAGATTTTCAATAGATACTTATATTTGTTTGCTAATGTAATCGGTTCGTGGGTATATTTTGTTCTGTACGAGTTTATATATACAGTTCTCTTTTCTTTTTATAGTCGCAGTTGTATAATATATTAGTATATCTAAGTTTATAAATTGTTACTTTATAATATGTACAGTATGTTATTGAAGTATAAAGTAATATGTATATATTTTTAAATATAAGTTTGAGTTAATAAAGTGATCTTGGGATATATAAAGATTTCATGTTGTTATATGTATGTTTAAATATAACATTGATTTTGAAATATTTATATATAGATTTTGATTTCAATATATATATATGTTTAAATTTTAGATTGATACAAAATTTTAATGTATATGTATTTTAATTGAATATGGGTTTAAGGGAAATAATAATATAATATAAATCTCGTTAAAAATTTTATCAAACAAAATTTTGATTTGAGTCATTCTCATCGACTTCTTATCTATCAGCTTGTTCGTCGAATTCGGGCCAATCTAGCTTTGATTTGAAATTTATGCTTGGATTCGTAACTCAGCTTATTCCCGTTCATATCTCTAGCCTCGAAAGGTGAGCAACCACTCACGATTAATGTTCTTATATTTATTAAATTTGATTTCAATTGAAACGAAAATTGAAATATGCTGCTGTTAGTTATTTACATTGCTATATATGCCGCTGTTAGTTATTTACATTGCTATATATATATGTCATTATCTGTATCTGTTCACCTGTGACATCTGACACCATTATCTGTTATTTATATTGATGATATATGCCTGTTATATTATTATCATATCTGTTATCACTCTGTAAGTTCCCTATTAGTATAGAATTCACTATGGGTTGAAATGATACATACCCGAACGATCTGTAGAATAGGAGAAAATCATTATGGGTTGAAATGATAAACCCAAACGATTTTCATTTGAATTGAATTTGGGATTGCTGGTTGAAAAGATTTATACCCGTATATATTTAAATTACGGGTTGAAATGATAAATATCTGTATCACTTGATCATAGGATAGAGAATTATATACAGACACCGTTGGTCTATATATATATATATATATATATTGAAAATGACTTCTATGGTTTTGAAAGGAAATATATGGTTTCAATAAACATTGATTTTAAAGATTTATTAAAGTTGATTTAATAAAGTTGATATATAATATGTTTATGTATTTATTTAATATCTATATTTTCAAATATAGAGTTTATAATGATTTTAATAAATTCAGGTTGGAAATTGATTTGAAATTTTATTTATTTAAGAATTTTACTTAAATAAGTTGATTTGAAATTTATTAAATTTGAAATTTTAAAGATATGTTTTATAACTTGAATTTGATTAAAAGTGCTTAAATGAATATTTAAAACTTATATAAATTTAAATGGGATATTTTGTTTATTTAAAATTTGCAAATTGAAGTTGTATTTAGATGTTATTGAAATGATTAAGTAAATATTTCAAAATTAAATAATAGTAAAGTGAATTTGATATATACAAATATATATGAAATTGTCGAATTTAGTTTGAAAATGTTGAATATTTAAGCCTTGAAATATATTGAAATTGAAATGGCTTATTTTATGGTTCAAATATGTATTTGAAATGGTTTATTGAGAAACTGAAGAATTGAATTTGAGGATTTGAGATTGGATTAAATTTGAATTTTGGAATTCGAGTTGATTTGAATCGATTTGTGAAATTTGAGGAAAACTATTTTATTTTTATAAAGTTTTTTTAAATTATATTTTACTTTATAAATTTTCTTTTTAATATAAATTATTTTAATATAAACTATTTTAATATAAATCATTTTAATATATACTATTTTATATAAACTATTTTAATATACTAATTATTTTATTATAAACTATTTTTAACTTATAACTACTTTACATAAACTATTTTATTTTACAAACTATTTTATTTTATATACTATTATTAATACCTAAACTGTTTAAAGGAAGTGTTATGGTTTTCCAAAGTATTATAATTTCAAAGTGTGTTGGTTTTGGAAGTGTTATAACTTTGAAAATGCTATGATTTTGGAAATGGATATTTGAAGTGAAAATAATATCGTATTGATATGGTTTTGAAATGGAAATGATATTTTGGTTTCGATGTATAAACTATTTTGAAATGACCACGGTGTTATAATAACGATTGGTTGTTAAAGAGACCGGGATCAGATATGGGCATACTCTCTGTCGATACCGAAAACCACTTTAACAACTGTGTACGCAGTGGAGATTCCAGAATGAAGTAGGATGGTGGCGACGATTCTATATGAGGTATATACGTGGACCTAACTCCCGTGAGTTAGCGTAAGGTGGCTAAAACAGGAGCAATTGATGGGCTAATGAGGTAGCACCTCTGATCGGACACACTCCATCGTATACCATTCTATTACTTTGTGATTGATTTGGTGTGCACCTTCGAATTTTCGGGAGTGTGGCTCGAGGTAGGCGATTGCTGCGGCTCTGCATTACCACCGGCCCGGAAGTGTAATTGGTATATCTACCCTGACATTGCCTAGTTGTGCCGTGTCACCTACCCTAGCATGCTTTACTATGAGTTTGATTTGTGTCGTACCTATGGAGTATCCTCTGGTAGCTCCAGTTTACGGGGTATTTGAAATGACCCACCTTCTTTCATTAAAGTTTTTTTTACATATATATACAGGGGCCATTTAATCAAGAAAATATTACATTCCAATTTTCTTCTATCCAGGACCTTTATGCCAATATAAAAATATTGGTTTACTCAATTCATCTTAAACTTACATATGTGAAGATATATAAGTCATTTTCTACTTGAATCAGAGTACATAAATTTGGAAGTAGAAATCTGTTTGGGTATTACTTAAAGGAAATACTCTCTACATAGCAATAGTGTATCTAAAAACCAGATTTTCAAAGTATACTTGGGTTATTGCATAACTATTGGTTTCATGTCTCAAGACTTATCATTTTGCATGAATTTCCATAATTTTTACTACTGTATGAACTATGCTTTTGCATGTGCATGTGTGTGCATGTTCCTGTGCATGTGTGTGTCTATGCTCTAGCATGTGCCTAATTTTTCTTCCTCTTGTTAGCCAAAGTAACCGAGTCTACCCTATATTTGGGTTATAAAACAGAGCTGAAAACTTAACTTATAATTCTTTAGTGCTGGCCTAACCCAGGCTCAAGAAAATGGTCATGTTAGCCACATTCAACTTGCATTTTTCTTAAGCAAAGTACATATCATTTTGTTTTCTTTTCTAAGCAACTCAAATCCTCACTCTGCCAGATTTTATTTTAACTTAAACATAGATTTTCTTATGTCAAATCTTTGGATATACATTCAATCCAAAAATCCTCTCAATCTCAGATTTTCAACCATTTAAACTAGCTGTTATTGAGGCTTAAAAATTCCATTTCTTAGCAAGACATTTTGCAAAACAAAACACATAAGTTTCAGCTGATACATATATAGATTCAATACTTGCAAAACAGTAGTTCCAACAACACATTAGTTTTCTAAGTAATTTAAGCAGAGTAGCTTAGCATAAACATCTATTTTAACTTCAACAAATCTTTAAATATAGCATCCAATTCCTTAAGCAGTTAAACATCCAGAGCCTAATCAAAGCAATTCTTACTTTCCTGCAAAATCACCATGAACTGCCCCATATGAATATGAGACACCCAATGGTGCATAAAACACACAAGGGTCAGACTAAAGTCTGGTATGAGTAATCTAACTAAAAACATGATTTATATAACACTTATTAATTTTCAAATAATTTCAAAATAGATAAAGGAACTCAATACCACTCTTGTGCATGTTTCTGTGATACATGTGTATATACATTAGTGCACAACTATTCGTATGTGATTCAATGGTTTAGTTCAGTGATAACAATCATAGGATCCATCCATAAAAACATCATAAACCAATCAACATATTAATCAATTTAATCATCAAGTCTTTCCTACCAGATTTCTGGCCATCAGGGATTTTACCCAAGCCCTCTCATGTACCTATTTCTATTATTCACTATCAAGTATATTATGATCTTTAGCTACTTTCTCTGGTTAAACCACACACTGCCTGGGACATATCACTGTTAACCCAGCACACTCAGGCCCCTGGGTATAAGCATACCATGCGTGAGCTTGCAATGTTCCCCTTGCCAAGCCATATTTTGTAGCCCTAAGATCTAAAAGTCCTTAGTTAAATTACTAAGTGTTATTTCCCCCTTCCCCATTCCTGTGCTAATCCCTTCTGCATATCATACTTTAATCAGAGAAATAAGCATACATCCAACCAACATATATTCATCCAGAGATTGGTAAGTCATGTTCCCGTAAGCAATCATTTTATCATGCAAACAGGGGTGATTTCTAAGCATAATATTTTTGTTTATGGGTTTCAATAGATCAAGTTATAAACATATGGTCATAGATAATTTTCTGGTTATTTCCTTTTACCTCTGGTTCAATCAAACCTTGGTTGATTTAAGATCTAGCTAAACCACAAGTACATGATTTGATTTGGAGAATTCATAAAACATAGAAGCTCAGCACATGTATAACATTGCACCTCTACATTTATTTTTATTTTAATTGAGGTGAGACATAAGCAACAACACAATGTTGCAGCCCCACCTTTCTTTCATTTTCAGACCATATATCTACAACATAAGTCCTGGGTTTCTAAATAAATAAATGCATAAAGAAAACCCCATAAAAGTCTACTTCATCTCAAAGTTAAACCACAACCCAGACAACCATATTCAAACATGAACTCCATGACTCTTGTATACTGGATAATGTCATTATAAAGGGTTTGATACTTAAATAGATCATTGACAAGCCAAAATTATCAAATCATAAAATGAACATAGCTTGCAAAAGTGAAATATAAATTTAATTAGGCTTCCTCAATATTCATGACTTATTGCCAAAGTTTCCAGTGAGGTTACTCACCTTAATCCTTCTTTTTTCCTAAGCTTTTTGAATCCTTTTTAGTCTTCTTCCTTCTTCTAATTCTAATGGCCAATGCTCCTTACTTTTCTCTGGTTGATATTTTCATTTTTCTTTAAATGATGAAGAGAAAATTGTGAAAAGTCTTACTACACTAAGCTTCCTTATAAAGAACCCTGGCTGCTACTAGGGTTTAACAAAATTACCCAATGTCATTTTTACCCTATACAAAACATGGTCTGCCTCTTATTTGATTCAAGAAAATAAAAGGGTATGTGGTCCTTGTCTTTATTTTCAGAAATAAGCCTTATCCCTTTTACCCCGGTCATGTTATATGCATGACTTCTCATTTTCTAAATTAAAGAAATTACTGGAAATGGATAAAGTGTTTGCTTAAGGGTTCATGCCATTTCCATGCAATATTTGTTTTCTTCCAACAAATGTCTGCTTGTGCACATGTATATGTATGTCTATTTTGCCTAAGTCTTTATTTTCTTTCTTTAAATAATTTTAAGTTTATTTTTGCCTAGCTTTTATTTTCTTTGTGCCAGATTTATTTAAAGAAAAAATCCTATCTTCATGCATATGTACTTCTAAATTACTTATTTTAATTTATATATTGATTTCTGTCTATTTTATTATGCAGAAAACTGTGTGCATGTATGTGCACTATCTTGTGCACATGTACATGTTTTAAACCATGTATCTACAAATCAGTTTCCTATCCCTATCTTTTTCAATGCAATTTTAAACAAATATAAACTAAATTAAATCATGAAATTGCTCACAAAAATCAGGGTTATCACATATACCCCTCCTTTTAGGAATTGTGTCCCATAATTCTCTCATACTTAACTTAAGTATCATTACTCCAGAAAAATCAATTTTCTGATCTCAAACCATTCTCAAGCCAATCACTTGATTAAACTCTATGCATATTAAGACAAAAAAAAATCACAATGCATATTCAATCAAAACATTCATCAGTATATATAAATTTACCTTTCATTCAATCAAACAGTTGTGGATAATCATTTCTGATTTTATCCTCCACTTCCTATGTGCAATCATTTGGGTCAAGACTCCATTGCACTTTTATTAATTTAATTTCTTTGTTTCTCAATTTCTTGATCTCTCTAGCTACTATGCCTACTGGCTCCTTTTCATAGATCATCCAGGGGTCAATCTGTACATCCTTAGGGGATTTCAGGATTGCCTCCTTATCATGAACCCATTTTCTTAGTTGAGACACATGAAGAACATCATGCATTGCTCTCATTTCTTCTGGCAACTCCAGCTTATAGGCTACAGTTCCTATTCTTTCTAGAATTTTATATGGTCCTATGTACCTAGGAATCAACTTTCCTTGTTTCCCAAACCTTAGAACCGTCTTCATGGGTGATATTTTGATAAATACATAATCCCCAACACCATATTGTATTGCCTTCCTTCTCTGATCTGCATATTTCTTTTGCCTATCCTGGGCAGAAGCAATTCTTTTTCTGATCAAAGCTATTTTCTCTGAAGTTTCCTTCACATTCTCTGGCCCTAAGACCACTTTTTCCCCAGATTCAAGCCAACTTGAGGGTGATAAACATGGTCTCCCATAGAGAGCTTCAAAGGGTGCCATGCCTATGCTACTATGATGGCTATTGTTGTATGCAAGTTCAGCTAAAAGATATGATCCTCCCAACTTCCTCCCCAATCCAGTACACAAGCTCTTAACATATCTTCAAGCAATTTGTTCATAATTTCTGTTTGACCATCAGATTGAGGATGGTATGCTGTGCTTAAGCATAAATCAGTCCCCATTGCCTTGTGAAAACTCTGCCAAATTTTTGAAGTGAAGATGGTGTCTCTATCACTTACTATGGTCTTTGGTATGCCATGTAGTCTAACCACTTCCTTGATAAACAACTGGGCTAGTGTACATGCATTTCTGTCTGACTTTACTGGTATAAAATGGGCTGATTTGGTTAACCTATCAACCACCACCCAAATGCTATCATTTCCCCTCCTAGTTTTAGGCAAACCATCAATGAAGTTCATTGATATATCCTCCCATTTCCACTGTGGTATTTGCAAAGGTTGAAGCATTCCTGAGGGTTTTTGATATTCAGCCTTTACTTGTTGGCAAACCATACATTTAGATACATAGGTTGCCACTGCACTCTTCATACCACTCCACCAATAATCCCTCTTGAGGTTGTGATACATCCTTGTGCTTCTTGGGTGTATAGTGTATTTGCTTTTGTGGTAAGCATCCAAGATTTCTTGCTTCAACTCATTAGTTGCTGGAACACATATTCTTTTTCCTTTCTTCAAATGGCCTTGATCATTTAACTGAAAACCTTCCACTGCTTCACCATATAACATCAGAGTTTTCTTTTCAAATAAAAATGGATCTTGGTCTTGTAACTTTACAACTTTGTTTTTCAATTCTGATTCCAGAGTGATAAAGCTTAACTTTCCCATTTCCACATGCTCACTGCATAAGCTCATGTTTTCTACATTATCACTTTCTATCTCTAAATCAGTTAATAATGATAAAGTGTTAAACTCTTCTATCATTAATCTAGCCACTTTAGCATGTTGTCTACTTAGGGCATCTGCTACTTTATTAGCCTTACCAGGGGTATATAATATTTCAAAGTCATATGAGGCTAGGAGTTCAATCCACCTTTGCTGCCTCATATTCAATTATTTTTGTGAAAATAAATATTTAAGTGACTTGTGGTCTGTGTAAACTTCAAACCTTGCCCCTAATAAGTAGTGTCTCCATAGTTTAAGAGCATACACTATAGCAGCTAATTCAAGGTCATGAGTAGCATATCTTACCTCACTTGGTTTCAATTGCCTAGAAGCATAAGCTATCACTTGATGTTGTTGCATCAATACTGCCCCAAGCCCTTGTCCACTTGCATCAGTATACACCACTAAGTTTTCATTCCCTTCAGGTACTTTGAGGATTGGGGCTTGTACTAGTGCTTCCTTTAATTTCCCAAAGGCTTTCTCACACTCTTCAGTCCAAGTAAACACTTGATTTTTCCTAGTCAATCTGGTTAATGGGATTGAAATTTTTGCAAAATCTTTTATAAACCTTCTATAGTAACCAGCCATTCCCATGAATGATCTGACCTCAGTGACATTGGTAGGCCTTTTCCAAGCTTGCACTGCAATGACCTTATTGGGATCCACAGATATTCCTTTTCCTGATATAATGTGGCCTAGAAAATTCACTTCATTTTGCCAAAAAGTGCATTTTGAAAACTTTGCTTTCAAGTCTTCCTGCCTCAATTTCTCAAATACCATATGCAAATGATTTTCATGCTCTATGATTGACTTAGAATAAATTAGTATGTCATAAATAAATATCAATACAAATTTATCCAAGTATTCTCTAAAAATTCTATTCATCAAATCAACAAAATAGGAAGGAGCATTTGTCAAGCCAAATGGCATTACTAAAAATTCATAAAGTCCATATCTTGTGTTAAAGGCTGTATACTTAATGCTTTCCTCCTCTACTTTCATCTGATGAAATCCTGAAGCTAAATCAAGCCTAGAAAATATTTTTGCACCACTCAATTGATCAAAGAGATCATCAATTCTTGGTAAAGGATATTTATTTTTAATTGTAACTTTATTTAATTCCCTATAGTCAATACATAACCTAAGGGATCCATCTTGTTTCTTAACAAAGACTACTGGTGCTCCCCATGATGAGCTACTGGGTCTAATAAAGCCTCTTTCTTCTAATTCAACCAATTACTTTTTCAATTCTATCAGCTCCTTAGGCCCCATTCTGGTTGGTCTTTTAACCACTGGGCTAGCTCCTGGAATTATTCTAATTGAAAACTCAACTGGTCTGTGGTTTGGAACTCCTCTCACTTCACCAAACACATCAATATATTGATTCACTATGGGGATTTCTTCTAATGCAGGCATGGGTTTTTCACTAGACAATGCAAAAAGGTTGGCTACATTTCTATTCTTGTCTGCCTCACAAAGAACAACTACCCTTTGTCCATCAAAATTTTTCAATGATATAGTGGATGTCTCCATATTTATGATAGCCTTATATTTACTCAACCAATCAACTCCTAGAATAACCCCTATGCCCGGATATTGCAACACATATATGTCTGAGTTAAACACATGTCCCCCTATATCTAACCCCAGTTGCATACACATCATACCCAGAACACATGAGCTACCTATAGGGCTTCTAATAAACAGTGGCTTATCAACAATCATACAATTTAATTTTAATTGTTGTGCAATATCATGGGAAATCAATGAGTGTGTAGCCCCAGTATCATACACTACTGCAAAAGGTATTGAGTGAATAAACAAAGTACCTTCAACTTGGCTATGTTTCTCAACATTTGATCCGTCAGTTGCCTTGCCTTTTCCTTCCAAAGCCCCTAATTTTCCTTGCTTAAAATTTGGACAATTCCTCTTTATGTGACCTTCCTTCCCACAATGGTGACATTTGAAGGATGCTGGCCTAACATTTGTGCACCTGTTCTTCATATGCCCCTCTTGGCCACAGTTATAACAAGTAATCTTCTTCTTAATTTCAGCAGCACTGGCTTCTTCTGGTTTCTTGGTGGAAGCTGTGTCTACTTTCTTCTTATCATAAGGGTGAAATTTGCCCTTTCCTTTCTTGTTTTGGTTATTCTTGAATGCCCTGAAATTTTCTCTAGCCTTATCATGTTGTTCAATGCTCAAAGTCAAGTCCAAAACTTGATCAAAAGTCCTGTCCTTGTATGGTAGCATGGCTCTACTAAGGCTAGGGTGTAGCCCTTGAATATATCTACCATTCTTAGCCTCCTCGGTGGTGATGAGTACTGCACCATACTTTGCCAATGATTCAAACCTCTGAGTGTACTCAGTGACATTCATAGTCCCTTGCCTTAATTTGATGAATTCCTCTAGCAAAGACTCCTTAGCTGATGCAGGGACAAACCTACCCTCCAGCATTGCTTTAAATTGATCCCATGTTACTTCTCCTTCAGGTCTTCCAGCTATGATAACTTCCCACCAATCCAAAGCTGCTCCTCTCAATTGCCTGGATGCAATTTGCCTCTTCCTTTGGTCTTCAACTTGCATGTCTGCAAAGATTCTTTCCAAAATCCTAAGCCAATTTTGAACTCCCATAACTCCTTCTGTGCCATCAAAAGTTTTGCCTCCAAGGTTGGTAAAAGTCTTGAGTAGTTTGGAAAGCTCCTCATGTGGATTCTCTTTCCTGTTGCCTACTCCATCCTTTATGGCTCTCATGAATTCTTGCACATTCACCATGGGTGGTTCACTTGTTCCTACATTCTGATGTCTGGGTCCTACCATAGCTATATGGATATGACACTTAAGTTAGTCCATTTTGCCTAATACTCTATAGATTGATTCATTTCAATCTATCCCTATTTAGTTATGATAGATATTAGTAGTATAAGCACAAACAAAACAAAGCATCCAAGGCAGTAACCACATCCATACATTCAATGCAAACAAGTTCATACAAAACTTTGCTATGTTATTTAATAACATAGCTCTGATACCAAATGAAATGACCCACCTTCTTTCATTAAAGTTTTTTTAACATATATATACAGGGGCCATTTAATCAAGAAAATATTACATTCCAATTTTCTTCTATCCAGGACCTTTATGCCAATATAAAAATATTGGTTTACTCAATTCATCTTAAACTTACATATGTGAAGATATATAAGTCATTTTCTACTTGAATCAGAGTACATAAATTTGGAAGTAGAAATCTGTTTGGGTATTACTTAAAGGAAATACTCTCTACATAGCAATAGTGTATCTAAAAACCAGATTTTCAAAGTATACTTGGGTTATTGCATAACTATTGGTTTCATGTCTCAAGACTTATCATTTTGCATGAATTTCCATAATTTTTACTACTGTATGAACTGTGCTTTTGCATGTGCATGTGTGTGCATGTGTGTGTCTGTGCTCTGGCATGTGCCTAATTTTTCTTCCTCTTGTTAGCCAAAGTAACTGAGTCTACCCTATATTTGGGTTATAAAACAGAGCTGAAAACTTAACTTATAATTCTTTAGTGCTGGCCTAACCCAGGCTCAAGAAAATGGTCATGTTAGCCACATTCAACTTGCATTTTTCTTAAGCAAAGTACATATCATTTTGTTTTCTTTTCTAAGCAACTCAAATCCTCACTCTGCCAGATTTTATTTTAACTTAAACATAGATTTTCTTATGTCAAATCTTTGGATATACATTCAATCCAAAAATCCTCTCAATCTTAGGACCCGTTTGGTTTCGTTTTGAGTTTTGTGTTTTCAACATACACTACAAAATACAAGAAAACATGAGAATTTTTTTTACAATTCTTAGCCGTTACAACGAGGGACGGGAAATGGAGGGGAGGAATTGTTTTCCGTCCTTTGTTATGTCTCAAAACACGAAAAATCAAGTAAACTTGTTTTCTATTTTCTATGTTAATTTCATTTTTCAAAATTGTGTGTTTTCCAACAATGCATAAGAAATGTGCATTTTTGTTTAGATGAAAACACAAAACTAAAAACAGCAAACCAAACGGGCCCTTAGATTTTCAACTATTTAAACTAGCTGTTATTGAGGCTTAAAAATTCCATTTCTTAGCAAGACATTTTGCAAAACAAAACACATAAGTTTCAGCTGATACATATATAGATTCAATACTTGCAAAACAGTAGTTCCAACAACACATTAGTTTTCTAAGTAATTTAAGCAGAGTAGCTTAGCATAAACATCTATTTTAACTTCAACAAATCTTTAAATATAGCATCCAATTCCTTAAGCAATTAAACATCCAAAGCCTGATCAAAGCAATTCCTATTTCCTACTTTCCTGCAAAATCACCATGAACTGCCCCATATGAATATGAGACACCCAATGGTGCATAAAACACACAAGGGTCAGACTAAAGTCTGGTATGAGTAATCTAACTAAAAACATGATTTATATAACACTTATTCATTTTCAAATAATTTCAAAATAGATAAAGGAACTCAATACCACTCTTGTGCATGTTTTTGTGATACATGAGTATATACGTTAGTGCACAACTATTTGTATGTGATTCAATGGTTTATTTTAGTGATAACAATCATAGGATCCATCCATAAAAACATCATAAACCAATCAACATATTCATCAATTTAATCATCAAGTCTTTCCTACCAGATTTCTGGCCATTAGGGATTTTACCCAAGCCCTCTCATGAACCTATTTCTATTGTTCACTATCAAGTATATTATGGTCTTTAGCTACTTTCTCTGGTTAAACCACACACTGCCTAGGACATATCACTGTTAACCCAGCACACTCAGGCCCCTGGGTGTAAGCATACCATGTGTGAGCTTGCAATGTTTCCCTTGCCAAGCCATATTTTGTAGCCCTAAGATCCAAAAGTCCTTAGTTAAATTACTAAGTGTTATTTTCCCCTTCCCCATTCCTATGCTAATCCCTTCTGCATATCATACTTTAATCAGAGAAATAAGCATACATCCAGCCAACATATATTCATCCAGAGATTGGTAAGTCATGTTCCCATAAGCAATCATTTTATCATGCAAACAGGGGTGATTTCTAAGCATTATATTTTTGTCTATGGGTTTCAATAGATCAAGTTATAAACATATGGTCATAGATAATTTCTGGTTGTCTCCTTTTACCTCTGGTTCAATCAAACCTTGGTTGATTTAAGATCTGGCTAAACCACAAGTACATGCTTTGATTTGGAGAATTCATAAAACATAGAAGCTCAGCACATGTATAACATTGCACCTCTACATTTATTTTTATTTTAATTGAGGTGAGACATAAGCAACAACACAATGTTGCAGCCCCACCTTTCTTTCATTTTCAGACCATATATCTACAACATAAGTCCTAGGTTTCTAAATAAATAAATGCATAAAGAAAAACCCATAAAAGTCAGCTTCATCTCAAAGTTAAACCACAACCCAGACAACCATATTCAAACATGAACTCCATGACTCTTGTATACTGGATAATGTCATTATAAATGGTTTGATACTTAAACAGATCATTGACAAGCCAAAATTATCAAATCATAAAATGAACATAGCTTGCAAAAGTGAAATATAAATTTAATTAGGTTGCCTCAATATTCAGGACTTATTGCCAAAGTTTCCAGTGAGGTTACTCACCTTAATCCTTCTTTTTTCCTAAGCTTTTTGAATCCTTTTTAGTCTTCTTCCTTCTTCTAATTCTAATGGCCAATGCTCCTTACTTTTCTCTGGTTGATATTTTCATTTTTTTTAAATAATGAAGAGCAAATTGTGAAAAGTCTTACTACACTAAGCTTCCTTATACAGAACCCTGGCTGCTACTAGGGTTTAACAAAATTACTCGATGTCATTTTTACCCTATACAAAACATGGTCTGCCTCTTATTTGATTCAAGAAAATAAAAGGGTATGTGGTCCTTGTCTTTATTTTTAGAAATAAACCTTATCTCTTTTACCCCGGTCATGTTATATGCATGACTTCTCATTTTCTAAATTAAAGAAATTACTGGAAATGGATAAAGTGTTTGCTTAAGGGTTCATGCCATTTCCATGCAATATTTGTTTTCTTCCGACAAATGTTTGCTTGTGCACATGTATATGTATGCCTATTTTGCCTAAGTCTTTATTTTCTTTCTTTAAATAATTTTAAGTTTATTTCTGCCTAGCTTTATTTTCTTTGTGCCAGATTTATTTAAAGACAAAATCCTATCTTCATGCATATGTATTTCTAAATTACTTATTTTAATTTATATATTGATTTCTGCCTATTTTATTATGCAGAAAACTGTGTGCATGTATGTGCACTATCTTGTGCACATGTACATGTTTTAAACCATGTATCTGCAAATCAGTTTCCTATTCCTATCTTTTTCAATGCAATTTTAAACAAATATAAACTAAATTAAATCATGAAATTGCTCACAAAAATCAGGGTTATCACAGTATTACTGTACTGTATAGACTATTGGCGCTATAAAATGTGTTAAGGGGGATATGGGTAATGCCTTAACGCTATTTTAATAGTTTACCTTACTATTTACATTATTTTAATAGCGTATATTACTACATAGTAGATAGTTTAACGAATCCTTAGAGGATGGTTATCCCAAACATCCTTTAAGTTACTGTATTTCAGTTGATATTTCACTTGAGTTGGATTTATTGATATAAGAATGTTAATCCTGACTCGAGTGTGTTGTGTTTTGCTTTACGCTCGGGTCAAACTGAGTGGCTCAGTGTTCGAGACTCACCTTTGGAGTTGGAGCTTCGCTTGGAAATCCAGCTATCTATCAAGCTTTCTGTTATTTAGTTGATTCCAGTGATGTATTCAGATCTTGTATTTGATTATTGTGTTGAGACATCTATGTATTCATGACTTCTGTTGTATCTTGTTTAACTCTGTTATATATATATATATAGTAGCTTCATGAACTACTATTCTTTTGTTTCCGCTGCATTATTGTTATATTACTCTGTGTCTGTGATTCTGTGATTATTTATTTACCGTATATGCTGAGATTTGCCAAATTTAAATTAACAATCTGATATTTTGAGCAATTCAAGTCCGATATGTATGGATGCGAATGGTTGAAAATTTCAGGATGTTACACATTCCATACGCACCTCTCTTAACTAACTATCAACCATAGGGACACAAAGGCATCCATCCCTTCTTGAGCATCCCTTCTCATCAACTAAATACCTACTAGCATGGGGAAAGTGCTTTCCTCTCCTCAACTTCTCCAAAATCTCTTCTAACTTTTCGTCCTTCACTTGCTCAAACCCTATGCGGTCCATCAAGGCTGGTTTAATCTCCATAACTGCTAAAAAGCCTTGGATGGGTTCTGTTGGCGATTGGAAGTTAAAATTTGAGAGGAACTCCAACTGCCTCCATTCATATATAGCACCTAGGGTAGCGTGCTTTCGACTAAGGGCATCGGCGACAACGTTCTCTTTTCCAGGGGTATACTGAATACTGAAGTCAAACGATGCTATATATTTCTTCCATCTCTACTGCCTAAGATTTAAATCTTTTTGGGAAAACCTGTATTTGAGTGATTTATGGTCAGTGAATAACTCAAACCTTTCTCCCAAAAGATAATGCCTCCATCTTCAAGGAAAAGATGATAGCTGCCAACTCCAAATCATGAATTGGATATCTTTTCTCATGATCCTTCAGTCCCCAACTAGCATAAGCAACTACTTTTCCTTCTTACATTAGAAATACTCCTAACCTAGTGTTACAAGCATTTGTGAAAACCATAAATGGTTTGTTTCCATCGAGAATAGTAAGCATAGGTGCATTAGTCAATAACTCCTTAAGCTTCTCAAATGTCTTAGTGCATCTAGCGTTCCAAGAAAAACTAGATTATCCTTAGTCAATTGGGTTAAATGGGCTGTTATTCTTGCAAATTTCTTGATGAACTTTCTAAGCAGCCTGCCAACCCGAGAAGTCATCTAATCTTCGACTAGAGGTCTTCCATCCTTGAACAACTTTTACTTTGGCGGGGTATACCACCAATACTTTCTCAAAAATAATATGCCTAATAAATCTAACATCTTTTCTCCAAAATTGGCATTTGGCAAATTTGGCCTTAAGTTGGTGCCTTCTTAAGGTTCCTAATACCTCTCTTAGGTGATCCTTATGCTCCTCTTTGCTCTTGAAGAAACCAAAATATCATTAATGAACACAACAATGAATTTATTAAGTTGCCCACTAAATACCCTACTCATCAAATCTACAAAGTATAGGGGGGACATTCGTCAATCTAGAAGGCATCACTTCCCACTCATAGAGTCCATCTAGTGTGCAAAATGCAGTCTTCGACTTACTTTCCTCTGCAATCCTCAACCGACAAAATCCAGTTGCTAAGTCAAGTTGTGAAAAGATCTTAGCTCCTCCAAGCTGATCGAACAAGTCCTCTATCTTAGGTAAAGGATAACTATTTTTCCTTATCAACTTGTTCAATTGCTTATAGTTGACACAAATTCTCAAAGAACCGTCTGCCTTAATGGCGAAAATAATAGGGGCTCCCTATTCTGAAGTACTCCGACGGACGATTAATAGCTCAAAGATTTGCCTATCCAATTCCCTTCTTTCTTTCGGGGCCATGTTTCTAAAAGGCAGGGCGACTGGCCTTGGGTCCTTCTCTAAATCTATTTGAAACTCGATCTCCCTATGGAGTGGAAGACTCGAGACTTCCTCAAATACATTAGGAAATTCACAAACTACGGGTACGGATGATGGTTCTCCAACAATAGATAAACTTAATGAGTACTCAACTAAATCTTGGGTTGTACAAAGAATTTCTAGGTCACATTCTCCACAACTTATTGATCAGACAACCCTCCCATTACAATTAAGAATTGCTTCATAATATGCCAATCAATCCATACCCATGGTTAGTCCATACCCCTTAAAATTTAGAACTTACACATTACATATGAAATCAACGTCGCATATGTCCAACACTAGGTCTTCGCAAATAAAAGGGAGATGTGTTGAACCCCTAATAGGATTAGAGAACACTATTGAGCTGATGACAATCTTGGTTTGAAGGTTTAAATTTTTTACTTCATTCCTAGCTATAAAGGAATCCGATGCCCCTGATTCAAATAGGGTACGAATTGTAACCCTAGAAATAAGAGTTATACCTTCTAATTCTGCCTTCCCTTGGTCTCTTGGTGGCCTACTTGCAATAGGGATGGCTTCAATAGCATAAGCTTCTCTGTTTGATCCTTCTTTTGCCAACTTAAGGCATTGATTCTTGAGGTACCCTTCCTCGTGGTAATTAAAGCACTTCTCTTTAAAAGCTTTCTTCATCAGGCTCACCCTATAGTCTTTAGCTTCATGACCTTTCTTCTAACATCGCTTGCATACTTTACCGTCGATCTTAAATTTCCCATTCGATTTCTTGTTAGCCCAAAAGTTTCCTTTCTTAGACCCCCCCTTGCTTTTGGGTAGGTGAAGCCTTCTCCTTTTTTGCCTCCTTGTCGTCTACATTGGCCATGTGTAGCATCGACATCTCCACCAACATCTCATACGTGGCACCAATGGGTACTTGGGTCAACAATATTTCTCTTAGCGGTGAATTTAGGCCTTTCACGAACGTCATGGCCTTTTTTATAGGTGTATCTATCAATGTTATCCAAAATTTAGCCAACTCTATGAACTTGGCTATATACTCCTTAAGAGTGAAGTCTCCTTGCCTAAGTTGAATGAATTTCTCCAGTTGTAGACTCACTTCTACCATAGACATAAACCATATCTCAAATCTATTCTTGAATTCCTCTTATGAGAAAATACTTCTAGCATTTTCCTATGTCACCAAGTTCCACTAATCTAAAGCTTCTCCTTTGACGTGCCAAGCTACCATTCTCCTCTTTAGTTGGTCTTCCCAACCAAGCTCTCTAAATATCCTTTCGCGGTCACTAACCCATGCCTTAACTTTCGAATATCCTTCGATTACAAAGTATGTCTTCCCTCCCATATTAAGAAAGTCCTTACATAACTTTAGAAAGTCAATAGGATGGGGTGCTACATCGGTAGGCGGGGCAGCAGGTGCTATCGGTGTAGTTGGAGGAATAGGAAATGTATCAATAGTCCTAAGATATTGTCTAAACCATTTGGACATTCCACGAATGGGAGGTCTTCCATGGGAAGGAATCCTATTTCCAAAAAAAGATTGATCATCAGTCATATCAGTATTTGTAGGTTAAATCTTTAGTGACGATTTCCTAAGATAGTATTTTATGCTGAAAGAAAACGGGTTGCCTAGTATGCACGTGTATGTTCCAAGAAATAGGTGTGTATATATATAGTAAGAGTTTTTGAAAATCCTTTTTGGAAAACCTTTTCAAAAATAATAAGTACACCACTCATACGTATAGCTTCCTCGTTGATCGGGTAACCTAGGCTTTGATACCAAATGTAACAACCCACCTCGGAACATGCCTAAATTTCGACCTAGAAAAGGCCCATCGAAACTTAGATCCTTTCTAAGGATTGCTATGGGTTGGAAAAAGAAGTAATGGTATAGAGCAATAACTATTCTTTCAGAACTCACAACCGTTGGAATAAAATATAATATCAAATTATACCCATTTATTTCAAACCATTTGAAATGCCATAATACAAAACATCATAAAACTACACATAAGATCCGTTACATCATATGTCCAAATACATGGGTACAACATAAAAATATCATAAAGATAATAATAACTACCATAAGCTCAAGCCACTCCACCTTCGGGCATCGTCACCATCATCACTCCATCCTTAAACTGTGTTATAATGAGGAGGGAGACAACAAATGTCTGGTGAATAAAAACCTCGAGTCTTACCATTTTTGTACTTGGGTAGTATATTTCAAAATAAGAATATGTCTAACATACATAAAACTATTTAATACTTCTTATAAGGAAAGGAGGGGGTCCACAATCAACCACTTAATACCTTCCATTCCCGAAGTAGGTTTCTAATAACATAACCCAAATCCATCGTCATAAATGTCTAACAATGCACCAAATAATACCCAAGCCACTTAATACCTTTTACTGGAAAATAGGTAGACTTTGGTCATTTAAGACCTCAACTGAGGCAGACCCCATCATTTAATACATGTTCCCAAGGCGGACGTCTCAAAGGTGACTATCTAGTCGACATCGCATGAAATCTCTTAAGCCACTTAATACTTCTTTATGAAAAGACGAACTCTCAGTCAATCACTTAATACCTTATCCCAAAGCAGACCCCTATCGAGATACCACCTATCATGCCTAATAACTAGCACTTTGGCCGTTTAATACTTCATTTGAGAAAAAGAGGCAGGCTTACAAAAAACTACTTAATACATCAAGACCCCGAAGCAGGCCCTTCGTATTATGACCCATACTCATAATGACGTCTCACATTAGTCTGATTATTCATAGGAACTGGTAGCCAGATTAACTGGGCAGGTTTACCCTATAGAATTTGGAACTAACCTCACGTCATCACAAATATTTATCATAGGAGGTGTCTCACATCAATAGGAAGTGTACACAACTACTAGCCTCAAAGTGAAGGGCGAACTTCTATCTGCAACTCTACTAACCTCGCATTCCTATGACTTAGCCATAATTTAAATATTCTCCTTATATATAATACTCATCTCACCCTTTCAAAATTAAGGCCTTGTAAGGAATCTTCCTTATTATGCCTTAAAATATCAATTACCTTCCTAAAGGAGGAAATTAATGACAATTACTACTTAATTAACTACGCAATTATATGCCATAATTATGTGTTTATTACGTTTATAGAAATAATATATATTCGCACCTAATCAATTCTAACGTGCGGTTTATTCACCCTAAACTAGCGTTAAATGTCAGTTCTTTTAACCATAATATTAATACAAGTCCTTTTCGTTCAAATTCCCAAGATTTCAATATCTATAACAAGGGATTAAATATTTATATCCTAAAATGCAATACATAGACTTATAAAAATAGAAACCCAATTATTATAGTGTTATCAAAAACATTTTTAAATAAGCTTTATAATAAAATTTATTTAAAATCTAGGAATTTATCAAGTTCATTATTTTACTTCAAATCAATATTATCTTAGTGGAATTTCTAAACAATAGGAATTGCAATGCTAGCTTCATATTATATTCAACTCCTCTTGTATAAAGAAATAAACAAAGGAATTTTGTATGGGATAAGTGGTGTAAACTATGAATAGAATTCGTATTTTAAACCCTTATTTTATTATTGAAAACTCATAATTTGAATCAAAGAAAGAGGAGAAGTGGAATAGACTATGAAATTATCAGAAATTGCAGAAACGGTATAAATCCCATCAAATTAACATAAATCATTGAGAATCTCCATCAAGAATTGACATTTTAAAAAAAAGGAATTTTATCTATTTTGTTTTCGCAATCCCAATATCCTTAAGGCATATTCAAATCCATAAATATATACTAATCAATTACTGAAATAAAAATACTAAGGTTTCCACTCACAGATTATCCTTAGCTTCTCTTGTATGGATTTGCAACGCCAAAGAAACTCTTTTCCAAATCTCCTTCTTTTGGCATATATACACAGTGAAGGATAAGTATATATATATTTTTGTTAGATTCTGAGAGGTTGGAGGAGAAGAAAATAGATTAAAAGAATAATTAGAAAAGGATTAAAATCCTTGCCTGAATTTCTAATTGAATCTTTGAATCTAACTAAGAGAGAAAATGGCAGAGGTTCGAGGTGTTTCCCAAATATTTATGAATAAGAAATGGAGAGGATAGGGTCCTATTTATAGGAGTTGAAATGCACCGGAATCGTAGGATAAAGTTAGGTAAAAAACGGATAAATTTGGAGTGTTTAAAAGTTGAAAAACCCTAGCCGCCACCTAAATGGGGGTCGGCCAACCCCCATAGATTGGTCGATCGCTAGGGGTCGATCGCTTGGGGTCACAGGCGTCGACCTCTACTCCTATTTGAGGTGCGCTTATTTGTTTCCATGACTTGTTTATTTTATTCCTTAGTTAACTTTTGACGTTAACTGTTTAACTTAACGATTACTTAAACCCCAAGTAAACCTACAGTTAATTGTTGAATTTAAACCCTAAATTTAAATACTCATTTGAATTTAGATTCAAACTAAATTAATTTAAATTCAAAAAATTCAAACGTTCATAACTTCTTTGTTGGGCTCCATTTCAGCATATTATATATGGAAACATATAAGAATTTCACATGAATGCGACAGGATAATTTTAGTGGTCGAACTCCAACTTTTATAAAATTTCCATTTTCAACCCTACCTTGTTTAATTTAATTTACTCAATTCATTTATGGTTGATTTTACAGGGTCTTACACTCTTCTTCCTCGGGTCCATAGCCTTGTCGAAGCAACTATGGCGCCCGAGCCAGGGGCAGTTCTGTAATTGCTATGCTTGTGGTCAACAAATGTGGAGAGATTTTCCCACATTCTTCTCCTTCTCATGTAATTTGGCTTCAAGCAATTCGATAACATAGCATTCTCTTACAGCAATTTGGTTCCCTCTTACAACTCCAACCACATTCTCCTGTTAGGAATTCTATTATGAGACACCACGTAGCCAAAGCGATTCTAAAGTCAACAAGGGAAAATCGGCCCAAGAAAGCATTATAAGCAGAGAATTCATCAACTATCACAAAGGTTTGGATGAGTACCACCCATTATTCTCTTTCTCCAAGCTCCATAGATAAATCAATTCTTCCAATGGTTGTTTCGGTTCTCCAGCAAACCCTTGAATCTTCATCCTGTAGGCGGTCACATCCTTCATGCTAATCTTCATTTGATTGAACGTTTGTTGAAATAGGATATTAAGCGAACTTCCACAGTCAACTAACACTCGGCGCACAACAGCCGGCCTAATTCCAACAGTTATCACCATTAGGTCAAGAGTTGGTGCTTTTATACCTTTAGTATCCCAATTTTGGAGTACAATGTCATCGGTTATCATTTTCTGTTGCTTGGCCGGAGCTCTATCTTCGATGGAGTAATAAATTTCCTTGGGATCATGCTTTAAAGAACTCACATATCGCTCCATCTCACCCTAACTCTTTAGCGGGCAGTGAGGTCCTCCAGTTATGGTACTTATCACCAGTCTTTAGTCTGTTCGCCGAGGCCTATCTCCATTGGGTCCGGACTGATTTCTTTGAGCCTTTGGCATTTGTTATCCACCAGGTTGATTAGGATTTTGTGTTTTATTCACATAATGCGGGAGCTTATTGTTCCTTATCAATTCCTCAATTTAAATCTTTCAGATGTCGATACTCATTTATGTTGCACCCGTAAGTCTCATGGAAGCTGCAAAATTTCCTCGATCTCTTTTGTTGGTCAGACGCTTCCCTCTTGGGTGGTTTGTTATATTGCTCAGTTCCTTAAGTGGCAAAGTAGATGTTTTCCAAACTATTATTCAATGGTGTATAATCTTCGGGCCTAGATTCCTCAGCCGTTTTTCATTCCCGCCACGCCTACAAGAATTCTGGTTCCTCTTTTTTTGACTTGCATTCTTTCCTACACTGCCTGCGGTTGCTACAGAACTGTTTCCATCCTATTTAACTGCAATATTACTTTGAATCACTTCCTTCGATTGCTCATCGACGGTTCTTCCTTCGATCATACTTGCTTCTTCCAGCCTTGGAAATTGGTTTGCTTTTCGATGAAATTCTTCCATGGTAGTTTGTTATTTCATCTTAATACATTTTACCAAAACCTGTATCCAGATGAATAGCGCGGACCAAAGCCATAAATACCATGTCTTCCTTTGGATTGCTTACCTCAGTAACCGTGACATCGAACCGTTTCAAGAAAGCTTTCTATGATTCATTGAGCCTTGAGAAAAGCCAGATAAGGACATCACGTCCTTTGGGTGGGAAGTGTGAAGCCTACACTTTTCCAAAAACTTTCTCGCCAACTCATTAAAAGTTGAAATAGACATCTACAAGTCTTGTAAACCACATGGAAGTGACTCCTTCCAAGAAGATATGGAAACACTTACAACGGATGGCATCCATATCTCTAGCTCCATTCATATGCCATTCATATTTAAACGGGTGTTGTTAGGGTCCGTTGTTCCATTATACAATGGCATAGTTGGCATGGTGAATCTTTGGGGATATTCTTCTCTCAGAACATTTGCGGTAAAGAGGGTTTGGCTCAATGCAGAACCCTAATATTCATTTTTCCCACCCTTGCTTTCCTCTATCAATCATTTGACCATGTCAGCAATGTGTTCTTCGCTGGCGCGATTATCTACAGGTCAGCCGTTAGGGGATACCCTAAGTGTCTGACTTCGCAAATGATCTTGGTTTGCCAACTAAAGCCTAGGTTCTCCATTTTCTAAGAGAACCACTCCTACAGCATTCCATTAGGATGTGTTTGGTCTTGCCATGGCTGTCTGAGCTCCGACTTTAATGTCTTTTTGTTAACACCAGTGTTCAATCCCAAGTCTCCACCATCAAGCTACATTTTGTCTTCGGAATTCGAAACGAGCATAGCGTCTCCTTCTTGAGGAGTGTTTACCCCAAAGTTTGGGTTGGCCCCAAGTTGATTTGCACCAGCACCATCCTATCTCCTTATAAGTAGAACCCCATAGTTCTTCCTACGACATCCCCTACAGCTTCGGTTGTTTCTTCCTTTTGTCTTTGCTTTCCATTCCTCCGGTTTAGACTTGAAATGGAGGAATTTTATTATTTTATTACCGAAGAAGTTTCTCTGGTAGTTCTTGTTGTTGTTGGTGGTTGCAAAGTTAGTAATGTATTTGTCTTATCCGTGAGAGCTTTTTGACTGTCAGTAAATTCTGGTTAAGATTGTTGATAACCCGATTAAGTTCTTCTTTAGTAACAATTTCCTATTGAGCAGAAGATCTAGGTACCGGATTTCCATTGACTACTTCTGTTTGTGGTGTTTGCTTCATCACCACCAAATGTTGCACCTACAGATCTTCAATATGTAGATTTCCCTTTCCTTAAAGCCATTGGAATAACAAATCTTCAATTTCTCTAAGCAAACCTTCTGGATCTAACTTCTGGATCTTTTGAAATCCAAAGTAGAGAGCTAGATCAGAGCCTAGGTTCAGTTTTCTTAGTGAAAGCACCAAAATATTAACACCAAAAACAGATCAACACCTAAGAATAAGTTGTATGGAACCTGTTAGGCCTAGATCTAGTATTTCAAAAGGAAAATAACTGAAATAAAGTAGAGAGACATAAGATTTTATAGTGGTTTGGAAATCTATAGCCTACGTCCATTTTATAGCTTTGTTTCTTATAGATCTGATGTAGTCTGTTTGAGACTACCAGAGGTTTGATAGAGAATAAGCATAAGTACAGGGGTTAGACAGATTCTAGGTCCTAGAATTACCCAAAGTAGCTACCTTATTGACTATTGTGTGGAGATAGAAGATGAAGAAGAGGCAGAGCTTTTGCATAGTGATGGCAGAAATCAGATCCGGTTTTGGTAGCTCTATGGTTTGTATTTATAAGGGTACCAGGTATGTTAGGTCAGAAGCTCGCTTCCAGGGGGGTCCGAACATCAGCCTAGAACAGTGTGAGAAATTTGAGGGGCACACGAGTTATGAGCATAACTCGGACCGAGTTATCCCCTTAAGGGGAAAATCATACTTTCCTCTTGGAACATTCTTCTTACTTCATTTTGGGATGCCCCTTGTGTTTTTGTAGATCGATTACTTGTTTGATGATCTTTCCTCCATAACTTGGTTTGTTCTGCAGTTTACAGTAGCTAACTCTTCAATTCTTGAGATAGATCTGTATTTTTGTAGACCGATGACCTGTTTTGATGATTGTTCCTCCATAACTTGGTTTTTTTGCGGTTTAAAGGAGCTAACACTTCAATTCTTGAGATAGGTCATCTAGAACTTTATGAAAGCACTTAAGCATGCATATAAGAGCTAAGGAATAACTCGTATGAAGTTTGAGAGGCTGGTTGTATAGCACGATAACTCGGCACTGACCTCTAGTCATAACCCGATACTGACTTATGCTCTTAGCATATTTATGGTCCAAATTTTCCCGAGCTATTTCCTTTGTCCATTTGGGTGTGCCTTCTAGATTTTAAGTCGTTTCGTCTTTGTTTTGACGTTCCAACTTCCGTTGATTTTTTGCTCAGTCAAAATCCCAGTTAACAATGTTTAAGTAACATTTGTTTTTAACCTCTTTGATTTTAGTTTAAGAAAGTATACTTTGTTAAGTGGTTTGTGAATATACTTATACCATTGAGATAAGTATATGAATAAATTTGAAGTGTTGAAAAGAGTATAAGTGAATAGAGAAATACTAGAATACAAGTATATATCTTTCATATAGAGAAATTATATATATATATATATATATATATATATATAAGTATATAAAGGAAGTTTTAATTAATAAAGGAGTATTAATAGTAAATGAAGTTTGGATCAATGAAAGAAGTTTTATTAGATAAAAAGGAATTTTAATTAATAAAGGAAGTTTCAATTAATGAAAGAAGTTTTATTAGTTAAAAAGGAGTTTTATTAATAAGAAGGGTTTTTAATTAATAAAGGATAAATTAATTAAAAATGGAGTAAAAGTTGTGTAGGTGACTTGATCATGCTTTGTATGAATTGATAGTGCTGGTGTGTTTACTTGCTTATGAAAAGTATACACAACTTAGTTTCCTTATGCGATCATTCTCTTTTTTGCTGAATGTGACCAAATTTGTCGATTCAGTCTTGAAGAGACCGAGATCGGTGAATGTTTTACTTATCGAGTTCCACTTCAAGACTGAGATACGGGTTCTATAATTTGGAAGTGGAACGATGGAACCCATGTGTGGTTCCGAAATCTATTGAAATGATGGAATCCATGTGGGATTCATGATTTGTTCAAGTATGGAAGACTCTTATGTAAATGCCGAACGTAGCCTCAACATCAGAAAAATGACTAAAGCCAGAGTAGGCTGCACAGTCATAGGTTTAGCTAACCCAAGGGGTAGGCGATCAAATCCGTATCTAGAGTATGCTTCTCGATATGTTGCGTGTGGGGAGTTGATGATACTTGGTTCACATTGTTCTTGAAAGTGTTTGGATGTTGGGCCAGTTGTGTTTTCCCTATGGTATATTTTATCTAGAGATATACGATGCTCGGAAGGTGATTTATGACCCTTGTCATAGAAGATCCATCGTAGTTTTATTTACAAGTTTTACTGGGGAGATCTTCGTGGAAAATCCATTTATATGAACATGCCTTATTAAATGTACTCTAATACGCTATTGAATGTAATCAATGAAACCATTCCATCTATGTTATATATTTGTATTCTACACCCTAGATATTATTATAATATCACTAGATTTTTTATGAAATGGTTTGGTTATCGTAAGGTAAAAACACGTCCGTGTTTATTTGCACCATGGTTTTATGAGATACCTTTATTTTCGAAAGGTTTTATAAATATAAGAACTCGTATGATTGAGTTTCTCATGCTGGTTTTACCAAACTGATCCGGTGTTATTTTCTTACAATTCTCGGGTGAGTATATTTCTAGATTTAATTATGGATGCTTTGTGCTTTTAGAGAGGAGTTGGATGCTTACCTATTACAGAATTTATTCCTGCTGCATTACTTTATGTGTGTGTATATCAGCAATTACGATGTGAGACTCTGTTCCATCGTTTTTTTCCTCCTAATGTTCTGTCTTTCTGGCACTTGGATGCTCAGCACGTGAATATCGTAGATGTATTAATGTCGACATTCGAGGGTCAAAAAGGTGGTCGTTACAGTGGCGGTGCATGACCTAAACGTGATCTACACTAGTAGGAGGTGTAGCCTGTTTAGGCGTTATCCTTGTCTTTCCGTTGACCGCTTAAGACGGATGACGTTCTTGACCTATGAAATAGTTCCCACTCCCATATATAGCACCAATCTCACTATCATAGCATCGAGACTTGCTTACTGTCCCATTTAGATTGCCTAATGCGATCTAAGAAATACTCACTTGTTACTTAATACCCTCTAAAATGTTGAAGCAGGCTCTACTTGTTCTTTGACACTTTGACCGAGGCAAACCATCCTACTTCACCTATATGTGAACGTATAATTCGATGGGTCCTACAGTTGGATATGTCCTACATTAGTATCATATATACAACTGCTGGTAGCCCATTGCGGTGGGTAGACTTCTGTTGTGTAGCATTATGGACCTTGCATTCCAACCTATTTTAATGACTATGTCATTCATATTTAATCTAAGCTATTAGCTAACTTTAATAATTTCCACCCATCATGAACACATACTTGAGGCTATGTATATATATTCAAACCTATTTATTTACTAGGCCTCCAGTGTCTAATTGTCAATAATATTCCTTTACTATTTCATGAATTTACTTCTTATTTCACTAATATCAATTTAGTGTCACTTACGCTTACTTTTAACTTAAAAGATTTAAGTATCCTTTACCATTCATTTCACCTTTTTATTATTAGATCTATTTTATGTTCTTTTTTATCTCATAATATCTCATTAGGTTACTAACTTTTTACTTACTCATTGCAATAGTTTACCTACATTTCATCACTTATTGTTTAATTTCTGACTTGTCTTTCATTACAAATATTAAATTTTACATTTAGGCTGTTATTGTCCCTACTTACAATTCTTTAGTTTATACGTAGGAATTTCTTCATTTTAATGCATTGGAGTTACATCTTTTCCATAAGGAATTTTTAACACCGTAAATATCTATAACTTACCCAAAAGGGGATTTGTGTTACATTTGGAATCATAAGGAATTATCTTTTTGTTTTTATCATCGAAATAGACAGTACAAGATACGGTAAACGTCCTTATTTAGTACATCTCTTTCCTTTAAACATATTTCTTGTTATTTAAAACATTGCACTTTTATTCATACTTATAAAACTAGATAATTTATAGAAATTTACGTTGTAACACACTTTATTCCAATGAATTAAAACACTACTTAGACCCTAATTCATCCTGCAGTAAACTCTAATTCATATTTACTAACATATGTCGTTTACGCAATAAATCTCGAATTACTATACAATTCATGTTAACAATTATATTCATCCCATGTATATGTTAACAATTCATAGAATATGTAGGCATAGTTTTCAATTCATTACATGTATGTGTTTAAGCCTACAACTCTAAAATAATTATATTCGGGCATATAAGGAACAGATTTACAACGATATAAATATAATATTATATAAAAATATATAATTTCCCACTCACCTTTTAGCTTTCAAATCTCCAGATCTAATCCTTGTTATTCCAGTTTGACCCCTTTTTCTCCCCTATTGGAGTATATATACCGCAAGCATACGTATATCTATTAGAAATCTAGATCTGAGAAGAGATTTGGATTCAATCTAGATTTGAATAAACATTTATAATTTACCTTGGCTTTGGAGATTTGATTTGACCCTATTCTTCTTCTCTATTATCATATGCTATTCTCCACTTATATACATGTATATAAACTATAGATTTTTTTTAGATTTAAGAATTTGTAGAGAAGAGAAAATGTTAGAGCTTCGTCATTGCTTTAGAAAATATGAGAAGAAAAGTGAAGGATTAGGCCTGTATTTATAAAGATTCGAATTGATGCCGGCCATTGTACTAGATTTTATTAAATCTGAGCCATTAGCCTAGGTTCAATTTGCGGCCAACACAAAACATCCAATCGATCGCTCTACATCTACCGATCAATCGCTTGTGGTCGACCAAAAGGTCATAGGCATCGACCGGTTGTGCTTATTTAGCTAACGTCGGTTTATTTCCTTTCTTAATTTATTTTATACCTTTTTACAACAATTTGATTAACATCAAACTTTCTTAAACATTAAGTAACTTTTAACATTATTTAGCATTAACTAATTTTATTTATTTCTTGAATTACATTTTTATTTAATATTCACATTTATACATAATGCATATTTTAATATTAATCTATTATCATTTACTTCCTTAATTGGTTTTGAGTTATTTTCGATCCGAAAAATTCAAATGTCAATAACTTTTTTTGAACTCCGATCACAAAACTTTATATATGAAAATTGATCAAAAACGCCATTAACACAATAGTGCAAGTTTCTTAGAAAAATCTAATGTTTGTTAAATTTCCATTTTTGGCTTTAATAATTTCTTAATTAATTTCCTTTTAATTAATACATTCAATTTACGGGTTGTTACACTGCACAAGCCATTTGTGTAGGTGTGTATTAAGTTAAAACCGCCTTAGGTAAAGAAATCTAGTAATCCACGGACACTTGTAGAATAACCTAGGTCACATAAAGTATTATTAAAGTCAACCGTAAATGATGACCATGTATTAATGATGTACTCATTCACCAGACATTTGTTTGACTACCCCTTTTCCTTTCTTTTTCCCCACTACAAGAGGATGGGGCATCAGGTGATAGACCTGTGATTAGTACATGGAGAGGAGAGCTCATCATTGAAGTTAGACCCGTCAAACGGGTCGGGTCGGGTAGAAATTGACCCGTCCCATTCAAGCCATAAAAATACCTAACCTATTTGACCCATTTAATAAATGGGTTAACCCGACCCGATTATTAGAAGGGTCAACCCGACCCGACCCATTGAAAAAAAAAGTTCAGCAAAAACTTCGCCAAAAAATAAAAGAACTGCATACTACATAAAATATGAAAAACAACACTGGAAAATTAAGAAACTGAACTAGATGCAAAAACCAAAAAATATTTGAATGTCCTACATAAGATATATAATTACAAACTACAACATAAAGAACTAAAAGATACAACATAGTACAATTTTAGTTGACAAACTCCATAGTTCAACACAAAAACTGCATCATAAAACTAAACAAAATACTACAAAATCAGCAACATGTTATATAAGTAATAAAACTGCAAAATAATAGAAAGCTTTGCGGCATATGAGCATTCTCGTAATCCTGAAGCTTTAAGCATGACCCTATTATCCTGAAGCAAGTCATATACTATCAGTTCACAAATTTGGTAAGAATTAAGATGATGAAAACTCATACATATATGCAGGTAATCATCCTGGCAATGCGAACCCGGATTGTTGCTCCAACACTATCAATAGTAAGTGATTGTATAGATGAACATAAAGTATCCATGATGGTGAAAAGTGGAAGAAAAGTTGTTGTTAGCAAGTGATTTGTTTACGTAATAGCTGGCTGTTAGGTTATATAAGATTGTAAATGTAATATTTGGTGACCTTTTGTAATCCTATGGAGTAAATATACTGTAGTTAAAATTAAAAGGAAACTGTTTGTTTTCATTTTCTACTGTTGTATACTTTACCAGTTACGAATACAAACAGGCATAAACATAAATTCTGTTCACAGTAACTCTAATGTTAGCAGGCCAGAAGTCATACTTCTAAAAGTTTAATTTGATTATCTAAGTTGTTGGCTCTAAAGAAATAAATTCACCTGTAATTGCCTCTCTTTCTATTGCAATCCAGCATTGTTTCTTTTAATTTGCAAGACAACTTATTGCTCTCCACCTCAAACATTAGTTTCCTTGTCTGCATAAGATAATCATTATAAAAATTTTAAAAATGAAAGTACCTAGATTCATTCATGATGCTAATACTTAGAAGTATAAATTTTTACATATTGACATGTGAGTACAAACTAAAGAATTTATTTTAGCAGATTAATAGAAATCCAAGTAGGAACCAGTTGGTAAAAAAATAAAAACTCTCCTAGAAAAAAATTATGATGCACTTCTATATTTCGAAACTAAACATAAAGTATATTACAACCATGTGTTTTGAACACTATGGGGAGACCTGTTGAGAGATATTATATAATATGAAACCCAAAATAGCATGAGAAAGCTATACTGTCTGATTAATTTATGGAAAGCTTTCTCTGTCAACGTTGATGCACAAGTGCTCCAGCTATACTATTACATCTGCGGTATTTCCACAAGTTACCAACCATAAAATTTGTCTTACCAGCTAATAAAATATCATTTGTGGTATTTCTTGCATGCAAAAATTACAGTAAAATAAAATTTAATAAATACTAGATGGCAAAATCACCTGCAATTTAACAAGTACTAGATGGCAAATTCACAGTAAATAATGTTTTCAAGTCTTAACTTTTAATGCATACTCGAAAGGAAAAGAATAAAAGAGCCGGAACAGGCGGCAGGGCTTGGAGAAAATGCATATATGCATACATCAAGCTTTAACGGTAATCTACTTGATTTTAAATTTATGATGAATTCAAGTATCAAGCTATGATCGCAAATGTGTTATAACAGAAAGCGACAGACATGTCATCAATAACCTCAGTATATAACAATTTCTTACCAGAATTGACCGACCAACAGCAACCTTATGCTTAGAATATCCCTCTGGAAGAACCCATTCCTACAAGATTACTTGCTGTAACTGAGACTCTTATGCTGAGAACAAGATGGGTTTTTATAAAATTTGCTTTATACAGGAATTAGAAGTAGCAGCCCTAACAAATAAATATAGCAGTATAAGTACATAGAAATAAAATCCAAGTTGCAAAGAGATATAACCACTGGTATATTACTCGATGTTGAAATATTTCAAAACATCTCAAAGTATCCCAACAAACTTAAGATGGACACTGAGTTATGATTTTTATAATTACTAACATGTGGTTAGCTTACCTACTAACCACATATTAGTTATCGGTAAAATTACTCAGTATACATCTCTTAACTTGCATATAAACAAAACTGAAACAAATGCAAATCAAGATTCGGTTAAAAATATTAATCTCAAATTCTCAAATGGATGTTTCTAAAAATATAGGTTTTTAATGTATATATTATGATAATGATAATGATATTTTCAAGATTTCTTCAACGCTTGTCACCACTAAAATGATAGAGGCAATGGTAATGGTGTTTAAGCCTGAGCTTGATACAGTTCTGTGCACATATAATGTAGACTGTTTGGAGAGTTTTGAGTTGATTGTGCACATACAACAAACAAAAAGCCAACTTTATATAAGCTATACTAATCAAAATAAAATTTTGAAGTTCGCATTAACTGCATATCGAAAAAAATCAACAACTCATGTCCTAGATTAGGAATTTATTTAAGCATCTAAAATTCATATCATCTACAGCAAAATTCATGTTCTACTTTTGAATTTAAAGCAGTTGAAACAAAAGCAATGTGAGGAAACAAGGGAAAAAGGGAAGAGAAAAAACTGATTCCTGTGTTGTGATCCTGTAAAAAAATAAATGGAAAAGCACAGGAGAAAATACCCCACCTCTTTAACAGTGGAGATAATGATATATAACTGTTTGTTTACAAAACAAAAGCAACAGCTTTCGTATTTTCTATTGCTTCGTATAATTCAGATAATCATTTTAACTAATTTCTGCACTAATTTTTAACTAGATGCGATCATTTGTTTGCTTATAAATACTTATAATACAACTAAATTCATAAATACGTATAATACACCTAATTCAAAAAAATTTACTGATATTTCGTCTGCAATAATGATAACCCTTTTCGAATTGAACTAATTTTCAACTGAATCCATTTGATTTGATACACCGTATACATAAACGCCATAATAATACATCATTTTAATTACTTCGCGTAAATTAAAAATCAAATTAGGATCAATTTAGCATCAATCAACAGACGCTGAAGGTTTACAAATCCTTGACATGAAAATTAGACAAAATCGCCAGAACTTAATTACCTAGGGTTTACAAATCTGAACGACGATGAAGCTCGCAGTCTTCAGTCACTCGAATTCAAAGTTAGGGTTGTCGAACGTATCGTTCTTTCTCTTCGATTGATTAAAGTTAGAATTTAGGGTTGTGGAACGAAGGGAGAGAGGTCGCCTACTTTTTTCTATCGTGATCTCAACAGAAATTAGGGTTGGATGGGTAAGCGATGGGTAAGCGGGATTGGGTTGGTTTGGGAGGTTTAGTTTGCAGCTGTAAATGGGTTGGGTATAAAAAAAGAAAAAATTAAACGGATTGGACCCGACCCTTTTAATTTTAGGGTAAGTGGGTTGGGTAAATGGGTTTGGGTCAATTTTGACGGGTCTAATTGAAGTTGCTTATTATTTTATATTACTCTGCATGTAACTATCTATCTTATTCAGTGTTTGTACCAAAAAAGAGAACAACACTCTTCGGATGTGTTTGAAGAGATAAAATGAAGAATATAAATGGAAAATGAGGAGGATCTAACAAACACACCAATCGGTAAACAGGAAAAACACACAGAAACACACAGATTTATAGTGGTTCGGGGTATGGCCTACGTCCACTATGAAACGGCTGACTTTTATTAATTTTTTCTTGCTGGTTAAAAAGAGTTATAACAGCATAATCCAAGTAAAATGATATTTTCGGCAGAGTCTGGACGTAGAAGAGCAAAAAGTCCATTTTCTATAGGTGCAGGGTCATTATTTATAGGCGTAGGCAGCAAATATCTCACCCAGATCACGGAGGACTTCTTCTCTAACGTGGGTGGGCCCACGGGATCGAGTTCAGGTGGTTTTGACTCGATCTGGGAGCGATACAAATGGAATTCGTATCGATCAAGAATTGATCCTTTTTGGATGAAATTTATCTGGTACATTCTTGACGTTGTAGGCAAGCTCCTATGAAAATTTGGTGGAGTTTGGACTTGTAGATTTTGAGTTATGATCGATGCAAATTAAGGAAAACAGCTACAATTCGTATCCATCAATGCGAATAGTGAAGCGATGCGAACAGAAGCGATGCGAACATAAGTGATGCGATTTTGACAGCTTTAAACAAATTCAAACTTGCATCGATCATATCTTGAGCATACTAACTCCGATTGACATGAAATTTAGAACGTTGACTTTCATAGCTTTGCCTGTCGTGCCATATCAATTGTAGCTCAATCTAGACTCAGACAAAATTTGTCAGTATCCATAGTGAACCTATATATAACCGATCTCCAGGAAAAACTGTCCTTGGTTTCTAATCAAGTTCTTGGTGTCACGGCCTTGCCAAAAGGCGGGATAACATTTGCCCCCCAATGTACGTCTTGTGTGAACATGACGTGCTTTGAAAAGCTGCATCCTTCATTCTGAAAAAGTTCTATCCGATTCGCTGAGTAGTTGATATCTTTTCATCAAAAGATGTAACCTTTGATTGATCTTAAGTGATGTAGACGTCGAACTATTGATTGTCAATGATCATGCGGTGTTTTGTTGTAACTGAGTGTTGAGCGCTAGCGATTTGTTGTTCATCGTTCTGATCGTCACCAGGTAAGCATTCAATTCCTGTTAACTTCAAAAATTGAATGTTAGTTTGGCATACATGCACATATGTTAACCTGGCTCCTATTCATGTTTGCACATTTGCGGGTCATTATCAAGTTCTTTTGATCGATTTTCGTATCCATCCTATCCTAGATCGATGTGAAATTCGAGTTGCAACAACGGTCGATGGTCGTTTTTGATTCATTTCTTTGTATAGATCCTCTCTTGGATCGACCTGGGATGCACTAAGGTAGACTTCGTATCGATGGTTATCGATACGAGATGGACTTACATAAGGTGTGCTTCGTATTGATGGATACATAATACTGGGTCTCGGATCGATGGATACAAAAGTAATGCTTTGTATCGATGGAGTCAAACGATCCAGACATAATCACGCAGTGATGCTTCGCAGAGGATATGCCATTTCTCATTCCTCTCTTCAAGAAGGATTCCCCACAGTAGATAGTCTTTGATAGGAGTCATCCATGACCTCTTTCCTGGCTCCATATCTAAGATCTAGTCGATCTTCATCTGTCGATGCTTGGAATAATAAGTATTTCAACTGGGACAAAGTCTATTTGTCGCGTATCCCCAGAACTGGTTAGCTTGGCCGATGATTCGGCCTTTTCGTTTTGTTCTCTAAGGATTTGTGTAGTGGTGTAATAGTCGAAGTCGGCTAGTAGCTTTTGGACCCGGTTGAGACAAGGAGCAAGACGTTGCCCCCTAGTCAGATAATCTTCCCTGACTTGGCGTACTACTAACCAGTAACCAGATAAGAGATGCAAAGTTTCCACTCCTAGTTTTCTTGCAAGTTTGAGCGTGTCGACCAAGGCTTCATACTTAGCTTCGTTATTTGTTGCAGGGAAGTTGAGTTTCAGGGCGTAGCAGATCGATCATTCCTCAGGAGTCATTAACGCAACTTCGACGTTAGAAAGCCGATTATTGGAAGTTCCCACTGTGTACGTTCTCCATCGGTTGGACGGTTCACCACTGTTCTTCGGATAATCGTCTGATGTAGTGAATTCAGATATGGAGTATGCTAATGTTTGACCATGGAGAGCTCTCTGAGGGAAATAAGTGATATCAAATTGGCTTAGCTCGATACTCCATTTGAGTAACTTTTCAAACATCTAAGGTTGCTATTGGACCTATCGTAACGGCTGGTTGATATTAACGTTAACGGGGTGAGCTTGTCAATAGCTAGCCTTCATAATATACTGGTCTTTGGATTCATTTCTCTTCACATAACATTGCGATGCTTATGGCGTGTGTTGACACGGCCCAATTGATGTATAAATCCTCGCGATCCAATGGTTTGGGTAAAATGGTAGGTCTCTTTAAGCGATCTATTAGAGCTTCTTGGTTGTCTTCAGTACATGGGTGTCTCTAATTGTTGGAATTTTCTAGAAATTAGCCCTGATTCCATGAGAATTTATGATGAAAACAAAGAATCTTTCTGATGTAATGGTGAAAGAGAATTTCAAAGGATCGAGTTTCATCCTGCATTTTTTGGAGAGCACCGAATATCTCTGCCAAGTCATCGATGTGGTTGTTTGATAGTAGTGATCTCACGAGCATATTAACCACATCTACTTTCATCGATTGGTCGATCTGATTTTTGAATGAACTGTTAATCGTCCTTTGGTAAGTAGCATAAGCGTTCTCAAGTTTGAATCTGGGGGTTGCAACGTAGCACTATAGTCCCAGTTCAGTAATGAAACAGTTGTATTCCTGGTCTAGGACATGCTTCAGTATCTGATTGTATCTGGAGTTTTGTGTCCATGGAAGTGAGCAATTCATGTCTGATGGCCGAGTCTACCAGTTGGGTTGATCCTTGGAAGTGGAAGGTTGTGCTTTGTCATGCCTTGTGAAAATCTGACAGTCGGCGTACGTCCGCCACTCTCCGTTCGTTTTTCTTATAGGTAAAGGATTGGATACTCATTTTGGGTAGAGGAACCCATCGGTTTTGAGTAAAGTCACCTCCTCTTTAAGTGCAGCAGATCTCTCCGGATCCACATCGCATCATTTTTGTTCACCGAGACATGCCCCCGCTCGACATTTAACGTAGGGTTCTTAATAGCTGGTGAGATTCCATATGTATATATGAGGTTGAGTCCATTCAAACACATCAAGATTCAGCCGGAGCAACGTAGTTTACTCTTTCGTCATCATTGCGCTGAGTTGTGATCTAATCTTTAGTACTCGTGATGGGTTGTAAGTGCTTTATGTGCTTATTTGCAATGGTAAATGGTCAGGCTTATAGGGACGTTGAATCAAAGGCTTAGTAGAGTTTAGCCTTGTATCGCGTGCTGCAGCATAGCTGGCTCCAGCTATGAGTTTGAATCTACTTGTGTTTCCGAGCAATGCGCTTTCCATTCAACGTACCCGCGATCCATTACTCATCGGAAGGGTCAGAATGATGATCAGTTGCCCATAAGTCCGGGCGTCGATCTAATGATTCTATATCTAAGCATCCTCTCGGTCGTAACTTCTAGTTGTTATAAATACTAGGCACGAGCTATAGGATTGAGTAGTCGTATCCAGCTCTTAGATGATCAGACTCGTGCCCCTAGTCTTGGGTTGATGGACGTATTGTGCGAATGATCGAGCCTAGCTTCTGCTGTGTTTATACTGTAGTCCAAGCTATAAGAGCCAGAGTTGTTAGATGAACGATCAAATTACATTCATCTTATTTCTCGTGCGTGCCCCCAAGTCTGGGGAATATCTCGATAAGTGGCAAGGTAGATAATGTCCGCTTCAATTTCGCATTCTATCCCGTTGAACCATGGGATCGAGTTAACGATGGAAGGCTGAGTTGTGCCTTACCCTGCATTCTGTCCTAGTTCTTTTCTCTAGGTAGAATACTTTGTTGCCTCACCGACATTCAAACATGAGCTAAGTTCCGGATGGTCAATGACATTCACTTCGCTGCTTATGTCGCCATACTCTGGGAAAAAACTGAAGAGTGAATCGTCCAGTCAGATCCAATGCGGGATTGATGCTTCCCTTGCCGAATCTAGGGCAAGAATTGGTGTGCAGATGTTTAGGTTGAACTTGTTTTGAATTGCTCTTTTAATCAAATCATGGTAAAATTCAAAGAATGAATGGTCACATTGCATTCTTTTGGAGTTAGGCAATTAACTACATCCGTTTCGGTTTACATTCTCCCATCGGAACTAAGGATAATGTCAGCTCAAATGCAGTCAGGTCATGCCCATCCAGTTTCACGCTTTTCTGAACGGATCGAAGGAAGGCAATGGAGGATGAATCGTCAAGTCACACTCATTCGTATTTTATTCTTCTATCCATGCTCTGTTGGTCAAAGGTATTCGATGGACGTTCGGGTCACATCGATTTGTAGTCGAAGAGGATTGATATTGACCGTCGATTCAACGACACGATGTAGAATGCTCGGACCTCATTTCCTGTCAATCCAATGGTACGATATGAAAGGTGCAAATCGATATTGCCCATCGATCCGGCGGTATGATAGAATTGGTTGCCCAGAACTTCAGGCATCATTCTGATTGGTTAGCATTAGGGTCTCCTTGTCGTTGCCTTAAGTTGTAAAGGACGCTAAGCTGAAGATGTAGCGAGTCACCTTTCTCTTCTTTCAGTGATTTGTACTTCTGCCCCCAGTCTTGGGTTAGCAGAGTTAGTTCGTGGATGGTCTAATTGCACCTGTAGTGAGTTTATACTCCTCATGTTGAGTTTAGGTCAGAGTTGGTGAATGAATGGTCGAGTCACATTCATTCGTTTATCTATGCTTGTAGCCGCACCTTGGGGATCATAGTGAGTTGAAGGGCCATTAATCACACCTATTTGATTTTTATACCCCTGTCTGCACTCTAGGGACTAAGAGTTTTAGCAGATAATGGTTGGACCGTATTTTCCTCGATTAATTCCTCTGGCACTAGTGTGGTCGGTCACACTACGACAACTTTAATTTGATGTTTCTCCTACTAAATTGTAGGAAGGAATTGATTGGTGGGTGGTTGGGTCACACCCGTCCATGTTGCACGCACAATCCATCGGATCACAGGCGAGAGTTAGCAGATGAATGGTCATGCCATGTTCATTTGCGGTTGGATGGTAGTAATATCAATTCAGAATAGGACATCCAGCTAGGTCCGTTTTGCAAATCTGCGTCTCCCTGTCGAATCAAGGAAGAAATTTTCTCTTGTACAGTTGGAGTGCATCCCTATAAATTTATGTTATGGGTCCCATGCTGAGGACAAGAGTTGATGCATGAACGGTCGTGTCGTGCCCGCTTAGTGCTGGATGGTCGGATCGCATCCCTTTTGGTATTTATATTCCAATCCTAGCTTTGAGGACTAGAGTTAGTTGACGGGTGGTCTGTCACACCCATTTGGTCTTTATACTCCAGTCTGCACTCTCGAGACCAGAGTTAGTTGATGGGTGGTCAGTCGCACCCAGTTGGTGTTTATACTCCAGTCCGCACTTGGGGGACTTAGAGTTAGTTGATGTTTATAATCTAGTTCGCACTTTGGGAATCTGGAGTTAGTTGATGTTTATACTCCAGTTCGCACTCTGGGAATCTGGAGTTAGTTGATGTTTATACTCCAGTTCGTACTCTGGGAATCTGAAGTTAGTTGATGTTTATACTCCAGTTTACACTCTGGGAATCTGGAGTTAGTTGATGGGTGGCTAGTCACACCCATTTGGCATTTGTGCTCCAATCCGCGCTCTCGGGACTAGAGTGAGTTGGTGTTTTATACTCCAATTCGCGCTTTGGGAATCTGGAGTTGGTTGATGGGTGGTCAGTCACACCCATTTGGTATTTTAGGATTATGTCCGCACTCCGGGGACTTAAGTTGTTTTACGGCTGGCCGGTCACACCCATTTTGATGTTTATACTCCAGTTCGCACTCTAGGAATCTGGAGTTGGTTGATGGGTGGTCAGTCACACCCATTTGGCATTTACACTCCGGCTCGTGCTCTTGGGACCAAAGTTAGTTGATGGGCGGTCAGTCACACCCATTTATGTTTATACTCCAGTCCGCGCTCTAGGGACTTAGAGTTATTTAATGTTTATACTCCAGTTCGCACTCTGAGAATCCGGAGTTAGTTGATGGGTGGTCAGTCACACCCATTTCAATGTTTACACTCCAGTCCGTGCTTTGGGGACTTAGAGTTATTTAATGTTTATACTCCAGTTCGCACTCTAGAATCCAGAGTGAGTTGATGGGTGGTCAGTCACACCCATTTCAGTGTTTATACTCCAGTCCGCGCTCTGGGGACTTAGAGTTATTTATTGTTTATACTCCAGTTCGCACTCTGGTAATCCGAAGTTAGTTCATGGGTGGTCAGTCACACCCATTTCAGTGTTTATACTCCAGTCCGTGCTTTGGGGACTTAGAGTTAGTTGATGTTTATACTCCAGTTCATGATCCAGGAAAATAGAGTTGGCCGACATATGGTCAGTCACATCTGCTTAGGAATTTGGATCCCGTTCGCACTCTGGGAACAGGAGTTTGATTAAGGTTGTGGATGGTTGGATCACATCCACCTTGATTTGGCAAGTGAAGTCCTAGATGGACGGGTCCATCCCCCTAGAGTTTGGATTTGGAATTTTGTACTCCATCTCGCACTCTGGGAACTGGAGTTTGTTCGAGGATTGTCGTGTTTCAATCCCTTTTGATCTAAGTGTGTCTGCCCCCGAGCTCGGGTTTCACTTAATAAGTGATTGGTCGGATCTCGATCACTTTCCACTTATCCGCCCTCAACAAAGGATAAGATTTAGTTGATGGACGGTCGAATCACGTCCATGTTTGTTTGGATTCCACTTTTGCTAAGCCTAAGGAGTAAGATTAGTGTTCTGGCAAGCTTTGAGCTCGAGCAGAGGAGAGGATGGTCGAACTACATCCACTTTGAGCTGTGTATTTTCCTTAAGTCAGGGGCAAGAGTTGGAGAGCAGACGGTCGAGTCACGTCCACTTTATGCTTTGCACTCTTCCGGTTGAGTTGAGGAAGAGAGTCGAAATGATGGCCCATGATGGTTAGCGAGTTGGAAGTTAGTTGTTGATGACTTTAAGTTGAGGCTTAGGCCCTGACGAAGTTGGTTTAAGGCATGATTGTTTTTGTCGAATCACAGACGCAAGCTGGAGAGTGAATGGTCAAATCATATCCACTTTAAACATATGTTCTCAAATTACCCCAAGTTCTAATGTAGGATTGGATGCATAGACGGTCATGTCACATCCACCCTTGGCGTGATTCCAATTTTACTGGGCATCAGAAGAAGCATAAGTATTTTGGCGAGCTTCAAGTATGAGATAGAGAGTACATTGTTGGGACATGTCACTCCAAGTCTTTCCCAGATCTCCAATTAAATTGCATAGGCAGATGAGTGGATGGTCGGTTGCATCCACTTTGTACTAGAGTCCCAACCTTGTCGGTCTCTTCCGCTTTAATGCCTTGCCCCCCAGTCAGGGGCATATAGTAGCCGGTGAGTGGTTGAATCATGCTCGTCATGATGATACCTCAATGATTTGATCATAGTCCGCGGAGGTTGTTTTGCACCCAACCTTAAGTACTCGGTTACCTGCATCATTTGAAGGTAGTTTAATTCAAGTCGGTCATATTTCGCAACATAAACAAAATTGAAATAGAAATAATTCAAAAGGGATCGGATTAAATCTCATTGATAAGTGAAGCGGCGTCGTATGCTCGCTATTGCACTTTGGTCAAGCCCTTCACGGTTGGAAGTCTAACGCAAATGGTTCAATTTGATCAAAATTCTTGATCGATAGGGGTCAAGTGTTCTCGGTCCTTCGTTTTATGGGGCTTGCACATATTGTCGGAGCTATCCTTTCCAGAGCAGACTTATGGCATTGGCGTCCACGGTAGCCATCTAAAGAAGAGCAGTTTTCCGATCCAGAGTATGGAGTAGGTTCCCTCCTTATCTCGCCATGTTGATCCTTCATCTGATTCATCAACTCAATATTGGCCTGGACATGTTGGTGTAGTCGTCAACAGCTATCACCAGTTCTCTTATCAAAGTCTGGAAATAAGCTCTGGTTATGAATTCATTTTTGGGTATTGGCAGCAACTGGCTGTTGGCTTTGGATAAATTCGTTGGCTGCCTGCTTCTTCATTCCATTCAACAATATGAGAAGTAGAATTGGTATGTCTAACTACGATTGATAGTGTTCTTTGAGGAATGGGGGAAGACATCTGCATTTGATGGCAGTCATCACTCTTGGTGGAAGCCATGCACAATTCTCACTTCATGAGGTAGTGTCGGGGGTTATATTTCGAAAGTACACTTACGTAGTCAGCATGTTGAATTTTCGTTGGAAAATCTGCATGTAGGATGGTTTCAATAAATAGGTCTCAATTGGGAAAGATACTTCTATCAACATTATCAGGTCCAATTTATGGCTACGGGGTCTTGTAATACTAGTGAATGATGTATGCCCGATTGCCCAACGTTCGAGTGGTTGGTAATGCCGATTGGATGGTGAGTTGGTTAAGATGGATTCATAGATTGGTGATTATTTCTAATTTCACCCAGGTAGGAGTCCCATATAAGGTAGTAAGGAAGTCCCATTAAGGTTGTATGTCATGCTTCTAGTCATATGGACACGGTATGATTAAGATGCGGGCATTTGAAGATGGTTCAGCGGTGACCAGCTATGTTTTGAGTTGGCAGAGCAGAATGTGTAGGGATGTCTTCATATTAGCCATCGTACCATAGTTGTCAATTCAGGAGTTTAAAACCTAGTCAATTGGGGGAAGTTGAAGTCCACCTTAGAAGCATGATATATTAACGAACTCTAGTTCTTGGCGTATTAGCTAGGTTCTCCAGCCTCTGGGAGCACCGATTGAGTAGTATTTCTTTACCCATTCCTTGATTGCAATTCAGCATTTGTTGCTATGATCCCTATGTCTTGTTCAGTCATGGAACAATTAGAAGCGTGGATGGAATGTTCCTTCATTAAATTGAGCTTTGAATTCACTATGCGGGTGCTCTACGCTGCGGCTAGGGTTCGGGTACCCGATTTTTTTTTTGAAATTTCGTATCATTCTCAGCAATGTTTGAACGATACAAATGTAGGTTAAATTGAACGATCCGAAAAGTGGACACTTGGATCGACACGAAAGGCACACAGCTGGATCGATACGAAGTGGTATCTGATGATCGATACGAATTGGACGCACTGGATTGATACGAAGTGTATTTGAGTATCGATACGAATTGGATGCAGCTGGATCGATACGTAGTGTATTCGAGGATCGATACGAATTGGATAGAGCAGGATTGATACGAAGTGTATCACCTATCGATACGAAAGTTGATCGATGCAAATGTTGATTGATACGAATGTTGATCGATACGAAATTCGATCGATACCAAAGTTGATCGATACGAAATTCGATCGATACGAAAATTGAACGATACGAAAACCGATCGATACGAAAACTGACCGATACGAAATTCGATCGATACGAATGTTGACATATTTTCTGGATGCAAAAACATGGATACGAAAATCTTTATATTTTCTAGATATTGAAAACATGGATACGAAAATCACCATATTTTCTGGATACTAAAACATGGATACGAAAATCTTTATATTTTCATGGATATGAAAACATGGATGCGAAAATCACCATATTTTCATGGATACGAAAACATGGATGCGAAAATCACCATATTTTCATGGATACGAAAATCACCATATTTTCTGGATACGAAAACATGGATACGAAAATCTTGATGAATGTAGTTCCTCTTAGATCTGGAGCAATCTGAATAGAATAGAAGGAACCACTTGACGATAGGTCTGGATCTACTCCTTAGATTTTTGCAATCCAACGACGGTAGTATATCCACAGAGCAAGAGAAAAGATGGGTTTTCTCAGTGAAAGCTCCAAAGTGTTTGTACCAAAATTGGGCACAACACTCTTCGGATGTGTTTGAAGAGATAAAATGAAGAATATAAATGGAAAATGAGGAAGATCTAACAAACACACCAATCGGTAAACAGGAAAAACACATAGAAACGCACAGATTTAGAGTGGTTCGGCGTATGGCCTACGTCCACTATGAAACGGCTGACTTTTATTAATTTTTGATTGCTGGTCAAAAAGAGTTACAACAGCATAATCCAAGTACAATGATATTTTCGGCAGAGTCTGGACGTAGAAGAGCAAAAAGTCTATTTTCTGTAGGTCCAGGGTCACTATTTATATGCGTAGGCAACAAATATCTCGCCAGGATCTCGGAGGACTTCTTCTCTAACGTGGGTGGGCCCACGGGATCGAGTTCAGGTGGTTTCGACTTGATCTGGGAGCGATACGAATGGAATTCGTATCGCTCAAGAATTGATCCTTTTTGGCTAAAATTTATCTGGTACATTCTTGACGTTGTAGGCAAGCTCCTGTGAAAATTTGGTGGCGTTTGGACTTGTAGATTTTGAGTTATGATCGATGCAAATTAAGGAAAACAGCTACAATTCATATCCATCAATGTGAATAGTGAAGCGATGCGAACATAAGCGATACGAATTTGACAGCCTACAACAAATTCAAACTTGCATCGATCATACCTTGAGCATACGAACTCCAATTGACTTGAAATTTGGAACGTTGGCTTTCATAGCTTTGCTTGTCGTTCCATATCAATTGTAGCTCGATCCGGACTCGGGAAAAAATTGTCAATATCCATAGCGAACCTATATATAACCGATCTCCAGGACGAACTGTCATTGGTTTCTAATCAAGTTCTTGGTGTCACGGCCTTTCCAAAAGGTGGGATAACATTCAGTACTTAGTATTTATCAAAATATGTATCATATTTCTGTGTTCTTTGACTTTTACTACGTACTATTTTCTCGGTTGTTTTTTGGGATATTTTCTAAGATCGTTATTTACTACATTTATATTTTGTTGCCTTCCACTGTGAGATCTGAAAGTGTATAATGTCTTAGATCATATCTATATACCTTTAGTCTCTATAATGTATTAAAACCCCCAATAGCTCATATTTTTTGGCATAGACGCCGGTCTACAAGTCATCGTAGGTTTTGGATCAATGTACTGGGAAGTGCAGGCTATCACAGTTGGTATTAGCGCTTAGGTTTAAAGTTCCTTAAGGATTAGGGACGTATTGAGAGAACGTACTTGAAAAGTTTTTCATATAGAAAAGGTTTTCCAAATGTTTTTCAAAAGGTTTTCAAAATGGGTTTCCAAAGTGTGTATATATATAGATAAATGTTTTCAAAAAGTTTTCCAAAGATTTTATATAAGTATAATCTCTTTCCCTTGAGCTTGCCTATACTATCTGTAGAAATTTGGTTGTAAATTCCTAAATCACATATAGAAGATGAGCGATCCCACGGGTTCAGGCTCAAGCGACCCAATTGAGATTCCAGGCATGAATGTTTGGATTTTGGTTATGTAGGTATTTTAAGGCAAGGGGACAAGCCACGCTTAATCTAAATAGAGGACCCATGAAGTGATCGTTAGGTACAATTCCTGCCCACCCACCTACCGCCGATTTTGCTAAGTTGTGTAAGGATTTTACAAGCCTTAGAGGGAATCCATACGTGGGGACGGATTCATATATAGATGCAAGGACATGGGTTATACATATGAGAAGATTTTTGGTTTGATGGGTTTGAGGGATGATGTGAGAAATCAGCTTGCAGCTTGGAATCTCCAGAGGGAGGAATTGAATCAGTAGGATGTAGTGGTTGCTAAGATTGATGTGGAGGAAATTACTTAGGCAGAGTTCTGGAGACATTTTGAGATGAAGTTTTTATCTAGAGCTGAAGAGGGAGTGCAGTTAGAAAAGTTTATTCATCTAAAGCAAGGAGAGATGTTAGTAAAAGATTATGTGAATCAGTTCAATAAATTTGTTAGGTTTAGGATGGAGCTTATCAATAGCTCTCACAAGAAGGCTTTGAAGCTTAAGAAGGCGCCGAATCAACCTCTTCAAGATTTAGCTCTTAGTTATATTCCCATAGGTGCGATGTAAGAGGGTTTGGTGGAGATGGCATTGCTTAATACCATCTCCAAGGTGGAAGCGATAGAAGAACCAAAGAAGTTTTGAGGGAAGACGCCATAGCAGAATCAGCACAAGAGCAGAGGAGGACCCAAGGGAAAGTTTAAGAGCAAGATATGCAGTGCAGGAAGTGTGGCATGAAGGGCCATTTTGAAAAAGGGTATAAGGCAGATGGTTTGAAGATTAAGTGCTACAATTGCAATCAATACAGACACATAAGGCGGGGGTGTCTAGCAATTTAGAAGACCTCTACCTAGGTGGTTTCATCTTATGCACTAGACGTAGTTTCTAGGTCAAGTATGCCTTTAGTAGCAGATAAGGAGAAGAAGGTCGTGATTAATGGTGTGTTAACTCTATCTGGTTCATCCATTCCTACTTTATTTGACATAGGAGCATCACACTCTTTTATTTCCGGTGGACTTCTAGACGAGTAACACTTAGACACTAGCATGGTTATAGACCCTGTGGTTGTATCAAACCATGTTAAAGGATTGGCTTATTAGTCTATGATATGTAGGGTTTGAAATTTTTTATTTTGGGGGTTGAGTTCGATTGTGATGCATTTATCATAGGATTTATGGGTTTGGGTTGATTTTTGGCATGGATTGGATGATGATGTTTGGGGCCATCGTAAATTGTGATAGGAAGGTTGTTAGGTTGGGTACTTATAGTGGATGTAGTCTAGACGTTTATTGCAATCCCAAAGGTTCAATTATGTTGAGTTACCTATATTCATTAGACCTTTCACATGACGAGTTATATTCAGTGCCTCTAGTTAGAAGTTACCTAGATGTATTTTTTGAGATTACCGGTTTCCAACCTCAGAGGGAGATCGAGTTCCAAATTTATCTTATGGAGAACACTAGACCTGTTGCCTTACTCTTGAGGCATATGGCTCCAAAGAAGAGGCGCGAGTTGAATAAGTAAGTAAATGAGCTGTTAGAGAAGGGTTTTATTCGAAAGAGTATTTTAGAGTGGGAAGCACCAATCATCTTTGCTACCAAGGTGGATGGTTCTCTGAGGCTACGCATTGATTATCGGGAGCCGACTAAGCTGATAAAGAAGAATCATTACCCATTGCCCCTTATAGACGAACTCTTTGATCAGTTGTTTGAAATGAAGGTGTTCTTACAGTTTGATTTGGTTATCGAATTTCCATCAGTTGCGTTTAGCTGAAGATAGTATTCAGAAGACTGCTTTTCATACACTATATGGACTTCATGAGTGGTTAGTCATGCCTTTTGGACTTACCAATGCACCCGTCTACTTTATTGATCTGATGAGTTGAGTTTTCAAAGGGTATCTTAATAAGTTCATGGAGGTATTTGTGGATGGCATATTAGTCTATTTGAAAAGCAAGGAGCATGCGTTGCATTTAGAAGAAGTGCTCAGTACACTCCGTGAGCATAAGTTGAAGGTGGAAATTTCTAAGTGTCACTTTTGGCGTCAGGAGATATGTTTTACAGGACATGTTGTCTCGGAAAGTGGGCTGGCGGTCGATCCTAGTAAAGTTGTTGTAGTTCAAGATTAGCATGTGCCGAAGAATGCCATAGAAGTAAGGAGTTTCCTTGGTTTGGCGGACTACTATAGAAATTTCATTAAGGACTTCACAAAGATCTCTGCCCCTCTGACCCGCCTTACCAAGAAGAATTTAGTTTTCTCATGGGACATGATGTATGAGAACGCTTTTATTAAGCTAAGGGAGGCGTTGACTAGTGCACCTATTTTAGTATTACTCGATGGTACGAAGGGATTTACATCATATACTGACGCTTATGGTGTAGGGTTGGCCGCGGTCTTGATGCAAGAACAGAGAGTGGTTAGTTATGCTAGTCGATAGTTGAAGGTCCACAAGAGAAACTATCCTACCCATGATCTTGAGTTGGCAGCCATTTTCTTTGCGCTCAAGTCATGGAGACATTATCTATTAGGAGAGTGGTTTGAGCTATATACAGATCATAAGTCTCTAAAGTACTTGTTCTCTCAGAAGGACTTGAATTTAAGGAAATAGAGGTGGATGGAGTTTTTGGCATCATATAATTTCGATATCTCATACACTTCGGGCAAGGGCAATGTGGTGGTCGACGCCTTGAGTAGGTAACATGCGATGTTGAGTCCTTTGTTCATAGAGTGGAAGAATTTGGAGTTCATCTCTACATTTTACTTCCGACCATTGTCATACATCACCCTAGGATTGTTAGCAGCTTTGGATGTGCAACCTGCACTTATGGACCGTATTGGATTAAGTCGGAAGCAAGATAATAAGCTAGTAGATAGTTTAGAAAGCTTGGTAGAGGAGAGCAGTTGAGTTATTTGAGGCATTATACCATTGACTCGAAGGGGTAGTTATAGGGAGATGGTAGATTGTATGTTACTCTCATTATGGATTTGATCGACATGGTACTAGCAAAGTCTCATCGCACTAGGATGACCATTCATCCTAATGAAGATAAAATGTACCGTGACATGAAGAGAATATTTTATTAGCCTTGAATGAAGAAGCATGTGGTGGATTATGTAGCCCGATGTATGACTTGTTGGAGGGTAATGGCGAAGCAGAAGAAGTGGGAGGACTGTTGCAGCCGTTGGATATTCCACAATGGAAGCGGGAGAGTATTTCTATGCACTTCACCGATGGACTACCTAGGAGTAGAAGAGGCAACGAGAGTATTTGGCTCATAGTCGATTGACTGACCAGATGGACTCATTTTACTCAAGTAAGAAGTACGAGGACCGTGGCATCATTGGCGACACCATATGTGAGAGGGATCGTTAGGTTACACGGAGTTCCTTCTAACATCATTAGCAATCGAGATCCACTTTCACCAGTGAGTTTTGGAGGAGTCTACAGGAGGCGAGCTTGAGTACTGCTTATCACCCGCAGACGGACGGACAGACGGAGAGAGTAAACAGAGTGTTGGAGAACTTGCTTCGGATGCGTATATTTGATTTCAAAGGCTCTTGGGAGGATCATGACACTAGTGGAGTTTACCTATAATAATAGCTATTAGGCGAGTATTGGGATGACACCATTTGAGGCATTATATAGGAGACCTTATAGATCACCGTCATGCTGGTGGGACACCGGGGATAGGATTATTCTTGGGTCGGATATGGTGAGGGAGACATAAGATAAGGTAGACTTGATCCATAGAAGGATGATGACCGCTCAAGATAGGCAAAAGTCCTACGGTAGAGGAGACGCACAGAGTTAGAGTTCGTAGTGGGCAACATGGTTTTTGTGAAGGTCCTACGGCTTAGGCATGTTATGAGATTTGTAGTTCAGGAAATCTAGCACCGAGGTTTGTAGGGCTTTTTCTGATTACTGGTAGGGTAGGGAAGTTAACTTATAGAGTGGAGCTTTCGGAGAAGTTAGCGGATTACATAACGTTTTCCTTATGTCGCACTTGCAGAAGTGCTTACATGATACGACTTCCATAGTCGAGCCGAGTTAGCTAGAGGAGGTGAAGTTAGAGAGGGAGTCACTTATTTTCCATGCACCTACTTATATTCATGAGCATGGTACGAAGCAATTCCGCAATAAAGTAATCAAGCTTGTTAAGGTTCAGTAGGGAGACGATTTGGTGGAGAGTACATGAGAGCCTGAGGAGAGGATCCGAGCTACCCATCCACAACTCTTTTCTGGCACATTTCCATTTTAATTGAACAAATATAGACTACTTTTGAGTTAGGATTTAGCTTAGTGTACCCCTTAGGTAGAGACCATTGGATGGTAGGAATGGTTGCGAACGTGTTAATAGGACTGGTTATGGATGATGGATGCTAGTGGATGTATTTGTTGGATTGGTTTTTTCACACTTAGGTAATTATATCCTCTAGTTAACACACACACTCACACCATCACTTGTTTATTTATTCAGTTATATGCATATGGTTGCTGCATATGGATTGAATGGTTGCATATACATGTAGAATTGCATATATGTTTACATAGGATGTTGCATACATCTTGGATATGGCATAAGCACTTGAATTTCAGGAGGTCGACTAGATTAGGAGACCACCTACTCTTTGCATTAGTATAGGCTCATTTGAATTCCGTGTTTGCATATACTTATTGCATTAGAAATTTAAATAAGGACAATGATTGCCAGTGGATGATGGGTGAGTATATGGTTGTAGTTATTAATTGTTGCATGCACGAGTTGCATTTTTCTATCCTTGGAGATTTTAGGAATGAAATTCTTTTAAGGGGGGAGAATGTAACACCCTAAAAGTTTAAGTGAAAATTTTACAAAAGAATTAAACTAAATATAACAAGGGCAAAAATAGAATTTTTATAAACGTCCAAATTTGTCTCCGAAACTTGCACCGTTGCGCTCATTGCAATTTTCTAAACGGTTTTCATATATAATAGTTTGAAATCGAAACTAATATGTAGAAGTTATAAACCTTTGCAAATTCACAGTTGAAAATAATTAAATATGTAAATTTGGAAAGGAATAACATTAAGAAATTAATTAACAAAATATAAAAACAGCGGTTGACACCCTTGGGGGTCACCAGTCGACATGTTGAAGTCGACCCGTTAGGACCTAGCAGTCGACTGGTTGAAGTGTCAGAGCGAAACGTTTTTAATGATGAACGGCCTAGTTTTGATCATACAGTTTTACTTGGAAACAAAGTAAATGATTAGCGTACAGGATGAGAACGAAGACTCTCCAAGGGTTGATTAATGGCCCGTATCAGTATAAAAACCTTATAAAGACATAGCTTATCAAAAGCCCAATTCATTAGAAATTTTTCTGTGTACCCAAACTCTATCGAATTCTTTTCTCCTCAACTTATAAAATTCTTTAAAGTAAATAAGAAAAAAAATAAAGGAATGAAAGACAATCAAATCAAGCAAACAACTAACGAATGGGGGGGGGGGAGATTTCTAGTCGGGATTCAAAGGAAAACTTGGATCTGAGGTGAGTGCGGGTATTTTAATAACATGATTTTTATCTAGTTAATTTTAATATACCCTATCTAATGAGGTTATTTGAAACTAAATTTGAAATCATATTGTTTGGATCTGATATTGAATAAAATAAACCGATGTATACTTGTTTAATATGAATTCATCTAGATTAAACCCATTTTCTAATCAAGTATGAATTCATATAACCATTAATATTGTTGTTAGTAGTAACCTTAGATTTGAACTTGAAATGTTTCTATAAATAAAAAAAAATTAAGGTTGAATAAGAAATTTGGGAAATTGAAGAATTTGGTTCACTATAGTTGCTCTGTAATTCACTATAAAGGAGATTTGAAGAAGAACCTAATTATTTAATAATTAACCAACGAAACGAACTAAAAATCAAAAATTTAAAAACCCAAATCGATAACGATCGATCGACCACACTATCTAGAGAGGTCGACCAGTTAACATTCCAAAAGCGCTGTATGAACCTCAGCCTAAGGCCGAAGTTATAAATAAATTAGTTCGTAGTGTGTGTGTATGGATGTTAGGAGTAGGGAAGCTTGTTCCCTATAAGGCGACACTAGGACATTGCGGGACTGGGAAAATGCTATTTATCCAGTATGGGTCGATATTCGACTGGGGCTAATTCTATTGCAAATGGTGCTCATTGGAGTTTTTACAGTGGACTCACAACATTGACTGATGCCTGATGAAGTGTGTGTGTGCTCGGCACAACGAGAGTTCCTTGGTATTTACGGATGACATGACGTGATGTTGTGTAGTTGGATTTCGATGCATGCCATAAAATGCGTATGCTACGATTGAGAGGTGGACACAGATGCAGACGATGACACTCTTCGGCAAGTCAGCAATATGGGCTCTCCCTCAATACATAGCTTGGGTATGTAGTCGTAGTTGTAGGAAATTTAGTCCCGTGTGGAAATTGTAGGGAAACTTATGTAAAATAGTTACGCGTAGTCGTAATGTTAGAAATGTAGTCCCATAAAGGAAATTGTAGGATAATCTCATGTGGGAGAAGCTCTAGTAGATATTTGTCGATTATTAATTGTTTCAGTTTCGATTAGTTGTTCGATCCTCATACGAGCCTGCATAAGCCTTTAGTGTAGGTGTGTATTAATTTAAAGGGATAGTTTGGCTAAAGTCCCTATTAAGTTTCAAAATACACCAAACATCCTTGCCAAAAAAAGTATGTAAATTAGGTCCCTGGAATTAAGTTATTGAATAACTGCATACGTTTATGCACTTATTCAGTGAATAATTGAAGACATTTATGCAATTATATCCAAAAGTTGCAGACATTTATGAAATAATTCACTGAAAAATTGCGGAAATTTCCGCAATTTTTTTGAAAAAGTTGCATAAATTTTCGCAATTATTCACATAAAAATTGCCAAAATTTCCGCAATTAGTCACCAAAAAAATTATTGAAATTTCCGCAATTATTCATTGAATAATTGCAACATTTATTCAATTTTTGGATATAATTGCATATATTTATGCAATTATTCACTGAATAATTACATAAATGTATGCAATTATTCAATAACTTAATTTTAGGGATCTAATTTACAATCTTTTTTTTGGGAGGAGTTCTCGTGTATTAAGTTTGATTTTAAAGACCTAAGGCTAATATTCACTAATTTAAAACCCCCTTAAGTAAAGAAACCTAGTAATTCACGGACACTTATAGAACACCCAAGGTCACGTAGAGTATTATTAAAATCAACTACTTATGACCATCATATATTAATAATGTACTAATTCACCAGACTTTTGTTTGACCTACCACTTTTCCATTCTTTTCCCCAACACACGAGGACATGGCAGTAGGTGATAGGCCCATGATTAGTATGCAAAGAGGCAATCTCATCACTGAAGTTGCTTTTTATTTTATATTACTCTCCATGTAACTATCATTTATCAAACTATGTACCGTATTTCTATATACTCTGGATTTGACTACGTACTGTTTTCTAGGACGGTGCTTTGAGATATTTTCTAAGATGGTTATTTACTATATTTATATTTTGTTGTCTTCCGCTGTGACATCTGAAAGTGTTAAATATCTTAGATCATATCTGTATATATTTAGTCTCTGTATTATATTAAAAACCCCGACAACTTGTATTTCTACCACAGACACAAATCCAAAAGTCACATTAGGCTTTGGATCTATGTGTCGGGAGGTGTGGGTTGTCACAATTAATATGTTGAAAACTGATCAAACATTTATGAAACTGCAACATTTGGCAGCTAAAACACTTCCTGGGCATTTCAAAACTTTTGACCGTCGTTCTGTTAAATGTTGTTAAGACTTTAAATAGTTTTAAATGATATTTAAAAAGGTATTTTTTGAAATATTTTTAGGGATGTTTATTAACATTAATTAGAGTACTTTAAAAGTGGTTTGAAGTTTAAATATATTTTTAATAAATATTTATGAATTTGTAAAGTAAATGGTTTCATAATGTAAAACATTTTTTATTGATTTTTGTTAAATTCTAATTTTTTTATTTTTAAGTAGTATTTTCTATAGATATTTGGAACCTATTTATAAGTATTTTTAAAGTATATATAAGTTTGGAAAAGTAAGTTACGTATTTTATAAAAGGGAAAGCGGTTTTGGTTATAACAGTTACTTATAATGGACAATTTTGAGAAGTTAATTAAAAGTATATTATCTTATTAATAATTATTCTTAGACCTTTAAAAGGAATGTTTTAAAGATAATGGTAAGTATAAAATAGTTTTGGGTATATAGTAAATGATGTTTTAGCAATATTTGTTTTTAACCCATTTGAATATACTTTTGAATTTAAGTGGATCTTTAAAAAGAATGTTTTAAAGATAAGGTTAAGCATGAAATGGTTTTGGGTTTTAGTGGCAATGTATAAGTAACATTTGTCTTTAACCCATTTGAATATATCTATTAATATAATTAGATCTTTAAAAAATACGTCTTAAAGATAATGGAAATTATAAAGTGTTTGGATTTATAGTAAAAAATGCTGTAGTAACACTTGTGTTTTGCACTTTCATTTATACTTTCAAAGTGGAAAATCTTTTTAAGTGATTTGTGAATATTCTTATACCTTTGATACAAGTATATGAATGTATTTACAAGTATTGAAAATAGTACAAATGAATAGTGAAATAGTAGAAAACATGTATATATCTCTTATAAAGGTATTTTAACTATATATACAAGTAGAAAAAGGAAGTGAATAGAATCATCATGCATTCATACAGTTTGAGATCCTTTGAGAAGGACTCTTTCATCCGAATCGTCACTTGCTTTTAGAACGTATGTATTTGAGATCCCCTGAGTAGGACTCCTATATATAGTTTGTGTACTTTTGAAGGAAGTAATTAATTGATAAAAGAAGTTTTAACTAATAAAAGAAACAATTAAATAAATAGGGGATTAGAAGTCGCTTATGTGACTTAATCGTGCGTTGTGTGACTTAATCGTGCTTTGTGTGTTTACTTGTATATGAAATGTATTTAGTTGTGTACTTAGCACTAAATGCTGACAAAGTAGGCTTATTCTATCCGTGAGAGTTAAGAATGATGTTCGGGTAGGGTTTAGAAGCAAACCGTGCTCTAACTTACCGTTTTCGATCTTGACCGAGGGATAGTGTAAGTTGAGAAGGTCGAAAACATGATAAGTATACTAGTATACGAGACTTGGTTTCCATATGCTATCATTCTCTTTGTTACTGAATTCGAGCAATATTAACTGAGGATATATCTAGAAGAAACATGAGAATTATACGATATGGCTATCCTCTCGGTGATGCTATACTCTACATATAAACTCGTCTTGCTCTTATATGACACGAGATAAGGAAATCCATATGGATAGGAGGTGATCTCCACCCTTATGCATTTTCGGTTTATTTATGAAAGAACCAGAGTTAAGTTAACCAGAAATCTATCAATTGGTTTTGAGGCATCCGATAGGGTAGATTGTACTTATATGACATGACTCGAAACCACAACCACATTAAACTGATATACGTGCTTAATGTTTTGGAAGTAGTTACGGAGTGGAATGTTATAGAGTTGAACTGTCTATCCTAAGGTTAAGTCCAAGAGAGAGGTCGACATTAACATTTCAAACGATGTTATCATGTTATATTGTTTATCTTGAGGTTGATTCCAAGAGAGAGGACAGAATTAGTATTTGTTGGAAAACTTGTTCTGGAATCCATGGAGATCGTCCACTATTCGAGATGTTGGAATCCATGTACAGAATCAAGATCTGTTTGGGATGCTGGAATCCTTGTAGAAATTCGAGATCTATTTGAGTGATGAAGACTCATGTGTTGAGATGTTGAATGTGACTTCACTGTCAGTAATGATACAAAACATAGTATGGGCATAGCCGGTGGGTTTAGCTAACCCAAGTGTACATTAACTCCAAATATCTAGAGATGCTTTTGATTATGGGATTTAGGAGTTGATGGTATTTAGTATCATGTGTTCGTTCATGGACCTGTTATGTTTCCCTTTGTGACATATTTTATCTGGAGATATGTATGGTTTTGGAAGGTAGTTTTTGACCCTTGTCAAGAGGCTAGCATCAATGTATTAAGGAGACCTCCAACGAAAATCCATATGCAATTGTACCTTAGCGGTTTTAGATATACCCTATAGACTATTTATTATATCACCTTATGTACTTATTAGACGAGTTTAGTTCTTTTGAGGGATAACTGTTACGACGATTCTAATGGGTGTCAAAAGTACTATTATGTTGGTCGCATGTTCTTGAGTTTCTCACACTAGAGTTATGTCTGACTCGTGGTTTTATCTTTCCTTAATCCCACAAGTTCTCTTTCGAGTAGTTTGAGAAAGGCATGTTTTCGTTGGTAATCTTTGGAGCTTCAGGAGACGAGTGGATGCTTTCACCCACCGTCGTATTCTTACTTCCGTTGCACTACTATTATGTATATATCAACATTTGTGAGGATAAGCTGTTATAGCTGTCCTAGCTGATGGTACTGCTTAGGATCGTAACTTAGAAATGATATGTATCTTGTATGGGAAAATGGTTTATCTATAACATAATGCGAAATGGATCTTAAGGTTATTTATACTGGAGGGGGTGAAGTGTGTATTTCAACTATTTAAAACTTACTTATGAACTCAAAACTACATCTACTTAAATTGTATACAGAAACAAATAATCACATAATAAGTAAGTAATAAAGTAATATGTGGTAAAGTAAATAACACCAGGAATTTTCATACCGGTTTGGATTGACCAATCCTACATCAAACCCTATACTACATTGTATAGAATTTCACTATCACCACTTGATTCCAACAGGTGGCAAGAATACTTTTACAATCTTGTTTTCACGGGCTACAAGATGCACCCTCTTGATTTATGGAGCTACAAGATCACCCTCTTGATTTCACAAGCTACAAGAACACATTCTTCTCTTTATAATAAACACTAGATTATGCCAAATAGTTATATCTTTAATACGTATTCTTGCAAATTCAATCCAATGATCCTATAGACCTTCAATTGCAATATATCTTTGAATTCTTTGAGGAATAGGATGAAATTAGAGAGAATGTTATGAATTCAAGTACAAATTCTCTGATCTTGTGTGGTTTTCAAATCCTTGAAGAATTGGAGTGAAAGAGTATGGATTTTCAAAGAGAGTGGAAGAATATGTAATGGATCTTTCTCAAAAAGTATGGAAATCAAAGAGTAAGAGAAACTGAGAATTATTATGTTGAAATTTTACTTTCTAAAGCCATTAAATAGTGGTTGAAGAGACATGTCTATTGATGACTAGGTGGAGGGAAAATCCCTTCGTTTGAATTTTAAAAAAAGAAAAGCGGTCACTATGTCGACATACTTGGGAAGGATATATCAACATACATGTGGATATGTTGACATAATTAAGAGGGATATGTCGACATACTTTTGCTGATTTTCAGACTTCAAACTTCTATATATTTGTGGATATCTTGTGATTCTATTGAGGTCAATGGTTGATGATCTTCAAGTATAATTGCTAGGAGTCTTTAACAATGATTCTAAGATTCATCGCTTCAAATATCTATGTCGTTACAGCATTTGAATTTCATTCTTCTTCAATCAGTTTTGTTCTTCCATTTTCTCTAATTAATCATCATGTATATAATTCATTTTCTCTAATTAATCATCATGTCTATAATTCATTTTCTTCGACTAAGTTCATGTTTATCTCTATAAAATGTCTCCATAATATATCTGAAAAAACTGCATAACTCGGAGATATGATAGTAGTTGTGCAGTTAATGCCCCGCTATATCCCCGCTATAACTCCGATATATCTTATAGCGGATTCCTACCGCTACGATTTTTCCATATATCCCCAACATATAGCCTTTCCGCTTTAATCCCCGCTATTTCCGCTATATCCCGTTATTTCCGCTATATTCCGCTATTTCCGCTATATCTTCTATAAAAAATTGGATTGAAAAATGATATTTATACGCTATAAAAATTATGAAATTAATTAATTTCATTGAATTTTTGATATATGTTTAGAAATGATAATACTCTAATATTCTACTAAATTAAATTAAGTTATATAATAGTTTTACGTTCATTTACAATACATTTGCACATATTTTTATTTAAAATTATTTTTGTATTAATTATAATTCAATTGAATGTTAATTTTTCACACAATTACTATCTATATATTTGTATTAATTATAATTCAATTGAATGTTAATTGTATTAATTATATTTATATGCTATTTTAGAGTAATCTGATATATCCCGCTATATCTTCGCTACATCCCCGCTATGACTTTTTGCACCTCTACCGCATTGAATCCACCGAGCGCTTTAACTGCACAGGATAGTAGTAATATTTATATGGTTATTCATCAAAATCAGTACTTAAGGTATTAACATCTTAGAGTGACCCTTTGTACTACCATTTAGTAGTGATTGAAGAGGCACGTCCATTTATGATGAGGTGGGGGTAAAATGCCATCTTTTGAATTTTAAAATATGGAAAAATGGTCAGTATATCGATATACATGGGAAGGATATATCAACATACTTAGGAGGGATATGTCGACATACAACTGTTAATTTTTAGACTTCAAATTTCTTCATATTTTTGGATATTTTGTGATTCGATTGAGGTCAATAGTTGATGATCTTCAAGTATAACCGCTATGGGGTCTTTAACAAAGACTCTAAGATTCAGCGCTTCAAATATCTCTGTCATTACAACATTTGCGTTTCATTCTTCTTCAATCATTTTGTTCTTCCATTTGCTTTGATTTATCTTCATGTGTATAATTCATTTGCTTCCACTAGGTTCTTATTTATCTCTGTAAAATGTCTCCAAAATATATATGAAAGTAGTGCACAACTCGAAGATATGTAGTAGAAAATATGGTTGTTCATCAAAATCAATTGTTAGGTGTAACGACCCTATTTTTTAGTAACATTATTTAGGACATTTAATTAGCTAAATTAAAAAAACAATGTGATGATTAGGGGATTGGGATTTATGTTAATGGAAAAGTAGTTGTGTCATATAACAAATGAACTAAGGGAAGATGAAATAAAATAAGTTAGGCAAATAGACAAGGGTAATATAGGAATAACTATTATTCTTATACCTAAACCCTTAAAACATAACCATCTTCACGTTCATTTTACAAGTTCACAAATTAGAACATAAGAAAGAGAGGCTGGCCACCATTAGGGGATAATAAGAAGAAGATAAGCAAGATTTCAAGAGGAAAGCTTAAGCAAGTTAATTAAAGATCAAATTTCAACTCCTTAATCATGAAGCTAAGGTGAATAATAGGTTACATCTCATATTTTTGATTTTTTTGTTTCTAGATCAGATCTGAATATTTTACAAAGTATATTGCCATGTTTTTTGTTGTTAAATTGGATATATATGCTTATTGATGATTTATGCTAATTCATATAGATTTTATGATATGTTTTAATGTGAAAACCCTATTAAATGACATCCAAATGCCTTGCAATTTTAGTATATGATCAGAAATGATATTTTAGAGATGGGTTTTAATTTTTATAAATTTCTGAATTAATGTAGATTTAATATTAATTTTCTAGTGAAGAAAATGGTTATTTGGGTTTAAAATTAATTATGGCTAATATATGTATGTTTTGGGTCAGAAATTAATATATGTAAGAAAACATATTAAAAATGATTTATGGGAATTTTTATAGATTTTTGCTAAGTGTTTTAATAAGTATATAAAATTATTTAAGGTATGGGACTTAAATGTTTTATATATTTATAAAAGGAGAAGTTGGCATTTTTGTAAATAATTTAATTTGTTATTTTTAAAATTTCGGCAGTACTTTTAGAAAAAAAAATAGCAACTGATCATGTTTTGACAAATAAGGAAGGTTAGTTGAAAAGAATTGCTTTAAAAGGTTAAAAATCAGTTTATACATGCTTTTTACATGTTTTGCCACTTTCGGCACCTAGCTTTCGACTAAGTACTTCCACCTCCATCACCATTAAAACCAATGCACATGGTATCAAAGACTTGGTACGGAGCGAATTGAACTGAGGCGAAAGGTATAAAGTCAAAATAAGGGATTCCGAATGGGTCAAAGCCTTACTTCGCTTTTAAAAGAAAATGCACCTACCTTGCTTTCGAAAAGGATGCTTTCGACTTAGATAGCTTTCGACTAGGTTATATGGTTTTAAGGAATGGTTCCGAAAGAGGTTGCACCTTTTGTTTTATAAAGAAGCTTTTGACAGGGTCGAAATCCCTTATTGTCGCACCTTACCTTTCGAAGTAATGCCTTCGAAAGGGTTTCTTTGTTTTAAAACCCAAGCCGCTTCTCCAATGCTTTCGAATGGCTGGTTTTGACACCATCACTTCTTTACTTAGGAAATAGCTTTCGGAAGAGTGCTTTCGACCTAGTTGTTTAAAGATCCTTTGTTCTATTGAATGTTAAACCCGATGGTTTCGATAGGAATAGTTTTAGATGGTTTCGAAAGGGTTATTCCACATGTTTTACTTGAACCCTATGCTTTCGAAAGGTTTGTCTATATAAAAATATTTGAATGCTTTCGAAAGGTTTTAAATGAAGGTTTCGAAGGGGTGGTTCTCCAATGGTTTCAAAAGATTCTAAATGGAAGGTTCCAATGTTTTCGAAAGGTAATGTTTATAGTGTTTTGATAAGAGGATGTCTAAGGTTTTAAATCTTTCAAAAGAAAGGTTTTTCAATGTTTTCGAAAGGTTTATTAAGAATGGTTTCGAAAGGTATGTTTTGGCCTTTTAGGATAAGGTTATAAAGCTAAGTACTTTCAATGGATTCGAAAGGGGTACTTTTAAAGGTTTAAATGTTTTAATCAACAAAGTTTTGTGTGAAGTATATATAACATGGCAAGGTGATTTGAGTAAAGCATAGAAATGAATTTTCCTTCTTTAAAGTATTATTTAAAGGTTTAAATCAATTTGATAGAAAATGTTTTCAAGGAAAATTTATGGGTAGTTGACCTTAAGTAAAATGACTCTGATATTAGAATACCAGATGGGACTGGTATAGGGTCGCAACATATACATTAGCTATTAGCCCCTAGCTAATTTAGTCCAAAATTCCAGTATGTAGGGATTTGTTACAAGTAAGACTAAAATGATGTTACACACAAAAAGGAATATACAGAGTGAGGATAAGTTACTAGTGAGCCTGCAAAACCATTAGGATAAGTTGATCCTGAAGAACTAAGTTAGGGACAGACCGTCAAAAAGAGGAGTATCTAACAAAAGTTAGATTATTTGTTTATTTTGTCTGGTAGGCCCGAGTCAGCCATGTTGAATATGCGAGTATATGATTTTTGTTTGATGATAATAAACATATATATATATATTCATTTAAATGTATTTATTAATGTACTATTTTATTTTTCACATGATTAAATAAACATTTGGTGAATAAAATAAATAACACAGAAGTTAAATTCAAACAGATATTATATTCAAATAGATATTATATTCAAACAAATATTTTATTACAACTTTGAATAGTACAAATTTGAGCTCTCACTATATATATACAAATTTCAATTACAATACAAATTCGATTACATCACAATTTATCATTTACAACAGCACCTCACTACATAGCACTCATTCACTCGTATTTATCTTCAACTCCATTCCAGATTGAATCCAACATCTGAGTTATCTGCAAAAATATACACTGACGCAGTAAAATTGAAAATAAAATATTTTTGCAGTGTAAAATAAAATGTAATTTTGAAAATAGTATTTTCCTCAGTTATTTGGGTTGTTCGTTATCATTTATTTTGAATTCATCATACACGAACAACTTATGACATGCACAGTGTATCACTGTACATGCCATAAGGTCGTGCACACCGATATACACTTGATAAAGTTACAGGGACAGGTGAGCACAAGGTCAAACCCAAATCAAAAGCCGGGTTCAACTCAAGTGCAATACAAATAAAGTCTCGACACAAGCACAAGGTCAAACACGAGTTTTAAGCTAGATTCAACATAGGTGCAGTCCAAAAATACAAGCACAATATGTACAAAGTCAATGCAACAGTGGTGAACCATGAAGAGAACAAGACTGCATCAAGTAATCAAGTCAAGCAGACTGTACATGAAGACAAACTCAAGTGAAGCAAAAGTCAGTGATGTACACATGTTGACCAGGCACCAAACAGAAACCAAGTACACACAAAAATGTACACATGGTGACATTAAACAAAGACCACAATTATGAACTGATCAGGTGCAACAAAGATATGTACTATAACAGGCCTCAACATAAAATAACAAACTAACTCAAACTTGAAGTGACAAGAAGGTTCGACTCAATCAATCAAGTTTCATAAAGATCAGACTTCGAGTCAAGCAGTGGATAGGGAAACCAAGTGTATACAACAAGTATACATGTGCATAAGGACCAGACTCAATGAAACAACACTGTAACACTGCAGATGCAAGCAGACTCGAGTCACAATGTAGAACCAACAACAAGTCATGAACCGATTCATATGCAAACCCAGACTCGAGCACACATGTAGCAGTTCAAAGTTTCAGCTGCATCATGACTTAAATGAACAAAGTGCAAACCCAGACCAACATATACAACATACATATATACATGTAGAATCACACATGTATATACACAGTGCATATATACAACAAGCACATAGCATCATCAATGGAACCAGACTTAAGCAAATATACATCATACATATGGTTGTAGTGAAGACAGAGCTCGAGGATACAACCTAGACAACAAATGCAGTAACAATATACATGTACTCGAGGCAATATGGAAGCAGTACAGCAGTTCAAAATGGCAACCAACAGAGTGTTCAAGGTCGAAACAAACACCATAATCGAAGCCAACAAACAATTGATACAAATAAAGTCAAGTAGCAGTTTCGAAAAAAGGCAGAGGAGATTTCAAAGCATTTAACAGTTATAACAAAGTCAGGCCGAAGTCAAGGTCGAACATTTTTAACAGTAGCAGTTTCAAAATAATCAAGGCAGAATCAAATTTATCAAAAAATCAAATTCGAATAATCACATGAAGTCGTAAGCAATTGACTGAAGTCAAAGAGAATGAAGAACGGAACTAAAATCAAGTGCCAGAAGATCAAAACCGTGATAGCCAAGAAAATGAACCAAGTCAGAAATCAACACCGTGTAAATCATGTAAACGAAATTATACGAAGTGAACAAGTCAATTCAAATCACAGCATTCGATCAAAATCAAATGGCCGAGCAAATTATCAGACAAACGAAATTTTAGGGGTTCGAACCCTATATAAAACCCAATCATTGTCGGCAGAAAAACCATCGAGTTCAAACAAGCTAACCAGTAAAGAAAAAGGAACAAATTACATACCAGTAAAATCAAACTCGATCGAAGCAGCCGAAGCCAAGCTACGAAGGGACGGTCGATCAACAGAGCAAGGAAAGCGAAATCACATATTCGATCAATCAACTAAAGTCGGCAGCTTCAACAAAGTAAAACCCTAAATCTGGAAAAGGAACGAACGAAGACAAAGCAGCCATTTTTTTTTATCACAAACGAAAGAAGACACGGCCGGTAGAAATAAAAGAGAGAAGGGGAACATTTTATTACATATTTACATTAGGCCGGCTACTTTTATATTAGGCTTTAATTTTTAGGGTTTTATTGTTTATAATTGTTTTAATTTGTATTTTTCTTTTAAACATTTGTGATTTCTAATCGTGTGACTAAGGGACGAACTACGGTGGTGTAGTTCAAGAATTCGCAACTCAGTGGCTGAGTTGTGGCAGGGTTTTGAGCGTAGAGTTAGGTTAGTCGATAGTAGGTGTCGTGAGTTTACGTGTGTAAGCGTCTGACTACTTAATTTCTAGTAGAAACCGTGGAGGCAGCACGTAGGCAGGGTTTTGCCAAAGCTGGGTAAATCTATATGTTTTATTTTCTGCTTTTTATATTCTGCTATTATATGTGCTGCTTTTATTTTGCTGTGATCTGTGCTTGAATTATTTTATATACTGCCGCAATAAATTTTTATAATTAATAGTATCACCCTATTCACCCCCCCTCTAGGGTGAAATTGATTCTACAAGTGGTATCAGTGCTGGGAACAAAAGCCATTTTGGTTTTAAAAAATTTGACTTTTCAAAAAACCGATTTTTGTTTTAAAAATTTGAATTTTTAAAATGGCTTCTTTTAATAATGCTTTTGTTGAGGGTCAGTCCATAGTTAGACCACCAATGTTCGATGGTGAATATGCTTACTGAAAAAATAGAATGAAAATATTTCTGAAAACCATTGATGCTTGGAATATTGTTGAGACAGGTTATAGGACCCCAACTATAATGGTAGATAATCAAGAAATAGATAAACCGATGGATCAATGGACAGATCTTGAAAATAAACTACAGAATTCTAACGCTGGAGCTATGAATTCTATTATATGTTCATTGGATCAAATTGAATTTGATTGTGTCTCACATTGTCTAATTGCGCAGGAAATCTCGCACACACTAGAAGTGACTCGCGAAGGAACATCTCAAGTCAAGGAATCTCGCCTTGCCATGCTGAATAGCGAATACAAGAATTTTACAATGGGCAAGGAAGAAAATGTCAAAGAGATGTACGGATGACTTTCCAATATCGTATACAAATCAAAAGCTCTCGGAAAATCATACACAGAGTTGGAGATAGCCCGAAAAATCTTTAGAGTCCTTCCACGAAGTTTTGAAGCAAAAGTAACTGCCATTCAAGAATCGAAAGATTTGAAACAATTCAAAGTTGAAGAACTCATCGGAAATCTCACCACTTATGAGCTAGAAATGAAATTCAAGGAAGAGCGTGAAGGAGGAGATACTTGAAAGAAATCAATAGCTCTCAAAGGAACAACTGAAAGTGATGATGATGACGATGATGATGGAGCAGCTGAGCTGGCACTATTAATGAAGAAATTCAAAAGGTGGAATTACAAATACGGAAATCCAGCTCTAAATCAACAATTGAAAAGCAGAATAATCAAAGCACTAGACAACCTAGAAGAGCGGGAGATTATCTGTCACAAGTGCAACAAACCTGGCCACATCAAGCCCAATTGTCCTCGAAATCGACTCGGCCAAGAAAAGAAATTGAAAAGGAGAAGTTTAGCAGCCACGTGGAATACAAGTGATGAAGATGATAAAAGTACTAGCAGTGAGAGTGAGAAAGGAGATCTGTGCCTTTGAGGTGATATAACTGATAGTGATGATGATAAGCTAAGCAAGGTATCAAAACTCACTCACTCAGAATTACTTATATATTTCCACGAAGTAAATGGCTGTTTTGAACGACTTAGGGAAAGATACGCTAAAATTGAACCACAAAGAGATACTTTGATAGATTTAAACAAACAGCTTGATCGATTAGTTAAAAACTATCGAAGCAAGAGCCCTAAGTGTGATAAGTGTCCAACATTCGAAGGAGAAATTAAAAAATCAGAAATTAAAATTAAATCGCTTGAAAATGAAATTCTGATTTTTAAAAAAAGTGAAAATACTAGGAGAGAAAATTCTATTAAAAGGTGCACACAATTATTGAATGAAAACGAATCTCTCAAAACACAAGTCCAACAATTGTCTACAACTTTAGGAAAATTTTCCAGAAGTGAAAGATCGCTAAATATGCTAATAGGAAAACAAACTGCTAATACAGATAGACAAGGACTTGGGTATAATCAATCTGAACCTGTTAAAAGCAAAATTAATCAAGTCAAATCCGAGTGCACAATTTGTAGAAAAATTGGACACAGTCAAAATATTTTTTGGTATAGACCCAAACACGTGAAAACTATTCCAATTTGGGTTCCAAAAGGCACGAATATAAAATCCCTCAAAGTTAAAAAAATCTGAGTGCCGAAAGGAACATATATAAATAGTTTTGGGTCTCCACAAAATTATTTTCAAAATCATTTGCCACTAACAACCATGGACCTATAAAAACAAATAGGTCACAAAAATCTTTTATCGTGTAGGTGTGGTGGCGGGCTAAGGAACAACAACAGTGTTATTTGGATTTTGGCTGTTCCAGGCACACAACGAGTGACAAATCAAAGTTCCTTAGCCTACTGTAAAGGTGGCAGAATCACAATGGACAACAATGAAAAATTATCGGCAAAGGTAAAATAGATAATGGTATATTTATCTTAAACGATTTATTAAATGTGATAATCTGCACCATAATTTGATTTAAATCAGCCAGTTAGAAATAAATGTTGATTTTGATTCTGACTTATTCTTATTTGACTTGTTATTATTTTTTATTCTGATTTGTGCAAAAATGTTGACAAATCATCGTTTCATTCTTGAACCAGTTCATATAGTTTTTGTTTTGGACTAATGATGGCGTTTACTCTTGATACGAGTGGTTATATTTGACACTATGTTCACTGCTTGTTTATTTGCACGGGTTCAATTCAAATTCAAAATAATTTCATTTAAATGCTGTAAAAATGATCTTAAGGATTTATGTTGCACACTCCACGATCTAGTCTATAACATCCAACTAATGATAATCTCGAGTGAAAGAAAAATTCAGATGCAGATTACACTGGTAATCTAGTTGATAGAAAAATTACTATTGGAACGTGATTTATGTTGAGACATTCAATAGCTGCATCGTTTTTCAAAGAAAATATCTGCATATTTTTCATTTCAAATAATTTTCAAATAGCAGACATTTTTCTTATAAAACCCCTTCTAGAAATTTATTTTTGTTGATCTTTTTTCAGATTAGTCATTTTGGAAAATTTGATTTTATAATTATTTTTGGATTTGATTTTAAATGACTACATTAACTACTCCCTACTGATTATCGAAAAGATAAATAGTGATTGAAAAAGTGATGAGTGTTGATATTAATTATATATTATAACTTGAGACAATATAATTAGTAAATTTCTTTAGAAATTTATACAAGAGTTATAAAAACTTATGTTGGTAAAAATTCCATGACCATCTCTAATTCTATCATATTTCTATCAACCATCACTCATCAAAATCCAGTATAGTATGTCAATATGTGGTATTTTAAACGGGAAATTATTCGTTTTTCATTTCATTATATTTTTAACAAATAAAAACATCAAAATTATTCACTCTCGTTTAAAAGTCCTCACGGTTATGCATGGGTGAATTACTTGGAATTTTTGATTATGTACTTCCATGCTCATTTAAAAGTCCTCACGGTTATGCATGTATGGAACGCGTATCAAAATTGATTAATTAAATAGATAAGTTGATTCTAATCCCATTTAAAAGTCCTCACGGTTATGCATGGTTAGAAGATACCTGAATTCATTTCTTTTTATAAAAATTGGGAATACTACTAATCTCATTTAAAAGTCCTAACGGTTATGCATGGTTAGTAGATATTCAAATTCCTGATATAAATATACCACAAATAGACACAACTATATGGTTTTAGATGATGACATCATCCCTATCATTCTAAAGTGGACTATGCATCAAACAGAGTATTTAAGATTTTTGTTTGATTTTTTTATTGAAATTTAATATTTATACTCGATTGGGTATTAATGTGTATTAATGTCTATCACTTTATCCCTATTTTTCTAACACCATTACTCTTTTGCTGATAACAAAAGGGGGAGAGAAAAGTTAAGATTTTGGCAAAAAAGGTCAAATATTTTATTTTGTATTTTCTATTTGCATCTAGGCTCCTTTACATATTTTTATTTATTTTCATGCATATATGAAGGGGAGCTTTGTGTAGAGAGGGAGCATTTAAATAGGGGGAGCAAATTGAATGATCAAATACATTTAACAAATTCAAAATCTTAAATATATGTTTGTTATCATCAAAAGGGGGAGATTGTTGAATATGCGAGTGTATGATTTTTGTTTGATGATAATAAACATATATATTCATTTAAATGTATTTGTTAATGTACTATTTTATTTTTCACATAATTAAATAAACATTTGCTGAATAAAATAAATAACACAGATGTTAAATTTAAACAGATATTTTATTCAAACAAATATTTTATTACAACTTTGAATAGTACAAATTTGAGCTCTCACTATATATATACAAATTTCAATTACAATACAAATTCGATTACATCACAATTTATCATTTACATTAGCACCTCACTACATAGCACTCATTCACTCGTATTTATCTTCAACTCCATTCCAGATTGAATCCAGCATCTGAGTTATCTACAAAAGTATACAATGACGCAGTAAAATTGAAAATAAAATATTTTTGCAATGTAAAATAAATTGTAATTTTGAAAATAGTATTTGCCTCAGTTATTTGTGTTGTTCGTCATCATTTATTTTGAATTCATCATACACGAACAACTTGTGACATGCACAGTGTATCACTATACATGCCACAAGGTCGTGCACATTGATATACACTTGATAAAGTTACAGGGACACGTGAGCACAAGGTCAAACCCAAATCAAAAGCCGGGTTCAACTCAAGTGCAATAAAAATAAAGTCTCGACACAAGCACAAGGTCAAACCCGAGCTTTAAGCTGGATTCAACACAGGTGCAGTCCAAAAATACAAGCACAATATGTACAAAGTCAATGCAACAGTGGTGAACCATGAAGAGAACAAGACTGCATCAAGTAATAAAGTCAAGCAGACTGTACATGAAGACAAACTCAAGTGAAGCAAAAGTCAGTGATGTACACATGTCGACCAAGCACCAAACATCACGTAGGCAGGGTTTTGCCAAAGCTCGGTAAATCTGTGTGTTCTATTTTCTGCTTTTTATATTCTGCTATTATCTGTGCTGCTTTTATTCTGCTGTGATCTGTGCTGAAATTATTTTATATACTTCCGCAATAAATTTTTATAATTAATAGTATCACCATATTCACCCCCCCTCTAGGGTGTAATCGATCTTACAAGCCAAAGGTTTGTAGTTAACCAAACAAAACTATATTGTTCGAATGGATATTCCATTTGCTACCTGATTTATATGCTTACATGATATTGCTACACTGTTTTAACTAGTTTTGGTTGCAGGATTAAAATTTGCAAAAGATATGTTTTAAAGTGATATTAGTGAGGGGAAACACCTTCCACTAAGCGGCGTGGTCTCACTTAATATCAGAAAACCGAGATGTATAGTATTATTCACACCAAGCTTTATGTCTGACTCGAAGTTTATGTTTTCCCCTTAAATTCACAGGTGCTCATAATTTATTTGAGTAGGCTGAGGGTTGAGGATTTTCAGGTTTTAGTAGGTGGACGAATAAAGCTTCTAGAGACGAGCAGGAGGCTGATACTAGCTATATCTAGGAGTTGTTTTGTTTTATTTCCACTATGTTGTATTAAGTCTGTTATGACTATTTAGTACTTTGGTCATCCACGAGTGCATCTTCATATGTCACTCTTGGCATATTTATGTAATAATTATATTTGATCTGAATCTGGGAAGCGATTGGGTATATGTAACTTGGATATGAAATGTTGTTTTGAAATGTAATCGGAAAAATGTTTTAATCTGGGATGATTTTATTTCATATTCAAGTTCTTCTGGTATTATAGATACCATTAACATTACCGTATTTGGTCACCGGAAGTTAATACTATGGATGACTGCAGCATATGTAGCGCTTAGCATCGGGCCTCCAAATAGGGTATGTTACAACTCGGTATCAGAGCATAGGTTTATGAAAAACTTTAAACTAAAATGATTTTGAAAACATAATTGTAAGGAATTAAAGATAAGATCGGGGTTTAGGATAACGTTATAGTATCGTACTTGTATTTGCTATATATAAGTATACGCTATATCTCTATTCTCCTACCTCTCTTAGGCTATTCTTTTGTATTTTACGAGGCTTGAATACAGATATGGATGCTAGAAGTGGAAGACTTAACTTTTGAGGGGGAAACATCACAATAAATGGAAATGCCAGACCAGATACAAGGAGAAACCAAGGTCAGGCACAAGTTGGAAATATGGATGCTGGAGTCCCGCAAGTTGACATGGGAGCAATGTATCAGTTCTTTGTCAACATGATGCAGGCGGGTGTTGCTGCTGGGTAGTTGGAGGAGGAGTTCAGGAAGCTCCGATGGTGAATAAGTATGTTATTCCGAGTAGGGATTATGCTCGGTTGGGAGGAAAGCCATTTATTCATACTGACCACCTAGAGTTTGATTTGTTAGGGATTATGCGACTTGGGATGAAGTGTGACAACCTAGAGTTTGATTTAGGTCATACCTTTGTTTGTAGTTTGTATGTGTTTGATTTCGTAGGGTTCAGAATTATTTTAGGTATGGATTGGTTAAGTAAGTAAGATGCTGGGATATTTTGCCATGATAGGAAAATATCGCTTAGACACCCTGACTGTAGTGATCGGATTGTATACACCATAGAAAACCCTAGTTGTGAAGTGAATGCTTTATTGGATGTTGTGGGGGTAGAAGACGAGTTGAATCGAGTTTTCATAGTTAGAGAATTCGCAGATGTTTTTTAACCTGTAGTAGGATTGCCACTGAAACGAGCCATTGGGTTTCAGATAGATTTGGTGCCAGGAGCAGAACCGTGAGTGGATTGCCAAGCAGGAAGACACCTATCGAGATGAGGGAGTTGAAGGTGCAGTTGGTGGATTTGGAAGGCAAAAAATTTATTAGGCCAAGTAGTTCGCCTTAGGTAACAACCGTAGTGTTTGCTAAGAAGCCGGACGGATCGTTAAGGTTATGTATCGATTATCGTAAGTTGAATGAGAAGACGATAAAGAATCAATATCCATTGCCTAGAATTGACGATTTGTTCAATCAGTTAAGTGGAGCCAAGATATTTTCTCGGTTGGATTTAGCAACGGTGTTCCATCGGCTTAGAGTAGCAGAGGATAGTATTCCTTTGACGATGTTTAGAACTAGATATGGATCGTACGAATGGTTAGTGATGCCGTTCGGACTAACTAATGCGCCAGCATTCTTTGTGGATTTGATGAACTGAAATTTCCAACAGCACTTGGATAGGTTCGTGTTGGTATTTATAGATGGTATCTTGATATACTCTAAGGATGAAAGGGAGCATGAAGTTCATCTTAGAGTGGTGCTGGAAACATTGAGGCAGCATCAGCTAAAGGCGAAGATTTTGAAGTGTCATTTCTGGAAGAAGGAAGCGAAGTTTCTTGGTCATGTAGTATCAAAGAAAGGGTTGTCAGTAGATCTGACTAAGATTGAAGCGGTGAATAATTTGGAAGAGACTCCTGACAGTGGCTGAGATAAATAGTTTTCTTGGATTAGCTGGGTATTATCGAAGATTCATTAAGGATTTTTTGCGGATAGTAGTACCGATGACCAAGCTAACGCGAAAAGGTGTGAATATTTTTTGGACCGATAAGTGTGGGGAAGCATTCCAGAGCTTGAAACACTTATTGACTAATGCACCTGTGTTAGTTGTTCCAGAAGAGAATCAGGACTCAGTAGTATATACAGTTGCTCGTGGAACTGGGTTAAGAGCTGTGTTAATGCAGAGAGGTAAAGTGGTTGCCTATGTATCTCGACAGCTTAGACTGCATGAGGTGAGATACCCGACACATGATTTGGAATTGGCTGCGGTGATTTTTCCATTGAAGCGGTGAGACATTACCTTTTGGGAGAAAGATTTGAGTTATATATGGATCATAAGTCATTGAAGTATTTATTCTCCCAGAAGGAGCTGAATATGAGACAGGAGAGACGGTTGGAATTTATAGTTGCTTATGACTTTGTTATTGAGTACACACCGGAAAAGGGCAATAAGGTTGCAGATGCACTTAGCAGAAAACATCAGAATGCAATGTTGGAAATGATAGCCGAGTGGAAAGATTTGGAAGCATTGAGGACATGTAGAGTACATCGGAGATTTGAAGTTTGATCTAGTAAGGAGACCGCTATGTTATCATGTTTAGGAGTTCGACTGGTGATGATTGAAAATATTGCTTCTAAGCAAAGGGAGGAACCAGTATTAGTTGAAAGGATCAAGAAGTTAAAGGATGGAACCAAGAGTGAGGACTTGAAAGATTTTAGTCTTGACCAGAATGGGTGGTTAAGAAAGAAAGGAAGATTGTGTGTTCCGAATATGGGAGACATTAGGAAGGAAGTTTTAGAAGAATGTCATCATTCGAAGTTCACTATTCATCCATTTATCATGATATGAAGAGGAATTTCTTCTGGAAAGGTATGAAGAGCAATGCAGGCTTATGGGTGAAGCTGTGTTTGAACTGTCAACAGGTAAAGGGCGAACATCAGAAGCCAAGTGGGTTACTTCAGCCATTAGATATTTTAGTATGGAAGTGGGATTCTATTTCTATGGATTTTATAGACGGGTTGCCAAGATCTAATAGGGGAAATGAAAGTATATGGGTCATAGTGGATAGCTTAACCAAGAGTGCCCATTTCATTCTAGTTAAGTCAACTAGGACGACACCTATTTTAGGTAAGTTATTCATAATGAATATAGTTAGACTTCATGGAATTCCTAATAGTATAGTAAGTGATAGAGATTCACTATTCACTAGCGAGTTTTGGAAGAGTCTGCAGGAAATTTTAGGAACAAAGCTCAACATGAGTACTGCTTACCATCCACAGACTGATGGGAAAACGGAAGAAGTTAACAAAGTCTTAGAAGATTTGTTGCGAGCTTGTGTGCTAGATTTTGGAGGATCATGGGAATACCATCTACACTTAGTTGAGTTTTCGTATAACAACAGTTATTAGGCTAATATAGGGATGGCACCGTTTGAAGCTTTGTATGGAAGGCCATGCATACCTCCAGTTTGTTGGTTAGAGACCGGGGATAGGTTAGTTCTTGGTCCGGATTTAGTTAGAGAAGCTGCAGAGAAGATTGAGTTGATTCGAGCTAGGATGAAGAAGCTCAGTCTAGACAGAAGAGTTATGCTAATAGAAGATGGAAAGACTTAGAGTTTTTTTGTTGGAGATCATGTTTTCATTAAGGTATCACCGATGAAAGGAGTAATTCGATTTGGGAAATCAGGGAAATTGGCATCGAGATTTGTAGGACCCTATTATAGAAAGGATCGGGAAACTTGCATATAGAGTAGAGTTACCGAACAGTTTGGCAGGAGTCCACAATGTATTTCATATTTTTCATCTGAGAAAGTGCGTTTGAGATTCAGAGACTACTATAGCACCGACTGTGTTAGAGGTTTTAGTAGTAGAGCCGAATTTAACTATAGTTAGAAAGCCAGTTCGTATAGTCGCGAGAGATGAGAGAGGCTAAGGAACAAGACAGTCAGATTAGTTAAAGTCCAGTGGAGCGACGATGATAGAGACTGTAATTAGAAGACTGAGAGTCGGATTAGTGACGCTTATCCTGATTTGTTGGATGGTATGTTTTACCTTTACGATTGATTTGTATATGCACCTTATCGTAATTTTGAGGACAAAATTCTTTAAGAAGGGGAGTCGGTAACGACTCTAATTTTTAGTAACATTATTTAGCATATTTAATTAGTTAAATTAAATAAAATAATATGATGATAAGGGGATTAAGATTTATGTTAACAGAAAGGTATCCGTGCCATATAACAAATGAACTAAGGGAAGATGAAATAAAATAAGTTAGGCAAATAGACAAGGGTAATATAGGAATAAATATTATTCTTATACCCTAAACCTTTTAACCATAACCATTCTCAAGTTCAGTTTACAAGTTCACAAATTAGAACATAAGAAAGAGAGGCCAACCACCATTAGAGAATAATAAGAAGGAGATAAGCAAGATTTCAAGAGGAAAGCTTAAGCAAGTTAATCAAAGATCAAATCTCAACTCCTTAGTCACAAAGCTAAGGTGAATAATAGGTTACATCTCATATTTTTGATGTTATTGGTTTCTTAATCAGATCCGAATATTTTGCAAAGTATATTGCCATGCTTTTATTGCTAAATTGGATATATATGGTTGTTGATAATTTATGCTAATTCATATAGATTTTATGATACGTTTTAATGTGAAAACCCTATTAAATGACATCCAAATGCCTTGCTATTTTAGTATATGATCAAAAATGATATTTTAGAAATGGGTTTCAATTTTCATAAATTTTTGAATTAATGTTGGTTTAATATTAAGTTTATAGTGAAGAAAATGGTTATTTGGTTTAAAATTAATTACGGCTAATATATGTATGTTTTGGGCTGGAAATTAATATATGTTAGAAAACATATTAAAAATAATTTATGGGAATTTTTATAGATTTTCCTAAGTGTTTTAATAAGTATACAAAATTATTTAAGGTATGCGACTTAAATGTTTTATATATTTATAAAAGGAGAAGGGAGCATTTTTGTAAATAATTTAGTTTGTTATTTATGAAAATTCGGCAGTACTTTTAGAAAAGAAATTAGCAACCAATCATGTTTTGACAAACAAGGCAGGTTAGCTAAAAAGAATTGCTTTAAAAAGTTAAAAATCAGTTTATACATGCGTTTACATGTTTCGCCACTTTCGACACCTAGCTTTCGACTAAGTACTTCCACCTCCATCACTATCGAAACCAATGCGCATGGTATCAAAGACTTGGTACTGAGCGAATTGAACTGAGGCGAAAGGTATGAAGTCAAAATAAGGGGTTTCGAAGGAGTCGAAGCCTTACTTCGCTTTTAAAAGAAAATTCGCCTATCTTGCTTTCGAAAAGGATGCTTTCAACTTAGATAGCTTTCGACTTGGTTAAATGGTTTTCAGGAATGGTTCGGAAAGAGGTTGCGCTTTTTATTTGATAAAGAAGCTTTTAACAGGGTCGAAACCCCTTGCTGCCGCACCTTACCGTTCTAAGCAATGCCTTAAAAATGGTTTCTTTGTTTTAAAACCCAAGCCGCTTCTCCAATGCTTTCGAAGGGCTGGTTTCGACACCATCATTTCTTTACTTAGGAAATAGCTTTCGGAAGAGTGCTTTCGACTTAGTTGTTTAAAGACCCTTTGTTCTATTGAATTTTAAACCCGATGGTTTCGAAAGGAATAGTTTTAAATGGTTTCGAAACGGTTATTCCACATATTTTACTTGAACACTATTCTTCGAAAGGTTTGTCTATAGAAAAATATTAGAAGGCTTTCGAAAGGTTTTAAATGGAAGGTTCCAATGTTTTCGAAAGGTAATGTTTATAGTGTTTTGATAAGAGGATGTCTAAGGTTTTAGATCTTTCGAAAGAAAGGTTTTTCAATGTTTTCGAAAGGTTTATTAAGAATGGTTTTGAAAGGTATGTTTTGGCCTTTCAAGCTAAGGTTATAAAGCTAAGTAGTTACTGGTTTCGAACGGGGTATTTTCAATGGATTCAAAAGGGGTACTTTCAAAGGTTTAAATGTTTTCATCAACAAAGTTTTGTGTAAAGTATATATAACATGGCAAGGTGATTTGAGTAAAGCATAGAAGTGTATTTTCCTTGTTTGAAGTATGATTTAAAGATTTAAATCAATTTGAGAGAAAAAAAATTCAAGGAAAATTTATGGTAGTTGACCTTAAGTAAAATTACTCTGATATTAGAATACCAGATGGGACTGGTATAGGGTCGCACCCTATACATTAGCTCTTAGCCCTTAGCTAATTTAGTCCAAAATTCCAGTATGTATGGTTTTATCATAGGTAAGACTAAAATGATGTTACACACAAAAAGGAATATACACAGTGAGGATAGGTTATTGATTAGCCCGCAAAACCATTAGGATCAGTTGATCCTGGAGAACTAAGTTAGGGACAGACCGTCCAGAAGAGGAGTATCTAACAGAAGTTAGATTATTTGTTTATTTTGTCTGGTAGGCCCGAGTCAGCCAAAGGTTAGTAGTTAGCCAAACAAAACTATATTGTTTGGACAGATATTCCATTTGTTACCTGATTTATATGCTTACATGATATTTCTATACTGTTTTAACCAGTTTTGGTTGCAGGATTAAGATTTGCTAAAGATATGTTTTAAAGGGATATTAGTGAGGGGAAACCCGTTCCGCTAAGCGGCGTGGTCTCACTTAATATCATAAAATCGAGATGTATAGTATTATTCACACCAGGCTTTATGTCCGACTCGAAGTTTATGTTTTCCTCTTAAATTCTCGGGTGCTCATAATTGATTTGAGTAGGCTAAGGGTTGAGGATTTTCACGTTTTAGTAGGTGGACGAATAAAGCTTCCAGAGACGAGCAGGAGGCCGATACTAGTTATATCTAGGAGTTGTTTGTTTTGTTTCCACTATGTTGTATTAAGTCTGTCATGACTATTTAGTACTCTGGTCATCCAAGGGAGCATCTTCATATGTCGCTCTTGGCGTATTTATGTAATAATTATATTTGATCTGAACCTAGAAAGCGAATGGGGATATGTAACTTGGATATGAAATGTTGTTTTGAAATGTAATCGGAAAAATGTTTTAATCTGTGATGATTTTATTTCATATTCAAGTTCTTCTCGTATTATGGATACCATTAACATTACTGTATTTGCTTACCAGAATTTAATATTATGGATGACTGCAGCATCTGTAGCGCTTAGCTTCGGGCCTCCAGATAGGAGATGTTACAACTTGGTATCAGAGCATAGGTTTATGAAAAACTTTAAGCTAAAATGATTTTGAAAACATAATCCTAAGGAATTAGAGATAAGATGGGGTATGGGATAACACTATAGTATCGTACTTGTATTTGCTATATATAAGTAAACGCTATATCTTTATTCTCCTACGTCTCTTAGGCTATTCTTCTGTATTTTACGAGGCTTGAATACAGCTATGGATGCTAGAAGTGGAAAAGTTAACCTTGGAGGGGAAACATCACAACAAATGGAAATGCCAGACCAAATACCAGGAGAAACCCAGGTCAGGCACAAACTCAGTTGGGAGGAAAGCCATTTATTGGTACTGAGGACGTAATCAAAGTAAAGAATTTGCTACTTCATTGTGAGAGGATTTTCGTTGATTTTGGGCTCAACGATGAGCAGAAGAGAAGACTCACTTCGAGATAGTTACAAGGATCAACGTTGTACCGGTGGAACAACGTTACAGTTGGAATTAATAAGGAGATAATGACATGGCTGAGTTCAAGAGAAGGTTTGGAGAGAGTTTTATGTTGGAGATTGCTAAGTCTGCTCTGCTCAGAAAGTTTGCTGAATTGGAGTAGGGGGAGATGATTGTGGTGGACTATGCTACAAGGTTTGAGGAGCTAGCAAGATATGGCTATGCTATGGTGGATATTGTGATTAAGATGAACAAGAAGTTGATCACAGGGTTGAAGCCTGAGCTTTCTAGGGCAATGTTACCGCATATCAGGGATCCATGTGATGTTGTAGTGGAAATGGCTTTGAGGAATGAAGAGATGCTTGCTTTTCTGGAGATAAATAAGGCAAAGGCGGTCCAGGTGGGCCAGGGTCAGAAAAGAACATTCTTCCATAAGAAAGGAGCTCAAGAGGGTGGAACCATAAAGAAAGGGAAGTCGGAGGTTATCTGCTTTAAGTGTGATAAGAAAGGGCATTTTGCTAATGAATGTCGCTTAGGAGATGCAAAGAAGGTGATCGGGAAGAAGAATATCAGATGCTTCAACTGTGATAAAATTAGACATTACAATAACCAATGTAAGGAGCCTGCTAAGGATGGGAAGGGCAAATTATACGCATTGGAGCAAGCTTCCTCGAGGCCAACAACAGAGGAAAAAGGAAAAGCTATGTTGGGAGGTACGCTTCTGATTCATGGTATGTCAGTTAGCGTTATGTTTGATACCGGTGCAACACATTCTTTTATATCTCGTTCTTTGGTAAATAAGCTTAACCTAGAACCCTCCTACCTATTTACTTTCGTAAGGGTTGCAAATCTGATAGGAGGGTATGCGACACTTGGGATGAAGTGTGACCACCTAGAGTTTGATTTGTTAGGTCATACCTTTGTTTGAAGTTTGTAGGTGTTTGATTTCGTAGGATTCGAAATTATCTTAGGTATGGATTGGTTAAGTAAGTACGATGCTAGGATATTTTGCCATGATAGGAAAATATCGCTTAGACACCCTGACTTTAGTGATCGAATTGTATACACCATAGAAAACCCTAGTTGTGAAGTGAATGCTTTATTGAATGTTGTGGAGGTAGAAGACGAGTTGAATCGAGTTTTCATAGTTAGAGAATTCGCAGATGTTTTTGAACCTGTAGTAGGATTGCCACCGAAACGAGCCATTGAGTTTCATATAGATTTGGTGCCAGGAGCAGAACCAATGAGTGGATTGCCAAGTAGGATGACACCTATCGTGTTGAGGGAGTTGAAGGTCCGGTTGGTGGATTTGGAAGGCAAGAATTTTATTAGGCCGAGTAGTTCGCTGGGAGCAGCCACAGTGTTTGCTAAGAAGCCGGACGGATCGTTAAGGTTATGTATCGATTATCGTAAGTTGAATGAGAAGACGATAAAGAATTGATATATGTTGCCTAGAATTGACGATTTGTTCAATCAGTTGAGTGGAGCCAAGATATTTTCTCGGTTGGATTTAGCAACAGTTTTCCATCAGCTTAGAGTAGCAGAGGATAGTATTCCTTTGACGGCGTTAAGAACTAGATATAGATCGTACGAATGGTTAGTGATGCCGTTCGGACTAACTAATGCGCCAGCATTCTTTGTGGATTTGATGAACCGAATTTTCCAAGAGCACTTGGATAGGTTCGTGTTGGTATTTATAGATGACATCTTGATATACTCTAAGGATGAAAGGGAGCATGAAGTTCATCTTAGAGTGGTGTTGGATATATTGAGGCAGCATCAGCTAAAGGCGAAGTTTTTGAAGTGTCATTTCTGGAAGAAGGAAGTGAAGTTTCTTGGTCATGTAGTCTCAGAGAAAGGGTTGTCTGTAGATCCGACTAAGATTGAAGCGGTGAATAATTGGAAGAGACTCATGATGATTAGGCGATTGAGATTTATGTAACATTATTTAGATCATTTAATTAGTTAAATAAAATAAAATAATGTGATGATTAGGGGATTGAGATTTATGTTAATAGAAAGGTATCTGTGCCATATAACAAATTAACTAAGGGAAGATGAAATAAAATAAGTTAGGCAAATAGACAAGGGTAATATAGGAATAAATATTATTCTTATACCCTAAACCCTTAAACCATAACCATTCTCATGTTCATTTTACAAGTTCACAAATTAGAGCATAAGAAAGGGAAGCCGACCACCATTAGGGAATACTAAGAAGAAGATAAGCAAGATTTCAAGAGGAAAGCTTAAGCAAGTTAATCAAAGATCCAGTCTCAACTCCTTAATCACAAAGCTAAGGTGAATAATAGGTTACATCTCATATTTTTGATGTTTTTGGTTTCTAGATCAGATCCGAATATTTTTCAAAGTATATTGCCATGCTTTTATTGTTAAATTGGATATATACGCTTGTTGATGATTTATGCTAATTCATATAGATTTTATGATGTGTTTTAATGTGAAAACCCTATTAAATGATATCCAAATGCCTTGCGATTTTAGTATATGATCAAAAATGATATTTTAGAGATGGGTTTCAATTTTCATAAATTTCTGAATTAATATGGATTTAATATTAATTTTCTAGTGAAGAAAATAGTTATTTGGTTTAAAATTAATTACAGCTAATATATGTATGTTTTGGGCCGGAAATTAATATATGTTAGAAAACATATTAAAAATGATTTATGGGAATTTTTATAGATTTTTCCTAAGTGTTTTAATAAGTATATAAAATTATTTAAGGTATGAGACTTAAATGTTTTATATATTTATAAAAGGAGAAGAGGGCGTTTTGTAAATAATTTAATTTGTTATTTCTGAAATTTCGACGGTACTTTTAGAAAAGAAATTAGCAACCAATCATGTTTTGACAAACAAGATAGGTTAGTTGAAAAGAACTGCTATAAAAAGTTAAAAATCAGTTTATACATGTTTTTACATGTTTCGCCACTTTCTGCACCTAGCTTTCGACTAAGTACTTCCGCCTCCATCACCATCGTAATCAATGCGCATTGTATCAAAGACTTGGTACGTAGCGAATTGGACCGAGTCGAAAGGTATGAAGTCAAAACAAGGGGTTCCGAAGGGGTTGAGGCCTTACTTTGCTTTTGAAAGAAAATGCTCCCGCCTTGCTTTCAAAAAGGATGCTTTAGACTTAGATAGCTTTCGATTTGGTTATGGTTTTAAGGAATGGTTCTGAAAGAGGTTGCGCCTTTTGTTTTATAAAGAAGCTTCTGACAGGGTCTAAACCCCTTGCTGTCGAACCTTACTTTTCAAAGCAATGCCTTCAAAAGGGTTTCTTTGTTTTAAAACCCAAGTCACTTCTACAATGCTTTCGAAGGGCTGGTTTCAACACCATCACTTATTTGCTTAGAAAATAGCTTTCGAAAGAGTGCTTTCGACTTAGTTATTTTAAGACCCTTTGTTTTATTGAAAGTTAAACCCGATGGTTTTGAAAGGAATAGTTTTAAATGGTTTCGAAAGGTTATTTCACTATTTTACTTGAAACCTATGCTTCCGAATGGTTTCGAAGGGGTGGTTCCCCAATGGTTTCGAAAGGTTTTAAATGGAAGGTTCCAATGTTTTCGAAAGGTAATGTTTATAGTGTTTTGATAAGAGGATGTCTAAGGTTTCAAAGCTTTCGAAAGGAAAGTTTTTCAATGTTTTCGAAAGGTTTATTAAGAATGGTTTCGAAAGGTATGTTTTGTCCTTTCGGCCGAAGGTTATAAGCTAAGTAGTTACTGGTTTGGTACTTTCAATGGATTTGAAAGGGGTAGTTTCAAAGGTTTAAATGTTTTCATCAACAAAGTTTTGTGTAAAGTATATATAACATAGCAAGGTGATTTGAGTAAAGCATAGAAGTGTATTTTCCTTGTTTAAAGTATGATTTAAAGGTTTAAATCAATTTGAGAGAAAATGTTTTCAAGGAAAATTTATGGGTAGTTAACCCTAAGTAAAATGACTCTGATATTAGAATAACAGATAAGACTGGTATAGGGTCGCGCCCTATACATTAGCTATTAGCCCCTAGCTAATTTAATCCAAAATTCCAGTGTAGGGCTTTGTCATAGGTAAGACTAAAATAATGTTACACACAGAAAGGAATAGAGGATAGGTTATTGGTGAGCCTGCAAAACCATTAGGATCAGTTGACCCTGGAGAACTAAGTTAGGGACGAACTGTCCAGAAGAGGAGTATCTAAAAGAAGTTAGATTAGTTGTCTATTTTGTCTGGTATGCCCGAGTTAGCCAAAGGTTTGTAGTTAGCCAAACAAAACTATATTATTCGAACAGATAGTCCATTTGTTACCTGATTTATATGCTTACATGATATTGCTATATTGTTTTAACTAGTTTTGGTTGCAGGATTAAGATTTGCAAAAGATATGTTTTAAAGAGATATTAGTGAGGGGAAACCCGTTTCGCTAAGCGACGTGGTCTCACTTAATATCAAATAACTGAGATGTATAGTATTATTCACAACAGGCTTTATGTCTAACTCGAAGTTTATGTTTTCCCCTTAAACTCTCGGGTGCTCAAAATTGATTTGAGTAGGCCGAGGGTTGAGGATTTTCAGGTTTTAGTAGGTGGACGAATATAGCTTCGAGAGACGAGCAAGAGGCTGATGCTAGCTATATCTAGGAGTTGTTTTGTTTTATTTTCGTTGTGTTGTATTAGGTCTGTTATGACTATTTAGTACTCTGGTCATCCAAGGGAACATCTTCATATGTCGCCCTTGGCATATTTATGTAATAATTATATTTGATCTGAACCTGGAAAGCGATTTGGATTATGTAACTTGGATACGAAATGTTGTTTTGAAATGTAATCAGAAAAGTGTTTTAATATGTGATTATTTTATTTCATATTCAAGTGCTTCTGATATTATGGATACCATTAACATTACCGTATTTGGTCACCGAAAGTTAATACTATGCATGATTGCAGCATCTGTAGCGCTTAACTTCGGGCCTCCAAATAGAGGATGTTACATTAGGGTTTTAACAATCCGCCCTTTTGTTGATGACAACTATATAAATATCTGAGAGATAAAATATTATATTTTTATATTTGACTCCCCCACACTCTATGCACTCCCTTATTATTTTGCCTATTATATTTAAACATTTTCTCCACCTTTGTCATCAATTACAAGGGATAAAAAGAATTGCTTAAGCACAACTAGACAATATGTATAGAGTTTGCATATCGATATATATATATATATATAAATGTATATAAATAGAACTTATGAGGGGGATCAAAATCAATAAAAAGCATGAAATAAATTTATCAAAAAAAATATTTGAAATAAGAGGATTTTTAGAGTTACTGACATTGACGATGCCAATAACATATCCTTTTGAATTATATCTAAAAATCACAATCTCGCCATCTTTGTATATGACGTCGCTCGGTATTTACAAATTTATTTTCATATGCTTTGAACATCCGTTATCCGATACCCTTTGTTCGGTACCTGATAATATAAAAAATGCACATCGGTACCCTATTTTATTTTAGGGTCCATGAGGTTAAGTTTTGGAAAGCCAAACCCATGAAGTGTTTGTATGCCCTTTCAAATTATAATCATTAATTGAATGAACTTTATTAATAAAATAATCAATATATATTTTTTCTCATTATTATCTAATCTTACTACAACAAAAATACCTTTTCGCAACTGCTAAAAACAATTGTAATAAGTCTATTACAACTGGCACCCACCAGTCGTTATATCCGCAGTTGTAATAGATCCGAATTATTTTACAACTATCTTGAACAGTTGCAGAAGCAGTTGTAGAAACTTATTTTACAACTGCCACATGTTAGTTGTAAATGACTACTTACAACTATTTTTAGCGGTTGCAAAAGGTCTTTTACAACTGCCCCTGCTAGTTGTAAAAAACTTATTTACACTGCGGAAAACCATTTACAACTGCTTTTAGCAGTTGTAAAAGGCTTTTTACAACGGCTTTTAGCACTTGTAAAAGGATGAAATACAACTAACAATAACAGTTGCAATAAACATTTTTACAACTGTATAAACAACCATAATCATCTTATGACAACTGCTATAAATTTTTTAATATCATAACTAAAACCAATATTTCATTAATATTATACACAATCTTGCAAATTACTTGAAACAACACAAAACATTTGCATTCAAGAAAATCGAAAACAATTCGAGTTTACACCATCTATGAATTCATAAGTTCAATACAAAACACAACTAAATCCATAACATGTTTCAGTAAGAGTACATATACATACTAATTAAAAGAGATGAATTCCTTATGCCAAGCAACAGTCGTCCTCACCGCTTGTCCAATAGTATAGATATCCGAAGTAGACTGATTCTGAACTTGTATATGACCACCATTTGAAACGTTGTTGCTACTCCGATGTGACTACAAACAAAAATCATAAACATTTAATTTATCAACTAGCAGATGTTTGGTGATGACAAGAACAGCTACATTTAGGATTTAAAGTGTATAATTTAAAATCGATAAATATGACCAGCCTAGTATGGTGATCCACCAGATTGGATTTCAGTCTAATTAGCAACTTAGCACCACTACTAGTGCTGGGAATCCATGCAATATAAACTTCCTGTTCCATATAAGAAAATTAGCCTAGAAAGTACATCAACGTGCATAATATTAAATTCATGTATGCACAAAATACATGGTGATGCTGGTAAAGCACCACCGACACTATTTCATTCAAATTTAGTTACATTAATTTGATTACTGTAATTGTCTAAAAAATAATGGTGCATATGCTACAATGTTTTTTGATTTATGATTTATATCCAACCATTTGATGCTAAGAGAAAATATTGCCCAAATGAAGACATCTGCATGCAACTTAACTCCAACACTGATAAAAATATGATTAGTACACTCCATAAAACATTTTTTCCCTTTCAATTGACAGTAATGAAGTACATAATAAGCGGCCCATTTCATTTGCAGTACGCAAGCTGAAATGGTCCAAAAATGAAATGCAGTTGCCACACCGATGTGATCTTACTCATTTTATTTTTGTTGCTTTTATATCTCATACCTAACCATAATTGAGCTTATTAAGCTTCTTATCTCATGTAAGATTAAAATGGATACATTAACTACAATACCAAAATATGATACAATAATTATGCATGTCAAATTTTTATCCCATTCATTGTATTATGGCTATTGTCAAACTAAAAAGGAAATAGTCATATGATCAGAACCAGAAAAACTAAAAAAAATGGAACATGCAAAAAGAATTGATGTTTCTGTGAATCCCAGAGGAGCATCCTCCATTCCTTAACACACAAAAAACAGCATTTTAAACTTATATTTATACACACAAAAAACAGCATTTTAAACTAATTTGGAATTAAAATTATAAAGTGGAAATGCAGTGTACCATGTGTTTAAATTTGATGCACATTGACATTAAAAAAGTGATTGATTACAATATAACTTGACAATATTATAACTCTTCACAGTGCACAAGTTATTTTGAGTCTTTAACCAATAAACTTATATTTTGAGTGCTTGCGTTCCTTTTTGGCCAGGAAATTTAACATATTTCAGTTTGTATATAAGTCATGCAGTAAAATTCATTGAAAAAAGGTGACCTTTTAGACAATCTTCATTTATAAAAAAATACCTGAGGCGTATCGCCATGAGGAGTCACTGGCTCTTCCGCTACATTTTGTTTACCATTGATATTCTGTTAAAAAAAATGTTACTTGCATTAATAAATTTTTAAGCGCATATCAATATTACTCTAACATACTAAATCAAAATAACTTACAGCCATAAACAAATCAGAGAGCTCTTTCATTTGGGCCCGCAAGGTAGTAATTTCATTTTCCAATGCATGTACTTTTTTTGAACTACTCGTGTGAACTGCAAACTGAGTTGGTGTAACTCCAAAACCTAGGCCCCTTATTCTACCTCTATTTTCACGACCAAAAACCTTCGACACTCCATCTTCCTCCAGCGATACCGTTCCTTGAGAACTCTGATCGGTGTTTTTATACTCTTTTATCTTTGTCTACAAATTAAAAAATATCCATATCAGTTGTAAATGAAATGAGTCAAATAAAAAACTGAAACTGAAACTATAGCATGATCTCAGTTGTAAATGCCTCAACTTTTCAGTTGTAAATGAAATCAGTTGTAAATGGTGTGATGGAATAATGAAACTGAAACTGAAAAGGTCTCTTATTTACCCCTGCTAGTTGCATTCATATAAACTGAAACTGAAAAACTGAAAAGGTATCTTATTTTTTGTTAAATGTCTATAAAAAACTGAAACTGAAACTATAGCATGATCTCAGTCATAAAAAACTGAAACTGAAACTTATTTGCACATGCCTCAACTTATTTAGCCCTGCTAGTTGCATTCATATCCATTATCCATTTACACTGTGAATAGTGTGATGGAATGAACTATTTGTGGTAATTGGTTGTTCAGTGAGTAAGGCAGTGTGATGGAAGAGTTCGTGAGGACTGTGGCAAGGCAGTAGTAGTATGACCAGAAGTAAAGGGTGCAGCAGTAAAGTGGATGTGCACAGTTGTACAGTTATGTGCATAGAGTGGAAGTGAAATTGACAGAAAGTGTGGGGTTAAAAACAGTAAATGAAATTGTATATGTAAAAGAAAGTTGTAACAAAAAAAATTGTAAATGATTTGCAAAATGAAATGGAATAAAAAGAAAAGATTTGAGCATCATTTTAATTTCTCCAGGACAAAATTCAGTTGGTATTATTATTCAAGATGGTTACCTCTTCTTGATGTTGCTCGTTCTTACCCATGGATGCAACAAGTTCAAGCTTCTTTTGCTAAGTGATCAACCTGGAAAAATACCATAACATGTAGAAAATTAACATCATACTAATTATAGGATTTTTTTATATGTAAAGACTATGATATCAGACCGTGATTTCTTTCATATGCTAAGTTGTTTATAACTAAAATTTCCAATCAATTTCCAAATGAAACATGCCTATCTCGAATTGAATTTGAAACACAAATCAATTGGCGGCGTTTGAATTGAGGTTGCGATTTGTGGTTCTGGGTTTGTTTCGATTTGGGTTTCGGCGATTGATGAGATGTTCGATTTCGATGGGATGCTTGGTTTGTCTGGTAGAGTTTGAAGTGTGTACAAGTATAAGAAGTAGTGCAGTGGACTACTGTTGCACTGGGTTGAAGATGATAGACATGGTCAGTAAAATAAAAGAAGGAAAGAATCATCTTCAAGCTCAAATTCTTAAATCCCTCTCTACAAAAATCTGAAATAAAAGTAAGTTTCAAATTAAAGAAACAAAACCTGAAGACCAATTCAGTTGCAAACAAAACTTCAAAGAAAAAAAAACATGAGGCAGAAGAAAATCCAAGTCAAGTTCTAAGATTCAAAAGAAAAGAATAAATCAGAAGAAGAAGGGGAAAAGTAATTCAATAAAATCAACATCAAGCTTTAAAACAAGAATTAAACTCAGGAGGATTAAAATGTCTGTACATATGCTCTTCTCTTTAAAAAAAAAATTGCAGACCAAAAGTTTTCCCTGTTTCAAATAAATATAAAGAAAAACTAAGCAAAAACTTATATTGACCAGCTGCAGATTAAATAAAGTACGAGAAAGACAAAAAAAGGACTCAATACAAAGCTTAAGCAAGCAACAAACAATCAAGTTGAAGAGTGATCTGCAGTTCAAGGTTGTGAAGCAAGCGATGAAGGCGTTGCGACGTAGAGTTGGAGATGGAAGACAGTGGTGCAGTTTGATGTTCGCTTTTTGAAAAACTTGTTCGGTCAATGAGCTGCTGAGGCAAGGAACTGTTCGGTGAAGTGTGATGTAGCAACAGTTCAGTGGAACTGTGTATGTGATGTGCACAATGGAGTTGTACTGTGTTGTATGACAGTTCAGTAGAGTTGTTGAAGGGTTTTGCAAAAGAATGTGATAGTTTTTTGGTATGACAGTAGAGTTGTTGAATGGTTTCGGCAGACAATGATGGTTGCAGTTTTGTATATGGTTTAGTGATGTTGAACTGTTTGCTGTAGAGAAGCACTGAATGATGGGAAAGCACGGTGAAGTGGAGATGATGGTTTTGAATAATGCAGGCAGTAGTTTATTGTGGAGGAGCAAAGTTCTGGTGGATGATGATTTTTGGAGTGACAATGGTTTGGGAAGTTTTTGTAAGTGAACTTGGAACAAAGGTCTTTATTTTGTGTTTACACTATATATATGAGACATATAACTACATAACTAAACATTTTAAGGTATATGACTACATATAAAATAAATGAATGCTTTATTCATACCAAAATGCCATCGCAATCCTTCCTTATGTAACTTTCGTCCCCATTATCAACATCTCCATCATTAAGTAGTGACTCATCTAGTGGTTTACTAGTTGAGTGTGAATTGTCCTTATGAGGAAAAAGGAATGTGCAAAGCAAATGCAAGGAGCATATAGAACAGACATGGTCATGTGTGAATTGTCTCCAATACGCACCAAAATCCTCTAACCCTTCAATGGGCCTATCTGCTACCTGTATCCAACATAGGTGAGCCCCCTCCTTGTATATATTTTGTAGTACAGTTGTTCTCCCATCGCATTCTTTCTTTTCTTTAGTGCATGTTTTCTTTTCTTTTCATTTCTTTTGAGTACATTATTGATTTACTGTCATATGCATAGTGAATTCGAAACTGGAAACTGAATATAGTAAAAATTGTTACAGTGGTCACATGCAGTATGAGTTATGACCACTGGAGGATGGTTAATAAAAGTGTATTAATGTTCATATCTTGGCATCTGAACAGTGCAAGCTGGAACCAACATATGTGCATATATAATATATGTGTGTATGCATATATGAACGTAGGAGAGGTATAGATCCGCTCTTATTTATCCTCCTAAAATCAACTCACTTTTTTTTCTATGCAATAACTTTCTTAATCCAAGTGAGTTTTTGATGAAATGTTCATTAGCAAAATCATCTATGAAAAATTTGTAATAGTTTCTAAAAGTGGAAAATAGGCACAAGGACAAATTTTCATAAAAATTTTGGCTGAAGGACAACAAGTTTCATTTTTAGGCTGAAGGACAAACTAGGACAATGCTAATACAACTAGCATTTTGTACAATGTAAAACTGGATATAATGCTAGTTATAATTAGCATTTTGTACAATGTTTGCACTGTACAAAATGCTAACTATATTTAGCATTGTCCTTCAGCCTAATTTTCTTTCAAAGTTTGTCCTTCAGCCCAAAAATGAAACTTTGTGTCCTTCAGCCTAAATTTTTTTCAAAGTTTGTCCTTGTGCCTAATTCCCTCTTTCTAAAACTTTTATTCTTTCCAAATTGCATTCCAAATCGACATAAAATGAATATTTTTCATGACTCATGCTGGCTTATGATTTTTAAGGGTTAAAAGTTCAGAAGGAAAAAAAACTGTTGTCTTATGACTCATGCTGGCTTATGATGGGTCACAGCAGACAATATATATATATATATAACAAAAACAAAAATATTGAAGCAGAATCAGATTCAATTTGCTATCTGTTGTCATTATATTATTAATTAATGGAGCATACAATATGCTTGGGCAACATATTGAAGCAGAATTAGATTCGGAGAATTATTATTTTGTCGCATGAATGGTCCTGTAAAGTTGATCAGGATTACACCAAGTGTTTTTCTTATACCTAACAAAAGTGAAAGTGTAGAAGCCACTGGCTTCAAGCTAGTAACAAGTGTATTAAAAAGCTGGGTGTTTGCAGATGGAGAAAGGTGTATGATTTGCCTATGTTGAGTTTGAAGTGTGTCAACTCTCATTTGGAAACCCGCCATTGGACTCACTGCCACAATCTTTTTTATTACTTTATTTTAACTTTCCTAGATTGGTATAGATCACTTTATTTTTATTTTAACACAAATATTTTTTTTTGTTGCCACAAACAATGTTAAATTAATTTTTTTGAAACGTTGATTTTAAGCTTGTGAGTTGAAACTTAAAATATTGTAAATTGCTTGGCTTTATGCTCGAAGATTCACTGGTGCTAACAAAAATCACTTTCACTGGTGCTAACAAAAATGAATTGGATATACATATTTTCATCAAAATAAATAAACCTAAATCTAGCATTTGATGTGAAATGGTAAAGAGTCATTTAACTATCAATAATGATAATCAACAAATAACAGTAAGAACCAAATAAAATCAATTAAATCGCGGGTAGCAACATACCTATAGCTTCGTCGACCGCGACAAACACAAGCGAGCAGCAACAACAACAAGCAAACGTGGGTGGCAACGGAGACGAGCAACGAAGACGAAGCAAGCAAACGAATGTAGCAATAGAGACAGGTGACGGAGGCGAGCAGATGGCGGAGAGTAGTCGGATAGGGTTTGGAAGATGGTTTCGTCAATTTCAGCGAGAGTGGTTTAATTCGTGGATGGTAAAGCAGAGAAGCGGGATGGGCTAGGGTTTAGATTTAAAAATTTGGGGCCAATTTTATTTTTCTTCGATGTAATGAGCGGACAAATGAAAATAAAGGGGGGAAGTTGTAATTTTCTGTAATCCGGGGAGACCACTGTCAAAAACAGTTGTTGTACATAAATATTTACAACTGCCACAAACAAATTGGTTGTTATAGACATATATTACAACTGCTGTACAATTACAGTTGTTAAAATTACATTTGTTACAACTGCTACAACCGAACAGTTGTTATAAAATATCTAATACAACTGTTAAATTGTGCAAGTTGTAAACGAAAAGTTGTAATATGATTATTTTGTTGTAGTGTCTATTAGGAGCTCATAAATTAATGATCTTATTTGGGGGTTTTAACTTGAATTTTCTAGGTTTTGATTTGAACTTGGTAGCCTTAACAAATTAAGTACTTTGACTACTAGTTTTCTTTGATTGGGCTTAACGGTGTGTCCAAGTCCACATTTATTATTAGTGGGTTTAGGCGCATATGATAAATTTTCTAGATTAGCCTTTCCTCTGTTAAATTTATCAATATCAATTTTCATTTTATCAATATCTTGTTATAGTTAAGAATAACATTGTCCAGAGATGTTATTTTGTAATTTAGATCAAGGATCTCTGAATTCATTGAAAGATTTTCTGATTTTAAGGATTCATTTTCACTTTTCAATTTTTTAAAACTTTAAAGTTTTAAATCCTTTCCGTTATTAAGTCTTTTAATATCATCTTCTAGACATTGTTTTTATTTGGTTAACATTTCATTAAACATTTCTAAACTATCAATCTCTGCTAAACTAATCTTGTCCTTATACATATCATTTAAAATATTCATAATTTCTACGTTAAAATTCCATACATAGTCATCATTTTCCATGAAGAGCAAGTTGGCATTTTCAGTTTCTGAATCATTTTCACTTGATGATGTGTCTGAATCATCCCATGTTACATTGAAAACATGTTTCCTCTTCTTATTGACAGCGTTTAAAGAGTACTTTGGTTTGGACAATATCTTTTCAAATGACCAGCTTTATAACATTTGAAACACTTAACGACTTTTCCAATTCTAGAATTATAGTTGTTAGTTTTCAGAAGTTTGTTCATCTTCCTAAATTTCAACAATTTCTTGAAAGTAAACGTTGTGTTCGCCAGGCATGTGAAACATTAACCTCTCCACGAAAGGATTTCGATATTGAATTTCAAACCCAAAAATCCTCCGACTTGCTTCTGAAGTAGAGATATACCTACAATCTAGTTAAGTATTTACCTCGTTTATTTCAGGAACCAAGGAACATTCTACACCTGCGTTATTCTCTATTACAACACTTGCTCTATCATGCCCTTTGTTTGTTTATGTACTTGAATAAGTATTTGATGGATCGTGCTCTATTACATATTTCGACGTTGATATGTGCTTGATATTTTACAACTAAATCTACGTTGTGTGGTATAACCCAACCATTGTCCTGGTTAAACCCATCATCAGTTGTTGTACTTAGACCATCATTTTGTCTTCTGTAAACTGGAAAACCATTTTTGTCGAATGTCGTTTCGCTGCAGTAGTCTTTAGGATAATGCTTTGAACATGAATTACCAATCGTACAGGGATAGGATGGATTAACATATCCACATGGCTCGTGTATCATATACTGACAAACTGATTGGTATGCAATTGGGTCGGACTCAATATCTAGAATTTCTGCACTGACAACACTATCAACGTCAATGACTGTCTTTGGTCTCTGATCTCAGTGGATGAACACAAGTATGTGCGCATATGGCAGACCACACTTCTGAAATTCAATTGTGTCTATCACTGCAAAAATAAAAGTGTAGTAATTTTGGTAGTTGTCTCTGCCGAGTGAACAAAGTACACAGTGAAGGTAAAAAACTTGCCAGCTTTGACAGTTCCAAAATAATTTCATCTTTTATGTCTTTAAGCAGTTCCATAAGCTTGATGTGGAAAACTCGAGAGAGTATATTTGGTCTATCGTCTGCTTTATGACCTGGTATACTTTGTAATGCCATGTCAATCTCAGGCTATTTTGGATTGCATGTAAATGTAACAAAATAATCAGGAGAACCTGCCCATCTACCATTGCCATTGCATCTTGATAATTTTGCACCATATATCTAGGGCCTCCAGTGAATGAAGATGGCAAGATAACTTTTCTTCCAATTGTGAAAGCAAATGAATCTCCTTGGTCGACCGCATTGTTTAAACCGTTGTACACCTCGCAGCAGAGTGTACTTTGGTTGCATCTAATCCAAGCTAGTCATTCTTCCTCGATGCACGTGTAAACATCAATGATAAACTGCTGAAAAATCCTGCCTCCATATATTAGCATGGAACCGTCATCCGGTTTGTACTGCAGTAGATTATTAGAATTCTTGATAAATTGTTTGAATTGATGTAATTGTATTTCAGAAAAGAATAATAAGATACAAAGTTCAGAGAGCAAATAAATATGTACATAAATGGGCCTAAAACAATCACAGCCCAAGTTGGTAATCTGTGTCACAATATTGATCTAATCTGGATGGTTGAAATGAATGGCTGAGATGTAAAGCTGAGGAGAATAAGGATTGCTGTTTGTAACTTGTTTACTGCCTTGTGCTAGTGTAACTTGTATTCAGTCTAATTCTCCCCCTCAATGTCGGCTAGGGTTTCCTTCTCCTTCAACCCTCAATTCTTCATTAATGTCTTCAATACACGGTTTGCTTTTAAATTCTCCAAAGTACTTGCGAGACAAGGCTTTCGTGAGAATATCAGCGATCTGGCTAGACGAAGGAAGATGATTGACTTCAAGTCTTCCTTTGGCTATCTGATCTCTGACGAAGTACAGATCGATCTCGATGTGCTTCGTCCTAGCATGTAACACCGGGTTAGCTGACATAGCTACCGTGCTGGAGTTATCACACCAGATAATTGACTTGCGTGGAAGCTTGATTCCCAATTCTTTAATTAGGGTTTCTATCCACATCACTTCGGCTGTGGCAGACGCGACACTTCGATACTCGGATTCTGTACTAGATCGAGAGATGGTTGGTTGCTTTTTGGCACACCAGGAGACAGGGTTTCCACCAAGGAAGATGCAGTATCCAGTAGTGGATCTCCGGTCATCGCAATCTGAGGCCCAATCGGCGTCAGCAAACCCTTGAATAGATAAGTCTTTGCTTACTTTTAGCTTGATCCCTTGACTGATGGTTCCTTTGAGATATCTAAGGATTCTCTTTACAGCTTTCCAATGTGTATCTAAGGGCTTCTGCATGAATTGACAAACTTTATTCACAGCGAATGATATATCAGGTCTTGTAACAGTTACATATTGTAAAGCCCCTACGATACTTCTATAATGCTTTGTATTGTCAAATGGATCTCCTTGATATTTAGACAAGTGTAAGTTACTAATCATAGGTGTAGGCATTGGTTTTGCTTCATGCATATTAGCCCTACCTAATATTTCTAAGATATACCTTTGTTGACATAGAATTAATGCTTCATCGGTATTAATGACTTCTATGCCTAAGAAATAGTGTAACTTACCTAAGTCTTTTATAGAAAAGGTTTTGTCCAGCATGTTAATGATATATTCTATTTCATTATTGTCATTACCAGTTATTATAAAGTCATCTACATAGACAAGTATATAAGTAATATACCTTTTATTTGTCTTTGTGTAAACAGAATTATCAGACTTGCATACCTGGTATCCCATAGAGATTAAAGTAGCTTTTAGTTTCTCATACCATACTCTAGGAGCCTGTTTGAGTCCATAGATGGCTTTATGAAGTTTGCATACCAGGTTTTTGTTGGCATCTTGAGTATATCCAGGAGGTTGCTCCATATAGACTTCCTCTTGTAATTCTCCATTTAGGAAAGCATTATTTACATCAAGTTGCCTCATATCCCATTTATAATACAAAGCTAATGTTAAAATAATCCTAATAGTAGTTGGTTTAACTACTGGAGAAAAGGTTTCAGAAAAATCGAAACCATACTGTTGAGAGTATCCCTTGGCTACCAGTCTTGCTTTGTGTTTTACCTTACCACTTTCTGATAATGTTTTCAATCTGAAGGTCCAACGACATCCTACAATGTTTTTGTTTGCTGGTAAAGGAACTAGACTCCATGTATTATTTTTAATCAGTGCATTGTACTCTTCATTCATGGCATCCTTCCATTTGTTGTCCTTGATAGCTTCATTATAGCTGACTGGTTCCTTGTAATTCATATTAGCTGTATAAATTTTTGGCTTGAATATCCCATGTTTTGATCTGGTAATCATTGGATGTCCTTCTTGTGCAGGAGTAGTGTTGACAGGATGAGCAATATTGTCTTGATCAATATTATGATCTTCAGTCCCTTGACTTTCAGATTCACTATTATGAGAATTCAGGCCATCTCTCTGACCTGGCTCATCAGTGGGCATGGTGTGTTGGAGGTTTGAGCTGGTATTTGAATCTTCCTTGCTGTTGGCAGATCTTTCTTTGTCCCATATTGGTATGGGTGGTAAAAATTTCTTAGCACTATAAATCTTTTGAGTGGTCTTTATGTCTGTACTAGTGAAGGGAAATATGCATTCATTGAATGCAACATGTCTAGATACTATTATCTTCCCTTCACTTGTAAGACATTTGTACCCTTTTTGATTGGTGGCATATCCAAGAAAGGTAGAAGGTACAGATCTAAAACTTAGCTTATGTTTATTATAAGATCTAGTACATGGATAGCATAGACATCCAAAAGTTTTAAGAAAAGAATAATCTGGTTTAGTGTTGTATAACTTTTCTAATGGAGTTTTATTTCTTAAAACTTTTGTAGGCATTCTGTTTATAAGAAATACTGCTGTTGTAAATGCATCTGGCCAGAACTTTAAGGGCATGGATGCATGTGCCAGCAGTGTTAGACCAGTGTCAACAATGTGCCTGTGCTTTCTTTCTACTAACCCATTTTGCTCAGATGTATGTGGACAGGTAATTCTGTGATTGATACCCTTTTTAGAAAAGAATTCTTTGAGTGTTTTGAATTCTGCCCCACCATCTGTTTGCAAAATTTTTAGCTTATGGTTGGTTAAGTTCTCAGCTTGATTTATGAAATGAATTACTGCATTTTTGACCTCAGACTTGGATTTGAGAAATAGAATCCAAGTGTATCTTGAGAAAGAGTCAACAAAAGAAATGTAGTAATTCATTCCATAGTCAGAGTTGATTGGGGCAGGACCCCATAGATCAACAGCAACCATTTCTAAAGGTTTATTATATGTAGTTACAGAATTACTGAATGGTATTTTGTGACTCTTTCCTAATTGACAAGCTTCACATACATATGGAATAGTTATATTTTCATGCTTGATTTCATTATTTTTCAAAATATTTTTAACAATTGCCACACTGGGATGACCGAGTTTACAGTGCCAAGTATCAAAGATTTTATTACACTCAACTTTTCTATCAATTTTTGAAAGATTACACCACTTTTCCTCCTGCTCTGAGTCACTACTTTTCCTTGATACAATATTTTGCACTAGATTGAATTTATATAGCCCATTGTGCATGCTACCCTGTAAACGAATGTCCTTATTTAGCAAGTCTCTAACTAGACAGGTTTTTGGGTAAAATTCAAAATATACTTGATTGTCTTTAGCAAATTGAGAGACACTTATCAAGTTTTTCTTAATCTGAGGTACCCTAAGAAGATTATTTAAGTGTAATTCTCTTTTACTGCTAAATTTGGTTTGGCCAGTGTGTGGTTAAAGAATTACCATTACCAACATAAATAGATTGAGTACCTTTGTATTCTTTGTTTCCAAGATTGAGATTCTCCAAGTTGCTTGTGACATGATTGGTTGCTCCTGAATCTGGATACCAATCTTCATACAGTAACTCATCATTTTTGTTTTCAGAGTTATTTTGATTCTTTGATTGATTGGGTTGACCTCTTGCTTCAGTTTGAGTGAGGTTAACATTTGGGTTCTGATTTCTTTGAGTGTTGCTGGACTGTTGAGTTACAGCAAAATTCTGATCAAATCTGAAATAACACTTTGCTGCAATATGGCCTGGCCTCTCACATATTTGACATTTTACTCTATTATTTCCTGACCATCGACCTCTGCCTCTTCCCCTGAAGTTTTGGCCACTTCTTTGACCTGATTGAGTTCGATCTTGACCCTTTCCTTTGGAGTTTGTTGTATAATTCACAGAGTAGTCTGTATTTGCAGTCTTCTTTTGGTCAATTCTCCCTTCTTGAGCCAAGAGGGTTGAGTAAACATATTGAAGGTCGGGTAAAGATTTCTTTGATGAGATAACTGTAATTACAGATTCATAGCTTTCATCTAAACCATTTAATATGGTTAGTACTTGTTCTGATTCTGATACTTTGTGTCCAGCAGTGGCAAGCTTATCACAATAACTTTTTGCTTTGGTAAGATATTCTTGCATTGTCATATTTTCTTTTCTTAAGTTCTGAAACTGCTTTCTATAATGCATAATCCTGGCTGCTGTTTGAGAATTGAAAATCTGCTCTATGGTTTCCCATATGTTTCTTGATGTTTCACATCCAACAATTTGAGATAAGATCCCAACACTTACAGATGACATGATCCATGAAGCAAGTAAACTATCTTGCTTTAGATAATTTGAGTAATCTTGATTTGGTATCTCTTCACCATTCTCATTAGGGATAGTTTCAGAAGGAATAGTTAACATACCATTGATGTATTTATCTAATCCATATCCTCTTATTGCTGTTCTTATTTGATACTTCCATAGAAGATAGTTATCTTCATCTAGTTGAACAGCTAAGTGATCTTTTGGCTTTATGATTGGCAGGTTTTGGTCAGTGTTGTCATTTCTGGCAACTTGTGAGGTGGTTTCTGAATGTTCTTCGTCTCCAGCCATGTTCAAGGTTCTGATGAGGGGTGTTGTTTATCAAGAAATGGTTTCTTGATGAATTTAACACAGTTGTACAATCTGCAGCCTGGTTTCTTCAAACTTTAGGCAAGGCAGATGTGAGAATGGATGAAAGAATCTGATACGAACAGAGATGCACAGCTAGCGCTAGATCAAGAGAGGTATCTGAAAATTAAATGATGAAAAATGCTCAACAAAACTGAGAGCAACCGGTTGGTAGATATAGATCTGCCTTCAAGGATGGCTCAATGATGATGATTGAGTAATTTCTGATAATCAGTCGTTAGACTGTTTTTAGGGCTCCGATACCATATTAGAATTCTTGATAAATTGTTTGAATTGATGTAATTGTATTTTAGAAAAGAATAATAAGATACAAAGTTCAGAGAGCAAATAAATATGTACATAAATGGGCCTAAAACAATCACAGCCCAAGTTGGTAATCTGTGTCATAATATTGATCTAATCTGGATGGTTGAAATGAATGGCTGAGATGTAAAGCTGAGGAGAATAAGGATTGCCGTTTGTAACTTGTTTACTGCCTTGTGCTAGTGTAACTTGTATTCAGTCTAATTAATGCATAATATTCATGCATGGTCACCATTTCTCATTTTGTTATGCTAGCAATTTCAGGGACTTTATAGTCAATATTACTCCTGTAGCCATCCTCCCCGTAAGGAAACAATAACGGATATTGCATTGACATAAAAGAAGGATGCTTCTCATTTATTCTTCTAAGAACACCGTTTCTCTCCTCAATGACAACATCTTTTACACCACAAGACTCTATGTTGGAAGTAGCTGTTAGCGCAGCTACCTCAGAGGAAGTGGGAACATTATACTATCTACCATCTCTATATCATCGCTCGTACGGTCTAATAAATATTGGTTGATATTCGGTTGAATGAAATCTGTCTCTAGCCATTCTGAAAAGCTTAACCAGCTCATTGCACTCATTAAACATGTGAATTAGATTAGTGACTGCACTTTCATCGAAGTTGGTGTGCGCGGACTCTCGACAAGCAGATACTCTATTACTGACTTCCTTGTCTGTATCATATAAGTATAATTGGGCAAATTTGGGTTTACCATCTGTTGATAGTAAGGAACCTATTCTATGATGATTTTGACCATTTATACGGAAAACATAAGGTCCTCGACCGTTGTTGATGGTGCTGTCGATTCCACCCAATGATGTGAATGCAAATATAGAGTTGTAAGCACATATGTATTCTCTAAACTGTCTGCATTGACGGTCATCAGCGTAGGATAGCAGAGAATGCAGATATTCGGAACAGTTGTTGTACCTAGGTAGCTGCTCCTTACCCTTGCAACAATAGATGGAAAACTTAGGAGAGGTAAGTGTGCTTTCTTTTTTACCCTTTCCTCGCTCCAGTGGGTAGCACCGCAGTGGGGACATGTACATGATTGGCGCGCCGAAGGTACAGGGCTCAAACATTTTTCCTGCATGTCTGTAATTGTGTAGGTCATATAAGCGTAGAGAACAAACGTAGGCAGTAGAGACGGATGGAAATAAAAAGCAGAAACATACGTGTAAACCTTGGGGAGGAAGCAGAGCCTGTGGACCTTTCCGTAATGGTACATGAAATTGGGTAGTTCACTCATAATGTGCAGTAGTCAAATGCCGAGAAAGACTTCGGGGGACAGTAGACAGCACGGTCATCTTCAATATGTCAGTTAAGTGTGGATAGTGTCAGCAATACTTTCTTCAATAGTTTGTGATAGGTAGGAGATGTAACAGGGAAAGTACGATGTAGATAACCATGGGAATGACTACCTAAAAATGTTTTGTAAACACGTGTGTGCTTCAGGTGGTAATCTCTGTATTCCCGGTTTAGGCGGTGCATTGTAAGGAAACATATGTCATACATAGTGTATGGAGTATGAACTAAGAAAATCATGCACACATTTTGTACAGTGGTATAGTACGTAGTAGTTTAGGTAAAACATAGATTTAAGGATGAGTACCTCCTCTGTTATGACTTTCCAAGACTTTCACAATGTTAGCTGTTATGCGTTGATGCGCTGTACATGGATTTTCGACATCAGTTGAACTTAAACTTTGTGCAAAATCGAATGAGCAGTTTTCGTATGTCCGGAGTGGGTAGTCAATGGATGTGAGCATTCTTTTTCTCCCCATCATCAACCTCCTCTTGGTGCGACATAGGGACCAGAACTGCAAAGTTGGTAGACGAAAAATGAACGAGGGTTGTACAAATCCCAACAAATTTATAAGAAGTAAAATTCATACAACGCAACAGAAATTAGCGTACAGAGGTGGATGGTACGATTGTCTGAATAAATTAAGGATAGAAAATGGCGTACAGTGGATTGGTGTACCATAGGGAGTGGAACGGTGAAGAACGTGCGTAAATTTGTAGGGCAGAAGGTTAGCAGCTAACAAATTTCAGACTGAAGCAAGCTGTGTAGATATTTACCGCAGCTTTACATGCTATGTCGTGCTGAACAGGTCTTGTATTCCTAACCATATTAGCAAATCAGGAAGCGTATGATCTGGAAAAAAAAAACCATGTTATGAAATAGGTTAGTCGACTCACATATGTAGGGAATGCTCGTGTATGGTAGTGCGGTACGTCGAATATGGTAATGTGTTATGTTTTTGGTTGCGTGGGTGGTAAGAAGTATGGACAGAGAACAATGTTGTAAGACAACCAAATCAAGAACTGTCTATATTGAACAGTTATTGTTCGTACTATGAAGCTAAGTAGGGTTGTGTACAGACAGGGGAGGGTTTTTGTTATGCAGGGCTAAGAGGTTGAAATATAGAGCGGGGGGCAGGTAGGATGGTAAAAGATGGACAAAGTAGAAAGATACCATCAAATTAAGCCCATTGCTGATGGGTTACAGTGTAGCCTTAACGGTATCATGTAGGTGAGGACAAAATGTGGCTAATGTTAGTGTAAAAGCTGGTAGTCCGTCGACGGTTAGGTTAGTACGTGTACCAAATATGACGAACAACTCAGACGGCTATAACATTTGAAGTTATGGTTAAGTACTGGAAATACAGTAAGCAGTGGACCGAGAACAGATACCATTTCTGTACACCAAATGACATTTCGTTAATGTGACGACCGCCCATAACCCCTGCACTGAACAAGGAAATAGTGCGCTGTAAAGTGTGACAGGCAGCCATGGACGATTGCCAAGGTTAAGTTAAAACAGCAGAATCTATCGTATTACTCACAGCGCATGGATAAAATACAATAGAGAATATATATAGTGAAGCTTCACAATAGTTGAATACAACATCTGAATAGTCAATACATCAAGCCTCACTACATATCACTCAGAGAATTATACAAGCAGCGGAACATCCAGTACATATAGTAAGAAAATAATATGCAAGCCTCCAGCTCGTCTTCGTCATCAGCATCGTTGGAAACTAAGAACAGCACCTGTCACCTGCTACCTAGTCTGCCCATCCCAAAATGGATGAACAGCCCAAGGTAATAAGAGTTGAACATAAAACCTTGAGTCAGACAATAGTCTTAGTGAGCGGTAAATTAACTAACAACATACCAAAAGAGCATAAAGGTAAAAGGAATAGGAATCCAATCCTCCCACTCCACCTCTTTCTACAGTGATAGCCCCCAGACACACTAAGCAGAAATAAACATAGCAAAGCAGACATTAAAAGTAAAGTAATTATCACTCGAGTCAAGGTCGATGTTTTCCAAGCACAAACCCCCAAGGCCTAAACCAAGATCAGATAAGCACCAAGAAAATATCGCTCTTGAGATCGAATGACGATACAACCAACATCCATGACTCTGACTATCACTGTTATCATTGCTTCGATACCACCGTTAATTGAATGACTGGCACATTCTTTTAGCCGTCCGTCAAGGGTTAATGGTAACCCCGGTTCTAGACAGAACTCCGCACGTCGTCGCAGCCCGTGCCTAGGACTATCGAATCTGCCCAGAGTACTCGACCACCAACTGTAGTCTTTTAGGACTATCGAATCTGCCCAGCGTACTCTTGCTTTGAGCCTGCTAGAACCTTCAACAACGATGAAATCTCAACCTTCTAGTCATCCTCCTCGACGACTATTCTCATACTAGCTCAAGCGCCTCTCGAGCCAACCATTATCCTCAAACTCGAACCCTTTCACCGAGTCATCAACATGCTTGGAATGATCCCGTCTGGATCAAACCAAGGCTATCTCATATCATGCCTCGCTTCATCTCATCATAGCAAAGCCTCATCTCAACATCATCATCAAATCTATCCATATGAGCTTTATCATCCCGGTCATATGCCACGAGCAGCTTTTCTTATTCAAGAGCCTTTCCCTTAGCTTTTGAATCATCTTCGACCAACTTGTCCAAATCAAATCATCAATCAACTAATTTATAACAATCAATCAAGTCAAGCATTAATCCAAGTAATCAAACATTCAAACATGATCTAATAAACAATTATTACAATAATGACAATCTTGTAAATAAAGGGTCTAAATCTAACAAACATGAAGCATGAGCAATATCTCTACAACCTGATGAATAAACTTGCATAGATTAACATGTAGTAAAATGGATGTCAAATCATCATGAACAATAGATCTATACTTAAGTTTTAGAAAATGCATGGAAATCACTATTTAACACAAAATCAAGCCATCAATCCGATATACTCCTTTGGATCCGTGTGAGAAATAACCACCACTCACCGAATCACCTAAACACTTCAAAAGCAACACACTTCAGATCTGGACAGCGAAGAATCTAACTCGATTCTCCAAAATTCCACTTCAAGCGATGAAATCTCTCTTTGATGGTTGTAGATCTTCAATCTAAGCTCTTGGATCTTCGATTTGATCTTCGATTTGGATGGAAGGAATCACAAGATTAAAGTGGAGAAAAGAAGTGAAGAAGTGCAGCACTCGAGCTCTCAAAATGGCAGGACTTCGTCGCTTCAAAATCCGGATCCCAAAAAGTGAGAAAAACCCCGTATTTATAGGCTGGAATCCTTAAGTCGTCCGCGACTTAACTCTCCCCATGACCTACGACTTACAACTTAGCAAATCCTACGACTTAACCATCCCCTTCGACCTACGACCTAGCAGTTCAATGACCTAAGCCATAACACACGTGCGCGACTTACGTCCTAACCTAACATACATGCGCACGACCTAGCGACTTACGACTTAGCAACAATGCCGACCTAACGAGTTGACTGGGATACGACTTAACGCGTGCGTGAAAGTGCGCAATCTAACTGCACTCACGATCCAACGACTCATCATCTCAACGACTCAACGACTCATCATCTCAACGACTCATCGACTCATCATCCTTGCGACTTAACGACTCAACCAACTTATCTCCTTAACTCGTCCACGACCTAACTTTCTTAGGTCGTTAACTCGCCCAATCTCCTAAGTCGCTACTCCTATGCCGCTAATCCTTAAGTCGCCAACTCTCTTAAGTCGCCAACTCTCTTAAGTCGCTCACTTTCTTAGACCGCCAACCCCCCTTAGGTCGCCAACCTTGTTAAGTCGCTAACCCTTAGATCGTCTACTTCTTAAGTCGTCTACTAACTTAAGCCGTTAACTCCTAAGTCGTCCACCCCTTAAGTCGTCTACCCCCCTTAAGTCGCAAACTTCTTTAGGTCGCTCCACGACTTAATATTCCACACGACCTAACTTCTACACGACTTAAGCTCTAGTCGACCTAAATTCTGAACAACTTAACAACATTACTGAAAGTGTACGTGTAGTACTAAGGATCGTGTAATATGGTATATTAATGCGGAAACTGGTAATAACAGTAAAGTAAAAATTAAAGTAAGCACACCAGGAATTTTTATACTGGTTCGAACTTCCCGTTCTACGTCCAGTCCCAGATTACCCTCTGGATTTAAACTAAACCCCTCTCTTAACCCGGAGGAATAGGTATACGACACCTGAGCAGCCGAACAGGAATTTTTCCGCCTCAACAGCCAAAGAGGACTTCAACTAAATACAAAATGTTTGTTGACGAATGTGTTCTAAATAACACTGATAGTCTTTTGATAGTACAACTTTCCTATAATCAAATCCTCAAGAGTATGTATGTGTGTGAAGATTTAGAAGGAAGATAATCACGTAGAATCGAATTATATGAATTAAAACAAGGATTCTAGTGATATTAATTAAGAATGAAAACTTTTATTTGCATAAATGAATAGAGATTAGATTTCAGAAATATAAACAAGAATCGGTGATTGTAGAAGTGAATTGAATATGTTTATATAGTTGTAGAAGAGTTGTAATCTTTTATGAAGAGTTTTAGTTAACAGTTGTGTCCATACCTCTTAAAATAGAGGACATTCCTCTTCATGAAATGATCGCATCTCTTCAGTAAACTAGCCGTTATTCTCTGGTCGGTCGACCGGAAAACCTGGCCGGTCAGCTGAGTTTGAAAACGTATACAAAACAGAAAGTAGCTGTGCATATGATACAGGGTCGGTCGACCGAGGATCCTGGTCGGTCGGCCGACCTGGTGTTATTTGCACAGTGAACACAGTTTTAATATAAAATGTTTTGTGTGCGTGTGTGACTATTTGAGGAATGATTTTAACAATATTCTAAGACTCAATAAAATAAAATATCCATACTAATCTCTGAATTGTAGTATTGTCTCCTTTGTAGTGCACAATATGCACTTATTCTCTTTTTGTCGCTTTCATATAGTATTCTTGTCCTATGATCTCTGAAGCTTGTGTCATGAATCAAAACTCATGAATCAACATTCTCCCCCTTTTTGATTGATGACAATACTTATGTGACGAAGTAATATTGACATATATATTATAATTCTCCCCTTGAATATATGGCGACTTTTCTGCAAAAATTCGTTAGTTTGCATACATTTCTCCCCCTTTGTCATCGACAAAAAGGAATACTTATAACATATTAAAGTAATGCGAAACATTTAAATTTACATAGTACATATTTAAGCCTAAATAGAAATAATTTAAAGATGTTTGCTTAGTACATAACAATAATTAAAAAAATAGAGTGCAAGAACAGAAATTTTTGAAGGTAAATAAATTGTAAAATACTACAATTACTCCTCATCATCGTCGGTATCCCACTCTTCTGGACGAATATTTTCATCGAGAGGAGCTGGTTCCTTACCCCGTCTTTGAGTGGTAGGTGCGGGAGTTGCTGATGTGCTGGAACTTGTGTTATCGGTGTAGACCAAGAGAAATTTGGTGCTGGTCTTTTTCCAGGAGCAACAAATGAAGCACCGGCTTCATAAGTACATGATAAGGCATCCCATAAATTTACGAAGAAGCCTTTGATCTTCTTGAAACGCCCATCAATTTTTCGAAGGCGAGAATCCAAAGCTAGTTGATTTTGAGCCAAAATATCAATGGCAGCCGCTGTGCTAGTACCGGGAGGTGGTCGTTGAATTGAGGTTTGACGAGTTATACGTTCTGTAGTATGAGTGGATGGTTGAGGTGTAGAATAGCTGCGACGTAGTTGTTCTTGCGGAGCATTATGCCATTGCTGAAAAGTTGTAATTTGGAACGGTGCATCGGGTAACTTCATTAGTTTTATGGTTCGTGAGTCAAAGGTACGAACTTTGGATGTTTCGGATTCCGGAGCATGGGTGACAAAGTTATTAATCAACCGCATTATGTATTTTCCATAATAAATATGGAGCATCTTTCCTTGGTTGAACGTAAGGAATTCATCCATAAGAAGTTGTGTCCAATTTACTCGAATATTTCCACACATAGCATATAACGCCTTGAAGTTTTCGGGATATACTAAGTGGTATGACCCTCCTCTTGGAACAATAGACTTCATCATGAATCGATGAAAGAGTCGGGCTTTAGGTCGGAGGGATGAAGTTTGCCTTAAATCGGTAGCGTCATCTTCAAAAAATAGATGACTTAGACGATCACGAGTCGATGTATTACAGTCTACATCATGTAACGAAATTCCACCCGGTCGAGCATTTAAAATATGATTCATTCGATCAATGGAGAGAAAAATCGAAGTGCCACAAACCGATGTCCAAACACAATTTTCAGTGTTTCTCGGTGGATTTACAAGGTTGAGATTTGTTAGGAATAACTTGACCATTATATGATTAATTTTCAAGTTGTTTTTCCTATGGTCAAGAAATGCATCAAGACCACTTTCAAGAGCGGCATTTTCAACACCGTAGGAGGTAAAATCAGGATAACTTACAAAGGACTCCTCAAAGATTTTGGCATCTTAAAGCCTTATCCATCTTTCTAAAGCTTTGTCACTTACTAGCCAAGAAGCAATTTGAGAGTCTATAGGAGTTGATGAAGATGAGCCAGCAGTAGTCTTAGATTTCTTCTTAGGGGCCATTTTTTCTTTGAAGAATTTGAAAAAGTTTGGGGATGTTGTAATGGGGGCTAGGGTTAAAATCTGTTTTGGGAGAGTAAAAGTGAAGAGGTGAGATAAAAGGGTGAATGGATGGGTTAAAATATGTAGGCAATTTCAGCAGAATAGCACGCTCGGTCGGCTGAAATACCTGGGTCGGTCGACCGACTTGTGGTTCACAATAGTGCTGAAACTTTCGGGAAGAGCTTCGGTCGACTGGTGCAGGGTGCTCGGTTGACCGACTTAAAAAATGTTCTAATATTTTTCGGGAAACAAGTTCGGCTGACCGACTCAGGTGGTTCGGTCGACCGACTTGACAGAAATCTGTTTTTTTTTAAACTTCTCGGGATAGCTTCGGTTGACCGACTCAGTCTCTCCGGTCGACCGAGGCATGTGAACAGACAAATTTATGCTGATTTTCAAAAATGAATTATAGAAATATAATTATATTATTACATCATTTATATCTATACATCTTATTCAAAATAATAACATATATATTATTTAATTATAGCCAAGGTTCATCAGCATCTACGTTCCCATGAATTTGGAGACGGAACATTTTCTACCGGTGACCATATTGGAGCTATTGGAGTTTGAACATGGTCAGAAGGAGATGGAGTTCTGTAAGAAGGTTCAGCAACATCATCCTTCTTAGATGAACAAATTTTCATGGCAATCTTTTCAAGAAAACTTAAACGTCTTGCCGTGACTTTTTGTTCGTAATAAAGTTCCCGTTGCATATTCATTTGCTGTTGTTGGTAGTGATGTATTTCATCAATCTTTTGTTTGGTTGATGGAGATACTACCATTGCATTTTTCCCTTTCTTTTTATCAGGTGTATAGCCTGTATGGGAGTCTTCCCATGGTTTCCACCTATGTCGGGGGTCATTATTTGGAGAGGAGAATTCTAGAACACGGTTAGGCATTGGAAAAGTGGGATAGGGACCATTTTCGGGGATGCGATCAGAACAGTCGTCGTCCAGAGATGTGTATGAAAGATGAGAATTTTCAGAATTGTAGACGTCATTGTTAGAAGACATTTTTGTTTCAAGTTTTGTTTTGTAAGAAGATTTTTGTATTATATGTTCTATTTAATAAACATAGTAAATATATATAACCATTTATTTTCTAAAAAAATAGTGGTTTAAAACAAATTTTAATTTTAATCACAGAACTTTTTAAACAAAAACTGTTTGTAATTGTATGATATAGAATGCTTTAGAGTCAAAAATAGTTTGTTCTGAAATTAAGGTTAATGGTACAGATTGTAAATAGAGCTGGAACAAGAAACATCCATAGCTCAAGTGGCTATAATACAACATCTAACATATAAAACAAAGGTCATGAGTTCGAGTTCCGCTTTGGTCAGAAATAAAATAATTTTTTTTGTTTTTCCATATTTTTACATATTTTTATTTATAAGTCTTTAAACGACATTATACCTAAATCACGTCTTAGTTTTATAAAAGTATTTTCATTTAGCGGTTTAGTAAAAATGTCAGCTATTTGATTTTCAGTGTTGATAAATTCTAGATTTATTAATCCTTTTTCCAAACAATCATAAAGAAAGTGATGACGAATATCAATGTGTTTTGTTCGTGAGTGATTGACCGGATTTTTAGAAAGATTTATTGCACTAGTATTATCACAATAAATTATTGATTTTTCAAGGTGACAATTAAAATCTTGTAGTGTCTGTTGCATATATACGACTTGTGCACATGCCAAAGCAGCAGATATATATTCTGCTTCACACGTTGATAAAGAAACACAGTTTTGTTTCTTACTAAACCAAGAAACTAAGGAACGTCCAATGAAGTGACACGTTCCACTCGTACTTTTTCGATCCGTCCGACTTCCTCCAAAATCAGCATCACTATAGGAAACTAATTCGAAAGGACATTCTTTCGGATAAAATAGTCTGAAATCTTTGGTTTTAGTTAGATAACGAATAATGCGTTTAACTGCTCTCATATGTGATTCTTTGGGATTTGCTTGAAATCGAGCACATAAACAAACACTCATCATAATATCGGGTCGACTCGCCGTTAAATAAAGTAAAGAACCTATCATACTACGATATAACTTTTGATCAACACTTTTGCCATCTTCATCTCTATCGAGATGAATCGTTGTACTCATAGGAGTTGGTTTGGCAGCAGTGTTTTCCAGACCAAAACGTTTGATTAAATTATAACAATATTTTTCTTGATTAATAAAAATTCCATTTTCAATTTGTTTAATTTGTAATCCAAGAAAATATGACAATTCTCCCATATGAGACATTTCAAATTCATTTGTCATTATAGTTGAAAATTCTTGACATAATTTTTCATTTGTCGAACCGAAAATAATATCGTCAACATATATTTGAATTATTAAAATATCTTTATTAGTTTTCTTAATAAAGAGTGTTTGATCTACTTTACCGATTTCAAAACCAGATTCTAATAAATAACCTTTAAGACGATCATACCAAGCACGCGGTGCTTGTTTTAAACCGTATAACGCCTTTTTAAGTTTATATACATGATCCGGAAATTTTTCATGATTGAACAAAGGTGGTTGTTCAACAAAAACATTTTCTTTTATGAATCCATTTAAAAATGCACTTTTAACATCCATTTGATATAGTTTAAAATTATGAAAACACGCGTAAGCTAATAATATTCGTATTGCTTCAAGTCGGGCGACTGGAGCAAATGTCTCTTCGTAATCAATTCCTTCTTCTTGATTATATCCTTGTGCAACTAATCTAGCTTTATTCCTTGTTATATTTCCTAGTTCATCTGCTTTATTTTTGAAAACCCATTTAGTACCGATGACTGATTGATCACTGGGTCTAGGAACGAGTTCCCAAACTTCGTTTCGTTCGAATTGATTTAATTCTTCTTGCATGGCAAGTATCCAGTAGTCATCAGTTGAAGCTTCTTTTATATTCTTAGGTTCTATGTTAGAGAGAAAAGCTACATGACCAACTTGATTTAATTGATGTCTAGTTTTAACATTCGTATTAACTTCTCCAATTATATTTTGCACAGGATGATCTCTTAAAATTCTAGGTGGAGATTTTATTATATTAGAAGTCACGTTTGTATTGGTTTCATGAATATCAAGATTTCGTTTGTATTATTATTTTCATTCTGAGTAGATTCATCATCAGAATCAATAGTAACACTTGGATTTATATTTTTAAAATTTTCGTTGAAAGAAACATGTAAACTTTCTTCAATAATTTGAGTTCGTTTATTATAATTTCGATAAGCCTTGCCTCGTTCCGAATATCCAACGAATATACCTTCATCGGATTTTGGATCTAATTTGCCTAGTTGATCTTTAGTATTTAAAATAAAACATTTGGAACCAAAAACTTTTAGATATGAAATATTTGGTTTTCTTCCATTTAGAAGTTCATATGGGGTATTTTTAGTTAATGGTCGAATAGAAACGCGATTCAGTACATAACAAGCAGTAGCTACAGCTTCTGCCCAAAAATGTTTCGATAAAGTTGTTCCATTTAGTAAAGTTCTTGCACATTCTTGTAACGTTCTATTTTTCCTTTCTACAACTCCATTTTGTTGTGGTGTTCTAGGAAACGAAAAATTATGGTTAATACCTTTCTTGTTACAAAATTGTTCAAAAACTTCATTTTCAAATTCGCCTCCATGATCACTTCTTATATTTTTAATTTTCAATGTTTTAATATTTTGAATTCTTTTAACAAAAACTTTAAAATTATCAAAAGTATCACTTTTATTTTTCAAAAAGAAAATCCAAGTATATCTAGAGAAATCATCTACAATAACAAAAACATATCTATTATGATTAATAGATTGCACTTGAGTTGGACCAAAAAGATCCATGTGTAAAAGTTCAAGTGGTTGTTCTGTAGATATTACTTTCTTTGATTTAAAAGAAGATTTTGTTAATTTTCCTAATTTACATGCATCACAAAATATGTTAGTTTCGAATTTTATATTGGGTAACCCTTTAACTAATTTATTTTTAGATAGTTTGTTGATGGTATTAAAATTAATGTGACAAAATCTTTTGTGCCAAAGACAAGAATCGTTTTCTTTAGCCACTAGACACAAATTTGAATTATTATTAACGTTCATATTTAGGATGTAAATATTTTTATCTCTTTTTCCTTCGAAAATAATGTTATGATTTTTATCAAAAATGTTACATTTATTTTCTGAGAAAGTTATATTAAAACCTTTATCGCAAAGTTGACTAATACTTAATAAATTATGTTTTAAATTTTTAACTAATAAAACATCAGTAATGAGAGGTAAATTAGATGTACCGTTGCTATTGACATTGCCTTTGCCGATGATATATCCTTTTGAGTTATCTCCAAAGGTGTCTGCTCCTCCATTTGAGTATATAATGTTTGACAACATTTCTTTGTTTCCAGTCATGTGTTTTGAGCAACCGCTATCTAAAATCCATTTTCCTCTCTTCTTATGTGGTACCTGCAAAAAGTTTATAAAAAGTTGGTACCCAATCTTTTTAGGGTCCTAAGAGTTAGATCTTAGGAAGCCAAACCCATACGGGTTCAGAATTCCCTTTATAGACATAATTTTTGTTATTATGAACAGTTTCCATAAAACTTTTGATATGTTTATTCCTTATTAATATATTATTTGTTTTTGGAATCCATATCTTAATAGTTTTAGTATTTGAATAAAATGTTTTCTTAATATCTTTCTTAATTTTATTATTAATTTTAATTTTACTTTTAGCAAAATTATTTTGTTTCTTAAATCCTAGTCCAGATTTATTGTTAGAAGTTTGAGAGTTTTCTAGTATACTAGAAAGATTTTCTCTTCCTTTATTGAAATTAGAAACATTTTTAGAAATATCATCAAATTTTATTTTAAGACTAGATTTTTCTAACTCTAAATCCTTAATCTTAGATATTAAACTATTATTTTCGAAAAGTAAAACATCATTTTTATTTTTCTGAATTTCTAGTTCCTCAGATATTGACGTAATTTGAGAAGATAAGTTAGAATTCGATTGTTGAGAAATTTCAAGTTCTTCTTCCAATATTACCTTCTCATCTTTTAACATATCTACTTCTAAAACTGTTCTATCTAACTTTCTTTGTAACTCCTTATTTTTCTTTTTAAGTTGTTTTGTTAAATTTACTAATTCATAATTTATTTCAATTAAATCTTCAAAAGTAAAATCACTTACATCGTCTGATGAAGCCATGAAGCATACATTTGCTTGTTCATTATCACTTTCACTCTCTGATGAGGATGATGAGTCAGTGTCGTCCCAAGTGACTGAAAAAGCTTTTCGTTTGGTTTTATCCTTCTTGAAATTATTCTTTTTACGATCTGGACAATCTTTCTTCATGTGTCCTTTCTTATGACATTCATAACATTCCATTGTTGAAGATGATGGTTTGCTGCTATTGGAATTGTTGTTGGAATTATTTTTGTTTCCCTTGAAATTGTTTCTGTTGAATTTCAAAAACTTTTTGAAATTTTTAGCGATCATTGCCATATCTTCATTATCTGAATCGGGATCATCTTTTTCTGCTTGGAATGCCACATTTTTCTTTTCTTGTGCACCATTTCGTTTTGCCTGCAAATTTACTTCGTAGGACATTAAATTACCTATCAATTCTTCTGGTTTTAATGTTGACAAATCAGTCGCTTCTTCAATAGCTAGGACTTTTCGTTCCCATTCGTCCGTTAAAGAATTTAAGATTTTTGTAACAACATCAAAATCAGTAAACTTTTGTTCTAGTGATAATAAAGCATGATAAATATCCTGAAATCTAGAGTACATGTCATTTATAGATTCATTTGGCCTCATTTTAAAATTTTCAAATTGATGTTTCAACATAGAAATTTTGCTCAATTTAACTTTGTTCGTTCCTTCATGTGAAACTTTAAGAGTTCTCCAAATTTCATAACCGGAAGTGCACATGCTAACTCTATTGAATTCATTTCTATCTAATGCACAAAATAAAATATTCATAACCTTAGCACTTGATGTAGCATCTAGTTTTTGTGTGTTACTCCAAGTTGAGTATTCTCCAGTAGGAATTGTGTATTCTCTTTGTATAATATTCCAGATATCAAATCCACTTGATTGCATATAGATTCTCATTCTAGTTGACCAATAATTGTAATTTATACCATTGAAAAGTGGAGGTCGTGAAGTCGATTGATCTTCTGTGAAACTAGAATTAGTGTGAGTGTTAACATCGTTAATTTGTGTGGTTGCCATATTACTAAAAATAAGTAAATATCAAATAACTTTGTGATGGTTATAAGATGACCTTGCTCTGATACCAAATGAAAGTGTACGTGTAGTACTAAGGATCGTGTAATATGGTATATTAATGCGGAAACTGGTAATAACAGTAAAGTAAAAATTAAAGTAAGCACACCAGGAATTTTTATACTGGTTCGAACTTCCCGTTCTACGTCCAGTCCCAGAATACCCTCTGGATTTAAACTAAACCCCTCTCTTAACCCGGAGGAATAGGTATACGACACCTGAGCAGCCGAACAGGAATTTTTCCGCCTCAACAGCCGAAGAGGACTTCAACTAAATACAAAATGTTTGTTGACGAATGTGTTCTAAATAACACTGATAATCTTTTGATAGTACAACTTTCCTATAATCAAATCCTCAAGAGTATGTGTGTGTGTGAAGATTTAGAAGGAAGATAATCACGTAGAATCAAATTATATGAATTAAAACAAGGATTCTAGTGATATTAATTAAGAATGAAAACTTTTATTTGTAGAAATGAATAGAGATTAGATTTCAGAAATATAAACAAGAATCGGTGATTGTAGAAGTGAATTGAATATGTTTATATAGTTGTAGAAGAGTTGTAATCTTTTATGAAGAGTTTTAGTTAACAGTTGTGTCCATACCTCTTAAAATAGAGGACATTCCTCTTCATGAAATGATCGCATCTCTTCAGTAAACTAGCATATATTCTCTGGTCGGTCGATCGGAAAACCTGGCCAGTCAGCTGAGTTTGAAAACGTATACAAAACAGAAAGTAGCTGTGCATATGATACAGGGTCGGTCGACCGAGGATCCTGGTCGGTCGGCCGACCTGGTGTTATTTGCACAGTGAACACAGTTTTAATATAAAATGTTTTGTGTGCGTGTGTGACTATTTGAGGAATGATTTTAACAATATTCTAAGACTCAATAAAATAAAATATCCATACTAATCTCTGAATTGTAGTATTGTCTCCTTTGTAGTGCACAATATGCACTTATTCTCTTTTTGTCGCTTTCATATAGTATTCTTGTCCTATGATCTCTGAAGCTTGTGTCATGAATCAAAACTCATGAATCAACAATTACGACCTAATGACAACTGTTTTACAATCTTTTGATCCTTAAAAATACGGGTCGTTACATTCTCTTCCCCTTAGGAATTTCGCCCCCGAAATTCCAAATAAACAAGAGCAATCAAAAACTATTCCGCATGCCTACCATCCATAGCAATCAACAAACCATGCGTCCAATTCTAGCCTAGCATGCAAAATTCTAAAACTAGAACAAGTTACAATGTTGTGAGATGACACGACACCTTATGGCCATACCTTGAAGAGTTCAAGATGAGCTGCCTTCATCCTCTCTTCCACCTCCCATGTACAGTCGTTAACATCATCACTCCATTGTACCTTGAGCAACCTAAGTACCTTCCTCCTAAGCTGTTTCGTGTCAGTTTCCACAACACGAAGCGGCTTACGAGGTCTCTTATCGACTGGATCAATCTCAAAATCTTCACAGCTATCTGCAGAAACTATTGTATTCGAGTCGTGCACATACTTCCGTAGATACGATACATGAAAAACGTTGTGCACACCCGACATCTTTTCTGGTAACTCCAATTTATAGGCGAGCTTTCCAATTCGCTCGATGATCGGGAATGGTCCAACAAATCTCGGAGTCAATTTTCCTTTCTTCCTGAATCGAATAACATTCTTCAGTGGAGAAATCTTCACAAAAACCATATCACTTACATCGAATTCCAAATCCTTACGACGCTTATCGGCATAACTTTTCTGACGGTCTTGGGCTGCCTTCATTCGTTGTTGAATGATCTCTATGCAATCTGAAGTCTGTCGAATCATTTCTGGCCCAAGTATCAGCTTTTCTCCTGTTTCTAACCAACATGTCGGAGAGTTACACGGTCTTCCATACAATGCCTCATACGGTGCCATACCAATGCTTGACTGGTAACTATTATTATATGAAAATTCCACCAAATGAAGATGATCTTCCCATGATCCTCTGAAATCCAAAACACAAGCTCTAAGGAGATCTTCCAAAACTCGATTGACTCTCTCGGTCTGACCATCAGTTTGGGGGTGATAAGCTGTACTCAAACACAATTCGGTTCCCAAAACTTCCTGGAAGCTTTTCCAAAATCCACTAGTGAACAATGGGTCTTGATCGCTCACTATACTCTTCGGAATACCATGGAATCGAACTACCCACTTAACATACAGCTCAGCCAATTTCGATGCAGTCCTAGTTGATCGAACAGGAATGAATCTTGCACTCTTAGTCAAACGATCTACGATGACCCAAATCCCTTCATTTCCCGCTCTTGTTCTAGGTAGTCCATCGATAAAATCCATCGATATTTGCTCCCACTTCCATGTAGGAACTTCTAATGGCTGAAGCAATCCACTGGGCTTCTTCTGCTCGGCTTTTACCAACTGGCAGTTCATGCACTTGGAAATAAAATTTCCAACATCCTTCTTCATACCTTCCCAGTAATAGGTTCTCTTCATATCCCGATACATCTTATTTCCACCTGGATGAATTGTCAACTTCGAGTGATGACTTTCCTTCAAAACTTCATTTCTCAATTCATCTATATCGGGAACAACTAGTCGTCCTTGCTTCCGAAGCCAACCCTCTCGATCGACCTCGAATCCTTTATCCTTTTCTGGGTCCAATCCAGATTCCAAATCACGGATAATCTTGACAAGCTTAACGTCTCGCTTTTGGCTCTTGCCAATTCTTTCCACAAGAGTCGGTCTTATCGATAAGTTTGCCAACATCTCAGGTTCCAATTAACATCTGGGCCTGAAGTCAAATCCAGCCAAATACTCGAGACTCTTCCATTCTGAAACCATGGCTCCCAATCCTGCATGTCTTCGACTTAACGCATCTGCCACTGCGTTACCCTTTCCCGGAGTATAGGCTATACCAAAATCATATGATGCCAAAAACTCTAGCCATCGTTACTGCCTAAGATTCAAATCCTTTTGGGAGAAAAGATACTTCAACGACTTATGATCTGTAAACAACTCGAATCGAACTCCCAATAGGTAATGTCTCCACATCTTCAGAGCAAATACAATCGCTGCCAACTCCAAATCATGAGTCGGATAATTCCTTTCATGTGGCTTCAGTTGTCGACTCGCATGCGCAACAACTTTACCTTTCTGCATCAGCACTGCTCCAAGTCCAGTACCACATGCATCGGTGTAAACCACCATCTCATCATTTCCACTTGGAATAGTCAAAACAGGAGCACTTGTCAATCGCTCTTTTAGGATTCTGAGAGCTTGCTCACACTTATCATCCCATCTGAATACTTGGTTCTTTTTCGTCAATCCTGTTAATGGTGCAGCTACCTTGGAAAAGTCTTTGATAAATCGACGATAGTATCCTGCTAATCCAAGAAAACTTCTCACATCAGATGCATTCTTAGGTCTACCCCAATCCTGGATTGCTGCTATCTTGGCGGGATCAACCGCTATTCCGCTTCCAGAGATAATATGGCCTAAGAACCTAACTTCGCTCTTCCAGAAGTGACACTTCGAAAACTTAGCCTTCAGCTGATGTCTCCGTAAGATTTCCAAAACAATATGCAAGTGCGTCTTGTGCTCTTCTTCAGTTATGGAATAAATCAAAATATCATCCATGAACACTAGTACGAACTTGTTCAACTGATCTCTGAACACTCTATTCATAAGATCCACAAAATATGCTGGTATATTGGTCAATCCAAACGGCATTACCAGCCACTCAAAGAAACCGGATGGTGTCCTGAAAGCAGTCTTCGGCACACTATTCTTAGCCACTCTTAACTGGTGAAATCCCGTTGCCAAATCCATCTGAGAAAACACCTTAGCTTCGTGAAGCTGATCAAACAAGTCATCTATTCTCGGCAATGGATACTTGTTCTTCTTAGTCACTTTATTCAGCTCACGATAATCCACACACAACCTCAACGATCCATCCGCTTTGGTTACAAACACAACTGGTGCACCCCATTCGGACACACTACGCCGAATGAATCCTTTCTGTAAAAGATCATCAACCTGCACCTTCAACTCCTGCTGTTCCCTAGGCGCCATCCGCCTAAGAGGCATCACATTAGGTCTGGCTCCTTCAACTAGATCGATACGAAACTCAATTTCTCTATGCGGCGGTAACTCTTTGACCTCATCAAAGACATCCTCAAATCCATTAGCGATTGGCAGCGATGACAGTCCATCCCGTGGAACAACCAGCGAATACATGAAGCTCATGAAGACACCTTCCTCATGCTTACATCATATCACAACCTTTCGCCCTTCCACATTCTCGACTGTCACCTCCAACCTTTCACAATCAACCTTTGCAGCATACTTTCTAAGCCAGTCCATACCCAAAATAATTCTGAACCCCGCAAAGTTCAGAACAAAACAATCACAAACAAAAGAGCAATCATGAATCGATACAACCAAACCACGGCATAGCATACACAGACAAGACGAACCCCCAACTGGATTAGTCACAACCAATGGTCTATCAACAATATCCGGTTCTAAACCCAATCAGCCTACAAGTTCATTACAAACAAAAGAATGCGATGCCCCAGTATCGAATAACACTCTAACTGGAACACCACATATGGAAAGAGTACCTTGAACCACCACACTCTTTCCTTTCTCTTCAGCGGTAGGAGCTTTCAAAGATGATGAAACAGCCCCCAAAGCATAAGCTTGCACAATCTGCTTGTCCTTCCGCGGTTCCGGACAATTCTTCTTAATATGCCCCAGCTTGTCACAGTTGTGGCATTTCACCGGCACCTTTGGATTCTTGCAATCTCTGGAGAAATGGCCCTTCTGCTGACAATTGTAGCAGGTCACTTCGCCTTTCGGCTTCTTCTGGCCATCCTTACCTTTTTGCTGCTGCTGCTTCCTCTTCTTGTTTCCACCCTGCTGTGGTTTAGACTCTTCCTTGGTTACAGCAACAATAGATCCCTCTTTAGGAAATAGATTCTCGTGCCTGAGAGCTTTCTCCACAAGCTTCTCAAATGGATCGTCCAAATGATCCACCAACTGCCTCCCAAGATAACTATCCAAGCCTGTCACAAACTTCTCGTTCTTCTGGTACGAAGACTCAATATACGATCGGGCATACTTAGACAAGGCTTCAAACTCAGAAACATACTCAAGAACTGGTCTTCCACCTTGCTTGAGCTCCACAAACTTCCTGAATAGAATAGATTTCTGAGCTGTAGAAATGAACTTAGCTTCAAATCTGGCTTGGAATTGCTCCCAAGTAATTTCTTCCTCCGAAGTATCAATGGTGATAGAGTTCCACCAATCAGAAGCCCTTCCTTGAAGCTGTCTTGATGCGAACTTCCTTTTGGTTGCATCCTCGATTCCCAAATCACCAAAGATTCTTCTACAAGCATCAATCCATCTCTGAACTTCCATAGTTGACTCTGTTCCCATGAAAACCTTTCCTCCAAGAGCAGTATAGTCTTTACACAGCTTAGCAAAATCCACCAGTCTTGGAGCTTGAACTCCAACATCTACTGCTGGCCCTGAAGCTGACATCCTTCTCATGATCAAAGTCATCATAGCCTCGAACATAGCAGCATAATCAGCATCCCCCTCAGTAGCACGGCCTTCCTTAGCAGCTGGTCTCCCTCTTCGACTCATTCTGAATATCTATAAAAGAAATGATTAGCACACCTTGAGAATCAACTGCATAAGGAATTCAAATCCTTCTAAGCTACTATATATATATATAGTAATCATCCATCAAAATACAATTACGTCTCTCATACGTAGTTACGTCAGCGAGCGTTGGGTAAAATCGATTAACCAAAGCTCTGATACCAAATGTGACGACCGCCCATGACCCCTGCACTGAACAAGGAAATAGTGCGCTGTAAAGTGTGTCAGGAAGCCATGGACGATTGCCAAGGTTAAGTTAAAACAGCAGAATCTATCGTATTACTCACAGCGCATGGATAAAATACAATAGAGAATATATATAGTGAAGCTTCACAATAGTTGAATACAACATCTGAATAGTCAATACATCAAGCCTCACTACATATCACTCAGAGAATTATACAAGCAGCGGAACATCCAGTACATATAGTAAGAAAATAATATGCAAGCCTCCAGCTCGTCTTCGTCATCAGCATCGTTGGAAACTAAGAACAACACCTGTCACCTGCTACCTAGTCTGCCCATCCCAAAATGGATGAACAGCCCAAGGTAATAAGAGTTGAACATAAAACCTTGAGTCAGACAACAGTCTTAGTGAGCGGTAAATTAACTAACAACATACCAAAAGAGCATAAAGGTAAAAGGAATAGGAATCCAACCCTCCCACTCCACCTCTTTCTACAGTGATAGCCCCCAGACACACTAAGCAGAAATAAACATAGCAAAGCAGACATTAAAAGTAAAGCAATTATCACTCGAGTCAAGGTCGATGTTTTCCAAGCACAAACCCCCAAGGCCTAAACCAAGATCAAATAAGCACCCAGAAAATATCGCTCTTGAGACCGAATGACGATACAACCAACATCCATGACTCTGGCTATCACTGTTATCATTGCTTCGATACCACCGTTAATTGAATGACTGGCACATTCTTTTAGCCGTCCGTCAAGGGTTAATGGTAACCCCGGTTCTAGACAGAACTTCGCACGTCGTCGCAGCCCGTGCCTAGGACTATCGAATCTGCCAAGAGTACTCGACCACCAACTGTAGTCTTTTGGGACTATCGAATCTGCCCAGCGTACTCTTGCTTTGAGCCTGCTAGAACCTTCAACAACGATGAAATCTCAGCCTTCTAGTCATCCTTCTCGACGACTATTCTCATACTAGCTCAAGCGCCTCTCGAGCCAACCATTATCCTCAAACTCGAACCCTTTCACCGAGTCATCAACATGCTTGGAATGATCCTGTTCGGATCAAACCAAGTCTATCTCATATCATGCCTCGCTTCATCTCATCATAGCAAAGCCTCATCTCAACATCATCATCAAATCTATCCATATGAGCTTTATCATCCCCGTCATATGCCACGAGCAGCTTTTCTTATTCAAGAGCCTTTCCCTTAGCTTTTGAATCATCTTCGACCAACTTGTCCAAATCAAATCATCAATCAACTAATTTATAACGATCAATCAAGTCAATCATTAATCCAAGTAATCAAGCATTCAAACATGATCTAATAAACAATTATAACAATAATGGCAATCTTGTAAATAAAGGGTCTAAATCTAACAAGCATGAATCATGAGCAATATCTCTACAACCTGATGAATAAACTTGCATAGATTAACATGTAGTAAAATGGATGTCAAATCATCATGAACAATAGATCTATACTTAAGTTTTAGAAAATGCACGGAAATCACTATTTAACACAAAATCAAGCCATCAATCTGATATACTCCTTTGGATCCGTGTGAGAGATAACCACCACTCACCGAATCACCTAAACACTTCAAAAGCAACACACTTCAGATCTGGACAGCGAAGAATCTAACTCGATTCTCCAAAATTCCGCTTCAAACGATGAAATCTCTCTTCGATGGTTGTAGATCTTCAATCTAAGCTCTTGGATCTTCGATTTGGATGGAAGGAATCACAAGATTAAAGTGGAGAAAAGAAGTGAAGAAGTGCAGCACTCGAGCTCTCAAAATGGCAGGACTTCGTCGCTTCAAAATCCGGATCCCAAAAAGTGAGAAAAACCCCGTATTTATAGGCTGGAATCCTTAAGTCGTCCGCCCCCTTAAGTCGTCCACGACTTAACTCTCCCCACGACCTACGACTTACAACTTAGCAAATCCTACGACTTAACCATCCCCTTCGACCTACGACCTAGCAGTTCAACGACCTAAGCCATAACACACGTGCGCGACTTACGTCCTAACCTAACATACATGCGCACGACCTAGCGACTTACGACTTAGCAACAATGCCGACCTAACGAGTTGACTGGGATACGACTTAACGCATGCACGAAAGTGCGCGACCTAACTGCACTCACGATCCAACGACTCATCATCTCAACGACTCAACGACTCATCATCTCAACGACTCATCGACTCATCATCCTTGCGACTTAACGACTCAACCAACTTATCTCCTTAACTCGTCCACGACCTAACTTTCTTAGGTCGTTAACTCGCCCAATCTCCTAAGTCGCTACTCCTATGCCGCTAATCCTTAAGTCGCCAACTCTCTTAAGTCGCCAACTCTCTTAAGTCGCTCACTTTCTTAGACCGCCAACCCCCCTTAGGTCGCCAACCTTGTTAAGTCGCTAACCCTTAGATCGTCTACTTCTTAAGTCGTCTACTAACTTAAGCCGTTAACTCCTAAGTCGTCCACCCCTTAAGTCGTCTACCCCCCTTAAGTCGCAAACTTCTTTAGGTCGCTCCACGACTTAATATTCCACACGACCTAACTTCTACACGACTTAAGCTCTAGTCGACCTAAATTCTGAACGACTTAACAACATTACGACCTAATGACAACTGTTTTACAATCTTTTGATCCGTAAAATTACAGGTCGTTACAGTTAATGCCTAAAAGGTGCATCAGTATGGACATGGCAATTGTTCTGGAGTTGGATGGTGTAGTTTGTATGGAACGGAACTTGAACTGAAGGTGGTTGGGAGGAAGAGGGGGAAAAGTTGTACGAAATACGGATACAAAACGCTATGTATAATGCAGAGGTGGGTGAGGAAGTATGTGTGGTAGCAAAACTGGCAGTGTACGTGCATATCATAACCGAGTAGAAGGTAAATGTAAGTGGACAGGTATTAAATTTTTTTCTAGCAGGGGTACCAGTTTTATGTTCTGAGTATTCCCAGTTGGTAACAGATATGTATGCAGTAGTAGAGGGAAAACCTATTTTCCATAACTTCGGTATTTGATAACTGGTTGAACCTACTTTGTATAGCAATGCAGTGTAGTGGGCGGATTTATTTGTAATAAATGAGGGGTTGAATGAGTAGTAGGCAAATGGAATATGTGTGCAAGAGTTATAACGACAGTGAGTTGCTACTGTGTTGCGTAACTACTATGATTGGGAGTAGTAGAAGGTAGAAAATGAGTGGAGAGTGTAGTGAACAGCACAGGGCAATCAAAGCACAAATCAGGGGGTACGTTTGGCGTAAGTGTTGGTATTGATCGGAAATAACAGTTAAAAAAGTTAGAAAGACACACTACCGTCCTCGCGTATCATAAGATGTGCGAAGATAATTTGCAGGTGGTAGAGTGCTGCGGTCAAGAGGAAAACTACGACCGGATGCGTTGTGTCCATATATGCTGACGGTGTTGTGGGAAGCAGATTGTGAAGAGTATGAAGGTCTGCAGTAGGGCGGAAACCTAGGAGGAGGGAAAGAAATAGGTAGATATGAGAGTGGTAAGGCAGACGTAGAATGAAGCGGTTGAACAGTTGCAGGAGGGGAGAGTTACAAATGATGTGTAGTTGTTGAACTTAGGAGTTGTTGAGTAGGAGTGGAATAAGACTGCAGGGTGGAAATTTTTTTTCTTTTTTTTAAAATGTGGGTAGGAAGAGAAAGGAGGAGGTATAAACGTTTATAGTTTTTTTCACAGGAAGGGGAAGCGGTTGGTAGGAAGTAGGTGAGGTGGATAAATAGCGTGTTGACAATTGTCTGGTATTGGAACCAGGAAGGGGATAAAACTTGTTTTGTACATAAATGAGTTATTTTCAAATGGGGCTGTGATTGGGGTCCACGTCAGCGATGTGTAGATCCTGGTTTGTTGTTTAAGTAATAGATAAGATGAAACCAAAGAGAGACTGATATGAATTCGAGTACAAATTCTTTGATCTTGTGTGGTTTGCAAATATTTCAAATATTTGAAGAATTGAAATGAAAGAGTATGGATTTGCAAAGAGAGTTAAAGAATATGTAATGGAGCTTTCTCACAAAAGATGGAAATGAAAGAGTAAGAGAAAATAAGAATTATTGTGTTGAAATTTCAATTTCCAAAGATATTAAATAGTGGTTGAAGAGACATGTTTATTGGTGAAGAGGTGGAGTGAAAATCCCTTCGTTTGAATTTAAAAAAAAACAGAAAAACAGTCAGTATATCGACAAACTGGGGAAGGATATATCGACATACATATGGATATGTTGACATACTTAGGAGGGATATGCCATCATACATGTGTTGATGTTCAAACTTCAAAGTTCTTTATATTTATGGATATTTTATGATTCGATTGAGATCAATTGTTATTGATCTTTAAGTATAATTGCCATGGGGTCTTTAACAAAGATTTTAAGATTCATTGCTTCAAATATCTCTATCGTTACAACATTTGTGTTTCATTCTTCTTCAATCAGTTTTGTTCTTCCATTTTCTCTAATGAATCTTCATGTAAATAATTCTTTTGTTTGCATTGGGTTCTTGTTTATCTCTATAAAATGTCTCCATAATATAACTGAAAGTATTGCAACTCGGAGATATGTTAATAGTTATATTTATATGATCGTTCATCAAAATCAGTACTTAGGGTATTAACATCTTAGAGTGACACTTTGTACTGTTTTTTTATATATTGTATGATATCCTTCCACTATGATATTCTGATGTTGTGTTGTTTCTTCCCTGTTCCTTTTCCTTTTCTTTTTATTTACCTTAATAATTTATCTTTCCAACACATGAGTGTTCAGCACGTGAGTCTCATAGATGTATTATTATCGACTTTCGATGGTAGAAAAAGCGGGTCGTTACAATAAGGATCCATTTTCACTAATGTAATATCAATTTTGTCAAATTTACGAGTTATTACATTCTTCCCCAATTGTGTGCTTATAAATCACCTAGAGAATAGACTATCCATCCATTACGTAAAAGATCATAACATTTCATACATTCAACCATATAGCCATGCATAAAGCACACGGGAATATACCACCTACCAACTTACTATTTTTGAAGTACTACTAAATTACCAATTGAAAAAACCATCCATATCAAAAAAATCAAGCTCATATTCACAACAAGGAATACGAATTTTTCATGCACACATATTATGTACATCTCTATAACTATGCAACCCAAAATTGTAGCATGTGGGAGCAACATTTATTAGCAAAAAACCAAAACAATCAATTTAGGGTCCTATCTACCATAATATATTCCATAAATTATAATAAAATCATAACATTAGGACTGACGTTTTACAACTATCTAACATACCCTACTATGTTTATTTTCCCATTGATATGCTTTACAATCTTAATGTAACCTCGCAACCGTACTTTACTATTGATACGCTTTACATTATCAATGTGTTGTTCCTGCTGATATGCTTGAAAATATTAACATATCCTTGCATCGTTATCTTCCAATTGATACACTTTACCAGTATTTAATGTATCTTGTTTTTACTAATATGCATTCCAATATTGACATACACTCAGGGCTTTAATCTTCTTTCCGATACGCTTTACAATATTAATGTACTCTGATCTTGTTAATATTCTTTACAATATAACATATACTCGCAACTTTATTTTTTTTCTTTCAATACAATTTACGATATTAACGTACCCTGATTTTGCCGATATGTTTTATAATATTAACATATCCTTGCAACTTTAATTCCAAGTTACTTGTATTGATTAATATTCAGAATAATCATCAACTTATGTATTACAATATACATACAAGTTTTCATAATAATTATCAAGCAATATTATCAAGTTAATAACTTGATTCAAAGTGAGATTAACTTACTTTTTTTTACTCAAACACTTCCTACCAACATTCAATCACAACAATACTTCACTAGCATCTTATACTTCATTAAAATATCACCCAAAATCATTCTTTCCCATCCCAAAGCACACGTCTATAGCCTCCCCTAGCCTTGATGCTTACAGCCTCCTTCCTTTTCACCTTGCTCATGCCTAAGGCCACCACCCTCCATCACTTTCACCTTAAAACCCATGGTCCAATGGCCATTTTTCTCCTCCTAAAAGCATATGGCCTAAGGCCATTAAAAGTGGAGAAAAGAGAGAAGTAAAGAAGTGGATTGTTTGTGAAAATTAAGTGGTGTATGCATGTGTGTTTATAGTTTTAGGAAATGAGAGGAAAAGTGTGAAAAACTCCTCCTTAGCCATGAAGTTAAGCATGTAAGATCATGCTCTTACACAAGCACGTTTCCCTAAATCAAGGATTGATTTAAGGGTCCTTTATGTACTCTTTGTTCTCTTAATTAAACATGCTTACTTTTGTTAGTTTTAGCTTAGGAAAAGATGTGTTTAATTCTTGTCATACGTTTACATAAGATAACTATTCAAGTTGCAACATATTTACACAACAGGAAAATAGGCACAGGGAAGAAGTTGCAAAAAAATTTAGTCTCAGAGACAACAAGTTTCCTTTTTAGTCTGAAGGACACTTTTTAGTGTAAACAGAAAATGATAGTTACAACTATCATTCTGTGATTTACACTAGAAAATGTCCTTCAGCCTAAAAGACAAACTTCTTGTCCCTAAAACTAAATTTTTCTTCAACTTTTTCCTTGAACCTAAAAACCTCTTTACACAACTTGTATTGAATAAAAAGTTGATTTTTAACAAAACGTTTTCCGGTCACATTTTCAGTATTTATCCAAAGTGTATATTTTTGTAAACATATTTCGAAAATACGTTTTCTAAAATTATTTATTAATTAAAAAGTGTTTAACAAGGTTATAAAATCATATTTAATCATACTAAATCTTGAACACAAATATTTAAATAATTTAGATACTTAAGTATGAAGTGTTTGAAATTCAGGGTCATTACATTCTCCCCCCTTAGAATATTTCGTCCCTGAAATTCCGACATAAGCAATCAAAGAAACAACCATACATTAATACTAACCGGTATTTTAATCAATAGCAACATAGCTTATTGTTTTCCTAGGTCAAAATCTTCTCATTGCATAAGGATGATAAATAAACTACTAAGTGTACCTTTTTCTCAATAGCCTCAGGTTATTATTTAGTCGAATATTCATATTACCTTAAACAATCTGAAGAGTCTTTTCCTGAACTTTCCACATGCCAAAAACATAGTATGTAATTATACTTAAGCTTGTATGATGTATATACATCATCTCTATGCAATATTGATCTGACCACTTGCTCGATCACATAAATTCCACTTCCGAACTAGTATATCGCACTTGACTTCTTTAGTGCTGACTTTGATCTGGTTCCTTGATCGGACACCTCCATTCTCCTTTCATAGCGATAAACTATGATAGAAAATAGGGATCATATCAAGAATCCGTATCAAATGTTCACCGTCAAGAATCTAGTGAAAAATCCTTGTTCGGATTGGTGTATACCACCTTGAAATCATGTACTCGAATCTTAGATCAAGAACTGTCATGCGAATAAAATGATCTACATGCAACTCACGCACTTAACTCAATTGGTTAATTAACCACACCAATTTCTTTCTAATTCTCATTTATTTACACAAAATCATTTCTTATGTAACATTAAAATCATTTATGCAACGTTTCTTAAAACATTACTTAAGTTTATAAACATTTCATAAAGATCTATCTTTATAAAATATTACTTAATTACATGATCATTTCTAAAAGCCACTATTTATTTATACAACATTTCATTGTCTTATGTTCATATTCATTTACCCAAATAGTATCCTCTTTTACTATTCAAATTATTTGCAAAACATTTCATAAAATGTTGACTAAGTTTATAAACATTTCTATAACAACTTAACTTTATTACAAAACAATTCCATAAACATAATTTTTTTATTTTAAAACATTTCAAAATTTATGTTCATTATTCGTATAATACTTTATTATATCCTAAGAGTATAAATAAAACATTCTTTTACAATTATACTTCCAAACGTTTCAACGAAGACCAAAAATAAATTTGGATCTTATAATTGAGTCAACCAACTAAACTTCTATATCCATCGGGTTAGGCAAGTAGCTTTGTAGAGTAGGACTCTGGTATCCAAAATCAAGACTAGAGTGTACTTTCCTAAGAAGACCCTAAATAAGACGTTTATTAGTAGTCCCAATAACATCAAGTGTTCTTTTTAACAAGGAGTCTTAACAAATTTTAACTTGTTTTCAACTTACTGTCATTTCAAATTAAGAGTTATAAATTTTTTATATTTTCACAAAAATATTTAGCCTCAATTATAATAATTTGGAAGTTTCCAACTATGCTGAAATGTCAAAAATTTTATTTTATTTCAATGATTGAAAACTAATAACATACCATAATAAGATGCACAACTAAACTACCTTAATGCAAAGGATACGTGCAACCATATATATCTTTATTGAAAACTTAAGAATCCAAACTCCAGATTTTATTTCAAGTCATTTGGAATAATAATATATACATATATCTTTTAGATATCAATTCTTACTTTTCGGGATTAAACCAAAATCATTTTCAAAACCAATTTCCAAAATATTTTCTTTTAAAATCCATGGAAAATATTAATATAGATCGAGTAACAATAAAATGATACAAGGAAGTGGGTTCTACCAAATAGTATCATATATCCCCTTTACTAAGAAGGGTAATACTTAAGAGAAGTGCTTTCCAATCGAACATGTCTCCTGCCCATTTTAGTCAATTTCGAGCCACTCGAACTAGCTAACATAAAAATACTTTGTTTCCCGAATCGATTTGTTGTTTCCGAGATTAATCTCGAACTTGAACAAATCTTAAAGCTCTTTTAATAACATTAGTCCTTTAGAATAGTTTTAAATCATATTATTATTGTTTTCTCAAAAACCCTTAGAAACCATTTCCAAAAATACCGGGAACTAAGTTCATAAATTCTCCATTTAAATCCTTTATAATTCATATTTATATTAACCATATTTATATAAGTCAAATTTGTATAAACCATATTTATATAAGTCATATCTATATAAATCATATAAGTTATATTTATATAAGTTTACTTTCTTTTATTAAATCATTTCATAAGCGTTTATCTTTTAAATATCTTACTTCTTTTGGATTATGCTAAGAACCTTTTATTAAAGTTAACCTTTTTAACCCAACATTATCATCGAACGCCTTATAGTCAGATTTTGAAACTTAATTCACAAAGAGTTCGTTTCAATGTTTCCATAAATTACCATCTACCTAACCCATGCTGTGAAAAAGGTAAATTCAATAAACATTACCCAATGCCCATAAACTGGCCGAGCACGACTAATCAAGCAATAATTGATAATAATTTAATATTATCATTTCCTAACAAACAAATATATTATAAATAACTTTGTTAATTATTTGAAAATTATTCTTTTATATAAAATATAATTCTAGGTAAATTTAATTTATTTACTAATTTTGAAAATAATACTATGTCGGTTTGTTCTGTTTAAGTGTTTAGGAATCCCTATCGATAACGCTGATCAAACGCATCGACCAGAATCCATAAGCACTCAGCAGACCAATCAACACGGTACAAAATATTGTTATAGCACTAAAAAAATATGTTATCTCGTATGTATAATACACTTAAACTCATAATAAGGCATTCCACTACCCTATCTCTTAATGAGTTATACCCAACCAAAGCCAAGGTTCTCGCTTAACCTTCAGCTCTGATACCATGATGTAACAAATGTCTTTTCGACCCCCAAATATTGACACTAATACATCCACGGTATTCATGTGTCGAGCACCCAAGTGCCGAAAAGGCAGAACATTAGGGTAAAATAAAAGAAGAAAAGAAAACGAACAAGAAAGAAGAGAACATAATATCAAAATCTTACCGTTGAACGATGACATATAATATCAAAATGATACCTTTACAAAGGAAAACTATATAGATACTATACTCAGAGTAAACTAATGTATCATCAGCCTGAACAGTTATAACAACCTGTCCTCACAATTGCTGATATAAAAATAAACAACGTAATGCAGCGGAAATAAAATCTACGATAGGTAGTCATCCAGCTTCTCTCCTAAAGCAACAATGAATCATCAACGATATTTGGAAATATACACGAGCAGACCCGAGCATTACAAGAAGAATAACAACCAGATCAGTCCGGTAAACCAGTGTGAGAAAATCAAGTAATTTGAATTACTATATTTGTAAAACTCTTTTAAAGAATAAAGGTATCTCGTAAGACAACGCCGCAAATAAACACGGATGGGTTTTTATCTTACGATAACCAAACCATTTTACAATAAAATTTAGTGATATTATAATAATATCAAGGGTGTTCAATATAAATATAAATCATAGCTGAAATGGTTACATTGGTTACATTGGATAGCATTTTTAGGTAAACGAACAAAACCGCCAAGGTACGTTCGTATAAATGGATTTTCCACGGAGACCTTCTCAATGAGACTGATCTCCTATGACAAGGATAAGAAAATACCTTCTGAGCGTCGTATATCTCTAGATAAAATATACCATAAGGTAAACACAACTGGGCCATCATCCGAACACTCGCGTGAACAATGTGTACCAAGCATCAACAACTCCCTGCTAGCAACAGCTATAAGCATACTCTAGATATGGAGTAGTCGTACCTCCCATGGGTCAGCTAAACCCCGAGATCATGCATCCTACTTTGTCTTTGGTTATTTCCCGACGTCGAGGCAACGCTCGGCATCCTAACACTAGTTTTCAACAAAACTCGATCACATAACGAATCTCATATTGATTCCATCATCTCAACAGAATCCAGATTCACACATGGTTTCCAGCATTGACTTCCAAAACAGAGAACCCGTATTTTAGCCTTGAAGTGGTTTTCGATAAGTAGAACACTTACCGATCCCGGTCTCTCCAAGACTAAGTCGATGGATTGGGTCTTATTCGATAATAATGAGAATGATCGCATAAGGGAACTAAGTCCTGAATACTTTCTCATAAGCAAATAACATACCTGCACCATCATTTCATGCAAGGCATGGTCAAGTCACATAAAAGACTTTTAATCCCTTTTTAACTAATTTATCTTTTATTAATTAAAAACCCTTCTTATGAGAAAAACATCTTTATTACTAATAAAACTTCTTTTATATATCAACACTTCATTAATTAATACTCCATTATTAATTAAAACTTCCTCTATATTCTTGTATAAATATATTTAACTATTCACCTATATTCTGTTCAATACTTAAAAAGTATTCATATACGTATTCCAATGGTATAAGTGTATTCACAAATCATTTAACAAGTTTTACTTACTTGAAATATAATCAAAGAGATTAAAACAATTACTACCAAAACATTGTTATAATAAACTCCTTTTCTTTTATAAATTAAGCATATAACATTTTCTATATCTTTATAAAAGATTTCAATACTTGATATTATCTTTAAAATTCCATTATTAAAGATTTATAATATTTTTTCCAAAATATTATTCAAGGGTTTAAAAACAAATGTTGCTAAAACATTGTTTACTACAAACCCAAAACCATTCCATTTAATCATTTTCTTTAAAACTCTCCTTTAAAGGTTTAATTACACCTAAGGGTTAAAGACAAGTGTTGCTCAAAATATTTTCCACAATAAACCCAAAACCATTTACTTGTATTTTTTTACTAAATATCCATTAGTAAATATCTAATTATATTCCCAAGTATAATTAATAATAAGGGTTAAAAACAAGTGTTGCTAAAAACAATGTTTACAACAACCTAAAACTTTTTACTTATCCATTAATAACTTTAAACATTTATTTAAATATTAAAGCATATTCACACTTGTTAATTAAGGCAATACACTTTTAAGTAATTCGACAAAAACATTTATTTTAACTTAAGTGTTATAATACAAACTCCCTTTATTATATTTATAAAATACTTAATTTAATATTTAAAACTTATATATATATATATAGAAATATTTTTAAATACTTTTTAATATGTTAAAATACTTTTAAAACTACTTAAAATATATGATAATTATTTATATAGTATATTGTGTAAAAATAAGGAATTTTGAAATAAATAGAAAAACAAGTTTTAATTTTAAAAGCTACTTAGTTTAGAAATTCATAGTTAATTGTTAAAAATATATTTAAACTTGAAACCAATTTTAAAAATCTCTATTATAAGTTAGAAAACAATCCTAAAAATATTAGAGAAAAATATTAAATTTAAATATCATTTTTAAATTTATAGTTCAAGGTAGAAAAGGTAGCATTTATAGAAGTGCTCTAAAGTTTTGTTACCATTGTCAACATTGTTTTGCTACAACTTTGATCCAAGATCTCAACACTTAAACAAATTATTTTTGATCCGCTCTTTTTACATTAGTCAGTATACATTGAGTACTTCGAAACCATAAAGAAAAATCCCAAAGAATAACTTCCAATTAATTTAGAGAATTTCTCGAAAACAGGGTATTTTACCGAACTACACTTATAGTGACTATTTTGCTATAACCTTTTGCATTTCATTCAACTAGCTATCAAATGAATTAGGCTTCAAAAAATTTCCAATAAGAATATAGATTATTTGCTCCTTAAATAAAAAAGGAAACCCCCAAAGAAGTTTGTAGAAAAATATTGTTATTTCGCTAATAAAAAGAATCGTTATAGCGTCCTTTTTAGTTCAATATATTGTTACTTTGATTTACTTCTTCTATAACTTTCCAAAACATATTCTTTTCTTTTCCAAACGCCTATAGAAGTTAAATAATAACCAAACAATTTATTATTAAGATATGCCATTAAATCTCTATTTTCATAAGTTATAGTTCAAGCGATTCAAAGTGCGCTTATAGCGACTATCGCTATACAGACAACTCTGTATTCAATTCAATATCTTGTATCGTCCATTTTTATATGCATATATGATTCCAAATTCAAACCATATCACTATAAAACATGTTTCAACATACATACTAATAATTGCGTCCATTTTAAATGTTTAAATATGCCTAATTCAAACAATATAATCTCATTCTCTTTAAGGCAGCTACTTTAACAAATCGTATGCTTTTGGAAGCATAAAATAAAAGGTTATAACTTTAAGTAGTTAGTGTCTATTATTATATATAATAGCAAGCATATTAACATGTGATTAACAAGCAATTATCAAGTGATATAACAAGCAATATTATCAAGTTAATAACTTGATTCAAAGTGAGATTAACTCACTTTTCTTTTACTCAAACACTTCCTACCAACATTCAATCACAAAAATACTTCACTTACATCATATACTTCATTAAAACATCACCCAAAATCAGTCTTTCCTATCCCAAAGCACACGACCATAGCCTCCCCAAGCCTTAATGCTCACAGCCTCCTTCCTCTTCACCTTGCTCATGCATAAGGCCACCACCCTCCTTCACTTTCACCTTAGAACCCATGGACCAAACGCTAATTTTCTCCTCCTAAAAGCACATGGCCTAAGGCCATTAAAAGTGGAGAAAAGAGAGAAGTGAAGAAATGGATTATTTGTGAAAACGAAGTGGTGTATGCATGTGTATTTATAGTGTTAGGAAATGAGAGGAAAAATGTGAATAAACTCCTCCTTAGCCATGAAGTTAAGCATGTAAGACCATGCTCTTACACAAGCATGCTTTCCCAAAATCAAGGAGTGACTTAAGGGTCCTTTATGTACTCTTTGTTCCCTTAATTAAACATGCTTACTTTTGTTAATTTTAGCTTAGGAAAAGATGTGTTTAATCCTTGTCATATGTTTACATATGATAGCTATTCAAGTTGCAACAATTTACACAACTTGTATTGAATAAATAGTTGATTTTTAACAAAACGTTTTCCGGTCACATTTTCAGTATTTATCCAAAGCCGGTCACATTTTCAGTATTTATCCAAAGTGTATATTTTTGTAAACACATTTAAAAAATAAGTCTTCTAACATTAGTTATTAATTAAAAAGTGTTTAACAAGGTTATAAAATCAATTTAATCATATTAAATCTTGGACACAAATATTTAAATAATTCAGATTGAAATACAAAATGTTTGAAATTCCAGGCCATTATAGGAATTTTGTAACGAATCAAAATTTTCAACCCATGAAAACCGGCACTAATATGTCCACGGTATTCATGTGCCTAACAACCAAGTGTTGGAAAAATCAGTTGTTAGGGGAAAGAAGAAGAAAGAAGAGAACTAAACAACACAGAATCTCACAGTGGAACGAATAATCTATAATATACAATAAATCTTTACACAAAGAGAAAAAAGTAACATACGTATACCAATCAGAGTGCACTAAGCTATTTCAGCCCGGACAGTTATAACAGCATGTCCTTATAATTGCTGATAAATACAACCAACATACAACACAACGGAACACAAGGCGTAGATACATCTTGGACCTCCAACTCATCTCCTGAGCTCGATTGCATCTACAACAATATACAAATATGCTCGGTACGACCCGAGCATTGAAAAGGAAGAACGCCCGAATTAGTCTGGTATACCAGCGTGAGAAAAACACACCCAATGGATTATAAAGTTATCAAACTCTTTTGAAAATAAATGTATCTCCTAAGACTACGCCACACATAAACACGGACGGGTTTTTATCTTATGATAACCATAACATTTTCTATAGAAAATCCAGTGATATTATAATAATGTCCATGGATCAAAATAAAATATGAATATATCTGAAATGCTTGCATCTCAGTTTCAGCATAGTTGGGTGCAACTAAGTTCGTACAGTGCTTATTGGAGAATGGATTCCCTATAATGACTGAGCTATTATGGTACCACCCGTCATGGTGCATCTCTAGATAAAATAACACCGAGGACCTTGCTAAGATCCCCTGCCAACACAGGACCAGCCTACCACTTGACTAGTAGTACCGAATATGATCACCCCTTGGTTAATGGGTCCTTGAGCATACAAATGAGAGATAATACCGACTCCTGATAGGGATGATCATACCCTAATTGAGAGCGAGCCACTTAGCCCAGCTACATCTCCCATGTTTTAGTCATTCCTGATTGACGAGGCTTGAGGCTACGTTTTACCTTTTATATAGCATTTCCCACTTGGAATGTTAACACTGCCCTCCTAGTAGCAATGCAATGCCAACATTCATCCATACAAGTTGTTTAAGACATGAGCAACCGAAGGCACTACTTCTATTACGTCCATTATGGGGAATCCCTCCCAAGGAAAATAGAAAATAGCCCTTGCACTTCAAAACTTCATCTTTGATTCCATGCTCTTCAAGATGCTTTCAGTTCAAAATGCTTGAGTTGGATCGAAGTGGTTTTTGGAGAACATATACGATCCCGATCTCTTCGAAACAACTTTCGATAATTCTGGTAAACTGAACCCCGGTTCTTTAGGAAATAAGTAGACAAAGATAAGAGCGGAGATCACCTCCTAACCGTTAATGGACGGATTTCATTATCATTTGTCCTAGGAGAATGAAACGAGTTTATACGTACAGTATAGCTCCACCATCGATAACTATACCATATAATTACCATGTTTCTCCTAGATACTTCCAAAGTTACGTTTTGGTCCAGATTTGATAGTCACTTATTTAACTATCAAATAACAAACATTCAAATATAGATTACATTTCCCATAGAAATCATTAAGCCTCTGAAAATTTATCTTTCATTAATAAAAATCACTTTGTAAATACTTGAATTCAGTTCCATATACTTATCTCAACATAATAAGTATATTCACCAAACACTATATTTTTTATACTTATAAAATATAACCATATACTTATCTCAACGATATAAGTATATTCACAAACCATTTCATTTTAAAACCTGGAAACTTTTCCATATACTTAAACAATAATATAAGCATATTCAAAAAAAATTGGAAAGGTTTATATTTCAAATCATATTAAAATGATCAAAACCCATATGTCATTAACGGAGATATTAATAATCTAAAACACTAATTCTTTCCACAAATCTCTTTTTATTTCATAAATGCCCCCTTTATACATTTCCAAATCCTTTTATAAAACTTCCTCCTAAATCTCTAATTTTATTTATAAAATATTCTTTTATAAATCTCAAAACCATTTATAAACCTCTTTTCTAAAATCATTCAAACCCGACTTCTTTCCAAATTCCAAACCTCTTTCAAACTTATAAACTCCTTTGACAAAACTTTTATAACAATTTACTATATAATTACATAAAATATCTTTAAAACATTTTTAATAATATAAAAATAAATTTTAAACCATTATTTGTAACATAAGAAGAAGACTTTTAAACTTTTCAATAATATAATAATACTTAACCTTTACCCAATATAAATGAAGTAATTAATTAACTATTAAAAATGTTAATATGATCATTTATAAACCTTTAAATAAATAGAATAACTTATATCAATAAAATTAAAAATCTTTTAATTGACAATTAAAATATAATTTAAAACATTTTAAGTAAATAATTAAATAACTTTTAAACGATAATTAAATATTTTTTAAATTACTTTTAAGAATCAAATTAATAAAATGATTAACTTTAAATCATTAAGACAATTATTAATTATTTTTAAACATTATTAATAAACAATAATTACCTTTTTAAAACTTATTAAAATGTCGTAATTATCTTCAAAACAACATTGATTCCATAAATAACCTTTTAATTTAGAAAGAGGCTTAGCGACTACTATGGTATTTAATCAAGTTACCATTTCATGCAATTTAACTTTCCAAGTTATAATACTTGGTATTTACACAAGCATACATATGTAAAAATTTAAATTCATATTTAACAAACAATTGTTAACACAACAATTATCCAACATTAAACAACTGGTATGAACATAAGTATCTACACTAATGTAATAGTAGAACTATGATTTATTCTGCTAAATAAATGTCAAATTATAACCTTTACAGTTAATTGTATTAGAACGGTGTTTTATTCTGCTAAACGGATGTCAAATTAATTTAATTAGCGGAATGATGTTCTATTCCACTAAACAGATGTTCAAATTACCCTGTTTAATTCAATTTAGCTCAACAGTATTTTATTTGGCCAAATAAATATCACTAATTAAGGTATAATAATTTAAACGACGTTATTAATTTAAAAAAATAATTTAAATTCAATCCGTTTTAACCTATCATAAATTTATATTTTGCCAAGCTATCAACAAGTTATACTACGATGTTATACTTGTCAATACGAGTCCAACGTAAAAATCCGTGAGCAAAACGGATCACAGATGAGCAAGTCATATAATTTTGAAACTTACACACATTTATAAAAATTAATTAACATTTTAAATAAATGTTTTCTCACCCAAATCATTTCGGCCCAAAACCATAACCGGACTCTACAGTGCAGCTTCCTCCTCCTTCCAAAATTCGAACCCCTCCTTCCATTAATGTATCAAAATGTGCACACATCGTGCACGTACACACACGCCACGAGCCTCTGAACATCCATACAAAACACGATCCATTTCCACTTGCCGAGCTCTTCGCATTGATACCTATGCCACCACCTCCAATCCCCTTGACCAAAATCCGATCATCAAAGATAAGTCCAGGTCTAAATTTTTTTAATATTTTTAGTCACCGAACTCCGCCAAATTTCACCCCGATGTGCCCTTCTCCTCCACGAACACAACGCCACCCTCTGCTCGAGCCGACGATGACCAAATCTCCAAATAAATGCAACCCTAGCTTTCAATCACATTAACAGGAATGATGCGAAACTTCACCAAAAATAATACTCTCCACCCTGACTCCAACGACGCTAACACTAAGATCCAAGTCGAAGCGGTTTTCGAGATATGATTTTTCAAAGTAAATGAACAAAATTTCCTCTTTACCGTTGAATCGAGATATCTCCTATATCGCTCAACGGAATCGAGCTCCATCAATCTCTAAAAATACTAGATGCTTAGTCGATCAACTTTCATGTTTGGACCCATTGTTGAAAATGAATAGATTGGGAGCAATTGATTTTTGACGAGGAAGGAATGTGGTTATTTTCATTGCTGGAATGATGACAGTAAAACCAAGAAGAAGAAGCAAAGCCTCCCTCTATGATTTATATACACATATAGGTAGCCAACAAAGTGGTGCTTACATATATATAGGTACCAAGATTCTTGCCAAAAATCAAGGCTAAGATTATGCACGAAATCAGGTAGGGAAATGATTGGGTAGGGTGGAGGTGAGGGTGAAGTGCTGTGTATAAATGTATTTTGTTTTGCCTGTGGCCAAATTCATGTAGTGACAAAAATGGAAAAAGAAAGAATGCCGGTGTCTTCCCTCTGTTATTCAAATGTGCTTGTGTACTCTATTATGTGTGCTTCTATGTGCTTAATATATAGTATGCTAAAGTTTCTTCCAAGCTAAGGGAACCAAAGTAAAATAAATAAATGAGAAAGTAAGAAAAATCTTGTTCAAGTACTAGCAATGACAAGAGAAAATTGAGGATATGAGTGAGCAGAGGTATGGGCAAAAGAAAGTGTTGTACGTGCATGAATATACCAAAAATATATGAAGAGGAAATTGTGTTCCAACTTTATTCCATGGGTGAGTTACATTATATATATATATATATATATAATGAGTCCTATGAACCAATTTCCACATTACAAGGCATAAAACAAGGCAAGAGAAAAGGTATAATGTTGTACGTATGTATTTTAAGTTTAGAAAAGTTGACTTAAAAAGTTATATTTCGCGGTACCCCACTACGTAAAATTCCATTCACGTACAAGCCGCGAACGATCGAAATAAAAATACAGTCACACACAATAATGTGATTCGATCGTAGAACAATAATAAAATAGACAGGTTAAATTAATCTATGAAGTTTCGGAAGTACCGACATTTGATGTAAAAAGGTCAAACGGAAATTTAATTATTTTCCAAATTAAAAATTATGGAAAAATCTTATAAATTAAATTAAAAATACGTCATCAAAAATCATACAATTATTTGAACATAGATTTGATTATAATTTTAAATTCAAATCCGAATATATAAATAAATTAATAATTCAAATTTGAAGACTAAAAATTTACGAGTCATTGCACTCTCCCCCTAAAAAGAATTTCGCCCTCGAAATTTCACCACATGAACACCCAATACTATTTATAACTCCGTATGATGTTCGTAGATCATTCATATACAAAATCTGATTCGAACTCTACTCGAATACATAGCTTTACTTTCGAACTAGTATCGTTCACCCTATTTTCTAGTGCAGACTCCAATCAAGCTTCTTAATTGGAAACCTCCATTCCACTTACATAGCCATATACTATGATAGAAAACCTTGGTCTCATACCAAAAACCCTCATTAAGTGCTCGCCATAAAAGATCGAGTGATAAATCCTTATTCGGAACGGTGTGAAACAACCTCAAAGCCATGTGCTTGACTTTTAGATCAAAACTATATGGAAGAGAAATGATCTACGTCTACCTTACGCACTTATTTAATTGGATCTCCTTAATGTCAATTCTATTTTCACTAAAATTATTTATGAAAACATTTCACAAAACTAACTTAGGTTCAACTGGTATAATATTCTACTATATCCTAAGAGTACATACCCCTATCTAATTCAACTATTCCATTTTGCATTTTTCTCCCAAAGAAAACTAAAGATCTAAATAATTGGGTTTTATTTCAAAAACTTTTTGAAATGATACTATATATATTTTGATCCATAACACACACACACACACACATATATATAGCTCGAGCAACCCCAAAATGAGACCAAGGAACTGGGTATTACCAAACAATACCATACATTTCCTTATCAAGAAGGGTAATACTCAAGAGAAGTGTTTACCATCAGAACACATCTCTTACCCATTTTTAGTTATTTCTGAGCCACTCGAACAAGTTAATTTTAAAAAACTTTTTCTTCTCAAATCCCTTTTTGAAACAATACTTTATACATTTCCAACTAAATATTTCAATGAAATATCTAATTCCAATTTGTTTTGGATTCGTTTGGATTCAAACTCATCCCGACCGTACAATGATAAAGAGAATAATTTACTAAGTGCACTATCATATCTGCCTAAGTAAACAACTGATTGTCACTTAGAAGATTATTCTGATCCTCGCTGTAACGACCCACCATTTCAAACCATTCAAAACGACAATAAAACCACACATGTCAGACTTGAAGTATTCAAAACAAAAGATTGTTAATTATTTTGGGGTAAATATGTAATGACCCACCCTTTTGGATGGTTCAAATCGACAATAAACCACACATGTAGGACTCAAACCATTCAAAAGAGAGGATTGTTATGGGGTAAATAAGAAAAAGTAGAGAAAGAAAGAAAAACAAACACAGAATCTCACAACGAAATAACAAAATATAGTAATCAAATAACAGTTCATGAAGCTGTTTACAAATTACATTTGATTATACTTTTACAATACAGATCAAAGTCACATACAACAGGAATAATTAAATAAATGCATCGGAATAACATGATGCAGTGGAATAAATATACTAATTAATAATAGTACTAAATCTTCGTCTTCGTCCTCCAAAAGAAGTTTTCGATACACTAAAAAGCTCGGACTGGCCCAAGCGAATTGAAAAGACAAAACACTCGAGTCAGAACTAAAATTTTTTTTGTTAGTTAAATCAACAGTAAATAAATATGAGTGTAACGGGTCATAGATGTTTACGGGGTTTTACATCTCCTATCCAGTGTCTAACGTGAGTGCAATTACTTAAGAGTTGTTCGGGATTCCATCTCCTAAGGATCCGTTAAACTATCTACATACATAGTACAATACGCTATTATAATAGTGTCTACAGTAAAGTAAAGTATTAAAATAGCACTAAGGCGTTAATCATATCCCCCTTAACACATTTTATATATTCCCGTAGTCTATACAGTAGCGTAAGCTCCACCAAACCGGTGGTTTACCCAAAGGGCACTCCATAGGTACGGTACAAAACAAACTCGTAGTAGGCACGATAAGGCATGTGACAAGGCACGCGAGGCAATGCCTATGGTAGGATTCTACCGTTTTGCGGATCCGGACTGGTGGTAACGGCTAGCAGCTACTACTGCCCACTTTGGAACACACTCCCAAATCAAAATCGAGGGGTGGCAACCAAATCAATCACAAAGTCATAATATGGTATCGAAGAAATGTGCCCGATAGGAGGAGCGACCTTACTTGGCCCGACATGGCTCCTGTTTTAGCCACATCAAGCCGACTCACGGGAGTCAGGGCTACATAAATACCTCATACAGAATCATTCGCCAAACCATCCTACTTCATTCTGGAATCTCCACCACGTACACAGTTGTTAAAGTGGTTTTCGGTATTGGCAGAGAGTATGACAATATCTGGTCCCAGTCTCTCTGACAACCAAACGATTATTTCACACCGGATGGTTCTTTTACATTTCCAAAATCGATTCATAATTGATATCAAAATATCATATCCAATTCAAACCATATCAGTTTCGAAATCATATACACTTTCGAAAATATATCGACAAAATAGGTTAAATCCTCATTTCAAAATCATCATATTTACTCAGTATGTCATTTCATTAGAAATCATTTCAAATCCCAACTTAGGTTATAACAATCATTTAATCATATTCGCTTTAAATCAAGAATTTAAATATAACACTTCAACTTTACACAAATCTGAAATTTTGAAATAGTTTAGATAGTTTAAAATAGTTTAAAAATAGTTTAAATAGTTTAAAATAGCTTTTAAATAGTTAAATACTTTAAATATAGTTTTAAATGGTTTTTAATAGTTTAAAATAGATTAAAATAGTTTAAAATATTTTAAAATAGTTTAAATACTTCAAAATAGTTTAAAATAGTTTAAATGGTTTAAATAGTTTAAAAATTGATTAAAATAGATTAAAATAGTTTACAATAGATTAAAATGGTTTAATAGTTTGAAAATAGGTTAAAATAGTTTAATAGTTTGAAAATATAGAAACCGGGATTTTTAAAATAATAAATTTTTAAACAGTTGATATTAAAATAATAAATTTGAAATTAATATCAAATTAAACTATTTCTTTCATTCAACACATCTAGACCATGTCCAGCTTCCAAATCAATAAACTAAAATTTGTCTTTCAATTCAAATTCTAAGTTAAAACCATTTAATCAATATCGATTTCAAGCCCATGTTCAAACAATAAATTCAAACTATTTCAAATTTAAAGGATTTCAACGTTACATTTTCAAACGTTTCAATAACTCAATTCCGATAAATTTCATTTATACTTCAAATTTCAACTTTGAAATTTCAATTTAATTTCTTTAAACAATTCCTTTAAACCAATTCTGATTTCAACATTTAAAGCTTGAATTTTCGAAAATAATTCAGTTTATATAAATCAAATTTTATTTCAAAATATCATTTAACAAAATTGAAATTTTAAATATTTTTAAATCATTTAATTTAACAAATCCGATATTCGTATATAATTTTCTACCCTATGGTCAAGTATACGGACATATATCATTTCAATCCGCAATAAATTTTAAATTTACGAGTATATATCACTTCAACCCGCAATCCCAAAATAAATTCAAAATCCATAAAATTGCTTGGGTCTATCATTTCAACCCATAACGATTTTTCCCTAATCTATAGATCATTCGGGTATGTATTATTTCAACCCATAGTGATTTTCCTAGCAATAACCAAGGGAACTTGCAGTGTTATAACAATATAAATATAACATCCATCCATCCAATATCAACAATCAAACATCCATCACAATCACCATTCAAATCAACAAATAATAACAACAATTGACTGATTATCAATAACAGGTATTAACAGGAAATTTTAAATTCAATATTAAATTAAATGATGGTTAAATTCAATAAAAGTCGGATTTAACTAGAATGGCAATTTAAATATATAAGACAGCAACCAATCAACTTCTAATCATATCATAAATTCAATTTAACTAATATAAGATAATCTAGTAGTTGTGAGTGGGTCAAAACACTCACCTTTGATTTCAAATCCAAATAAAGCCCAAATTTTAATGGTATCAGAATTCATCCAAACCAGTTCCATAATGTTCGAAATTTCAATACGATCGCAGCGGTGAAAACCGCACGTGAATCTGACCTCGTATGCGAAAGTTATACACATTAGAACAATACACGATTGAAATTAAAATAAATAAAATAATAATAAACTCACTTCCACGTCATCACGTACGCCTCCCTCCTTCTCGTTCACAAACCAGAGAACCACGCACCTAGGGTTTACAACCACTGCTCCTCCACGTTCTTCGCCGCCATTCTGACACGCCGCCTGGACCCTCCCCCACGACCTCCGAGCCCTGCGATCATCCACCACGTTGATCGACGTTGGAGTAAACCCAACCGCCTCCATATTGAGTCGAACCCTAATCGAATTTCCAGGCCTAAGCTAACCACCATGACTGCAAACGACCAACGCCGATGAACTCCCCTCACCCATCTCCACGCAACCATACCCTCAAATCGACGATCCGTCGTAGTTGATCAAACCTCGATGAACGGCCAAGAATAAATCACCAATTTATGGCCAAACCATGATCCGAACCGAAAAACAAATCACTGCAGTAGATTGCACCCGTCGAGAGCTTCGAATCGGTATATAATATGATAGGATTTTGAGAAGTTTGATTTTTTTTAAAATTGATTTTGATTTAAAATTGAATTGGATTTAGGGTTTCATATTCTGCCGTTTGAGAAGGAGGAACTGCTAATAGTAATAGTACGTAGAGAAATAAGAAATGAGAAACAATTAGGGTTTATAACAGCCTATATATAGGCAGAGCTGAAATAGAAAAGATGGACCAGATCGATTTGGATTGAAACGATAACAACGACCCGAAAAGCCCGTTTCGTTCACGAAACGAAAATGGGTCATCCAATATATCAAAATAAATGTTTTCGATATTTTTAAACTCAACGGAACAGGTTCAAGTCCTAATTCTATTGTATGAAGAAGTTAGCTTTTAAAATCAGCTTATTTCAATTGAATTCAATTAAATTGATTTCTACGCGTTTCGAGTCCGTACAATCAAGTCCGATCGATACGAAACTTGAAACCTTACAATAATTCACCGTTACGGATCCGATGAAACTGGTTTTTTCGAAATCCGAGACAATGGCCAAAATGGCTATTTTCACGTTAATTAAATAAATTATTATTATATTAATTTTATCACTTTTTAATTCAAATTTTTATAACTAACAAGTTTTATCATTTTTGATCACTTAGTATAACAAGTTTTATCATTTTTGATTACTTAGTAATTTAAAAATCCTTTAAAACAAATTTCCATGTCAATTCCAATGTTAAGTATTGCACAACTTATAGCGTTCAATTACAACTGTAATAAAAATCCAATTAATTATATTTTAATTTCAAATAAATTCTTTTATTTTGATTTATATCTTATTATTCACTCAACTATCTTCTACGGATAAATTTAACATAGGTTTACGTTTCATTACATCAATAGTCTACAGTTATTATCTTTTACCACATTAATTACAATATTTCAATTATACTAAATTTTTTATCGATTTCCAAATTAAATTCAACAGGCTAAATAAATAGGTGGAAAATAACAATTGTTACCTCTTACTTAATTAAATCACATTTATAAGTTTATTATCTACAAACAAATATTATAACTACTTACAGAGCACTGATTATATTCAATTACAATTAATTACATATTATCTCACCATTTAATATAACATTAAATTTATTTCCTTATTTACAATTTCTAACTAAATTAACTTTACAATAATTTCAATTAATTAAAATTACATTAAAATAGTTATCAATTACCTTAAATTAACATTACTAAAATTACATTCTAGTAATTTTTCTCATTATTGAATCTTAACTTTTTAATTTTTCACAACATTAAATTCCAAAACTGATTTAATTAATAAATTTAATTATCGAAAATTATAGGTCGTTACAAAATAAAATCAATCACATAATCATAGACACAGAACAAGCAGAATACCTCACAGCGGAATAAATAAAAACATAGTAGTTCATGAAGCTACTAAATACATAGTCTCAAAACAGATACATAATATCAGAATCTGAAAGCAAATACAGCATGAAGTACAAATACATAAGCTAATACATAAGCAACAGACTGGAAAGGAAATAACTGAAATAGAAAATAATAGATAAATAGCAAAGCTCCAACATAATCTCTAGCTCCAAAGGTGAATTCAAGGCTGTGCTACTCAAGCTGAGACACTTAGGCTGTGCTACTTAGATTGACTCGAGCATAAAGTAAAACAAAACACTCGAGTCGGGACTAACATACTTATCTAAGTAAACCAACTCAAGTGAACTGTACAATAAAATGCACCAGTTACTTAAAGGATGCTTGGGATCTCCCATCCTTTAAGGATCCGTAAAACAAAGAAAATGTAAAATACGCCATTATACATAATGTCTAACAGTAAGTATAATATTGAAAATAGCATTAAGGCGTTACCTGTTAGTTCCTGAGATGATGGTTTTGATGACAACAACCTTAGGACTTGTTATAAAATATAAATACTAATATCTTTGTCAAGATATATATGTATATGCAAGTACTGAGAATGAAGACTATACAATATAGAGATTCAAGACCGACGAATTCAAGATTGTAGAAATCAAGACTGAAGACTCATGAGTATCAAGATTATCAAGAGTTCAAGAGTTCAAGATACGTCTAAATTTATGTTAAAACTTCATAATAACACTAAAATCTTTATTCTGATTTTAATTGTGGAATGGAATCCACCTTCTCGCTTTAATAGTGGGATGGAACCCACGACCTTTTTAGTGGGATGGAACCCACGACCTTCTCTAGTGGAATGGAATCCACGAAATTTAAAAGTGACTTATTTTTAGATGTTTTTCAAAACTATCTTTTTAAAAAGACATCTCTCTCTCGGTTTAAATATTTTAGCCTTAATTCAAAAACTATTTTTAATCATATTAATTTCAAAATCATTTCTTGTTTTTAAACTATCTCCTAGTTTTAATGTTTTAGCTTTAATCTCAAAATATTTATATATTTAGTTTTTAATACTTTTATATTTCGTAAGATCACTTTCTAAAGGTTTTTATAATCATAAAGTATATTCAAAATAGTTTACAAAGTTCTAAGATTGTTTCGACAAACTTTAGAAAGAAAATCTCTTTTAAAACAAAATTCAATTTTTCTTACTTTCCAAAGGTTTTTATAATCATAAAATATATTCAAAATAGTTTACAAAGTTCTAAGATTGTTTCGACAAACTTTAGAAAGAAAATCTCTTTTAAAACAAAATTCCATTTTCAAAAAGTACTAGGGGATGTCGACATGCCTATACCTCCCATGTCGACATGGTAGCCGTAGATTTTAAAATTCAAATTTTCAAAAGAAGTGTCTATTCGTTAGAACCTTTCACGAATGGACATGATTGTTATTCTCCTATACATACCAGTAGTTTTCAATGAATTTTCACTTAAGATTTCTTTTTTTCTCTCCTCTTTCTCTTCCATTCTTATGTTCAAACATTCTTAACAAAACTCTGTCGAAATCCTAAGTGAATCAAACTCGATCATCTCTAGTTTGATTCTCTGCCATTCTCTCTCAAAGATCTTAGTGCTATTCGGAGTTATAGGATCATTTGTAATCAAAGATCGAAAGATCGAAGTGTATTGAGTCTCTCTCTATCAAAGTCTGATTGGAAACGGTGTGATTATGGCTCGTAAATCAATTGGGTGTGATTGTAGCCCGTAAATAAATTAGGTGATCTTGTAGCCTAGTTAAATCAAGAGTGTTTGCCCTGGACTCGGAGAAAGGAGGGTGTATCTCGTGGCCTTGAAATTGAGGTTGTAATATCAATATTATATTTGAAAAGAAATCTGCACAAGAAATTATGTGGGACTGGATGTAGGCTAACTCCGAACTAGTATAAAATTTCGGTGTGTTCTTTCCTTTATTGCTTTTATTTACTATTTGCATTTGTGTCTGGTTCTATGATTGTCTCTGTGTTTGTGAATTGCATCTGTTTGGGTTTAATTTGAAAATATTTCAAAAAGATTCATAAAATTAATTAAACACTATTCACCCCCCTCTAGTGTTAATTCTGCCTTAAGATCTGTAATCCGCATTTCCTATATTTGGTATCAGAGCGAGGTTTTCAAAGTTATCATAATCTAAATTTTGAAAAAGTTTAAAATGGCAGTTTTTGGAGATTCTGTTAACACTAGTTCAAAACTGTCCAAATCATCATTGTCTCATAAGTCTGCATATTGTTATTATAGAAAATCAAGTTATCTACTGAATTGGTGTGTTGTGCAGGAACAGATGTGTTATATGGCTTTTGAAGAATCAACACTCACTGGACAAATGGTGCAAATCAAGAAAAACAAATGGATACTTGACAGTGGATGTTCAAGACACATGACTGGTAATCCGGAGATACTGAATGACATAATTTATGAAGATGGAGGAATGGTCAATTTTGGAGACAATTCAAAAGGATATGTAATTGGCATCGGCAATGTCGGTAACTCTAAAACTCCTACTATTTCTGATGTTCTGTTAGTTAGGAATCTAAAACACAACTTACTTGGCATAAGTCAACTATGTGATAAGGGCTACAAAATTAAATTTGAAAAAGGATAAGTCTCACATCGAAGATAATAAATCAAATATTATCATTGAAGGAATTAGGAAGAAAAATATATATATTCTCAGTATGAAAATCTCAAATGATAACCTATGTCTTTTGGCTAATACAAGTGACCCTTGGATTTGGCATAAAAGATTTGGGCATTGGAAGTTCAAACTCTTATCTAGACTTTCAAAACTTGATCTAGTAAGAGGTCTCCCTAAAATGGATTATAAATTAGATAATATATGTGATGCTTGTCAATTAGGAAAACTTAGAAAGAGTTCATTTAAATTTAAATATATGATTTCAACTTCAAAACCTCTTGAGATACTTCGTTTAGATCTATTTGGTCCATATCAAATTCTGTCAATAAATCACAGTAAATATGTTTTTTTAATTGTAGATGATTATTCTAGATTTACATGGACAATTTTTCTGAAACATAAAAGTGATGCTTTTGATTTATTTAAAACTTTTGCAAAAAGAATTCAAAATCAACTTTCTTTAAAAATCAAAACTATTCGTAGTGATCACAGTGGAGGATTTGAAAATGAAAATTTTGAAAATTTCTGTAATAAAAAAGGAAGAACTCATAATCTTTCTTTTCCAAGAAATCCACAACAAAATGGAGTGGTAGAGCGTAAAAATAGGATGATTCAAGAGTGTGCAAGAACTATGTTTTCAAATAGTAAATAACCAAGAAATTTGTTGGCTGAAGCAGTCGCTACAGCTTGTTACATTTTGAATAGGATTTTAATTAGATCTCTAATCAATAAAACACCATATGAACTTCTTTTCAATAAGAAACCAAGGGTATCTTATTTTAAAGTTTTTGGAAGTAAATGCTTTATTCTAAATACAAAGGATAATTTGGATAAATTTGATCCGAAATTCGACAAAGGAATCTTTATCAGATATTCTAATAGAAGTAAAGCATACAGAGTTTTCAATTTAAAAACTAACACCATTGAAGAAACAATGCATATACCTTTTGATGAAAATTTCAAAGATTTTGTTCAAATGAATGATGAAGATGACTTTGTTACTTTAAATAATGAATCAAATGAAACAAATTGTGAAACTGTTCATCCTAATAAAAGGATCGGGCTTTTTAAAGATCATCCTATAGAAAATATACTAGGAAATATTGAATATGTTGTTAGAATTAGAAATCAACTAAACAAGAAGAGTAATGTTGCTTTTATATCAACTATTGAACTTAAAAATCCATAGGAAGCATCATCTGATGATTCATGGATTCTTTCTATGCAAGAAGAACTGAATCAATTCACCAGAAATGATGTATGGGAACTTGTTCCTAGACCCGAGGACAAAACTATAATAGGAACTAAATGGGTTTATAAAAATAAAATGAATGAACAAGATGAGGTCGTTAGAAATAAAACTTGGTTAATCGCGCAAGGTTATTGTCAAGAAGAAGGAATAGACTTTGATGAAACCTTTGCACCCGTAGCAAGATTAGAAGCCATTAGAATTCTATTTGCTTTCGCAAACCACAACAATTTCAAATTATTTCAAATGGATGTCAAAAGTGCCTTTTTAAATGGTTTTGTTAAAGAGGATGTTTATGTTGAACAACCTCCACTTTTTGAAGAAGAAAAGTTTCCAAATCATGTTTATAAATTAAAGAAAGCTTTATATGGTCTGAAACAAGCTCCTAAAGCCCGGTATGACAAACTAAGATCTTACCTATTACAATCAAATTTTGAATTGGTAGAGTAGATAATACTCTATTTATTAAAAGAAACAAAAATGATATCCAGTTTGTACAGATTTATGTAGATGATATCATTTTTGGATCAACAAACAATGAAATGAACAAAGAGTTTTCTGAAATAACGACAAAAGAGTTTGAGATGAGTCATATGGGTAAACTTACTTTCTTTTTAGAATTGTGAATAAAACAATTAGATAGTGGTATTTTCATTAGTCAAGAAAAGTATGCTAGGGATCTAGTTAGTAAGTTTGGTATGACCACTGCAAGTGGAAAACCCACTCCTATGGCAACCAATGAAGCCTTAAATAAAGAAGACATGTCAAAAGATGTTGATCAAAAACTATACAGGGGAATGATTGGATCGCTACTCTATATAACTGCGAGTAGGCCTGATATCATGCATAGTGTCTGTCTCTGTGCAAGATACCAATCTCAACCCAAAGAACCTCATTTAAAAGCTGTTAAACGTATCCTAAGATATGTTAAACACACTTTAGACTATGGCCTATTTTACCCTAAAAATGATTCATTTGATTTAATCTCATATGGTGATGCTGACTATGCTAGTTATCAAACCAAAAAAGTACAAGTGGAACTTGTCACTTTTTAGGACATTTCTGGTTTCTTGGTTTAGTAAAAAGAAAAATACTATCTCACTATTAACAACTGAAGCATAATATATCTCTGCTACTTTGGCTTGTTCTCAAGTTATCTATATGCAACAGACCCTAAAGGATTTTGGAATAAATATTTCAAAATCACTAATTTATTGTGACAATACAAGTGTAATAAATTTATCCAAAAATCCTACTCATCATGCCAGAACCCAACATATTGATATCAGACATTATTTTCTCAGATATAATATTAGTAAAGAAATTATTTCTTTTGAATTTATCAACATTGAGAATCAAATAGCCGATATTCTGATCAAACCCTTGAGTCAATCAACCTTTACTAAATTAAGAAGAGAACTAGATATTTGTTCTATAACTGAGATATAAAATATAGATATAGTAACATATATATTTAAATAAATAGAGAAAAACAAAATTGTCAAAATTTTCAAAGGGATGTCGACATGCCCCTACCCCCCATGTCGACATACAACGGTCAGATTTTAAATTTTGGTTTTCCCTCTAAAATCTGTTTGGTGGTTATATAACCACAATATTTTAAATTCATATGTCTTCTCACTTCATTTTCTCTGTAATAAACTTCTGAAAATACAAAGTAATGGCCTCCCCTTCTAAATTAAACCAAAATGCAACCATTTCTTTCCCTTCTCCTAATTCTGGTCCATTCCAACGTACTACATTGGCTCGAGTAATGAAGATCGAGGAAATTATGAAGGATTCTCTGCAAATGCTGACTGAATTACAAGTCATGCAAATAAGGATGGCAAAGGAACAAGAGAAACAAGACAAGATTCTTAGAAATTTGCAAAAATTTCTAATGAATAATCATGCAGACCCTATTGTGATTGAAGATGATTCCTCTAACATACGTATTCATAATCCATTAGAGGACAACAAAGAAGAAGAAGAGGAGGAGGAGGAAGAAGCACAAATGTACGAGGATGATAATGTTGTTTGCGTTGGAGAAGTTTGTTTTGACAAAAATTGTAATTTGGTCGAACAACTTGGATACTTTTGTCCCCATTACCCTAATTATTCGATTCACAAGTCACCAATTGTCAAGGACTCTCGTTTGATTGTTATTATATTAATGTTTTTATATTTTGTGTACTTGTATATATTTGTGTCTATGTTTCATATATATGTGTAATGTAACATCATATATAATAAAATTAGATTTATGTTTCGCTTGTTATACTTCGTTATTAGCATTTAGTTACATAGTATTAGTTTAAGGGGGAGTTGGTAGTTTAGGCTTAGTTTTTGTTGATGACAAAGGGAGTGAATTATAAAATAGGGTAGTTAGGCTGTTAATTAGGCTTAGATTAAGAGGGAGTTGTTGGAATAAGGGGGAATCAGAGTTTGGTGGAGTATATTTTATAAACATAGGTTGTCATCATCAAAAGGGAGAGATTGTTAGTTCCTGAGATGATGGTTTTGATGAAAACAACCTTAGGGCTTGTTATAAAATATAAATATTAATATCTTTGTCTAGATATATAAGTATATGCAGGATATATATATGGAGGTACTGAGAATGAAGACTGTACATTATAGAGATTCAAGACTGACGAATTCAAGATTGTAGAAATCAAGACTGAAGACTCACGAGTATCAAGATTATCGAGAGTTCAAGATATCAAGATAAGTAATAAAGTCAAGATTTATGTTAAAACTTCATAATAACACTAAAATCTTTATTCGGATTTTAATTGTGGAATGGAATCCACCTTCTTGATTTAATAGTGGGATGGAACCCACGACCTCTTAGTGGGATGGAACCCACGACCTTCTCTAGTGGAATGGAATCCACGAAATTTAAAAAATGACTTTTTTGGATTTTTTCAAAACTATCTTTTTAAAATGACATCTGTCTCTCGGTTTAAATATTTTAGCCTTATTTCAAAAACTATTTTTGTCACGGCCCGGTTTTTCGACCTACGAAAATTGATATCAGTACGTTCACTGTATTACATGCCGAACAATCGAATGCCGGAAAATACCAGATCGTTAGGGAAAAGAAGAAGGAGGTAGAAGTAGAAAATAGAAAACAACATCAGAATCTCACAATCGCAGCGGAACAATATATAATAGATAACAACAGATCTTTATACAAAGAAACTATAACTGTTTTTATACATTTCGTCATCAGAGTACAACATAATTAATAACATAACACTGGACAGTTATAATAACTTGTCCTCACAAAAGCTGACTATACAGCTTACATTGCACAGCGGAATACACATCAAGTACGTGTGATACGTCTCGTCATCCAGCTTGTCTCTTGAGCTCCATAGCATCTTATCCTGTATCTGTAATACTCGGTCTGACCCGAGCATTATAATAAAATAACACCCGAGTCAGTCTGGAATACCAGCATGAGAAAATACACTCAATTGAATTATTAAAGTTTTCAAAATCCCTTGAAAATCAAAGGTATCTCATAAGACCACGCCACAAATAAACATGTCGGGTTTTTACCTTACGATAACCAAAACATTTTATATTAAATCCTCTGATATTATAATAGTGTCTAAGTACAAATACTTATTCAAATAGCCAAAATTGTTACATTAATTAAATTCCAGCATACTAGGCTCTACAACCAAAACCGTAAAGGCACGTAGGAAAAATGGATTTCCAACTGAATGACTAGGCACTGGGGTACCACCTGTCATGGTACCTGGTCTAGGTCAGTATACCGAGGACCACTCCCGATCCCCTGCAACACAAGACCGGACCACCCCTTATTGGATAGCCCGAATAAGATCGCCCCGCGGTTGGGATCAACAACCGCCACATAGCCGAAATAAAATGACTCTGAACAGGGGAAATCTTACCCTGATGGGAAGCTACCCACTTAGCCTTGCTGAATATCCCCTGATTTTCAGTCATTCCCGGTTGATGAGGCTTGAGGCTAAGCGTTACCTTTTTAAGACTGAAATTCACTTAGAACGCTCATCGTCCTCCAATGACAATGGTCTTATAGCATTCGTCCATACAAGTTATCCTAGATCTGGACAAATCGAATCACCGTCTTCATCATCTTCATAGTATTCGTTCGCTACGTTCAAACCGGATGAAGTGGTTTTTGGATAATTAAATCCGATCCCATTCTCTTCGAAACGATCAGCGCGTTGGCCAATATTGATAGTCGATTATTTAACTATCAAATAACATCCATAAGCAACCATCATGCCTAATTAATTTTTCAAATTATTTATTTCAAAATATCTACTCAAGATATTATTTCCATACTTTGAAAATAGTTTTCAAATCCCTTTTTATTTCCATGGAACAAATTTCAACCTTTTCCCAATACTTAGAATATTTTTCCCACTTCATTAGTTACTCACCACTTGGAAAATATTCATTTTATCCACTATTTCTTTTCTCACATTTTAAAAATAAAACACTATTTATTTTTAAAACAATTTATCCATCCCCTTATAAATTTCCACCATGAATTTATAATTTCAAATTATCCACTGATAATTACCTCACTTTATTTATAACCCAGTTTATAAATTCATAGCCTCGTTCCCCTTTAAATCACTATTTCAAAAAATCCCTTAATCGATTTTCAAATCAATTCTCTGAATTAAATTCCCTTTAAAATTTATTTCTCGACTTATCCCGATTTATTCCAAAATCCATTAATTCCATATTTACTCCTTTATTATGATTTAAAACCTTAATTAAATCTGAAATATCAATTTCATACTTTACTTTAGATTTCTCCCTTTATTTTTCCCAACTCATTTAAATCATGAATTCAAAAATAATTCCTTTAATTCTTAAACAATCTCGCTTAAGTCCATAAAACTCTTTTATTCCCATTTATTCAAAATATCTCTTCCTTTCCATACTTGGAGTTTATTCAGTAGGACTTTAAAATCAACCTTTTACCTTTTTCCCAAATCCATTCATTTAATTTATTCAACTCTGCTATAAATATTTTACTTAAAATTTCCCCTTTTATTTTCCTTCAAAAAAAATCCAATCCTAATATTTCTGATATCTTAAAAAACCACAATATATTCAGCAAAGCCACAGCATTCAATAATTTCAACTTTCAATATAATCTATCACAGATTATCAAATAAATCATATCACAGAATATGAAAATAAATTCCAATACTTTTGAGGAATCCAGTTGGATCCCTCCAACCTTTTTCCCTGCATCCACAGATGTTAGCACAATATAAAAATACCAATCCCACTTCGAGGGGGATAACGCGGTATATTGGGTCATCCGCTATTATGCGGGGCACATAGGGTCTCATCCGCTATATAATGCGGGAATATCAATCACTCCAATATATATATACTACTATATATAATATCACATCCAGACTGATAATAATTTATCAATTTCAATCAATCATCCAATAATTTAATTTTAACCAATTAAATTAACTAGTAATCCAATTTGAGTGAGATTAACTCACCTTTGATTTTTGATTTGCAATCTGATTCAACCCGGCTTGTTTTCCACGATTTTAGACCTTGTAAAAACATTATATAGTTTATTAATATTTGAAATAATCGAGCAGTCAATTACCATTTATTAATTGAATTTAAACTAATAATTTAATTTTAAACTAATTTTCCTATAATAAATATTTTTAGTAACTAAAATAATTAAATAAGTTTATTAAATGAGTTAATCACCTTAAACCCTTATTTTAAATAAACTAGTAAGTGAAAATATGTATATATATTTTTATATAGATAATATATATATATATATTTCTTTGAAACCCATGCACTTATAAAAATTTATTTATATGGATTCAAAAACCTAATTTTATATAAACTCTACAACATTTAAAATTCCTATATTTTTTCTTCAAAATCGTTTCTATATATAATTCTTCCTGTTTACCTATACATATAATTAAATTAAAATAGGCATGTGTATATATATATTTATATTTATGTTATATATATATAAATCTTTAGCTTGAAACAAAATAATTTGTTTTATATCCTACTGTAGATAAAAATCCTATCTATTTATATTCTTTCTGTAGATAAAAGTTTTCTGTTTTTCAACCTTATATAATTTAATTTCTTTCATCTATATCTCTATATTTTAAATCAAAATTGAAAATGAAGAATAAAAATAAATTGCAGAATTGATTAATACCTTATTGTAATAAATTTTCTATTTTAAACTTTACATATATTTTCTAATCTGTGTATATATATATATGTGTGTGTGTGTGTGTGTGTGTGTGTGTGAAATCAAGTTAATCGAGAAAAAATCGAATACCTCACGGTCGTGACAACTCTCGACTACTGACGGCCATCGCCAAGCTACAACCTGACGCACAAGCCGCTGTCGACATCCCCGCATGCCGCTGTTCCCAGCCCAAACCCACACGACTTCACCTAAATTTTTGATGACGCGGCCCCTTTATTTGAGCTTGACAAGAAATCGGCACGTTCGGCTATCGTTGTCGCCATGCCTTGACCTTGATTTACCCAAACCCAACAGTGCCAAACTAGTCGCAACACTACTCGCGCCATCGCGTCCTCCTGCGTTCGTGCCGCGTTGCCCGGAGCTTAGCCATCAGGGCCTCGCTGCAATTTTACGCGCATTCTCGATTCTGGCCTCGTTCGACTGGAAAGGAGAGGGAAGGAACCCGCGATTTGAATTGATTCTAACATATAAATTTTTCTGAGTTCATTCTGTGATTTTTTTTTGAATTGAAGAATGAAAGAGGAAAGAATAAATGGCGAACGACCTGAGTTCGATCTCGTTTATCTTTTTTTTCTTTCTCTTAAAATGCTCGGCTATGGATTAAATAAAATGAAAGAGAGGACGTGATTTTAACTGATGGAGAGGGAAACATGTTTGAATAATAAAAAGTTACGGTGATTGAGTGAAAGAAAAAAAACTGATCTGAGGAATGGCCGCTGAAAGGTTGACTAGAATTTATATATATTAATAAAATTTTCAAACATCTCGTTATACGCAACTCAAAATTGCGAACCCCTAACGAGGCGTGCCGCTAGGCGTTTATAATGTTATACCCCTATTCCGAACGCAATGGATAAGGTTTCGAGTCCTAATTCGATCGTATGGAGAAGATAGCTTTTTGGATCCAGTTATTATATTGAATTTACGATATAAATTTCAGCGCGTTTATATGCCGTACGGCCAAACGATAACTCCAAACGCCACGAGATTTGAAATCCGATAATAATACACTATTACAGATCCAATGGAACTGGTTTCGTCGAATTCCAAGACTATGCCTTGGTAGGCTATTTTTAAATGTCAATTTAAACAACATATTTTTAAAACTGAACAAATCACTTTAAATTTCAATTTTAAATCTTTTACTATCTTCAATATCCTCAATATAAATTTTATAAGCCCCCAAATTATTTTTAACAAGCTCAAAACTCAAGATTCCATATTTTACCCAATGTCCAGTTATTAAATTCAATAATTTAAATCATCCAATAAATAGTAATATTTGAAATTCAAGTTAAAAATTAACTTTTAAATATTAAAATCAATTAAATATTCAAATTTCAAATATCCAAAATTCTGGGTCGTTACATTCCACCCCCCTTTAAAGAATTCCGTCCCCGAAATTGCTAGTTAAGAAGAATGGTCTACAACCCGTTAACTATTTTCCCAAAGCCAAACAGTTTTTAACAATTTCCCAAAACAATCTTTTTATTAAAGACACACCATCACTCTTAATAACTTTCCAAACTCATCTATCTGTTCCAAATAATATTATTCCCTCTATAATTGAAATTATACTTTAAAACCAAATTTTAAACTATCACAATTTTCTCAAAAAAATTTCTAACTCTCTAAATTTTCGAAAAATTTCGCCAGCGTCTCCTTTGCGTGCCTAGATCGGAACAACTACTAAATGCCTCTACGGGCCCCATATTTTCAAAAGAAAACAAAAGGCAAGTGGCTAGATCAGAAAATCATCAACTTTAATACGGTATTTAAATACATACCTTTTTGTCGGGCAATTTAAATTCATCTTCTGGAATAAAAAACACCAATTTTCTTTTGCCCTTAAATACCTGTATCCTACTTAGCAATAATATCCAATCACAGAATCCAAAATAATTTTATTCACTTCCTTTACAAAGTTTTCAATATTTGCTTTACTTAAGCCCGTACGATGTACATATACCATCTGTACGCAATATCAAATCTGATCACTCACTCGATCACACAATTTCATTTCCGAACTAGTATTGTCCACCCGACTTCCTAGTGCGAACTTAGATCTGGTTTCTTGATCAGAAACCATCATTCTCCTTGGATAGCCATATACTATGATAGAGAATTTCCATAATAAATCAAAAATCCATATCCGGGGTTCGCCGTCGAAAATCGAGTGAAAAATCCTACCTTGGATCGATATAAGTATCTCGAAATTTTGTGCTCGAATCTGGATCGAATCATTATGTGAGTAAAATAATATATGTATACCCTACGTATTTATCTCAAATCATATTTAATTAACCATTTCTTTAGTTAGTTCCACTCCCTAATTTATTCATATCTCAATCCAATTTTTATTTCTAAACCGAATAAACTTCATTAACCTATTCAATTAACTATTTTATTGTCTAAACAGTTCACTTCCAATTTGCAATTGAATATTTGATTTTTATTTCAAAATCACTTCATTTAATTTTCTTGAGTTCAAATTTATTTTATAATTCAAGTTTGGATTTTATTTTTTTCATTTTCCAAAATATCAAACAATTTTATTTTGGGTATCTTATCTTACTTTTTAATTTTTCTTATAAGCCACACAACTTATTTTTTTCACTTCCTATCAATTCTATTCTCGAATATATTCACATTTTATTTTAACTCGAGATTTACACTTATTTATAGCCCAAGCATTTTTTTATTTCATGAATTTTCAATTCTTTTATAAGCTATCGAAGTTTATTTATTCCAATTAAATATTTATTTAACTTAACTTATGCTAAATTCAACTTCATACCATTCATTTGAATTTATTTAGGTAAGAATTTAATTCATTCAATATCATCAACAAACTCAATTCAATTTCCTTCCAATCCAATTCTATTTTCAACTCAACTTCATTTAGTTTTTAAGTTAAATTCAATTCGATTCAATTTTATTTCTCAATTCAAATTAATTTTTCCATTCAATCCATTCACTTCCCTGTTTTATTCATTTAACTAGTCTACTAATTTATTTCAGTCAAACCATAATCAATATAAATTTCAACAATTTAATTTCTTCCACTTAATCTAAGTTAAACTTTATTTTAATCTCCTCCTTTTTAATTTTAATTTTAATCTCAAAATTCAAATCTCATACTTTCCTTTCTTATTTTAAAAATCATTTCAATTTATAAGCTTATAACTTATTCTCTGATGATTTTTGAATTATTTAAATAAGGATCCCAGAATTCAAATACCCGGTATTTATTTCAAATCATTTTTGAAATCACTAATATCCCAAAATCACACTTTTTAAAACCAAACCTGGTTTTACCCAAAACAAATTCCCTTTAGAATTACATGCCAAAACAAAACTGGTTTGCCCAACAAATTTAAACAAATCAATTTCGCCAGCAACCCGTCACTTAAAAACTCGAAAATGAATACTGATGATGTTGCACAGTCATCACCGGGATTATTTTCCAGCGACTAAAGTGAGTTCAGTGCTATATCTCTTTCAAAATTCATCTTAAAAACAATTTTCTTACGAAAATATTCAAAAATAATACTCTTATTATTATTTTTCCACACCACTTTGAAAACATTTTCCCAAACTTACCGGGATTTAACTTCCAAATTCTGGGTTGAATTCAACTTAATTATGATCCATTTAAAAATCAATTTTCTATTCAAAATATCTTCAAACGATATTACTATTATATATTTTCAAACACTTTTGGAAACCTTCACCAAAAATCTCCGGGATTTTAATATTTTCAAACTCTGGTTTTGTTCAAATCTTAGTTTTTAACCCAATTGTATAACCCATATTTATACAATGTCTATTTGGTTATATATCTATTTATAATCTTATTTTGATTATAATAATTATCATCCAAATACTCCAATTATACCATACTAATTTTAGAAAATTATTTCTTTTATATGAAAATATAATTTAGGTAAAATTATTCTATTTACCCGCTTCAAAACAATATTGTATCAGTTTATCGTTTTCAAGTGTTTATAAACTCCTATCAGAATAGCGGCGTCCCCCTACTCGATAAGAATTTATATACCACTCAACCAATAAGTCAACACAATATTAAAACATTTATATTCACTAACAAATACGCGCTCATATCTATTAATACACTCAAACTCATTCTAGAGCACTACTGACCCTATCTCTAATGAGTAATCCCCACCAGAGCCAAGGTTCTCGCTTAACCATCAGTTTCGATACCACAATGTCATGGCCCGGTTTTTTGTCCTCCGAAAATCGACAGCAGTACGTTCACTGTATTACATGCCGAACAATTGAATTCCGAAAAATACTAGATCGTTAGGTAAAAGAAGAAGGAGGTAGAAGAAGAAAATAGAAAACAACATCAGAATCTCACAATCGCAACGGAACAATATATAATAGATAACAATAGATCTTTATACAAAGAAACTATAACTATTTTTATACATTTCATCATCAGAGTACAACACAATTAAAAACATAACACTGGACAGTTATAATAACTTGTCCTCACAAAAGCTGCACATCAAGTATGTGTGATACGTCTCGTCATCCAGCTCGTCTCCTGATGTAACAACCCTGAATTTTTGTGATTTATTTTAATTGTTTATTTTGATTATTTTATTTAAATTCCTGATTTTAAAACTATATTTTATTTATTAAAATGAATAAATTAGGTTATTTTAAATATAAATGTTGATTTTTATGTGAATTATATTTCAAACCTGAATAAATAGAATATTCTAGAAAATGTGGATTTTGGACAATTTAGTCAAACTTTGACTTTTAAATTTAAATTTAAATATTGAATTCTTGAATTTTATCTTTTATTATGAAAATATATTTAATTTCGAGAATATTTCTTTTTGTTTCTTTGAAATTCGATTTTTATTGTGAAAGTTATGCTTTTTACAATATTGTGTGTAAATTGATTTATTTAACAATATTGTTTATTTTAAATTATATAAATAATATTTTTATTTGTCATATCTTGTTTTAATTTGTGTATATGTATGTAATATGACTTGTTATGTGTATATATATATATATATATATTTAAACATTTTTTAAGTGTAGTTGTTATTTTTCCAAAAACTAGTTATATTTTTGTTTTCAATTTTCAATACTAGTTTACATATAATTAACTATATTCTTATATTTTTCTATATTTTCCTAAAATTTATTTATTCATTTCATTTTCACTATATTTTGTATTCAGTTTTATTTTATTTTCCTGGATTTTATTTTGATTTATTTGCATAAAGAAAAGGAAATATCAAGAGACTTTGGCCTTTAACCTTTGATCTTCCACCTTCACATCTCTTCATAACTTTGGGCCGTTCTTTCTCTTTCCTATAGCCGTGACTTTCTTTATTCAATTCACGTGAAAACATCACTTTCTCATTCCTCATTCACGTATGTTTTCAGATCTGAAGAAAAAAATGGTAATGTCTTCCTCTTTTCTATTCTTTTTCACCTTCTTTTATTGATTTTCCTTGGTAAATTGCCTTGAAATCTTCATGCTTTGCTTGGCCATACTCCTCCGCCACCTCCTCCGACCAACACCACCACTGTCCATGGCCACTCCACCATCCTTTCCCTCTGACTTGACCAGGCCGTGAGCCCCCTTGAAGCTATCATCACCAAATGTTGCAAAATCACCTTGAAACTAGCCTAGCCGAACCCTTTAGGAACATACCCTTCATTTTTCACCTAAACCACCTCCTTGGCCGCCACCACCAGTCCCTCCACTACCTCTGGCCGACACTCCAGACACCACTTGACCTTCCCCTAGCATGGTCATGCCCACATCACCTTAGGCCGACCCCAAAGTTGCACCAATATCCACTTATTTGCCTTAAACCCTTTGTATTCCCACCTTGTAACTTCCACCACTTCACCACACCCCTTAGCCTCCCTTTGCACCACCTTCTCCAGCCTAAACCTGAACCAAAACCAAGTTATGGCTGAGCCATATCAACCCCTAGGCCGAGCATGTGAGTGTGGAAAGCATGGAAAAAGCATTCAATTCATTTTTGCTTTTATTTTCAAAGTTGTCTCAATTCAATGTTGTATTGATTCATGTTTTATTGTCTTGTTTATGGGTTGTGTACAATGTAACGACCCGCAAAATTTTAATAGTTTTAAAATATATTTAACTGGAATTTTGTGAAAAAATATATATTTGAATTTTGAAATAAAAATTTAATATTTGGGATACGTATTTAAAAACAAAGCAATTGGTAAATTTTCATCAGAAAATACGGAAGTTTATTTTATTGTGTAATTCCATTTCAATTCAAATCAGTTAAAATTGATGATAATAAATTTATTTCAAAACCTGAATATTTTTCTATAGAAAATTTCTAAATCCCCTTCTGAGTAAGTCATCATCTTTCGTTTTTCCAAATTTGGACTTCTATTGCTCCATTTATCTTATTTCTGTTAAAAATAGCAGCATTTCTGGTACCGATTATCGACTTTCGATCAGATGATCGTACCACAAATATCTGTATACCGTTTTGATCGTCTCGTCGTGCTGATCTCTGTGATATTTTTTTTCCGTATTTTGGGATTCGATACGCGACGAAAATGTTGATAACAGCCCGTTGTAACGGTACCACTTTTTAACTTTTCGCCTTCCTTTACCTTTCAAAATTTGAAACGTGCACTGGGACCACAATAATAATTTGCTATAATCTTTCAGTCAGCTGAATTGTAATCGTGTGACCGTTGCATTCATTCAATCTTTGCATATATTTGATTAAATTTCTTACGTTTGCATTCAATCCTTCACTGTTCATTTTCATTCCCATATTCACTGTTCATAAATTTTGGAATGGCTGCTTGCTCTTCTGAAACCCATTCCTCTTGTATGCTCTGAAACTTCTCTTCCTTCCACCATCCTTCCTACCGAGAGCACCCATGCCTCGCCCAACCCCCGCCAAAGCTTCGGCCTCACCCATCTTTGCAAAGCCTTCCCTCCAGATCAGATCGTACCCGACCCAAACTTCCACCTGGCAACAGCCGCAAATCGCTCCACCCTATCATCACCGGCTTCCTGTAACCGCACGCAACCCCTCACCGCACCTGAACCATCCTCCGCCCTTCATCTCTCCTTCTCTCCAAACCACAACCCGCCACTGCCTCATCCCGAGCACGTGAAAAACACCGATCACCTCGTCAATCGCTCGTCGCTCCCTGCTGTTCTGACGAGATCCGCCACCTCCGAACCCTGCTCAGCTCAGAGCTACAACCTAGGCTTCAACCCCTAGCCTCACAACCGACCCCACCCACCATTTCACCAAACCCAGATAGCATATCCACTACCTTCTTGTGCCGAACCCAAGCACCTAGCCCGACCTGACCACCACGTTTCCCTTGCAGCTTTTTTTTCCTATTTATATTTTCTATAGAAAGACGAAGGTATAGATTATATATATATTTTATGAAATCACTGGTTGCTTTGTTTTCGTACACTTTCTATTACCATTCCTCTCATATATATAAGAATATTTGATAGTTGACCACTTATATACTATATTTATTATTTTTCAACCTGATGGTTTATATATATAATAATAATGTAAATTTACATATAATATAATGGTAGTTTCGCATATATATTTTGGAAGCATGCATATATTAGATGAAACAATCGAGTCTGCATTGTATATTATTTTTAATATAGGGTCTGCATATAATATGTTATATAGAATGCAATCTGATTTTATATGATTTTATGCATGAGTTCTGTTTTGTATTGATAGTGTACTTAAGCTATGATTCGTTGTATATATATAAAGTTATAAAGTTACACAGTTTATATATTATATATAAAGTTATAATAGTTTATATTAGTGTTGCTGTTGGATTATATGAGTGTGTATATATATATTATCTTTTACTTTAATTGTTTAAATATATATATATATATTTATTTTGCTGACTTCGGTTTACTAATGGTATGATAATATACATTTTATTATACCAGTTATGTTCCAATGTTTATATGTGTGTATTCTTATAAAGCAAGTTATACAAGTTATTTTGGTTACTAATACGTATCTTTATATTTTATGTTAGTTTATATTATACTGGATATTACTAACTATAGTTATATATATAGTTTGATTTTATAAGTTAAGTATATAGGTGTCCTCTGTCGTGCAGTTTTAAAGTTTATAAAAAAATTTAAAGTTGTTATATACTACTTTGTTTGTTTTAAAGATTTTGTTATACTAGTATCTGTTAGTTTAAAAGTTATATTATATATAATTTAATATGTGTTTAAATTAATATTGATTTGAAATTTTTAATAATAACACATCGTACATTTCGTTTCTGTCTCTATCAAGGCTGATTCTGATCTAGTTGTCACTGATTTCCCATTTATCAGCTGTCCATCGTGTCTGTTTCTTCATCGAATCATGTCCATCTAACGTTGCTTTGGAATTCGTAACTCATTTCCTTGTCAAACCTATCTAGCCTCGAAAGGTGAGCAATCACTCACGATTAACGTTCTTATATTTATTAAATTTGATTTCAATTGAAATGACAATTGAAATATGCTGTTGTAGTTATTTAATCTGTTATATATGTTATTATCTGTAACTGTTCACCTATGGGATATGACACCATATCCTGTTGTTTAAATCATTATTGATGATATATGCCTGTTATATTATTTTAATATCTGTTATCACTCTGCAAGTTCCCTGTTAGTATAGAATTCACTATGGGTTGAAATGATACATACCCGAACGGACTTTAGAATAGGAGGAAATCGTTATGGGTTGAAATGATAAACCCAAGCGATTTTCATTTGAATTGAAATTGGGATTACGGGTTGAAATGATATCTACCCGTATATATTTAAATTACGGATTGAAATGATAAATATCCGTATCACTTAACCATATGATAGATATATATACAGACACCGTTGGTCCATATATATAAATATTTTGAAAATAAATTCTATGGGTTGGAAAGAAATATATGGTTTTAATAAATGTTGAGCCTTAAATTATTATATATAAATGGGAATGATTTATATAGATTTAATAATGATATTTAATTTAATTAAGATTGATTAAATACATATAATATGGTTGAGTATATCAATTTATGTTCCAAAATAGATTTCAGTAATAATCTGAATAATTTAAGGTTGGGAAGATAATTTGAATTTAGTAAAGAATTTTATTTAATTAAACTGATTTAAAACTTATTGAAATTGAGATTTAAGATATGATTTATAACTTGGGTTTAATTTAAATAATTTAATGAATAATTCTTGTTTAAATAAATTTAAAGAAATATTTAGTAAAAATGAAATTTAAGGCTAGTTAAATGATATTGAATTTATTAAGTGAATATTCCCTGATTAAATAATAATGAAGTTAAATCAAGAGCTATATAAAACTGTTAAATCTGACTTTGAAAATGTTGAATATTAAAGCTTTGAAATATATTGAAAAATAAATGGTATATTTAGAACTGGATTAAATTGATGAATTGAGCTTTGAATAAATTTGAATTTGGAATTTGAAGTTGATTTGAATCGATTCGCAAGACTTGAGGAAATTATAAATACTTTACTTTTTAAATCATTTAATATATATATATACTATTTTGGAAAATAGATATATTTGAAATGAAATGATATTTGGGTTTTGAAGTATAAATTTAATTGAAATGACCACAGTGTTATAGTGTATATTTCTACTTTGTAGATAGTTCCACGGATCCTTAGAGGATGGTTATCCCAAACATCCTTTAAGTTACTTGTATTTCAGTTGATATTTCACTTGAGTTGGATTTATTTATATAAGAATGTTAATCCTGACTCGAGTGTTTTTGTGTTTTGCTTTACGCTCGAGTCAGACCGAGTGATACAGCATTTGAGACTCATCTTTGGAGTTTGGAGCTTCCTTTGGAGATCCAACTATCGCCTCAGCTTTCAGCTCTTCTAGTCGATTTGTCCAGAGAAGTCATCTGTTGTACTGGAGACTTCACTGCATTTGAGATATTCTGTTGTATTTTATTTTTAACTCTGATGTTTATATAGTAGCTTCATGAACTACTATTTTATCTATTCTGATGCGTATTATTGTATTACTCTGTGTCTGTGATTCTGTGATTGATTTATTTACTGCATATGCTGAGTTTTGTCAAATTTAAATTAACAATTCGGTATTTTGAATTATTCAAGTCAGACATGTGTGGATTTATTGTCGATTTGAATGGTCCAAAATAGTGGGTCGTTATAGTTGGTATCAGAGCTTTGGCTCTAGGCGAAACTTAGCATATATTGTAAATTTATTTACAGAATCACTTTCGTTTGAGTTTAATCTCTTCCTTTTGACTCGATTTCCTTTGAACTTTGGAACGTCCCTACGGTTCCAAAATTCATTCTTGTCTCTCCCTATTAGTATTCTTTTGATTCTGGAGTATCCCATAACTCCACTTCGAATGATCTCTATAAGAATAGGCAATCCCGCCAATCTTTGAATGAATTATGAAGGGATGAAACTCCTTTACAATAGGTATTGATTCACCGGAGATTTATATATCCCTCGGTTTTGATGTTGCCATCTCTTGTTATGCCGAATTCTATCTCTAGCGATCGAATGTCGATTTGCCTTAGATTTCCGCATCGATTATATTCTTGAAGTCACGGTTGACTCGGTTAAGGTCGCCCGCGATTTATATAAGTGTATCCATCTACTGTTTTGTAATTAATTATCTCATCTTCGTTCGAGCCTATCTTCGAATCAGAATCCTATTTGATTAGAGTCCCTTTAAGTTGAATTTCTATCTTTGTTTTGAAATCCATTCTTGAATCATCCTTTGAAAATCGGGTTTGTTTGTATTCTAGAAATTGTTTTCTAAACCGAAATTATTATTTTGATAAGTATGATTATATTCTATATATAAAAGCGAAATGTTTACGATAAAGATTATATACCCTTTTTAAAAATGAGAATTTGAGGTTTCGAAAGGATTTGTAATTTTGAAAAATTATATAAGAAATTGGATTTATCTAAAAATGATTTATAACTGAAGGATTTTAAATTTGAAATTCGAGAATTGAACTCTGGTGTTTTGAAATTGGTTTTAAGATTTTGAAATATATAATAATAATATGATTTAAAAGTATTTTCCGAATAAGAAATGTTTCAAATGACTTCTAATGAGTTTCGAATGATTTCGAAGAAATTTCAAAAGAAGTTTGAGAAAATAGAAGTCCAGAACCCACTTATGTCGCTGGAAAATAATTTCGGTGATGAGTGCACGCATCATCGACATTGATTTTCGAGTTTCATAGTGGGGGAGAGGCCACTTTAGTAGCATTGCTACGCGAGTGATTTTGCGAAACCAATTTTGATTTCAAAATTTTGAAGTATGATTTGATATTCGAAAGATATATGTAAATGTATTTGAAACGATTCGAAATGAGTTCAGTCCTCGAGTTTTGGATTTGATATAACCCTATCTATTAAAATTGATTTACTGATTTGTTGCTGATTTCCAACTCTTGAATTTGAAAATGATTTCTTCAACTATTTTGAAGGTTCGAACACTTCCAAATCAAGGTTAACTTTTCAAAGCTAAGAAATTTTGAAAAGTATAAAGTATATAAGTTTGGTATGTATGTTAAAGTATGTAGTAATATGATTTAAATAAGTTGAAACTGTTTTGTTAAGTAAATGAATAAAGCTATTTTGAATTTTTCTAATATCAAATTTAGATTGGAAATGTTTTGAAAAGAATTTGGTCTTCAAAATATTTTGAATAAATTTTAGTTAAATGTTTTAACTTAGTAACATCTTTATGAAACTATATATTTAACAAGTTGGAATAAATATATAAGTTGTACGTATGCTATTTTATTCGCATAATTAAATTGATCCAAGTTTGAGTACACAAGTTCGAGGTGAATTACACCATTCCGTGTTAGGATTTTTCATTTGATTCTCGATGGCGAATATTTGATATGGATTTTGGGCTCGATTCTAGAATTCTCTATCATAGTATATGGCTATGCAAGGAGACTGATGGCTTTTAGTCGAGAAACCATATCGAAGTCCGCATTAGGGAAGTCGAATGGACAATACTAGTTCGAAAGCGAACTTGTGTGATCGAGCGAGCGATTAAATGTGATTCTGCGAAATGATGACGTATGTACATCTTATATTCTAATATCATTGATATATTTTGACGCTAAAATTGAAAGCTGTCATGTTAGAATATCTTTGCTTACTAAAAGAAATTTTTCAATTTAAATTACAAAGATATATAACCCATAAAAGCAAAGATATTCAATCCCGTATGGCTCTTCATACAGCGAAATTTATTTTGAAAAATTTGATCCTTATATAAGATAGACCTTACGTAAGTATAAGATGATTTTGAAAACATTTGATTTTGGAAATGAATTGGTTGACTTAAATTATATTGATTTGGAAATTTGGATTTATTTTCTAAATCTATTATTTTGGAAACTTTGAAACTAAAGATATTTAATTTGAGAAGAAACAATTTGGTGAAATTGTATATGATTTTGAAATTGAACTGATATTGAAACAAATTGAAATTTGAGAACCTTGTGTTACTAAATACTTGATTTGGGAGTTGTCGAACTTATATAAAATTGATTTGTATGAGTATGAAATTGATTCGAAAACTATAGATTTGAAAAGGTACTCAATTTGAAAGTGAAATCTTATATAATTGAAGTCTATATAAGTATGATTTGATATACTATTGATTTTGGAAAGTATTTGATTTGAAAATTAAATCTTATATATAATGGATTTTATATAAGTACGATATTTGAAAGTGATTTGAAAAGGTACTATATGATACATATTTTCGAAGTAAAGATATGGAAAGTGCCTTCTGCTTGATATCTGATTTGTGGCCACATCTTGGATTCATTCTCTCGATATTATTCTCTCTGATTTTTGGTTTTCCGGATATGATACTCGAGTGTCCTTCGAATTCCATGGCGTTACCCATAGTCTTACGATCGCGGATGCATAGCGCAACTGCCTGGCTGAATCTTGCCTGGGGGTACGGATTGTTTCTTGGGGGATCCAGGCGTAACCATTGTGTATCCTGCAATCTGTGTAGGTCGCGAATAGTAGCGCAACTGCTTGGCTGAGTCTTGCCTGGGGTACGGATTGTTTCCTGGGGGATCCAGGCATAACCATTGTGTATCCTGCATTCTACTAGTCATCATGGCGTAACTCGCAGGGCTGAGAAAGCTTACGGATATGGATTGTTTCCTGGGGGATCCAGGCGTAACCATTGTGTATCTGCGAACCATGGTTAGACAAAGGTTTTGTTTGTTTTTGTTTGGATTGTACTTTCCATATCTATTTTTAAAAGTTTTTCCAGTATTTTCACTGGGTGTTGAAACAAGTCTACTAAGTACCTGGAGAATTCTAGCTTTGCGCCTGATCAACGCACTGCCAGAGTCTGCAGGAACGAGGATAAACTTGTTGAAACATCGAGTTATAAAAGTATTTTCGAAAGAAAATTTGTTTCGTTATAAAGGTATTTTATAATAAAAGTATTTCCAACAAAGAAAATTTTGTATCAATATTTGGAATCGAAACCCTTATGGTTCTAAATTAACTATTCATGCCCGATATTATTCCTTTGAATCTACCTTATCTGCTCAGCTTTATTTATTCACATATATCCTGTTTTCTGAATCCGCCTCTTTTCCTTGTTGACTATATCCTTTTAAATATTGTTTATTTATATACTACTTGGTTTAAATAAAAAATTATTAATGTTATAAATATTTTAGAAGTATTAATTAAATAAAAACAATTTAAAGGTAAATGATTATTGATTTATTAATAATATTTTAGAGTATCTTGAGATAAAAATTAATAAATTTATGAATTATAGATTTAATTGTTTTCAATAACTTCTTTGTAAAAAAAAGTAATAATGTAAATAATTGTTTTCAAATAGCTTACATATATTTATAAAGGTGTTATTTAAACCTATAAATGATACTTATAAAGGAAATAAGAAATTTTACAGATGGGTTTGAAAAATATTAAGGTATTAAAGATAATTGAATTGTAAATGAAGTTTTCAAATTTTAAGTAAAATTTATATAGTTTAAATTAATTGTTAAATCTTGACTTTCAATCTATCTTTTCTGTCTGGTTGTTTCTATTCTTCTACCTCCTTCCTTTTTGGGGATGAAAAGTTTTGAGTGGGGGAGAGTGTAACGACCCGCAAAATTTTAATAGTTTTAAAATATATTTAACTGGAATTTTGTGAAAAAATATATATTTGAATTTTGAAATAAAAATTTAATATTTGGGATACGTATTTAAAAACATAGCAATTGGTAAATTTTCATCAGAAAATACGGAAGTTTATTTTATTGTGTAATTCCATTTCAATTTAAATCAGTTAAAATTGATGATAATAAATTTATTTCAAAACCTGAATATTTTTCTATAGAAAATTTCTAAATCCTCTTCTGAGTAAGTCGTCATCTTTCGTTTTTCCAAATTTGGACTTCTATTGCTCCGTTTATCTTATTTCTGTTAAAAATAGCAGCATTTCTGGTACCGATTATCGACTTTCGATCAGATGATCGTACCACAAATATCTGTATACCGTTTTGATCGTCTCGTCGTGCTGATCTCTGCGATATTTTTTTCCTCGTATTTTGGGATTCGATACGCGATGAAAATGTTGATAACAGCCCGTTGTAACGGTACCACTTTTTAACTTTTCACCTTCCTTTACCTTTCAAAATTTGAAACGTGCACCGGGACCACAATAATAATTTGCTATAATCTTTCAGTCAACTGAATTGTAATCGTGTGACCGTTGCATTCATTCAATCTTTGCATATATTTGATTAAATTTCTTACGTTTGCATTCAATCCTTCACTGTTCATTTTCATTCCCATATTCACTGTTCATAAATTTTGGAATGGCTGCTTGCTCTTCTGAAACCCATTCCTCTTGTATGCTCTGAAACTTCTCTTCCTTCCACCATCCTTCCTACCGAGAGCACCCATGCCTCGCCCAACCTCTGCCAAAGCTTCGGCCTCACCCATCTTTGCAAAGCCTTCCCTCCAGATCAGATTGTACCCGACCCAAACTTCCACCTGGCAACAGCCGCAAATCGCTCCACCCCATCATCACCGGCTTCCTGTAACCGCACGCAACCCCTCACCGCACCTGAACCATCCTCCGCCCTTCATCTCTCCTTCTCTCCAAACCACAACCCGCCACTGCCTCATCCCGAGCACGCGAAAAACACCGATCACCTCGTCAACCGCTCGTCGCTCCCTACTGTTCTGACGAGATCCGCCACCTCCAAACCCTGCTCAGCTTCGAGCTACAACCCAGGTTTCAAACCCTAGCCTCACGACCGACCCCACCCACCATTTCACCAAACCCAGATAGCATATCCACTACCTTCTTGTGCCGAACCCAAGCACCTAGCCCGACCTGACCACCACGTTTCCCTTGCAGCTTTTTTTTCCTATTTATATTTTCTATAGAAAGACGAAGGTATAGATTACATATATATATTATGAAATCACTGGTTGCTTTGTTTTCGTACACTTTCTATTACCATTCCTCTCATATATATAAGAATATTTGATAGTTGACCACTTATATACTATATTTGATATTTGTTATTTTCCAACCTGATGGTTTATATATATAATAATAATGTAAATTTACATATAATATAATGGTAGTTCACATATAAATTTTGGAAGCATGCATATATTAGATGAAACAGTCGAGTCTGCATTGTATATTATTTTTAATATAGGGTCTGCATATAATATGTTATATAGAATGCAATCTGATTTTATATGATTTTATGCATGAGTTCTGTTTTGTATTGATAGTGTACTTAAGCTATGATTCGTTGTATATATATAAAGTTATAAAGTTACACGGTTTATATATTATATATAAAGTTATAATAGTTTATATTAGTGTTGCTGTTGGATTATATGAGTGTGTATATATATATATATCTTTTACTTTAATTGTTTAAAAATATATATATATATTTATTTTGCTGACTTCGGTTTACTAATGGTATGATAATATACATTTTATTATACCAGTTATGTTCCAATGTTTATATGTGTGTATTCTTATAAAGCAGGTTATACAAGTTATTTTGGTTACTAATACGTATCTTTATATTTTATGTTAGTTTATATTATACTGGGTATTACTAACTATATTTATATATATAGTTTGATTTTATAAGTTAAGTATATAGGTGTCCTCTGTCGTGCAGTTTTAAAGTTTATAAAAAAATTTAAAGTTGTTATATACTACTTTGTTTGTTTTAAAGATTTTGTTATACTAGTATCTGTTAGTTTAAAAGTTATATTATATATAATTTAATATGTGTTTAAATTAATATTGATTTGAAATTTTTAATAATAACACATCGTACATTTCGTTTCTGTCTCTATCGAGGCTGATTCTGATCTAGTTGTCACTGATTTCCCATTTATCAGCTGTCCGTCGTGTCTGTTTCTTCATCGAATCCTGTCCATCTAACGTTGCTTTGGAATTCGTAACTCATTTCCTTGTCAAACCAATCTAGCCTCGAAAGGTGAGCAATCACTCACGATTAACGTTCTTATATTTATTAAATTTGATTTCAATTGAAATGACAATTAAAATATGCTGCTATAGTTATTTAATCTGTTATATATGCTATTATCTGTAACTGTTCACCTATGGGATATGACACCATATCCTGTTGTTTAAATCGTTATTGATGATATATGCCTGTTATATTATTTTAATATCTGTTATCACTCTGCAAGTTCCCTGTTAGTATAGAATTCACTATGGGTTGAAATGATACATACCCGAACGGACTTTAGAATAGGAGGAAATCGTTATGGGTTGAAATGATAAACCCAAGCGATTTTCATTTGAATTGAAATTGGGATTACGGGTTGAAATGATATCTACCCGTATATATTTAAATTACGGATTGAAATGATAAATATCCGTATCACTTAACCATATGATAGATATATATACAGACACCGTTGGTCCATATATATAAATATTTTGAAAATAGATTCTATGGGTTGGAAAGAAATATATGGTTTTAATAAATGTTGAGCCTTAAATTATTATATATAAATGGGAATGATTTATATAGATTTAATAATGATATTTAATTTAATTAAGATTGATTAAATACATATAATATGGTTGAGTATTTAAATTTATGTTCCAAAATAGATTTCAGTAATAATCTGAATAAGTTAAGGTTGGGAAGATAATTTGAATTTAGTAAAGAATTTTATTTAATTAAACCGATTTAAAACTTATTGAAATTGAGATTTAAGATATGATTTATAACTTGGGTTTAATTTAAATAATTTAATGAATAATTCTTGTTTAAATAAATTTAAAGAAATATTTAGTAAAAATGAAATTTAAGGCTAGTTAAATGATATTGAATTTATTAAGTGAATATTCCCTGATTAAATAATAATGAAGTTAAATCAAGAGCTATATAAAACTGTTAAATCTGACTTTGAAAATGTTGAATATTAAAGCTTTGAAATATATTGAAAAATAAATGGTATATTTAGAACTGAATTAAATTGATGAATTGAGCTTTGAATAAATTTGAATTTGGAATTTGAAGTTGATTTGAATCGATTCGCGAGACTTGAGGAAATTATAAATACTTTACTTTTTAAATCATTTAATATATATATACTATTTTGGAAAATAGATATATTTGAAATGAAATGATATTTGGGTTTTGAAGTATAAATTTAATTGAAATGACCATGGTGTTATAGTGTATATTTCTACCTTGTAGATAGTTCCACGGATCCTTAGAGGATGGTTATCCCAAACATCCTTTAAGTTACTTGTATTTCAGTTGATATTTCAGTTGAGTTGGATTTATTTATATAAGAATGTTAATCCTGACTCGAGTGTTTTTGTGTTTTGCTTTACGCTCGGGTCAGACCGAGTGATACAATATTTGAGACTCATCTTTGGAGTTTAGAGCTTCCTTTGGAGATCCAACTATCGCCTCAGCTTTCAGCTCTTCTAGTTGATTTGTCCAGAGAAGTCATCTGTTGTACTGGAGACTTCACTGCATTTGAGATATTCTGTTGTATTTTATTTTTAACTCTGATGTTTATATAGTAGCTTCATGAACTACTATTTTATCTATTCCGCTGCGTATTATTGTATTACTCTGTGTCTGTGATTCTGTGATTGATTTATTTACTGCATATGCTGAGTTTTGCCAAATTTAAATTAACAATTCGGTATTTTGAATTATTCAAGTCGGACATGTGTGGATTTATTGTCGATTTGAATGGTCCAAAATAGTGGGTCGTTATATACAAGATCAATTGCTTGGTTCTCTTTCCACTTGAATCTATTGTTGTGTCATCATGCTTTCTGGAATCCATTTGTGTCATTTGATTCGCTAACTCCAGCACAAAAAGGTGAGTAAATCTCACTTGACATTTATACTTATTAAAATGTGAATTTACAACAATTGAATGTGTAGAATATTATGTTATACCTGCTTATGTTATATATTATATGATGTTAACTTGTTAATTTACCTGTCATCTCATCTATTACTGTTATTTGTTGTTAAACTATTCATTTATATCTGTTTATCACACTGCAAGTTTCTTGTTAGTATAGAATCACTATGGGTTGAAATGATACATACCCAAACGGATTTTAGAATAGGGAAAAATCGTTATGGGCTGAAATGATAGGCCCGAATGGTATTTATTTATTTTATTTTGACTTGGGATTGCGGGTTTGAAATGATAGAACCCGGATTTTTCTTTGTAAACTGCGGATTGAAATGATATATATCTGTATCACTTGACCTAGGTTAGAAAACTATATACAGGCCCGTGGTTATTTTATAAAGTATTTTGAATATTTTAAATATGTTTAAAAGTGTAAATTTATGCTAATTTGATTTAAACTGGATTTTAAATTGTTTAAATAAAGAAATTATGATTTTTTCTATAAGTTAAAAATGTTGAATAAATGATTAGTTAAATTGAAATTTAAAATATAACTTAAGTTTGGAAATTTGGATTTTGGTTTAAAATGAATTTAAGTTATGAATAAAATGGAAATTTAATTTTATTTGGAAAATGGGAAATATGATAATTTGATTTAAATTTGACTTTAAATGATTTAATAAAGTATTATTGATTTTTTTATAAACTAAAATGGTTAAATGAATAAATGCTTAAATGTGAAATTTTAAATATAACTTGACTTGGAAATGGGAAATTTGGTTCTAATTAAAGGTTTAAATTTGTTAAATAAATTGGAAATTTAGTTTAATGTGTGAAATGGTAATTTGAAAATGTAAGTGTTAATAAAATTGTAAAAGGTAAAAATGGGAAAATTGTATATTTGAATTGGTAAGTTAAACTATAAAAAAAAATTGGATTTTATTGTAAAGTTTACTTTATAAAAATCATATGTAAAAAAGGTTGTTAACGAACATTTTTGAATGTTAAAATATGATTTTTATAATGTTAAAAAGGGTTTAAATCAAAGTTTATTGTTTGCTGGAAATAGACTAAAATCTGGAAAATATTTTTAATAGCATTCGGAAATGCTATGTTTTCTGAAATGAAATAAAAGCTTAATAAAAGAGCTATTACAGCATTTCTGTAAATGCTGTAATAGATGCATATGAACTAAAGGCTAAAAACTTAATAAAGGCCTATTTTAGCATTTCTGTGAATGCTGTAGTGGTCTGATGTCTTTGCTGAAATTAATAAAAACCTTCATTTGAAACCTGAGCTATTACAGCATTTCTTGAAATGCTGCCTTTGCTGTTTTAAACTAAATTTCAACTAAAACTGAGATTTAACTGCAGTTTTAAAATGTTGTCTTTGCTGAATTAAAATGTTTTCAAGTATAACTTATAACAGCTTTTTCTAAATGCTGGGAAAGGCTGAAATTTTCAATGTTTATGGTTTTTAACTAAGTAAATGAACTCATAATGGTCTAAACTTTGGAAATTGAATACTTGAGTTGAAAGTATAATAACTTCACTTTTAGATGGTTTAGAGGAATTAATTTGATTGGAATAAAAACTATTAAAAAGGTGATTTGAAATGAGAATAAATGAATGATATCTTGGAATTTAAAAGGTATTTAAAGTTAAATATGGTTTAGAAATTTAAATGGTTTAGAAATGATTTAACCTTTAATTTAATAAAGATTTGAATTTGAAATGATATTTTGTTTTGAAGTATAAAATATTATTTTGGAATTTTATAACCACGGGTATACTTCTCTGTATGTCATTTGATTTCCTAGTGATGGTTTGATGCACATTAACACTGCTAGTTGCATGGTTTACTTCGATATGGACATTTCTGTGATATTGTCATTACTGTTTAATTGATGGTTTTATGGATCCTTAAAGGATGGGAGATCCCAAGCATCCTCTAAGTTATTATGCATTGCTATGACAGTTCACTTGAGTTGGTTTACATTGTATAAGTATATATGTCCTGACTCGAGTGTTTTGTGTTTTACTTTACGCTCGGGTCAGCCTGAGAATCACAGCTTGGGAATTTATCTTCTGGAGCTAGAGATTTGCTGGAGCTTATCTGTCCATCTGTTATTTCTTATCTTCTAATCCAGTTATTTACTATTCGGTATTGCTTCTGCATTAGTGATTTATGTATCCTGACTTCTATTGTATCCATTTTTAAACTATGATATTTTGTATATGTTTTGAGAGTTTGTATATAGTAGCTTCATGAACTACTATGGTATTTTATTTCCACTGCGAGTTATTCTGATATTCTGTGTCTGTAATTCTGTATTTGATTTTATTTGCTCCAAATTTTATTATAATATGTTGTTTTGAGCAATTCAAGTCTGACGTGTGGATTATTGTCGATTTGAATGGTCCAAAATATGGGTCGTTACACCTGATCTCCATAGCGTCTTATTTTGTATCTGTAATACTCGGTCTGACCCGAGCATTATAATAAAATAACACCCGAGTCGGACTGGAATACCAGCGTGAGAAAATACACTCAATTGAATTATAAAAGTTTTTAAAAATCCTTTGAAAATCAAAGGTATCTCGTAAGACCACGCCACAAATAAACATGTCGGGTTTTTACCTTACGATAACCAAAACATTTTATATCAAATCCTCTGATATGATAATAGTGTCTAAGTACAAATACTTATTCAAATAGCCGGAATTGTTACGTTAATTAAATTCCAACATACTAGGCTCTACAACCAAAACCGTAAAGGCACGTAGAAAAAATGGATTTCCAATTGAATGACTAGGCACTGGAGTACCACCTGTCACGGTACCTGGTCTAGATCAGTATACCGGGGACCACTCCCAATCTCCTGCAACACAAGACCGGACTACCCCTTACTGGATAGCCCGAATAAGATCACCCCGCAGTTGAGATCAACAACCGCCGCATAACCGAAATAAAGGGACTCTTGACAGGGGAAATATTACCCTAATTGGAAGCTACCCACTTAGCCTTGCTGCATATCCCCTGATTTTTAGTCATTCCCGGTTGATGAGGCTTGAGGCTAAGCGTTACCTTTTTAAGTCCGAAATTCACTTAGACGCTCATCGTCCAACAATGACGATGGTCTGATAGCATTCGTCCATACAAGTTGTCCTGGGTCTGGACAAACCGAATCACCGTCTTCATCATCTTCACGGTATTCGTTCGCTACATTTAAACCGGATCGAAGTGGTTTTTGGATAATTAAATCTGATCCCCGTCTCTTCGAAATGATCAGCGCGTTGGCCAATATAGATAGTCGGTTATTTAACTATCAAATAACATCCATAAGCAACCATCTGGCCTAAATAATTTTCCAAATTATTTATTTCAAAATATCTACTCAAGATATTATTTCCATGCTTTGAAAATAGTTTGAAAATCCCTTTTTATTTCCACGGAACAAATTTCAACCTTTTCCCAATAATTAGAATATTTTTCCCACTTCTTTAGTTACTCACCGCTTGGAAAATATTCATTTTATCCCCTTATTTCTTTTCTCACATTTTAAAAATAAAACACTATTTATTTTTAAAACAATTTATTCATCCCCTTATAAATTTCCACCGTGAATTTATAATTTCAAATTGTCCACTGATAATTAACTCACTTTATTTATAACCCAGTTTATAAATTCATAGCCTCATTCCCCTTTAAGTCACTATTTCAAAAAACCCTTAATCGATTTTCAAATCGATTCTCCGAATTAAATTCCCTTTAAAATTTATTTCTCGACTTATCCCGATTTATTCCAAAATCCATTAATTCCAGATTTACTCCTTTATTATGATTTAAAACATTAATTAAATCTGAAATATCAATTTCATACTTTACTTTAGATTTCTCCCTTTATTTTTCCCAACTCATTTAAATCTTGAATTCAAAAATAATTCCTTTAATTCTTAAACAATCTCACTTCAGTCCATAAAACTCTTTTATTCCCATTTATTCAAAATCTCTCTTCCTTTCCATACTTGGAGTTTATTCAATAGGACTTTAAAATCAACCTTTTACCTTTTTCCCAAATCCATTCATTTAATTTATTCAACTCCGCTATAAATATTTTACTTAAAATTTCCCTTTTTATTTTCCTTAAAAAAATTCCAATCTTAATATTTCTGATATCTTAAAATACCACAATATATTCAGCAAAGCCACAACATTCAATAATTTCAACTTTCAATATAATCTATCACAGATTATCAAATAAATCGTATTACATAATATGAAAATAAATTCCAATACTTTTGAGGAATCCAGTTGGATCCCTCTAACCTGTTTCCCTGCATCCACATATGTTAACACAATATAAAAATACCAATCCCACTTCGAGGGGGTTATCGTGGTATATAGGGTCATCCGCTATTATGCGGGGTGCATAGGGTCTCATCCGCTATATAATGCGGGAATATCAATCACTCCAATATATATACTATATATAATATTACATCCAGACTGATAATAATTTATCAATTTCAATCAATCATCCAATAATCTAATTTTAACCAATTAAATTAACTAGTAATCCAATTTGAGTGAGATTAACTCACCTTTGATTTTTGATTTGCAATCCGATCCAACCCGGCTTGTTTTCCACGATTTTAGACCTTGTAAAAACATTGTATGGTTTAATAATATTTGAAATAATCCAGCAGTCCATTACCATTTATAAATTGAATTTAAACTAAAAATTTAATTTTAAACTAATTTTCCTATAATAAATAATTTTTAGTAACTAAAATAATTAAATAAGTTTATTAAATGAGTTAATCACCTTAAACCCTTATTTTAAAATAAACTTGTAAGTAAAAATATGTATATATATTTTTATATAGATAATTTATATTTATATATATTTCTTTGAAACCCATGCGCTTATAAAAATTTATTTATATGGATTCAAAAACCTAATTTTATATAAACTCTACAACATTTAAAATTCCTATATATTTTTTTCAAAATCTTTTCTATATATAATTCTTCCTGTTTACCTATACATATAATTGAATTAAAATAGGCATGTGTGTGTGTGTGTATATATATATTTATGTTATACTTTTTCTTTACTGTACACATATACATATAAATCTTTAGGTTGAAACAAAATAATTTGTTTTATATCCTACTGTAGATAAAAATCCTATCTATCTATATTCTTTATGTAGATAAAAGTTTTTTGTTTTTCAACCTTATATAATTTAATTTCTTTCATCTATATATGTATATTTTAAATCAAAATTGAAAATGAAGAATAAAAATAAACTGCAGAATTGATTAATACCTTACTGTAATAAATTTTTTGTTTTAAACTTTACATATATTTTCCAATCTGTGTATATATGTTAAATCAAGTTAATCGAAAAAAAATTGAATACTTCACTTTCGCGACAACTCTCGACTGCTGCCAGCCATCGCCAAGCTACAACCTGAGGCACAAGCCACTGTCGACATCCCCGCATGCCGCTGTTCCCAGCCCAAACCCACGCGACTTCACCTAAATCTTTGATGACGCGGCCCCTTCATTCGAGCTAGCATTGATAAGAAATCGGCACGTTCGTCTATCGGTGTCGCCATGCCTAGACCTTGACTTACCCAAACTCAGCAGTTCCAAACTAGTCGCGACACTACTTGCACCATCGCGTCCTCCTGCGTTCGTGCAGCGTCGCTCGGAGCTCGGCCATCAGGGCCTCGCTGCGATTTTCCTCGCGTTCTCGATTCTGGCCTCGTTCGACTGGAAAGGGGAGGGAAGGAACCCGTGATTTGAATTGATTCTAACATATAAATTTTTCTAAGTTCATTCTGTGATTTTTTTTCGAATTGAAGAACGAAAGGGGAAAGAATAAATGGCGAATGACCTAAGTTCGATCTTGTTTTTTTTCCTTTCTCTTGAAATGCTCGGCTATGGATTAAATAAAATAAAAGAGAGGACGTGATTTTAACTGATGGAGAGGGAAACGTGGTTGAATAAAAAAAAGTTACGGTGATTGAGTGAAAGAAAAAAACTGATGTGAAGGAATGGCAGTTGAAAGGTTGACTAGAATTTATATATATTAATAAAATTATCAAACGTCTTGTTATGCGTAACTCAAAATTGCGAACCCCTAACGAGGCGTGCCGCTAGGCGTTTATAATGTTATACCCCTATTCCGAACGCAATGGAAAAGGTTTCGAGTCCTAATTCGATCGTATGGAGAAGATAGCTTTTTGGACCCAGTTATTATATTGAATTTACGATATAAATTTCAGCACGTTTATATACCGTAGGGCCAAACGATAACTCCAAACGCCACGAGATTTGAAATCCGATAATAATGCACTATTACGGATCCAATGGAACTGGTTCGTCGAATTCTAAGACTGTGCCTTGGTAGGCTATTTTTAAATGTCAATTTAAACAACATATTTTTAAAACTGAACAAATCACTTTAAATTTCAATTTTAAATCTTTTATTATCTTCAGTATCCTCAATATAAATTTAATAAGCCCCCAAATTATTTTTAACAAGCTCAAAACTCAATATTCCATATTTTACCCAATGTCCAGTTATTAAATTCAATAATTTAAATCATCCAATAAATAGTAATATTTGAAATTCAAGTTAAAAATTAACTTTTAAATATTTAAAATCAATTAAATATTCGAATTTCAAATATCCAAAATTCTGGGTCGTTACAATTTTTAATCATATTAATTTCAAAATCATTTCTTGTTTTTAAACTATCTTCTGGTTTTGATCTTTTAGCTTTAATCTCAAAATATTTATATATTTAGTTTTTATTACTTTTATATTTCGTAAGATCACTTTCCAAAGGTTTTTATAATAATAAAGTATATTCAAAATAGTTTACAAAGTTCTAAGATTGTTTCGACAAACATTAGAAAGAAAATCTCCTTTAAAACAAAATTCAATTTTTCTTACTTTCAAAGGTTTTTATAATCATAAAGTATATTCAAAATAGTTTACAAAGTTCTAAGAATGTTTCGAAAAACTTTAGAAAGAATATCTCTTTTAAAACAAAAATCAATTTTCAAAAAATACTAGGGGATGTCGACATGCCTATAACCCCCATGTCGACATGGTAGCCGTAGATTTTAAAATTCAAATTTTCAAAAGAAGTGTCTATTCGTCATAACCTTTCACGAATGGACATAACCGTTATTCTCTTATATATACCAGTAGTTTTCAATGAATTTTCACTTAAGATTTCTTTTTTTCTCTCCGCTTTCTCTTCCATTCTTATTTTCAAACATTCTTAATAAAACTCTATCGAAATCATAAGTGAATCAAACTCGATCGTCTCTAGTTTGATTCTCTGCCACTCTCTCTCAAAGATCTCAGTATTGTTCAGAGTTATAGGATCATTTGTAATCAAAGATCGAAAGATCGAAGTGTATCAATTCTCTCTCTATCAAAGTGTGATTGGAAACGGTGTGATTGTGGCCCGTAAATCAATTGAGTGTGATGTAGCCCGTAAATCAATTAGGTGACCTTGTAGCGTGGTTAAATCAAGAGAATGCCTTGGACTCGGTGACAGGAGGGTGTATCTTGTGGCCTTGAAATCGAGGTTGTAGCATCGACATTGTATTTGAAAAGAAATCTGCACAAGAAATTGTGTGGGACTGGATGTAGGGTAACTCTGAACCAGTATAAAATTCCGGTGTGTTCATTCCTTTACTGCTTTTATTTCTGTGTCTGGTTGTGTGATTGTCCTTGTGTTTGTGAATTGCATCTTTTTGGTTTAATTTGAAAAGATTTTAAAAAGATTCATAAAATTAATTAAACACTATTCAACCCCCTACCCCTCTAGTGTTAATTCTGCCTTAAGATCCATAATCCGCATTTCCTACATTTCCCATATCCCCCTTAACACATTTTTATAATGTTGTAGTCTATACAGTACTGTAAACTCCACCAAACCGGTTGGCTATCAGGGAGCACTCCATAGGTACAACACAAAACAAAATCGTAGTGGGCTCGCTAGGGAGATGACAAGGCACACGAGGCTATGCCCAGGGTAGGATTCTACGTTTTACCACACCAGGCTGGTGGTAACGCGTAGCATCTACTACCGCCCACCTCGGAACAACACTCCCATAATCAAAGGGGCCCCAAATCAATCACTAAAGTAAGAGAGATGGTATCGAAGAAGCGTGTTCGATCGGAGGAGCGACCTCACTTGGCATGGTAACAACTCTTGTTTTAACCATCCAAATAAACCATCATTTTATACCTCAATGCAGCACATCGCCAAATCATCCTACTTCATTCTAGATCCTCCACCACGTACACAGTTATTAAAGTGGTTCCGGTATTGACAAAGAGTATGCCAATAGTCGGCCCCGGTCTCTTTAACGACCAATCGTTACATTTTTCACACCGTGGTCGTTTTTATAAAACATACTTTAATAATTTAAGTTAAATCAAATCCAAAATATTAATTTTAAAATATTCAATTGAAATCACTTCAATTAAACCATTTAATTTATCGATGTTAACAAAATCAAGTTGTTAATTTTTATTTCTCAAATCGATTTGTTAAACGACATAATTGTATTCTTGAGAATTAAATAAAACTTAATAAAATATTAAACTTAACTTATCCTTTTTTAAAAAATATAGTTATTAAAGTTATAAAATAAACCCTTTTTATTTAAATTAAAATTTTAAAATAAATTTTCTAAGTAAACTTTAAAACTCTTATTTAAAAATTAACTTTGATTAAATTGTTTATTAAATTAAGTATTTAGATTTTATAAAAATATTTTAAATTAAAATTTTATATTAAATTAAGAATCTAATTATTTTATTAATTAAATATTTAATTTAATTTAAAAAAATTAAATAAAATGTTAAGTTAAATCTTAAAATTTAAATTTCAAAATCCATATATATATATATATATTAAAATTTAAATGCATATTTAAATTTTAAACTTAATTTTTTTTAAAACCTTTATTTTATATAATTTTATAAAAAATTAATTCTTCAAAATCAAATATTTTTTTCAATACATTTCAAATAAACCAACAGTGTCCATATATAATTTTTACCCTATAGTCAAGTGATACGGATATCTATCATTTCAATCCTCAATAAATTTAAATTTCCGGGTATATATCATTTCAACCCACAACCTCGAGTCAATTTCAATAAAATCGCTTGGGTCTATCATTTCAACCCTAACGATTTTTCCTAATCTAAAAGATCGTTCGAGTATGTATCATTTCAACCTATAGTTTGGGAACTTGCAGTGTGATATAAAATAAACATAACATAATATAACATATCAAAGAGCATAACAATATATATCATGTTAACTAGAACAATCCTAACATTTTATTGTCAATTCAAATGGTGTCAATTCACTTAAAATAAGCATATTTGTCGTGAGTTATTGCTCACCTTTCGTGGCTAGAGAATTTGACGAACAGACGCGACGAATAGACACGACAGACGTGAAAAGGCACGAAATGAAATCGACCGCAAACTGACTCCAACAAGCGAATCTCCAACTCCAAATCAAGCTATGGACTTGAAATCAAACTTTTTTTTCTAAACAATTCTTTTTTTCTTTTTCAAAACTCTTTTTTTAAAGTGGAGGGGAAGAGGCTTAGGTCGTACGGCCTATGGGTAGAAGGCCGAAAGGGGGAGGGTCACGGTGGCGGCTAAGCTGGTGGGATCGGTGGCTGGGTTGGGCGGAGGTAGGTGGCGGCGCAGGTGAGATCCAGGCGGTGGCACAAGGGAAGGAAGGAGGAAAAGAAGAGGACGACAAAAAAGGGGAAGAAAAAGAGGAGAGAGGGGCGGCAAGGGCTGGTGGCATGATGGGGTGCGGCAAGGAGGAGGTAGAGAGGGGAGAAGGAAATTAGGTTTAGGGTTTTGGAATTTGAAGGAGAAGGCTCTGTTTCTGGAAGGAGAAGAAGATGAGAAGGAAGAGGCAGAAGGAAATGAACGTACAGTGATTTTTTTTGTACGGAGTAATTAGATGAGAAGGTGTTGGCTAGGCCAATTGGTGTTGGTTCAGCCAATCCCTCACCTACCCAAGCACCTATTCACAATATACTAGTATATACCGCATATAATACTAGTATAATACAACAAAATACTAAAAGAAATACGGAGGAAAAATGCAGAGAAAATACGGAAAAACTACAGTGTAAACTACGCACACAAACACCGTCGAAAATGCGCTTTTTACGCTGTAAACTACAGATATGGAAATCTGATTTCGACGAAACGAAAAATGGAGTGGTGTTTAGAATTATATCTAGTATCATAAAAAAATATAAATTTGAAATTTGAAACTTTTTTAATTTCAATAAAAAGTCAACGTTTGACGAAGTTTGACCAAAATTTGAAATTTTAGAAATTTTCTTATTTTGAAAAATGCGGAAAAATAATTCACTTAATATTCCAAATTCATTAATTAAATTCAAATTTCAAAATTTAACTTAAATTCAAATAATAAATTATTTTTAAAATAGTACAAATTTGGGAGTCGTTACACTCGCAAACAAATCGAGAATCATTCCCCAAACCAAACCAAAGAAAACACACCTTTCTTTAAAAAGTTTCCTTTCAAAAATATTTATACTAATAAATACTTTTAAATAAACTATTTTTTACTATTTCCAAAATCATTTGAAATAATAAGGTACATATTTACTTAAAAATAAATCCCTTTTTAAATTATTTCTCTTTACAAAAATATCTTCAAATAATCATATCATTATTTCTCTCAAACCTTGAAAACCATTTTCCAAAATACAGGGATTTAAATTCTCATATTCATTTTATTTATAAAACACATTTTATAAATCAATTTTACAAAATCATTTCTTTTAAAGGAAATCCTTTCTCAAATATTTATTTCAAAAATATTATAGCTTCCTTTTTAACAAAACAACTTTAGTAAAACCTCATTTTTAACCTAACCTTAACAACGAATGCCTTATAGTCAATCGTGGAACTTAATTCACAAGTATTTGTTTCAATATTCCTAAATTTTCCTATATACCCAAACCAGGTTTCAAAAGGAAGATTCTAGATAGATTATTAGATAATAGTAAATGCTCAGAATTGGGCGAGCATGGTGGATCAAATCCTAGATGATAATGATGAAATATTATCATTTCTAACGACCAAGCACAACCAAGAATAACTATATTAAATTTTTGAAAAATTATTCTCTTATAAAATATATTCCTAGGTAAAATTATTTCATTTACCAATTTTTAAATCAATATTGTTTCAGTTTGGTCTTGTTCAAGTGTTTGGAAATTCCTATCGATAACGTCGGCCAGACGCATCGACCAGAATTCTTAAGCCATTCAATAGATCAAACAACACAATATAAAACATTTTTATACATTAACAAATTGCGCTCATACACACACACACACACAAACACACACTCAAACTCATATAAGACATTTCGTTACCTTATCCCTTAATCAGTTACTCCACCAAAGCCAAGGTTCTCGCTTAACCTTGCATTCTGATACCAAACGTAACGAACCAGAATTTTTAACCCTCGAAAATCGATACTAATACGTCCACTGTATTCATGTGCCGAACAACCAAGTGCCAGAAAGCCTGATTGTTAGGGGTAAGAAGAAGGAAGAAAAGAAGAAAGAAGAGAAGAAGAAAACTAAACAATACGGAATCTCACAGTGGAACAAATAATTTATAATATACAACAAATCTTTACACAAAGAAGAAAATGTAACATACATACACCAATCAAAGTACACTAACCTCTTTCAGCTCGAACAATTATAACAGCCTATCCTTACAATTGCTGATAAATACAACCAACAAACAACACTATAGAACACAAGAAAGACGTAGATACGTCTTGGACGTTCAGCTCGTCTTCTGAGCTCCAATGCATCTAAAGCAATCTGCAAATATGCTCAGTCTGGCCCGAGCATTAAAAGGGAAGAACGCTCGGATCAGTCTGGTATACCAGCGTAAGAAAAACACACTCAATGGATTTTAAAGTTATCAAACTCTTTTCAAAATAAAGGTATCTCATAAGACCACGCCGCACATAAACACGGACAGGTTTTTATCTTACAATAACCAAAACATTTTCTATAGAAAATCCATTGATATTATAATAATGTCTAGGGATCAAAGTAAAATATGAATATAGCTGAAATGCTTTCATCTCACATTTCAGCATAGTTGGGCACAACTAAGTTCGTATGGCACTTATAGGAAAATGGATTCCACACAGTGACTGAGCTACTGGGGTACCGCCAATCATGGTGCATCTCTAGATAAAATAACGTCGAGGACCTCGCTAGGATCCCCTACCAACACAGGACCGGCCTACCATTTGACTAGTAGTATCGAATATGATCACCCCTTAGTTAATGGGCCCAAAAGCATACAAATGAGATATAATATCGACTCTAGATAGGGATGATCATATCTTAATTGGGAGCGACTCACTTAGCCCTGCTGAATCTCCCATGTTTTAGTCATTCCCGGTTGATAAGGCTTGAGGCTACGTTTTACCTTTTATATAGCATTTCCCACTTGGAATGCTAACACTGCCCTCCTGGCAGCAATGCAATGCCAGCATTCATCCATACAAGTTGTTCAGGGCATGAACAAACCGAAGGCACTACTTCTATTACGTCCATTTTGGGGAATCCCTCCCAAGGAAAATAGAAAATAGCCCTTATACTTCAAAACTCCAACTTTGATTCCATGCTCTTCGAGATGCTTTCAGTTTGAAACGCTTGAGTTCGATCGAAGTGGTTGTCGAATAACATATTTGATCCCGGTCTCTTCGAAACAACTTTCGATAATTTCAGTAAACTCAACCCCGGTACTTTAGGAAATAAGCAGACAAAGATAAGAGCGGAGATCACCTCCTAACCGTTAGTGGACGGATTTCATTAACGTTTGTCCTAGGAGAACGAAATGAGTTTATACGTACAGTATAGCATCACCATCGGTAACTATACCATATAATTCCCGTGTTTCTCCTAGATACTTCCAAAGTTATGTTTTGGTCCAGATTTGATAGTCCGTTATTTAACTATAAAATAACAAACATTCAAACATAGATTACATTTCCTGTAGAAATCACTATGCCTCTGAAAATTTATCTTTCATTAATAAAAATCACTTTGTAAATACTTGAAAATCACTTCCATATACTTATCTCAAAAGAATAAGTATATTCAAAAAACACTATATTTTCGATACTTAGAAAATATAACCATATACTTACCTCAACGTTATAAGTATATACCCAAATCATTTCACTTTCAAAACGTGGAAAAATTTCCATATACTTCAACAATAATATAAGTATATTCAAAAAAAAATTGGAAAGATTTCTATTTCAAATCATATTAAAATGATCAAAACCCATATGTCATTAACATAGATATTAATAATCCAAAACACTAATTCTTTCCATAAATCTCTTTTTATTTCATAAATGCGCCCTTTATACATTTCCAAATCCTCTTATAAAACTTCCTCCTAAATCTCCAATTTATTTATAAATATTCTTTTATAAATCTCAAAACCATTTATAAACCTCTTTTCTAAAATCATTCAAACCTGATTTCTTTCCAAATTCCAAACCTCTTTCAAACTTATAACCTCCTTTGACAAATTTTTTAAATAACAATTTACTATATTTATAAAAAATAAACATAATAAAATATCTTTAAAACATTTTTATTAATATAAAAATAAATTTTAAAATATTATCTATAAAATAATAAGAAGACTATTAAACTTCTCAATAATATAATAATACTAAATCTTTACCCAATATAAATAAAGTAATTAATTAACTTTTAAAAATGTTAATATGATAATTTATAAACCTTTAAATAAAATAAAATAACTTATATCAATAAAATTAAACAACTTTTAATTAATAATTAAAATATAATTTAAAACATTTTAAGTAAATAATTAAATAAATTTTAAACGATAATTAAAAAAAAATTAATTTTAAGAATCAAATTAATAAAATGATTAACTTTAAATAATTATTAAGCCAATTATTAATTATTTTTAGACATTATTAATAAAAAATAATTACCTTTTTAAAACTTATTAATGTGTCATAATTATCTTCAAAACAACATTGATTCCATAATTAACCTTTTAATTTAGAAAGAGGCTTGGCGACTACTATGGTATTTAATCAAGTTACCATTTCATGCAATTTAAGTTTCCAAGTTATAATACTTGGTATTTACACAAGCATACATATGTAAAAATTTAAATCCAATTTAACAATCAATTATTAACACAATAATTATAACATTAAATAACTGGTATGAACATAAGTGTCTACACTAATGTAATAGCAGAACTGTGATTTATTCTGCTAAACAAATGCCCAATTATAACCTATAAAGTTAATTATATCTGAATAGTGTTTTATTCTACTAACCGGGTGTCCAATTAATTTAATTAGCAGAACGGTGTTTTATTCCGCTAAACAGATGTTCAAATCCTATTCAATTCAATTTAGCTCAATAGTATTTTATTTGGCCAAATAAATATCACTAATTAAGATATAATAATTTAAACGACGTTATTAATTGAAAAACATAATTTTAATTCGGTTTGTTTTAACTTGTCATAAATTTATATTTTGCCAAGCTATCAACAAGTTATATTACGACGTTGTACTTGTCAATACGAGTCCAACATAAAAATCCGTGAGTAAAACAGATCACGGATGAGCAAGTTATATAATTTTGAAACTAACACACATTTATAAAATTTAATTAACATTTTAAATAAACATTTTCTCACCTAAAACATCTCGGCCCAAAGCCCATAACTGCACTCTACGGTGCACCTTCTTCCTCCTTCCAAAATTCAAACCCCTCCTTCCATTACTATATCAAAACATGCACACATCGTGCACATACACACACTCCACGAGCCTTTGATCATCCATACGAGACCACCACCAATTTCCACTTGGCAAGCTCTCTGCATTGATACCTATGCCACCACCTCCGGTTCCCCTGACCGAAATCCAATCATCAAAGACGTGTCTAGGTCTAAAAAAACACGACACTTTTAATCACCAAACTCCACCAAATTTCACCCTGAGGTGCTCTTCTCCTCCACGAACACAATGCCACCCTTCGCTCGAGCTAACGATGACCGAATCTCCAACTAAACGCAACCCTAGCTTTCAATCATCGTCGATCATCGACAAGGAATAATGCCGAAACTTCACCAAAAATAATACTCTCCTCCCTGACTCCAACGACTCTAACGCCAAGATCCAATTCGAAGCGGTTTGCGAGATATGATTTTTCAAAGTAAACGAACAAAATTTCCACTGTTAAATCGAGATATCTCCTACATTTCTCAACGGAATCGAGCGCCATCAATTTCCAAAAATACTAGATGCCTAGTCGAGCAACTTTCATTTTAAGACCCTTTGTTGAAAATGAATAGATAGGAGCAATTGATTTTTGAAGAGGAGGGAATGTGGTTATTTTCATTTTTGGATTGATGATAGTAAAACCAAGAAGAAGAAGCAAAGCCTCCCACTGTGATTTATATACACATAAAAGCGGCCAACAAAGTGATGCTTACATATACATAAGACCCAAGATTCTTGCCAAAAATCAAGGCTGAGATTAGGCACAAAATCAGGGAGGGAAATGACTAGGTAGGGTGGAGGTGAGGATGAAGTGTTGTGATGTATTTTGTTTTGCCTATGGCCAAATTCATGTGGTAATAAAAATGGGAAAAGAAAGAATGATGGTGTCTTCCCTCTGTTATTCAAATGTGCATGTGTACCCTATTATGTGTGCTTCTATGTGCTCATTATATAGTATGCTAAAGCTTCTTCCATGCTAAGGGAACCAAAGTAAAATAAATAAATGAGAAAGTAAGCAAAAGCCTGTGCAAGTACTAGCAATGACAAGAGAAAATGGAGGATGTGAGTGAGCAGAGGTATGGGCAAAAGAAGGTGTTGTACGTGCATGAATATACCAAAAATATAGGAAGAGAAAATTGTGTTCCAACTTTATTCCATGGGTGAGTTATTTTATATATATATATAATTAAATCCTATGAACCAATTTCCACATTACATGGCATAAAATAAGGCAAGAGAAAAGGTATAATGTTGTGTATGTTAAGTTTAGAAAAGCTGTTTCAAAAAGTTATATTTTGCGGTACCACGCTACATAAAATTTTGTCCGCGTATGAGCCGCGAACGACAGAAATAAAAATACAATCGCGCATAATAATGTGATTCGATCACAAAACAATAATAAACTATACAGGTTAACTTATTCTATGAAGTTTCAAAAGTACCGACGTTTGACGTAAAAGATCAAACGAAAATTTAATTATTTTCCAAATTAAAAATTATGAAAAAATCTTATAAATTAAATTAAAAATATGTCATCAAAAGTCGGACAATTATTTTAACATAGATTTTATTATAATTTTAAATTCAAATCTGAATATCTAAATAAATTAAATATTCAAATTCGAAGACTCAAAATTTATGGGTCGTTATAAATTTAATCTTGGCTTACTATATATCTTGTGAACATAAGTTCTTAACTTGCAAAATCTATTGGCTTGTAGTTTCTAAAAATAACCTTGTGGGAATTATAGGTTCTCATATGTCGTGTCGTTATTTTTTTGACTTATACAATGATCTTCTTATATTGTTAAATAAATAAATTAATTCATACAAGGAAATACTAATTATCACTTTGAGAGACCATATCACTTTATTTCTCATGGAAATATTGATAATTCTTGTTTCTTTTTCATTAACACGTATAGTGTTCAATTTAATTCATCATGATAACTTTTCATTTTACTCTCTTCGTGTGACCGTATTTCTTCTAGGAGTACTGATAATTCTTTCTTCTTTTTTTTAACATGCATAAAGTTTAAGTTAATCCATCATTAATAGCTTTTCATTTTAATCTGTTCCATAGACTAATCTACTTGTAATTATATATTGTTTTCTCATTGTGCGGTAGTATATGTAATCCTTCTAAAAACATTACGTATATTCATAGAAAATAGAAGTGGATAGAAAAATGAATAAATTAGATCCACATCTAGATCCTAATAAAAAAATGTATATATGTAAATCAAAAGTTCATTAATTTAGATCTGAAAAAACTCAAAACTAGATCTAAAAAAAGTTGGAAATACATTTAAAAAGACAGTTCTAAACAAATCCGAGGGTTAATCTGAAAAAATTGAAAAATAGATTTGGAACAGATCTATAAAAACTCAAACCTAAATCTGGAAAAGTTAAGAAATAGATTTAGAAATGTAAATCAAGAATACTCAAATCTACATCAAAATTAACTACAAAACAGACCTAGAAAAGCGGCTTAAGAAAAATTCAAACTGGATATGAAAAAAATAAAAAAAATAGTTCCAGAAAAGTGGATCTACAAAATAGAAGAAGAAGAGTCTCATGATGATAACATGTTAAAATATAAAAGATAAAAGTAGATATTAGAGAAGAGAAAGAGCTTTATTCACAATTTAATCGCACTAACACAATAAAATGGAGCCCTATTTATAAGCTCGTAATGTAGAATGAAGACTACAACAATGCACATGTAATATTTAGTATATTCACCCTTATAATTTCTATATTACAACAATATATACATTTTCTCTCCATCACTCTCTATGTACATATACACACACATTTTGTCTCATGGATATGTATTTTTCTATTAGTTTTAAAAAAAATAAAAAAAACGTGCTATTAGCCAACATCAAACCCATACCTCTCACATTAAAGTTTACTCTCCTAACCAGTTGCACCAAACATGTCTTCGTTTTCAAAAATACAAAACTGATAATCATTTGCCGGGGGTGTAAACTTTTTATACTTATAAAATCAACATCTCTAAATCGTAAATCGGAATATAGCAAATATATAGTCCAAATTGATTAGCTCGAAGAGATTTTCGCAATGATTATGAATACAAATCCAAATCATTCTTCCATTAAAAATCCATTTTAATTAATTTAATATATAAACTTTGTTGGTTGTTACACATATTCGTAACTATGCCAAATTCATCGTTTTAAAGCTACATTTATATACAACAATATTTACGCACATTCTATCTTTTTGTCAAAATTATGTCACTTAGACATCTAGGGTCAGGTCATCGGTCAAAGCCCTAATGATGTCATTATTTAATTACGAAGTTGACTCTAAAGTTACTTAGTTCAATCGATAACAAATATCGATTAAACAAATTAATCTAGCTAGAGATTTCTAACTTTGAGTCAAAAAACCAATTACGGCAACACTAACCTTTCATACCGAAGGAGACAAATTTTTCTTAAGTAGTGTTCCACTTTGAATATCAAATCTTGTACCCAAATCATGGCCTTAACAGAAAGTCATATCATGTGATTAATCATCATCCAAATATGACATCAATGTACAAGATCTACGATACTCTCATGTTCAAATGCTATTGTACATTATTGCAAGAGATCTTATATTATGACTTAGATATTGCTAACCTATGGAAGACTATTGGTGAGTCGTTCTGAAGTCAATCCACAAAAACTACAAGTAGTTAACCTCTTGGTGTCCCTAAAGGTCATGAGTAAATTACCGTCCATCAAATGGAGAGCATTACATACACTAGTCTCACGGTTGAATCTGTAACCCTTTCTTGATTCACTTACTGAGAACATTTAAGGATAAATATTTATTTATATACACATGAGTAAATACCCATGATTATGATTCAATACCTTGACTATGAACATTTGAGGATAAATATCTACTTATAAGTTTTTATGATATGGATCACATGGTACAGATTGTTCTTAAAAGTTATGGCGATTCACCAAGCCAACTTGGTTGTTTCTACTATCCACAATTTAGGAATTACCCATGTTCTAAAACGTGTTCTACAATTTTTTAATAGGGATGTGCTAAATTTTCAACTTACAAACATGTAGGAAATCATGTTAATACCGAAGAACCAGTAGAATTTAAGGACTTTTAAAATATTAAATATTCATCCTAAAACATGAAATCCATCTCGTATTTTTGATACGTAGGATTTTGATCCATCTTTTGAGTTTTATTTCTATTGTTATTCTTATGTAGTGTAACTTTACTAAGAGGTAAGATCTTTGCAACATCTATAAAGTGAAGTTAGAGCAATAATATTAGTGGTAAAGTGGATGTAGACTTGATTTGCTAAACCACTATAAACTATGTTTATTCTTTGTTTTAAGTTTGTTATTTACTTCATTGTATTGTAATTCTTTATTTCCGTTTAGTTATTTTCTATCTTATTTACACCTAATAATCCTAACAATCGAATTTATATAACTTCCTCTTAAAACCATATCGCGTTTACAATTGAGAATTAGTACTCTTCTCGATCGGAATCTTTGGGTTTATGCCTAAAATTTCCACAAAATGTATTGTTATTTTCCAGCTTCAAGCCACCACGTAGGCTTTGTTGGATAACTACAATAAAACAAAGTCTTTTAATTTGTCCGACCTTTTGTATTTTGCATCAGTAGACGACCGTTGCTCTTTTTTGACTATTTGTTTTTAGGCTAACTCATTTGGTCAGAGGAAAAAACATATAGTTCTTTACTCCTCCATCCTTAGTTATTTTCTTCTCTCTCATTTGAGAAACAATATAGTAAATAAATTCATCTTCTTCATCTCTTTCTCTTTCAAAAATTCATTCAATTACCAAATTATCCTCTGAATAAAACTCTTAAACAATGGATTCTATAATTCCTCGATCCCTTCAACTTTAAGTGTACCAGTTTGATGGATCGTTATGTTAACATTGGAGAGCGAACGACATTAGTGATTGCATCATAGTCATGCCGAATTTTGCTTTCAAGGCAATGACTTGTCCATGGCACAATAATGTTTTATCGACTGCTTTTTATTATTGACATTCCAAATTCCAACAATTTAAATGCGAAATTTATCATTTTCTTATGAGGTTTGGATACATGGGCTTAGAGCATAGTTTGAACTTTCATATCGTTGCTATGTTAGTTAAAGAATTTGAAGAAGGAAAATTAGAAGTTTGAACAAATATGGTAAGTACTTCAATTTAAATTCACCAACATTGTTTCCCTTGCATGCATTGTGCTCATAAATTCATATATGAATTTTTTATTAGTTGCATGAACAAATAGCTTTATATGCTTGAATAAACTGGGACTGAAAAATGATACTTTGATTACACTAATAAAAATTGGGGTTATTGTTTGAATTGTGAAATTTTACTGAAACGTCTATAGGAGAATAATATAAATTAAAGGTATTAAGAATACAAATTATGCACTTTTAATTGATAAAGAATAACAAAGTTATATGATTAAGTTGTACAATCTTTAAATAAGGAAGGAACTGAAAAGTTTAAAACTAGTGTTATGACCTTAATAATTAAGGATTTCCAATTTCATCCTTCCTATTCAAGCAGGGTTACTTATATCACCATAAATGCATACAAATGTTGTATTTACCATATGTTAATTGCTTTAGTTCACTTAACAATACAATCTTTAGCCAAAATACCAAAAGGTTGAATATTTAATATTGTGTTTTCTCAGAATAAAATGTAGATCTACGTGTGAACATATATGACATATATGTATAGGATAAGAAGAATTTTCATCTTAAATGAATAATCTGTCAAATGATATTATATCCAAAAATATGTATGTATGTATTACTTTTCATTAAAATTGAAGATTTGAGTACATAGGATAATGAATTACTTGTATTAATATGAGTTATAAGTATGTGATGGTATTAATTAGAAAGAGAATTATATAGCAAGTTATCATATTTATATGTGTATGATTTTTGACAAAACACATATATAATGGAAATCTTGATTTGTTTTGTGCATTTTTACAAACTATTATGAGCATTAAAAGTATGATATTTGATTATACATGATTTTGTGATTTATTTATGTATGTAAATTTATGACATTCAATGTCATGTTTAATGTTTGAAGAGTAAGTAATAATAAATCAATTTTGAAATTGAATAATGAAATTTTATATTTATTGACTTATGGAGTTAGGTTCATCATCATACCTATGAATTTTTTTATTGAGAGTATGATGTGTTTATCCAAATGTTGAAAAGGTTCGAATGGTAGTATGTTTATATGTTTGTATGAAAATTTTTGAATTTCTGTATGTTATGATAGGTACTTAATAAATATTCATGTGATGGATATTTGAAAATATACATGCATACTAGATATGAATTTTTTTTGATTTTGAGTATACTCTAGGAGAACCCGCTGGACCGGTAAACTCCTGAGAGGAATTGAGTTGTATTCGTCTGCTTCAACTCATAGCACCTATAATCCCCATGTACTATTTATTGCGAGAAGTTTGTGCAATGCAGGGATCGAACCTAGATCTGTTACCAGATCGACGCACCCCTTTCCATTGCGTCATACCTGTAGACATTAGATATGATTATAGTTAGTGTGTTAATGAACTTATAAGTAATTAGTTCATAAAGAATATCGAAAATGCATGTATTGGAAGGAATTATGTATTTTATAGTTAATGAATAAAGTTATTTTGAAGCATATACATATATAAGAAAATTGTATGTATTTTAAGTAGGGATGTTATGGTAATGGTAAATTTACCATTACCAGTCAATCGGTTACCATTTTAAAGTAAAGTCGGCATACCCGTATAATCGGTATGGTAACGGTAAATTTACCATTTTCTACGGTAAAACATCGGTAATATTTTTTCAAAACCAGCGGTAACGGTAATTTACCAGTCTGTTCATAATACATTGATATTCATGTAAGATTTTGTATTACGGGCATTTAAAAGCAAGAAAATAGTTCAATTTATTTCAGTAATTCAACTCAAATGATGATAAATACATTTCTTTTCTATGTCCTTTATTAAGTGACCCAATGAGATATATAATGAAGCATCGTTCAGTGTAAAAATATATCAACTTATTATTTTTCTAGACAAACGGTAATTTACCTTTACCAGTGTAACGGTTACCAGTTTATCGGTATACTAGTCATCAGTATACCAGTCAATCGGTAATGGTAACGGTAAACAATTCTAGTTTACCAATAAAAACGGTATGATAACGGTATTTACAAAATGGTAACGGTAACCATTACCATAACAGCCCTAATTTTAAGTGAATATGAGAAACCCTTTTTTATTTATTTTGAATTCATATATGCAAATGAGAATATATTTTTCAAATAAATACTTTGGAAAATTTTTTGAAAAATGATTATCTTGCAAATAAGTAAAGAAGTATTTATGTATTGTATATATGAATTGGATACTTTGATAAATGGACATGGAAAATATTCATCTGAAGCTTGTTGAATTTTTTACATGATGAACATTGGAATTTTTATAAGAGTGTATAATAGAAAGAGAAGACACATCTATTTCAGATATATATCAATTGAGAAATTGATGATAGGTCATAGGAATGATCTCATCAAAATGAATAAGATCAAAGAAAACTTGATGGACTCCTTTTTTAAAGTATCATCAAAGGAAGTCAGTCCTTGAATCTTTAACAGAGATGAGCATCAAGCCTAGAGTAAAGAATAATGTGATGAATACCAGTAAGTGGCCAATTGGTATTTGTTTGAGATCTCACAACATGTATTAGACTTTCATATTTGTTTGAGATCTCACAACACGTATTAGACTTTCATTTTTTTTAGTTGTGAAATTTATACGTACCAATCGAATAACATTGGTATTTACGTATAAATTTATCAAACAAATATGAAAGAATAATGTGATGAATACCTTGTGAGATCTCAATAGAAAATGAAAGTCTAATACGTGTTGTGAGATCTCAAACAAATATGAAAGTCTAATACGTATAAATTTTTCCTTTGTCCACGATATTTTTTTTAGTTTTCTTGTAGTTGGTAGGGGATTATTAGATAAGGGGAAAAAATTTTAAAGGACAAATTAAAGTAAATAATTAGTCACAAGGACACGTGCATAAAAATTTTACCGTAAAGACAAAACCCAAAGCCCAGATACAATTTCAAACAAAACAAATTATTTCGTTCGTCTTCCTCCTCCTTCCTTTCACTCAGAATTTGACGAAAGTTTTGCTCGAAAGAAAAAATGGCACGGCAAACCAGAAACAAATCTACATCTCCAACAGAACCTCAAAAATCGACAGTCGATGAACAATGAGCACAACAATCGACAGTCGATGAAAACCTAACTACGTCGGAAGTGAAGAAACAAAGTGAAAATCAAAATGTCGAATCACTTCCAACAGCAGATATTCAAGAAGAAAACACAATGATAGAAGAGGAAAACCTACCTCTAGTGGAAATGACAAGAAAGACAATAAAGGAAAAAAACAGCAAGTTAAAACTTAAAAAACCTACATCAGTAGAAGTGGAAAAGAAAAATAGAGAAAAAAGAACAAAAAGAAGACATTAAAAAAATACGGCAATTGAAAGCAGACCAGAAATAAGAGAAAGTATACCAGAGAATGTTACTGATACTATAAAATCAAGTATAACAAAGTTAGTATAATTTTATTATAGTAATATTGAATTTTTTGCACAGAATAAAGAAGTGAACATGCAGCAACAAATAGTTGCAGAGAAAATAGTTGAAGAAAATATGCAAAAAAGAGAACAAAGAACAAAACGAAGAAATGAAAAAAAGATTCAAAAGAAAATTCAAACAGAAACTGAGGTAACTGAAATTACAAAATTATGAAACTAATACTAACAATTTCACATTGTTAAATGTATTCTAATATTATAAAAAATGTTAAACAGGAAAAATCTCAGAAAGAAGAAGGCAAAAAAGTTGCAGATGAAGAGTCAGAAGAAGAACAACTAAATTCGGTAAAATTAAAAGCATTAGAACTTTATAACATAATAGATATTGCAAAAATAATACTTGTAAATCATTTGGTAAAAGAAAAGACCGATAATTACAACAAACTAATACCTACTTACAACAAATAATAGTCTGTATCATTTAGTGTAAATCGTTTGGTAAAATAGTAGTCAATATCATTTAGTTGCAATCTGGTACTTACAAATGATACCTACTTACAGAAAACTGATACCTACTTAGTACAAACTGATACCTAGTTACTACAAACTGATACCTAGTTACTGCAAACTTAAAATCATTATATATTTCACTGAAAATATTTCACTGAAAATATTTCACTGTAGCTAATAACCAACCTATTGTTACGTTTCAACATAATTTGTTTCACAAATTACTTATAGTCTTTATTTTGAAATAATAGGATGATGATGATTTTGTTAATCCACATCCAAAATGCATTAAAGGCAAATCACAAACAGATCTGCAGAAAGTATCAAAATCCGAAGACAAAAAGCATGAAACTGCTTATAGATATGAATTGCAAGCAGTATTCAAAATGGTGAAAATGATAAAACAAAAAAATGCTCTATCCAAAACGCAGATGGACATATTGAGGAGCACTCGTTTCTACAATTTCTTTAGAGTTTTTCATGAAGAGAAAATTCTGATGAAAGAATGTAAAATGCATCAACACAATTTGGATGCTTTATACCAACACAATTTGAATCATACCAAAATTATTGAAAAATATTATCTCTCAATCATAAACATTTAGTTCAGAATAAAGAGTTACTATAGAAAGAAAATTGATACCTACATAAAAGAAACCGATACCTACAGAAATAAAACTGATACCTACATAAAAGAAACTGATACCTATAGAAACAAAACTGGTACCTACATAATAAAAAATAAAACAAAATATTTAGAAAATATATCTTAAAGTAATAACTACAAATACAAAAATTCATACAGAAATTGATACTAAGTGTGCTAGTAAAACTGTTAAATATTTTAATTTAAAGCATACTATATGCTTGTACCATTATCTTTGAAATTCAATGTTTTGTATTAATTATAAATCTGAAAATACAACTTATGCAAACTGATACCAACATTACATTTTGATTTCAACAGGCTTGACTGTGGAATATTTGTAATGATATTCATCATTTCATTGAACAAAACCATAATACCAATAAAACTTGAAAAGAATGAAATATTATCCACAAGAGCAAAGATTGTACATGCAATATTGACAGATGATGAACATTGCTGGAGTCTGTCTAAATACATGTCAAGCTTAGAAAAAGAAAGAAAAGAAAAGAGCTGAATTCACATTGTGTTGTTTCACAATTAAATTTGGTACTTGTAAAGTAATGTAATTCTGTTGAAATTTGTACTTGTGAAGTAATGATGTTCTGTTGCAATTTGGTACTTATGAAGTAATGATGTTCTATTCTAAAAACAATACCGCTCTTACTTGTAAAAACAATATTGATCTCCTGGAATGATATGTTGTGGTTGGTGTTCTTTTCTTTTCCTATTGTTTATATTATAACAAGATTCTATAGTGTAAGTTCTATCATGCAGCTATGGATCCCACATAGTATTATCAGTTTTATGATGCAACTATCAGTTGTATAATGATATTATCAAATTTCATATCATATTTTAATACAAAACAGTAACTGAGTATCAGTTCTTATGACTAATAGTATCAGTTTTGCTAAAATTGACACTCAACATACTTTATGAAACAACAATTAGTGTTGATGTTAGTTTTTGCTAACACTAGATATCATTCTAATTATTTATTAGTACTGGTGTCAATTCTAGCACGTATTATAATACATGAAACTGATACTAAAAACAAACCAAAAATGATACTAAAGTCGTTTATATCCAATCAAACAAACATTATCTACAACCAAGCTAACTGATACTGATACTGTATAAACTGATACCAAAACTTGTAAAATCTGATACTTGTAAAAACTTATAAAAACTGATACTGTAAAAACTAATACTATAAAAACTGATACTGATACCAAAACTTGTAAAAACAAACACCAGAACTGATACTGTAAAAACATATAACTTATACTAAAACTGATACTATCACTTATACTAAATACCTGAAATTAAAATCAATTTGATAATATGCTCTACTGAATACAAATTAATATCAAAAGGTTCAATTACAATAAACCACCAAAACAAGTCATACATCCACTTATTAATCTGAACAAATTCAAAATGTAAAATCAAATCATATCCTATTCAAAGCTTGACAATTCCGTTTATTATGACCAAACTGCTTGCACTCGCCACATCTGTTTTACTTGTTCTGAAAATATGAAAATCCTCCTTTGCGCTTGACTAATGGTCTACCAGCGCCACGTTTCTCCTTTGGTGGTTTGATATCTCATTCTTCAAATCATACAAAGAGCAATCGATAGACAATCAAGTGCTAAAAGTGTTATTATTCAACATAAACAGACAAAGAAGACTGTTATCCCCACTGCCAAAAAAAATAAAAAATAAACATTAGTAAAAATATGTTCAATTTAGAACATTAATTATTCAATTTCACAAAACTGATACCTACTGTATACAAATTGATACCTAGTTACTGATAATAATAAAAATGATACTAAGAAAAAATAAAAATGATACCCAAAAACTGAACCTAAAATATAATACTTTTCCACTCTATCACAACTTTATATACAACCCAAGCAATAATACTTTTCCAATCATCCCAACATTAATGCAAGAAAATGCAAGATAAATTAATTGAAAAGCAAATTAAAATACAACACTGCATAAAGAAATGAATAATAATAAAAAAACCTGCTGCTACTTCCACAATTTGTCATAGACAAACGAACAAACAATGAGAACAACAACACTGCATGTCAGTTGAAAAAATGAACACAATTAGAAATCACGGCCAATTTTTTTTAACTCGAATAGAAAAACAACAAAAAATAGAGTAATATAAGCATACCTAATTAATACAATTTGAAGAAAAACGAGATCACGGTACAAATATGAAAAGAACGAGATCAACAAAACGCGCGTAAGAAAAAATTGATCGATGAACTACAATTTTCAGAAGGACGAAATTGAAATAACCGAACGAAGTAGATTGATATTTTTATTGCGAGAGAGATATTTGATCGCGACTGAAAATTTTGATCGAAGGAAGAAGAAGAAGCGCGCGAAAGTGGGCTGGAAAGAAAAAACGATAATTTGTCCTTTAGAGAAAATTATTAGCGGGCTGTCCTACATCCAAAAAAGCCCTAAAAACCGTCCTTGAGGAAAATTTCCTGTATTGGATAACTACAATAAAACTTAGTCTTTTAGTTTTCTCAACCTTTTGTATTTTGCATTAAAGGGGGACCATTACTATTTGTTTACTATTTCTTTTTGACACCAACTCTTTTGGTTAGAAAATGAAATAGGTGGTTCTTTTCTCCTTCATCCCCAATTATTTTCTTAAAGAAACAATATAGCAAATAAATGCATCTTCTTCGTTTTTTTCTCTTTTCAAATTTCATTCAATTACAAAATCGTCCTCTGAATAAAAAATTTGAACAATGGTTTCTACAATTCTCTGATTCCTTCAAGCTTGAGTGCACAAATTTGATGGATCGTTGTGTTAACCTTGGAGAACGGACAACATTATTGATTGCACCACAATCATACCGAATTTCGCTTTCAAGGCAATGCATTGTCCATGACACAACAGTGTTATATCGACACTCTTTATTATTAACACTCCAAATTTCAACCGGCTTTGTAACCAAATTCCACCATGTTTGTTGTACGTATGTGTGCCCAATATATGTGTATTGGTAGTGCAAAGTGGGTGTGATGCTTGAATTGGTTACAAATCCAAGTCCAATGAGTGTAATGTGGGCCTATCTATGTCTAATAAGGGAGACGCAATGAGTACTAATGCATACTTACCTATGTGAACTAATCCTATCATAGAGCATCTTATTTGGAATACTCTATGAGTGTTAACCGGTCACAAAATACTTCAGTCCGGGTAGCAAGTGGGTATTATTGTGCTTTTCATTTCAATTTCAATGGTAACAAGAAACCTCTAGTAAGTAGCATTGACCTATTGATATTTAGTAGCATTGGCTTATTTGATGTTTGAAACATTATATAAGCCGATAAGGCAACCAAAATTCATATTTTATGAACAAGCATTTGTTGCAAAATACATACTTGCGTTGTGATATGAGTATGTTAGATGCCACATGGTCAAATTTGGTATACTTCATACTCTCAACTGTATTCAGTAATATTTTTACAATTTTTCTTCACCCATCCACTTCACAGCTAGTACAAGTACCATAATTGCCGAAAATTGAAGCATCGGTAGTGATGATCCTATGTATCAATTTCAATGTCGTGTTATGGTGGATTTCAATCGAGACCGCTCAAACTAAAATCACCAAACACACGCGGAAAAGATAGATCGTGATAGATAGTGCAAAACAACCAAACACTCGAAGAAATCAATAAAACCAAATCCGAACACGATCACAATAACACCACAAGCAATATATGATAAGCAATAACGAAAACAGTAAATCACACACCGATTTATAGTGGTTCCACTAACATCGCGTTAGTGTACATCCACTTTGAGAGAGATCTTTTATTATCACCAAAAGATAAGAGTACAAGAGATTGATTACAATGTTCTATTCAATAAGAATCAATGTTTGTGGAGATTAGAATTGAAGAAATAGAGTTTTGCCTAAAACCCTAATTAATGGAGGACTAAACCCTAGATTAGATTGCTTGATCTCACTTCTATCAGACCTGAAGAGAGTATATATACTAATAGAGAAAAACCTGGCGAAAGACCACTTTGCCCTTCACAAATCACAAAACAGCTCAGAAAACCCGGCCCAGGAAAAAACAGGTTAACACCGCCTCAAACATCTGACCTCTGACCTCAGACGTCTGAGGCCAGGTTCAGTTTGGCTGAAACAGACAGGTCCAGACGTTTGGCCAGAGGGACCAGACGTCTGCAGGATGTTTCGGGAGATAGCCTGAACCTCGTCAGACGTCTGGCCCTCTGAGCCAGACATCTGACCTCAAACAGCAAACCAACACCAGCTTCTTCCCTCCTATCTTCTTCCTCCGGACTCCGATTAGCGAACCGTTTTCTCCGACATGAAGCTACATCCATCCTCTTCAATTCTCCATCATATAGTGTCACAAAATTTAACACTCCACCTTGACACTATATCCATCTCCAACATCAATGGTACCATACCATCAACAACCGATAGCTCCAACTACCAACACTTCTACCTTCAACCAAACATGAATGTTTTCCCAATGGGTTCCGGCACAGCCACCCCCCATTGCACTCCATCAACGAGTTCAGGCACAAAGCCCCCACCCACCAATGAAATGTTGAAAAAACATCCAACACCATCTCACCAAAGACAAGAGCACTAGGAGTGTACACTAGCACTACACCAAGAAGATAGAACGACAATCTCATACCAATACTCTTCCTCATCTACACAAGTATCTCTCTCAACCGTCCCACCCCGTGGCACCTAGCACTTCTCCAAGCGAATCAAATCCGAGGAATGCTCGAACTTCCCAACCGGCAATGCCTTAGTGAGCATATCCGCCGCGTTTTCCTTTGTGTGCACCTTTCGAAGATATACTTGCTTATCCTCATCCATGGCTACCAAGAATGACTCCCTCACTTCTATATGCTTAGTCCGTGAGCTAAATGCCAAATTCTCCGCCAAGTGAATAGCACTTTGGCTATCACATTGAACATCAATGCTATCGTGTTCAATCCCCAAGTCACACAATAATCGTTTCAAATAGAGTGCTTCCTTCGCCGCCTCCACCGCGGCTATCAACTCCGCCTCCGTAGTGGATAAAGCTACTACGGTTTGCAATCTCGATCTCCAACTTATGGCCGTACCACCAAGTGTGAAGACATAACCGGAAGTTGACTTTCTCTTATCTCTATCACCGGCGTAGTCCGAATCACAATAACCAACTAAGTTGCAACTCCTTTTCCCACTACCGCCAAAAACAAGACCATGAGATGACGTACCCCTAAGGTATCTCAATATGAGCTTCACAGCTTCCCAATGCGATTTTCCCGGATTAGACATAAAACGACTAACCACCCCGACGACATTTGCTATATCGGGCCTTGTACACACCATAGCATACATCAAGCTTCCAACCGCACTTGCATATGGCACCTTTGCCATATAAGCCTTGTCTTTCTCCAAGATAGGTGACCCTTTACTCGAAAGATTCACATGCAAAGGTAAAGGTGTATTTGACGCCTTTGCATTCTCCATGCTAAACCGGCAAAGCACTTTCTTAATGTACTCCTTTTGAGTCAATTTCAACTCAAAATGCTTTCGATCCCTTTCTATTTCCATGCCCAATATCCTCTTTGCTTCTCTAAGGTCCTTCATTTCGAATTCCGACTTTAATTGCAATTTCAACTTGTTGATTTCATTCTTGTCCTTCGAAGCAATGAGCATGTCGTCCACATACAAGAGTAAATACACCCAACAATCATTTCCCAACTTCTTGAAATACACACAAGCATCCTTGATGCTTCTATTAAAACCGTTTTCAAGCATAAAATGATCAAATCTCTTGTACCATTGTCTAGGTGATTGCTTCAACCCATATAGTGATTTCTTCAACTTGCACACCATATTTGACTTACCATTTACAACAAAACCTTGCGGTTGCTCCATGTAAATGTCTTCATCCAAGTCACTATGCAAGAAGGCGGTCTTCACATCAAGTTGCTCCAACTCCAAGTTGTGAATAGCAACTATGGCAAGTAATATCTGTATGGAAGTATGGCGCACAACCGGTGCGAATATCTCATCATACTCCATACCCTTTCTCTGTGCAAACCCCTTAGCCACTAGCCTAGATTTGTATCTCCCATCGTCCTTCACCTTGTAAATCCATTTGCACCCTATAGCACGGTTTCCTTTAGGAAGCGGAACCAAACTCCAAGTTCGATTCTTCATCAATGATTGCATCTCTTCCTCCATGACACAAATCCACTTCGAGCTATCACTCGAATTCATGACGTCATCAAGGTCCAAAGGCTCATCTTGGACTACATGAAGCGCATAGTCCAACTTATCACAAAAGCTAAGATAGTTCCAATCACCATATCTTTCGGGTGGTCTTATGGGACGACGCCCAACCCGAGTAGCAATATTTCCACCCAAACTCCTTTCGGCTCCACCTTGAACCGAAACTTCTCCAGGCTCGTGTACATCACCAACACTACTAGAGGCACCACGTGGACTTTGTGATGTAACATCAACCACATTTTCTTTCTCACAAGCATCTTCAACTACTCTACCTCCTCTACCACTGGGACGAAATGGTGGAATAATTTCCTTCTCCTTTGATTCATCACGAACCAAGACCGGAATATCCGATGAGCTCTCATTCTCCTTGAACAATGCCGACTCATCAAAAGTAACATGATGAGAGTTTGTCACCTTCTTCGTTTCTGGATTCCAAATCCGATAGTCTTTCACTCCATCCGTATAGCCAAGCAAAACCCCCTTGAAAGCTCTTGGTTCAAGCTTATCATTACCCGGATCATGCACATAAACCGGACTTCCAAAGACACGAAGATAGCTCAAGTCAATACTCTTTCCCTTCCACACTTCCTCCGGAATTTTGTTATCAATAGCCGAGCATGGAATTCGATTAATAATATGCACTGCGGTTGACAAAGCTTTGGCCCAAAATCCCTTAGACAAACCCGATGTCAATCTCAAGCATCGAGCTTTCTCTAGTAGAGTATGATTCATCCTCTCCGCAACTCCATTTGATTGCGGATCTCCCGGTGTAGTAAAATGTCTCCGAATCCCATGATGCTTGCAAAACTCTAAGAATTCTCCGGAAACATACTCCCCGCCATTGTCGGACCTAAGAACCTTCAAAGACTTACCACTCTCATTCTCAACAAGAGCCTTCCATGCTTTGAACTTTGCAAATGCCTCCGACTTAGCCTTCATTACATACACCCAAACTTTACGAGAAAAATCATCTATAAAGGAAATATAATACCTTGCTCCCCCCGAAGAAGCTACCGGTGCCGGTCCCCATACATCCGTGTGCACATACTCAAGAACATTTCTTGAATCATGTTTTCCTTCACCGAATGATACTTTTGTTTGCTTCCCCAAGACACACTCTTCGCAAAACTCCAATTTGTTGAAACTCTCACCATTGATCATCTCCCTCTTCCGAAGATCTCCAAACTCCTCTCCGAGCTATGACCCAACCTCAAATGCCACAACCTTATCGCATCCAAGCTACGAGAACTATCAACACCTACACAAGTTTCACCTTCTACGGTCTCTCCATGAAGCAAATAAACACCATGAGCCCTAGCACCTTTCATGACCACAAGCGCCCCTTTCGAAACCCGTAAACTATCACTCTCAATAGTGATCTTACATCCAAGAGAATCCAATTGCCCCAAAGAGATAAGAGACTTCCGAAGTCCCGGAACATAGCGTACATTAGTGAGAGTACGAACCACTCCGTCAAACATTCGAATTTGCACGGAACCAATGCCTTGAGACCTACACATAGCACCATTTCCCATAATAATTAAATTTCCCTCTTTAGCAACAAGAGAAGAAAAACAATTCCTATTAGGCGTCATATGATACGACGCCCCCGAGTCGAGCATCCACTCACTATCGGAAAAATCCGATGCTACCGCCGTCAACACATCTACGTCTTCCTCACCAACACTTCTCTCCACCGCTACAGATGAAGATGCTACTTCCCTTTTACCCTTCTCCTTGTCCGGACATTCATTTCTCCAATGACCGTGTTTCTTACAAATATAGCACTTGCCTTTTCTTTCCTTTGATTTTCCTCTCCAACCGGGATTCCTTGATTTAGAACGCCCCCGGTTGTCCTTCTTCACATATCTTTCCTTCTCCACAAACAAACCTTGACCATTACCGGCACTACTACCACCAACACTCAACTCCTTCATTTGATCTCTCAATTCCTCACTAAGAAGACCCGTCTTGACATCATCTAACGTCAATGTATCCCGGCTATAGATCAAACTATTTGAGAAACCCGTATAACGGTCCGGCAACGAACATAACAATATCATCGCCTTTTGCTCTTCCTCAATCTTCAAATCTACTGCCTTCATCTTCATAAGCAAATCATCAAACACATTCAAATGTGCCTTTAGCGAAGTTCCTTCTTTCATCTTATAGGTGAAAAACGTTCGCAACAAGATCAAACGATTAGTTAGAGACTTCTTCATATACAATTCTTCCAACTTGTCCCAAATACCCTTAGCGGTGGTCTCACTACTAATTTCGGAGATCACATTCTCTCCCATAGCAAGTTGAAGTGTAGTAAATGCCCACTCTTCCATTTCCTCTCTCTCGACATCCGAGATGTCCGCCGGCAACAAATGTGTATCAAACACCACTCGATGTACCCGATTCCTCCTTAGAACCGCTTTCATCTTCCATTGCCATTTTTCAAAATCATTATCGCCATTCCACTTGTCGATAACCAATTGCGACCCCGACGCCACATACGACCCACGTACATACGGCGCTATACTACTTGGACTAACCATTGAATTTTCAGAAGTATCCGTTTCCGGCATTTCAACAACCACCTACCAACTCCAAAGCTCTGATACCAAATGTTATGGTGGATTTCAATCGAGACCGCTCAAACTAAAATCCCCAAACGCACGCGGAAAAGCTAGATCGTGATAGATAGTGCAAAACAACCAAACACTCAAAGAATTCAATAAAACCAAATCCGAACACGATCACAATAACACCACAAGCAATATATGATAAGCAATAACGAAAACAGTAAATCACACACCGATTTATAGTGGTTCCACTAACGTCGCGTTAGTGTACATCCACTTTGAGAGAGATCTTTTATTATCACCAAAAGAGAAGAGTACAAGAGATTGATTACAATGTTCTATTCAATAAGAATCAATGTTTGTGGAGATTAGAATTGAAGAAATAGAGTTTTGCCTAAAACCCTAATTAATGGAGGACTAAACCCTAGATTAGATTGGTTGATCTCACTTCTATTAGACCTGAAGAGAGTATATATACTAATAGATAAAACCCTGACGAAAGACCACTTTGCCCTTCACAAATCACAAAACAGCTCAGAAAACCCGGCCCAGGAAAAAACAGGTTAACACCGCCTCAGACGTCTGACCTCAGACGTCTGAGGCCAGGTTCAGTCTGGCTGAAACAGACAGGCCCAGACGTCTGGCCAGAGGGACCAGACGTCTGCAGGATGTTTTGGGAGACAGCCTGAACCTCGTCAGACGTCTGGCCCTCTCAGCCAAACATCTGACCTCAAACAGCAAACCAGCACCAGCTTCTTCCCTCCTATCTTCTTCCTCCGGACTCCGATTTGCGAACCGTTTTCTCCGACATGAAGCTACATCCATCCTCTTCAATTCTTCATCATATAGTGTCACAAAATTTAACATGTCGATGGTTGAACTTGCTGCACTTACCATAAGAGGAGTCGATTGGTAGCGAGCTTGACCATAAGCTCGCGTTTGATGGTTGGAATTAGGGTTTTAATTAAACACATCAAAGTCATAAATTTTTGGTAAAACGATCAAAGTAATCAAGTACGGTTGGATAAATATTTTGATGGAAAGTGGGGCAAAATATTTGCATTAAAAATAGTTGCCTTGCAAATATTGCAATGTAAATAATTACGCTACAAATAATTACTTTTATCGGAAAATTATTGTCAAGGATAAAATTTCTCAGCGTTTTAGCCTCAAGGACAGACCTTCAGTATTTTAGTCTGAATGACAACTTTCTTTAGGTATCAGTTTTTAGTTATTGATAGCAGTTTTTAGGTATCAGTTTGTAGTTATCGGTATCAGTTTTTAGTTCGATAGCAGTTTTAAAAAAATGTTTGTCGTTATGAATAATTTTGAAAAAATGTATGTCCTTCTGATTAACTTTTAGGAGAATGTTTGTCCTTGTGGTTAAAATATTGAGGTCGTGTCCTTAAAACTAAAAATATACAAATTTTTGTCCTTTAAATTAATTCCCTCTTTTTTTATTTCAAAAATGCTAATGTCGATGCGCAAGAAAAAAACTATTGGCAGTGTAAAACTACAAAATAACTGCAAATAACTGTAATTATTTCACCAACAAAAACACTTATACTATTTTTAGACAGATTTTGAGTACTTCAATTCAATACTTGAAATTCACAATATATTCAAATGACTTGTTTTCAACTTAAAAAAAGGGACTGGAGTGGAAATACCCATTTAGTAAATCACATTATAACATTCCCTTCGTTTAGAACTACTTAAACGTCAAACATATTTGCTTCTGTTAACTACACAATAACCATACTCAACTATTTTCACGCATATGCTTAGTATGATCATTGAATAATTGTCACATACATACACTTACGATATAATTGCTACTTACTTTTCAATACTAACAACAGTTGCACATCAATTTAACAGAAGCAAAAACCTAAAGTTTACCTGAGCCAACTTTCAAGAGTTCCCCTACAACTTCATTTTACTAACAATTACTCCACAAACAATAAAATCTGAACACCAACCAAGACAAGACAGACATTTTTCATACAACAAACACACTAGCTTCATCAATTAAACAATGTATCTAAGCTTAGAAGGCTTAAGTTTCCCATGTACAAGTAGTCATATTGTGCCATACCAAGTCAATTCTAGAATAAAATAGGAGTCACCTAGTCACTTATCATGCTCCAAGTTAGCAAAAAAATGAAATTGCACTACCATCTCAGTTAAGTCCTTTACGCTTGCAATTAACGTTTTATGTTTCTGGATTTCTGCACATTCATGTCTACAGAATTCCAAGAAAAAGAACTTGGTTTTAAAGGTCTGCCACTTTGATCAGTTATAATAGATTCATCTGATGAGCTCTTTAATGTATGCTCGGATATGGCTGCTTTAGGGCTTCTCATCATCTTGAGTAAGGCATGGCCATCATATAAGTTGTAGGGCGTTCTGAATACAATAAAAAGTAAAAATAAACAAGTATAAATGGCTGTAAAATGAGTGTTTTGAATAAGGGTGCAAATGCAATGGCAATAAAATTAACCCCAAAATTTAGGAGATCTTGATGCATTGTGTATTGTTATCATTCTTGCACTAGCTCTACACATCTGACCATTCATCATTTTGTATGTGGTTGAGATCTAGTGCAGATGAAAATAGAGGATAGAACAAGGTCAGATGACATTGAGGCATTGAAGATCAACGCTTAAGGCTGAATCTGGCACAAGTTTATGATTGAATTTTGGTATAAAAAATTGCAAGATTTGCCTTAATATAGTGGCTCTAACATTGAAGCAAATAAATGAGATTAGCAATCCTACACCATTAACACATAGGTTTAGTAATAATGTCTTTTTCATTCAACAAATTTTCAGACTAAAATAATAGCACTGGTCCTTGCAACTATTGTAAGTTCGATTATGTTATATATGCTAGCTAATGGCTATTCTACATTTCTAATGCATGTTCATTTGTAAAAATTAAGGGGAAAAAAACTAATTTGTCAAATAATTAACTAAAAGGTTCAGAAGTATAATTTTAAACAGAGGTAGCAAGTATTGTTACTCATTGAAGTCAAAATGCACCAACTGACTATCTTCTGATATCTGAATCTCTACAGTAGCCCTTGGGTTCGTCTGTACCAGAAAAAAAATGAAATCAAATAAGATGATAAAAGTTGATATGATTTTATATGTGCATCATCATAGTTCTAGATTTTTATTTTCTAAAAAATAAAAATATTCACGAACGATTAAAACCTAGATAGTAAAAGGAAGAGTGCTTAGTGATGGTCATATTGATTCAGCTTTTAACCATGCGACTAAATAAAAATCAACACGAATTTTTCAAATCGAAAGAAAATAAACATATAACATACTTTAACTAGCACAAATGGCAGTTGAATGCTTTCAGGAGAAGCGCTGTTTGATCCCCTTGATTGTTGATTCCGCAAAATAAGCTTCTGCAAATCTAACACCTGTAATGACCAAAATGATAAACTACGTAATAAAAAAACAATTAAGAATCTTTTAAAGTAACTTAAACTAACACTTATCAAACAAATATAGAGTACATATAAGTTAATGCATACTTGATGTTCTAGTTCTTCTACATAATTTATTTTTGCATTTGACCTGTTTGTCAATTTCCTACGTGTTTCCTACATAAAGAAAGAAGAAAAAATAAACACAGACGATAATTAGACATAAAAGAGTTTAAGATCTCTATATAGATTAAATAGAAGACCAAGACTTGCCTTGAGTTCTTTTCCTTGTTCATTGTTTGTAACAGGAAAACCAATCCATCTTAATTCCTTTTTGTCTTTAGCAATAACATTAATAGCAATGAGAACGTTAAAGACGTCATATACTCTTCTTCTAATGTTCTTCTCATCAAATTGCTCATTTAAAAGTGACTGTACAAAGAGGAAGATTGTACTATTAACCAAAAGAAATCAATGACAAATACCAGATATAGATAATAAACATTCAACTAATATTGCAATATCTTTACCCCAGATGCCAACTCTGCTATAATTTCATCTGCAACCTGGAAAAGAATAGTTATCAGCTTGACAATTGTCGAACTAGTTAGTTGTTTGCATCTAACATGCATTCTTCTTAACAGCTATTAAATAATAATACAAAAGCATGTACATAATTTATGCCAACTAGTCAACTGCCTTTAAAAAAAATTAAGCTTGATTTTACAATCATTACTACTGTATGAATACATTAACACAAAGGATAACCGAGAAATCCAACACAGAAGATTTAACATATCAAATCGCAGAAAGAAGGCAACGATAATAAGAGTTTACGATAGTTAAAAAATAATGGTGCATATTTTTACAATCAATAAAGGGAATTGATTGTATATAATTTACCGGTATTCATTGTTTCAAATGCCTTTGAAGATACATAAACACCCTTTTAATTGTTCAAATTATATCGCATCATGTGTGTCATATATTAGTTTTTGTAAACGATGAAGTTAATGAAAGTCTAAAAAATTAGAGAGAGAGTAGAAAAAAATTGCAGGAATCAAAGAAGTTGAATGATAAAATAAATATTTAAGCCAGTGTAAACATGCATTCGTGACCCAGTGACCATTAGTATAGTGGTACGGCCCTAGACTGTTGATATAGAAGACTTGAAATCAGATCCCATTGGCATCTTTGCTCATGTTCAATAAAAAAAATAAACAAAAGACATTCCACCATATCATATGGTTGGGTAGTGATGATATAGCATCCAAATGGTTGCGTAGTGATGATATAGCATGACCAATACTAATTGATATGATATCATATGCTACTAAAACTATGACATATAGTCGTGTGTAAAGATTAACTACCATATATGGGGATGTTAAAGAATAATCCCACACATGAGGACAGTAATATAAGTAATCAAGCCAATATGTATGAAAATATTGCTTTTTTTCTTGGAAATGGTTCCTACTAGGATAAATATCTTCTGACATGTACAAAGTCCAAGTAACATTGTACCTCACCTCATTATAGGTTGTTCTTCCCTTTGCCTTGACCTTCTTGCAAACTAAAATCAAGAAATGAACTGTAAGTCATCTTAAACATCTAATCCATATAGTAAAAAATACCTAGCTCTATTAAACATCTAATCCATACATTAAGAATGCATAGTTTATAATATAATATGCTAGGTTTTCTTGCAAGGAGTTCAAAATTAGAAAGAAGTAGCTCATAGCTATCTGCTCTACTAACAGCCGAACATATGCACAGGAATAAAAATTAAAATTCTTCCTTAATGCCCCTATCAAAGGGCCTAACTTAATTTGAGAAAAGGTAATTCAGAGGGAATAAAAATCATAATGACGTCCACAGTTATGCACATTTCTTAGTACATTCGGTATTGATTTATACACAAGAATGTCAATTTTATGAAGAAGAAAAAATTGTTTTCAGCGATGTTTGAATATTATTTTTGTTCTTATAATGTTTAAAAAGGTCTTAAGAATATGCCAAATGTTTCTTCAAGGGGGCAGCCAGTCCAATACCATTCCTTCATTAATGCTTCAAATCTCGAACAAGGCCATTTGAAATATTTTTTGTTCAAAGGGAGTGCTATTTCTCAATTATAATCTACCCAAGATTATCTCGTAACAGAAGTGAGTCTTGAGTGCTGATTTCAATTTTATCTGGTAAAAGCAATTTACTTTAGAGCATAAACATGTTGAAGTGAAGCTAAGAAACTAAATATATACTACAAAAAGCTATTTGGAATGGGAAAACAATGGACGTTGACGCTTGCTACATAAATTCCACTCAATTTGATGGTCATAATTTTGCACCTTCAAACACACGCTAAAGCCAAGGAAAAAACTTTCAACCATATCGAGTGTAAGAGAGAGTGTGTGTGTGTGTCTATATAAACAGATATTAAACCATAAACAGCATAAGAGAACAAGGAACATAGTTGTATCAAAGGAGAAAATGAGGATCTGTGCAATTATAAGAACATACAACAATATAATAACATTAAAAATTTGAACATCTGACCAATTGTACTGAATCGACGAAGTCCCCATCCTATAATTCTGGACACTTTTTTATTTTTCTCTGCATTGCTGATTATAAAATAAGTGCCACATTTAGTAGTTTACATTGAGAAAATTTCCCTAATAAATGTGAATGAAAAAAATAATTATCAGAGATATGGGACCTATCATCATCTTGAAAATTTGCATCGTTTAATGTTAGCATATTGTCACCGGAACTCAATGTCATTTCTTCACCATTGTCTACAAAATATGGTTCACTTTGTGTGTTATGGGCCTCCACAGTAAAACCATCATGCAACCCTTCCTGTTGATTACCGCTTGACATATATTTTACATGAAATGCACTGCATCAAATAAGGAGACATATCATCTGAAGGATACGATAGATAGTTTAATTAAAGAAAAATAATAATAATCAAGTGATGCAAGTTTCGAAACAGCAAAAGTGGATGTTTTTGAATGAGAAATTAACATGCAAGCATGCGATCCAAATTTTCGAACAACGAACACTTGAACATTGAACAAAATCGCTAAGTCATTAAGTAGGACTTGGGGACCATGAACAGGAGTGGAGATGGTGGAGATGGTACCTAAAAGCGGTACTCCTCGGATTTAGTGATAAAAAAAGAATATTTTCGATTTGATGCCATAATTTTTTAAATCCACACCAAGTAATATGCCTATTTGCATACTGGTTGAATTTTTCATTATTTGCACTAACTCTGCATTTTAATGGGCATGGGATTGGCACATAAGGGTGTGGAAATAGTCTGATCATGATTTTTATTCATTAATTATTGTAACAAAATTCAAGAAAAAACGTTATACACTAAGACTCCAATTATTTTTAATACCTAGAGAATCAAACTTCGGTTATAAACATGAAGGGAGTATGCACCAAATCAACAATACATACTTCAGATATCTTCATAGATTCATGCCTATTGTCGTGCCCTAGCTCGAAGTCATGACTTGTGATCACTTAGCACATACTACTATGCATGTCAACGAAATGGATTTTAATCTAATCCAGTCTAAACCTGCCATGTTAACACGGGTATGAATTAGCTTTGAATACACAAACCTGGACTCAGATCCGACCTAACTATGTTAGGATCGAGTACAATTTTATCACTACCAATCTGGTTTGGGCCCAACCCAGTCATTAGCTATACATAGTATCAAAAATACGAGTGTATATTGTTTGTGTACAATTTTGTATGTTTGTATGTAGATTTATTAGTGCACTTTTGTTTGTGAATTCAATTTCAACACCATCTCATTTTGTTTGTAAATTTTATTTGCGTACCAATTTCAAAAAATTATGAACTAAAATAATGATTTTAACATCACTGTTCTTTTACATAGTGAATTTGAAACACAACACTGATAGACTGGGTTCAGATTATAGATTTAAAAAACCCAACATATTCGAATCAGGTTCAGGTTATGATTATAACACCCAGATTGGGTACATGTTTTAAGCTCTCCAAACTGAGCTTGGTCCATTAACATGCATACATACCACACACGAACCGGGCAGTCATGTAGAGTTATACTAGGCCTCCACTTTTGCACTATTCTGAAAATAAGCTGTGCCAAAAAGAAGAATGGATATTCATTCATGTTTCACAAAATTTATAAACGCCACACTCCCTCCCTCCCTCCCTCTCTCCCTCCCTCCCTCCCTCCCTCCCTCCACCCACACACATGCACGCGTGTGTATGTATGTGTGTGTGTGTGTTTATATGTATGTGTGTGTGTATGTTTATGTGTGTGTGTAATTGTATATGTATATGTGTGTGTGTGTAATTGTATATGTATATGTATATGTGTGTGTGTGTCGGTGGATGTTTTTTCATGACCCACACACATACATATATACATACATTAGTGGATGTTTTTTCATTAAATTTTCTCAAAAGTTCGCTGCTACAAAGGAGGGATCATGTATGTTATGTTGGCATTCGTATTTGAATTCAAGCACCAATAGTTACGTACGTTAGTCCTAAGAGTTGTTTGTTTGCTTCAACATTCACAACCAACAGATACCCACCGTACTATTATTGTCAAAAATCTTAAAACCTTACGATTTAAATCTCATTCCAAATCGGATCTTTTCCTTTATGATTTGATGTACATCCAAATTAAAACCCATTTAAAACCGTAATTGAGAAAAAACAATTGATTCATATTGATATATTCAATATACTTATTTAGATCCACAATTTCAATTCTATTACTTCTTAAACATAAGAAAATGGAAGAGAGAAATTTGAGGTTTAGGTTTAGATGCATAAATTTAAAATATTATACAATTTGCAATTTAAATCTCGTTTCGATTTATTTACAATTTACAATTCGAATCCCATTGTGAAAGCCTTGTCCCTATCTATATAAACAGAAAATACATCATTTTTTTGTCAACAACAAAAAAATTACTGCTATTTCGAACTACAAAATAAAGCATAACTTGTATTCTCTCTCAGTGTTCTTTTAATCTGTGCAATGATCGCAACTTGCACAAATAATCTCCATTGTATTCCGAGATAAGACTTCCGTTATCCTATGTGGCATGGAAAAGGGAGAACATTCCTGAAAGACAGCGATCAAATCTTGCATTGGAGCAATCTTCTGTTGAATTTGGATGATTCAAATATCTGTTAAAGAGGAAAGAAATTGATTAATTGATTCAATCAAATCAATTAATTTAGTTGATATATGGAAGGATATTTTGAAGGAAATCAATTAATTAGTCAATTTGTTATATGAAGAAAGAAATTGCTGATGGAGATTCAATCAAGGAAAATTATGGAAATCAATCACCATTATCCATTTACGTAGAAATTAAATCATGGATATTTGAAACATAATCTGTAAATTATTTTTCTTAATCCTTAAGTAACTCCTTCATTGAGTCTATTTAAATGAAGGAATTACATCTTCATATGACAAGCAAGTGTAGTATCCACCATAATTCTCTCCTCTCTTGTACTCTTTTCTTTAATGAAATAAAAAGTTGTTGGGTCTCCGTGGACGTAGAATATTCATATCCGAACCACGTTAAATCTTCTATCTCTTATTTCTGTTATTTTTCTGTGAGACTGCATAATTCTTTTTACTGTCATTGGTATCTAAATAGGCAATACTAGGTCTTGATTTGAAATCGCTTCCGCAGCGCACCGTGGTGTTGAATTGTTATCAATCATCAATTTTTCACTACAGTTTGGTATCAGAGCCAGTGTTATTGTTCCTGTTTGGATATTAATGGCTACTTCTAGTAAGTCTGTTGGTAGATCTGGTGTCAATTATGGAGTAACACGTTTTGACGGAAAAGGAGATTTTGGTACTTGAAAGATAAAGATGGAGACTGTATTGAAGAAGGAGAAGACTTTTAAGATAATTTCTGCGTCTGAAAAGCTGAAAGAGTTAGATAGTGAAACTTTAGAAGAGATGGAAGATGAAGCCCTAACTACCATCCAGCTAAGTCTTTCAGATGAGGTTCTTAGAGAATTTTCTCAAAAGAAAACAGCAAAGGAATTATGGGATGCATTATCTGATGCATATCAGGACAAGTCTCTCACTAACAGAATAATTCTGCAACAACAACTATATTCGTACAAAATGAAGCCTGGAGCTGATCTCATGGGGCATGTGGATGCCCTAACCACCTTAGTAATGAATTTGAAGGAATCGGAAGTTGAAATTACAGATGAGGCTCAAGCAGTGATCCTTTTATGTTCCTTGCCTAAGGAGTACACTGCTTTTGTTAATTCTATGATTTATGGTCGTAGTAAAATTAGCCTATCTGATGTTAAAGCTGGACTTCATAATGAAGTGTTGAGGGATAGATTAGCAAGCACTAGTTTAGACAGTGATACAGAGGACTTATCTGTTCAGAGAGGAAGAAGCCAAAGCAAGTCAAAATATGGTGGAGGTCGAAATAAATCAAGGTCTCAGTCTAGGGGGCCTAATAAATTGACATGCAATTATTGTAAAAGGCCAGGGCACTTTGTAGCAACTTGTCCCAAGCTTGAAGGTAGAAGAAGAGACCCAAAGCAAGCTTCAGCATCTACCGCTGAGAAGTCAGATACAGAGAGTGATACCGATGTGTTTACAGCTTCTGGCTCTTCTAGGAAAAACAACCTATGGCTGATTGATTCTGGCGCATCCTATCATATGACACCTGATAGGAACTGTTTCTCCACTTACCGTGAGATTGATGGAGGAGAAGTTCTGATGGGCAATGATGCTTCTTGTCGTATGATTGGTGTTGGTAGTGTGAAGGTTAGAATGTTTGACGGTGTTATTCATACTATTACAGATGTTAGACATGTACCTGATTTGAGAAGAAGTTTGATATCTATTGGGGCTCTGAGTAGGCTTGGTTTGAAGATTGTAGTTGAAGGAGAGAAGATGAAAATATCAAAGGGTTCTATGATAGTTATGAAAGGAGTAAGGGCAGAAAATCTTTATCTTTTGAAGGGCACTACTGTAGTTGGCGAATCAGCATCTGTTACTTCTGTTGATTCACTCTTCCAGATTATGGCATTTACGGATGGGTCACATTGGTGAGCGCAGCATGGATGAGTTGAGAAAGCGAGGTTTGATTGATGGTGTTCATCATTCAAAGCTTGGCTTTTGTGAAGAGTGTGTTCTTGGGAAGCAGACGAAGATTTCTTTTGGTACTGGAGAGCATAAGGCAAAGGCTGTCTTAGAGTATGTTCACGCAGATGTTTGGGGACCTTCCTCTTGCCCCTCCTTAGGTGGAGCCAGGTATTTCGTTTCATTTATAGATGATTTCTCTCGTAAAGTTTGGGTATATTTTCTACAGTCAAAGAGTGAAACTTTTGACAGGTTTCGAAAGTGGAAATCTACAGTTGAGAAGCAGTCAGGAAAGAAATTGAAAGTTCTCCGTTCAGATAACGGCGGTGAATTTGTATCACAGGAATTCATCGATTATTGTGAGTCTGAAGGTATTAAGAGGCATTACACCACACCTGGCGACCCTCAGTCTAATGTTGTTGCTGAAAGAATGAATCGGACATTATTGGAGAGAACTCGTTGCCTCAGATTGACTGCAAAGTTGAAAAAGGGATTTTGGACAGAAGCTTTATCTATGGCGGCTTTCCTCATCAACCGCACACCTTCTACCGCCATAGACATGAAGATCCCAGAAGAAGTATGGAAAGGAGAGCCTGTTAGCTATTCATTTCTCAAAGTGTTTGGTTGTCCAGCTTACGTACATGAGAGCAGAGGGAAGCTGGAACCTAAAGCTCGCAAGTGTATCTTTCTAGGTTATAGAAGAGGAGTGAAGGGATATAGATTGTGCTGTCCTATTAGCAGGAAGATTGTTACCAGCAGGCATGTGACTTTTGATGAGAAGGCTATGTTGAAGGTGGAGTCTTCCTCATCAGATGACAATGAGAGGACAAATGAAGAAAACCAAACACAAAGTAAGTCATCTACTGTTCTTTTTCATAGAAGTTCTGAAGGTGTTTCCGATGACACCGTGGTTGATGAGGAAAGTACAGATATTAGTACAGAGGATCAGACTCAAGGTGGAGCTAGTTCAGATATCAGACCTGTTAGACAGAAGAAGAAGCCTAATTGGCTTAATGATTTTGTTGGATTGAACATCGAAGACATTGACTTCGATGACATGGCAACATATGCTTTGAATGTTGTCCATGACGAACCCAGATATTATAGAGACGCTATTGCTTCAGTTGACAATTCCAGTTGGTTAGTTGCTATAGAAGAGAAGATTGAATCTTTGCAGAAAAATCATACTTGGGATTTGGTGCCTCTTCCCACCAACAAGAGAGCTATTGGTTGTAAGTGGATCTATAGAGTAAAAGACGGCGGCGATGGAAATTTCAGATATAAAGCAAGGTTAGTAGCAAAGGGGTATGTTCAGAAAAAGGGAGTTGAGTATCATGACATTTTTGCTCCAGTTGTTAGGCATACCTTCATTCGCATTCTATTGGCATTAGTGGCTCATTATGATATGGAGTTGGAGCAACTAGATGTCAAAACCGCATTCTTGCATGGTGATCTGGATGAAGAAATTTATTTACGGCAACCGGAGGGGTTCATTGATAGTAGCAGGCCTGACTATGTTTGTAAACTTAACAAATCTCTATATGGACTAAAACAGTCACCTAGACTATGGTATAGGAGATTTGATAAGTTTATGCTTTCACAAGGATATTCTAGAAGCTTCAAAGACCAGTGTGTTTATTTCAAGAGATGTGATAATGATTTAATATATATGTTGTTATATGTTGATGATATGTTAATTGCATCTCGGAGTATGGTAAGAATTATGGAGTTGAAAACTGAACTTAGCAAGGAGTTTGATATGAAGGATTTGGGAAAAGCACAAAGAATATTGGAAATGGAGATTTGTAGAGATAGAAAGCGGAGAGAGTTAAGGCTCACTCAAACGCAGTACATCGAGAAAGTCCTCGCTCGATTTGGAATGGAGAAAGCCAAACCGGTTGACACTCCATTAGGCTCTCATTTTAAGCTGTCAAAAGACTTATCTCCCTCATCGGAAGAAGACAAGAGGTATATGGCTGATATACCTTATTCTAGTGTTGTTGGTAGTCTTATGTATGCGATGGTGTGCACAAGACCAGATTTGGCCCATGTAGTGGGTGTTGTGAGTCGATATATGTCTAACCCAGGCAAAGAGCATTGGCAAGCTGTGAAGTGGATTCTTAGATATCTTCGAGACACTTCTTTGGTGGGCTTGTTATATGGTGGAGTGGATGGTGACATCTTTCTTAGAGGATACTGTGATTCTGATTATGCTGGGGATAGAGATGCTAGGAAGTCAGTGTCGGGCTATGTTTTTACACTTGGCATAGGCTCGATTTCATGGAGATCAAAGCTGCAGTCTATCGTAGCTTTATCGACTACCGAAGCAGAGTTGATATCGATTGTGGAAGCAACAAAAGAATGATTATACTTACTTCAGTTGTTGGATGATCTTTCAATGGTGCAGCGGACAGTAGAGCTATTTTCAGACAGTCAGAGTGCGATTCATCTTGTAGAAAATCAAGCTTATAGTTCACGGACAAAGCACATTGATGTTAGAAGTTTCTTTCCTATGCTTGAGGAAGAACGAAGCAAGATCAAATTGTTGAAAGTGAGTACTTTGGATAATCCTTCAGATATGATGACAAAGTCACTTCCTAAGGACAAGTTTGAGCATTGCTCAAACTTGATCAGTTTGATACCTGTTACTTGAGCGTCATGGGGCGCTAGACCCAACAACTTATATGTCGATTGCTTGATGATAAGATGATGAAGAGAGATTGTTATATTTGAATCAAGGTGAAGTGTTGAATTTGGATGATTCAAATATCTGTTAAAGAGGAAAGAAATTGATTAATTGATTCAATCAAATCAATTAATTTAGTTGGTATATGGAATGATATTTTGAAGGAAATCAATTAATTAGTCAATTTGTTATATGAAGAAAGAAATTGCTGATGGAGATTCAATCAAGGAAAATTATGGAAACCAATCACCATTATCCATTTACGTAGAAATTAAATCATGGATATTTGGAACATAATCTGTAAATTATTTTTTCTTAATCCCTAAGTAACTCCTTCATTGAGTCTATTTAAATGAAGAAATTACATCTTCATATGACAAGCAAGTGTAGTATCCACCATAATTCTCTCCTCTCTTGTACTCTTTTCTTTAATGAAATAAAAAGTTGTTGGGTCTCCGTGGACGTAGGATATTCATATCCGAACCACGTTAAATCTTCTGTCTCTTATTTCTGTTATTTTTCTGTGAGACTGCATAATTCTTTTTACTGTCATTGGTATCTAAATAGGCAATACTAGGTCTTGATTTGAAATCGCTTCCGCAGCGCACCGTGGTGTTGAATTGTTATCAATCATCAATTTTTCACTACATCTTCCTAATCCTATTCACAACACACACATGTATGTATATGTATACACATATACATACACACGTTATTTTAAGATAATGGAAATTTACACAGTTTTAACAAATCTGGTTTGAAGTTTAATCATTTATATATACAACTCCAAGACATTACATGCTAGCATATTCAGAAATACTAAATGTTTCAATTCAAAGGTATTGCATGGTAGCATATCCAAAATGTTTTAATTCAAAGGTATAGCATAGTAGCATATCCAAAATAAACTCAGGTCAAAGTTTTGTTATGAATATAAACGCACAGTTTTACTAGAAGAACGGATTTTCAACACTTTTTGATGTGTGTAAAATATCCATCTACTTAAAATCACACTCTCATGAAGTACAAAGCAAACACAATAAAATGCAGTTCTAATTATGATCAGTTAACCTTTGATAAGTTCTTGGCCTATGGGTTCATATATTCTTTTAAGTACGTATTCAAGCATTTTGCAGTACTGATAAAAAATTATTAAACTATCATTCCTTTAAAATTATATGTTACGAGACATAACGGCACGCATGGGATTAATACATAGAATGCATGATCAACACATAGAATGCAAAATAAATAATACAAATGACCACACAAACCTATAAAAGACATTTAAAAATAGTACAATGACGTCGCGCTCCATAAGTAATATATAAAAGGCTACAATTTGAAATTCAAAAGCTTAAATATCACATTTGGACATCATAACATCAATTCAATATATATATAACTTGTGAAGAGTTCAATATAAGTAGTAGTGATGGTTCAATATATATCAAATACCATTGTATCAGTTGTATTTTCTTTTTCTGATTGCACATCGATTCAGTATGAAAAAGATTATATTTGGAGGAACCAAAAACCTTTTTAAGAGTATTTTGATGTGATTTACAATACTAATTAGATCATTTGACTAAATAACCATTGTTCATTTTATTAAACTTAGCTCATAGTTTGTTGTTTACTAAGTTTAAAAGACAGAAAAAAAAGTAATTGGAAATTTACGAAAGAGACTGAAAAGAACGTTAATATTTCAATTAGGTTGTGAGTACTCTGACACATGCATTGCATGGATTTTTCAAAATGACACATTTGAACAAAATACATACTTAATTGAAATAATCAAAATTTTACATGTAGTTTTAGTTGTTTTTTAATCTGATAAAAAAAATTATAGTTAGAAATGATTAAAGTATTTATTTCTAGATTAAAATAATGTAAAACTCTGTACACACATATCACACAAATATACTTATGTGTATGTTTGTAAAATCTCAATGTTCTGTTGCAATAATTTTTCTCAAAAATATTTGAAATATGAGAAAAAATTGAACGTCGCACAAAATATAATTTAAAATTTTGATTTTATTCACGATTAAACGAAACGGTTTTTAAATATTAAAGAAAATCAACAAAGTAAGTTAAAATGATTTAAGAATCGAAATAAATAGTGCATTCGATATAGCTTTGGAATAAATGAAAAACGTACACATATTTATTGATACTTAAAGCTTAAAAGTCATTAAAAAAATGAAAAATGGAAAGGGAAAATGTATATGAAAGTCATCGTTGAAATTCAAACGTATGACCTTAATAATATTGTAAACTTTACAAAAAAATAAAGATTAATTTTAGCCAAAAGCGGAATTCGAACTCTTAACCTCATGGTCCTCATGTCCACGTACCAAGGTACTGGAACTTCATGGGTCGGACCAAAAATTTGTTGCTGTATTCCAACTATTAATAAAGATACTACATAAGTATATCTTGATGCAATTTATCAACATAACACTGGCTAGATGATTGCTTGGTAGATAAAATTTGGTTTTCCTTCAACACAGTAAATCTCAGTTTCAATTCCTCATTCTATTTTCATCTCATGATCTCATAACATGCTTGCAGTTTCACTAAAGAAATATAATTTTCAAGAGCACCAACAACTAACTTAAATTGAGATAAAATATTGGCACAGCTATCTCTGGGCGACACCACAAATAATGATATTACTGCCAACGTCTGTAACGTTATAATCTCCATTTCACTCAAGTGAAGGTTAAGCATAGAAATCCAAAATATTAAGGAATTACCTGTTATGACGCAAATTGAAATTTCTACTTACATTATGACGCAATAACGTATAATTGAAGGTTCATTAAAAGAAAGACGGAAATGTAGCTAGAGCAAACAATCAATTTTAACTAAAAGGAAGGTACCAACCATTAGCGAACTAGCAACCGATTCCGATCCAGAATAAAACAGTGTACTTTAGGAACCAAAGTGAGAAGCTTACCAGACAAGAAGATAGAGAACAAAATGCTGGAGGATTACATTATTTTAATTTGTTTGAGGAAGTTTATTTGGAAAAATACAAAAAAAATTGAGTTGATTTGACATGAAAAGGCGTGTCCAAAATGTAAGACTCTAATAAAGTAAATGCAAATAAATGAGATTGAAGCAGGTTGCATGCCCCGTCACCGGCAGGGAAGGTTGACTGTCCGTACTAGTTTGAGGAATAGACTTGGCCCGAGCTTAGCTAGACTACATCTTTAATAGGTTGAGGACACCAATGTAGGTGGTTTGTTAGCGATGGCAGATGGCCAAAGTTGCTTCAATCAGTGGTCGACAGACTCTCCCACCAAGGGCTTTCAAGATCTGGAAGCATCGGATCAACCTCGTTCGTTCTTTGGTCAATTTTGGTTGGTAGAACATCATCCCTCTTTATCTGTTGATTGTGGATCAGACTAATCAACCTATGGCCGGTTTCTTCTTTTGGTCGCTCGCGTATATAAAAGCTGGAATGACTTTTCCTCTTCACCCTTATTTTTTTAGGTTTCTGAATACGCACCAAACGACACTGAGACTGTTGACCTTGAATAGTTATAAGCTTTTGTCTGGGCTCTTCATAGTCTGTAACGATCTGAACATCCCAAATTCTGGCTCTACCTTGATCAGGGTGATTTTAAAGCTCTACCATCCGGCCAAGTCTGACCTGGGCAGCTGCTATTATCTTCGGGGCATCGAAGCACCCCCTTAGTTCTTCGCCCTTCCAAGCAAGACGCTACCTTACAAGGACAATTTATTTTTTATTCTAGCGACCATCAACCCGAACCTCACTAGCCGAGCATTCAATGTGCCTCGTACGTTTCATTAACTTCTTTGTAGGAATTCTTCGATGGTGAATTCTATTTTGTAACCATTTTCTTTTGTGTTGCAATGAACTACACTACCCGGGCACAACATCAGGAACCTAACAATGATTCTGAATGATGAGAACCTATGATAGCTGTGGTTGTTAGGTCTGAGGCAGACTATGGGCAGAGATGTCGCTATAGCAAGGACTCCAGTTGTGTGACCAGTAATGCCTGTAGGGGTTGTGATTAGGGAACCGATAGTAGTGGTGCAGGAGGAGGATGTTGATGATGTTGACAAGGTCACAGTGTCGAAACCAGAAAGGGGTGAAGTGGGTGATCATGGTGAGTGGAAACCTTTCGACCCAACCCTCTTGGATCACGATGTGGTCTCCTGTTGTGACTCTGTTATTGATTGGTCATTTGAGCATTCTAGCACACCAGAGACGCTCGAGGTGGAGAGGACTGACAATTGGGTCTTGAAGCTGGATATGCCAATAAGCGAGGGCTCATCCCCCGAGACCCTCTCCGCCCGTGGGTCTCCGACACAAATAACCCACATCGTGCCCCCAACACACAAACCCAACCCTCTTTCCTTTCTTTTCTTCTTACTTTTTTCTAACTTCCTTTTAGTTTTCTTTGCAGTGGTCCATTTGAGTCTGGGTGCCATTCTTGACTTTGTTGCCACAGGGAGAACCCAGTTGGGAAGCATTGCTTCGTAACCTCGCATTGACACCAGCCCACAACAGCAACTGTCGAATGTCGGTACCCTACAGCAGACGACAACCAGCTCTCAACTACCTTTGGGAAGGGGATGTGTCTCTTCTCTTCATGACCTGACGCTACAAGAGCGAGTCCCGGTCGATTTTGATCCATCAAGAGGCCAAAGCGGAAGATTGGAGGCGGGCTTGGACGACTAGTGGGAGGGTAGGTTGACCAAGATGTTGAAGTCGATCTTTATAGCCTTTAGGCCAAAAAGTGGCATAACGCCTCAATTCGAATAGTAGATCTAGCTAGAGACGGTAATAAATCAAAAGAGACACAAGAATTTTTATAGTGGTTCGGCAAATTCTATGGTTTGTGTCCACTTTAATCTTATTATCGATTATTTTGTCATAAATACAAGAGCTTTACAATTTGTTTTAGATCCAGAACAACAAAGAGCGGGCTCCTAAGTGACAAGATCCGAGTAGAGCTAGAGAATAAAAAGAGAATGGCCAAATTCCTTTAACCATCACTCTAGGCTTGCTATTTATAGGAGAATCGCCTACCGAAGTCGGTGGACCACGAAAGACCAGGTAAGACTGAGGCTAAAAAACTTTGGATTTTCTTAGTGCAAACCACGTGGTTCTCATTTGCTTCATCTTACATCTTCGAATCTTAGAGCCACAAGCGCTTTTGCCTAGTAATGCAGCTTGATACCGAAATGATCTAACTCATCCAGTAGTTGTCCTTTTTCTGCATAGATTTAAGGAGTTGTTCACCTACTTCTTTAGAAATGGGCCCCTAGGATGACTACTTTACCTATTAGTTCCTTGACCATAACATAAGAGGTTATTTTGGCTTATAAAAAATACTCAATACGAACAAAATTCATGTCGGTACCGATTACTTTTCCTTGGTACAGTTTGACTCCATACTCCTTTAAGTCTTTTCCATTTCCATTCTTAGCTTGCCTCTAAGTCCTTAAGTCATTTCGTCTTTGTCCTGATGTCCAGATTCAAATGAAAGTTGCTTGATCTAAAAGATGGATAACATTTGCCCCCCCAAAGCATGCTTCTATTGTAAACAAAGCATGCTTTGGATCATGACAGATAATATATAACCATTTGTATAAGTCTGTTGGTCATCTAAAAACCGCTTCGAACTTCCATCTCTATTCTTAGAGCATCCGTGGAAAATAGTAGTCATACCACTTTATGCATCAAGCTTCAGACCTACATCGCTCTTAGGATCGTTCCGTGTCTCGAATATGTAATAATTCCTTTTCCTTTTTTTATAAATAATTGACAACCAAATCATCTCGGTACCAACATGAAATGCTTAGTCTTCCCAACAATATAAAAGTAGGGACTTAGCATTTTTTCACACCACTTTTCACTTTTCTCTTTTTTGTTCAGTCCCGATATCCTTACCTTCGCGATCTCGAAACCTTAGCCACCACCACGTACACCGACTTTCAACTCCAAACCGCCATCGCTTCTAGTGCCAGATCGCCACCGTCATTGATCTCTACTGTCACTGATTTCAAACGATCTCACCACCAACCCCAAAGTGTTCAACCCCAAAATCCAACTTCATTAATTTCCAGGTCCAATCTAGGTGGGTTCCCGATGGTAATGTTGCAACAGCAATGCTGAAGGCTCGATCGAAGTTCCCTTACGATCTTGGAGCACTAAGGCTTCAAAGTGCGATCGGCCATCACTCCAAATATCAGGTATTGCAAAACCAAGACTTTTCTTGGGTTAAGTCCGAGTTCGACCTGAAGTTAGCGCCACAAAAATCTAAGTCTTAATGGCCTCGATCCTACTTGGTGTCAGCTTCGGGTTTCTACCACTCTTGCTTTGGTTTCCAACGACACCTCTTGTTCTTGCAACCTTTACTCGTTCAAAGTGATAGATGTACTACCAAAGCTTGGTTGATCACAAGTCATCATTTTAAACTTTGATCAGAGGGTTCTGATAAACGGTCCCATTGAACGCACTTCGACATTCAAATAATTTCACCATACGGTACTTCAAGTTACTGCACAATCTTGTGTTGCTGCAGAGAAGGCTCCATGTCACCCCAGATAGTGATTCCGTTATCGTTCCTCCTACGATAATGAGTACGATCTGACACACAGTTCCATCGTGCGACGGAGCTCGTTTGCCAGTCCGAGCAAGCTATCGATACAGAATTTTTTGTTTGTCATATATTGGATATAGGACACACAATGCATTGACACTTCAAATTACCCCGATCGATGTTTTGAATCTGATGGGTCAACACAGGTCGACTTCCATTGGATTCTAGGCATCGCTCACATGGGTTTATGATAAAATATAATTTTGAAATAAAGCATACCCGACCGTATTCGCTATCATGTTTTATGGTCCAAAATGACTCATTGATTGCCACGTTTCAAAGGCACTCCTGAACCTTTAACTCCTCCCGAAGCAGGCTCTTTTACTACTTAATTAGGCTTTAGGTCTACTCCATCCAGAGCCAAATGTTCAATAACGCCTAAACTTCAGGGGCAAATAGTTCTGATGGTACCTCTTCGAAACCAATCTCCTCCATTGAATGAACAACCTGGATTAAGAGTGGTAGATAACCCTCCAGATCAAACACCGTCCTTATTGACCGCATACAACTCTGGATTATCTGTTGTCATCATGGAATTCTAGAAAGTGATGTACTTCTTCCAGTGATCAATTAACAAGTTCACAATCCACCTCAAGGGTACACCACTTATAATAGTTACACGTGCATACGTGGAGTTGTTCCTCCTTTCAATGAATTTCTTTGATTCATTTTACAAGAGATTGAGCTGGCTCCGACTAAAGTGCACCATAATGATGTAGCTTCAAAGACCACCAAACTTTGTAGAGTTGATGCACCTTCTAAGCTTTAAGAAATGATCCGACTCACCTTCCTTATTGATCATCGAAGCCCGGTGCTGCTGTAAGGTCATCGAGGCACATCACAACAAGCGCTTATATTTTAAGAGCGAGTATTTCTTTATCTATTGTCCCTTTGGCTTCAATCGAATCTGGTGTTTGGATGTAAGACTTCCTCCTTTACATTATCTTCCACACTTTGATTCTCTCGACCCAATCGGTTAATTTCTTATCTGTTCTCTTCATGTATCTTCCTAAGTAAGATGCCAGCGACGTACCTCCCAGACTTGGGGACTTTGATGCGGATTCAATCCTTTTTTTCTTTTATTTCAGGTACAATGGGAAGAGGATGCATCTATTATCTATGCTTAGGCATCGGCGAGCGTCAGGGAACCACCCCAGAGCTTTCCGACTGCTCTTCTTTGCACCGAGAAACCGAGGAAGAAAGATTGAAAAGGAAGGAGAGGGAATACTTTAAGGATAAGAATAAAAAGAAGCATTAGGCTGAGGAGTGAGAATACTACAATCAAGGGAAGAAATCTTGTAATTCTCATGATCGTCATAGTTCAACTATTGGCTCTTCCCAACCATGCTCTCAATCCCAAATTCATTCTCAACAACTTTATGTAATTTGACCCCGGTCACTACTATTTCAACCTTACAAAAATCCAAAGAAGTGCCTACTCGTCTAGCTCCACCACCTCCTTTAGGCTCTTCCACGACCATGATAACTAGAATGCGGGTCGCTTTCCCAAATCTTTGCTTGATAAGGATGAAGTTTGATCACAACATTATGGATAGCCCTCCCGAGGAAGCCAATCATAGAGTTAGAGGGATGACCGCACTTGTTGACCGGCTCTTTGAATGGAGGAAACAAGCTTTTGCCCTCTCCGACGTCAATAGAATTAATCAGATAGACATCCAGTCATTCGAATCTGAGAGGAAGACATATGACATAACGATAGCACACTGCAAATCTAAACTGCCTGAACTCAAAAAACAAAGGGACGAGGCTCAAAAATCAGTCTAGAACTCTAAAAAAATTAATTAATGAGATGTCCTACGTACACATTCGGGCCCTCAATGTAATAAATGACCATCTCTATATGACTCACCGTGAAAATGATCAGCTCATAGTCCGGGTTGATGCCTTAAGGAAATTCAAGAGAGATGCGATGCTTTAGGCCAAGGAATTAGCACTGCAGGCTAAGGACATAGAACTTCAAACACCTCTGGCTGAAATTGAGAGACTTAAGGCCAATCTGAAGGCTGAGATAATGGCAAAGTGAAAAGCTCAGGTTATCATCGTGGGACTATAGCTAAATTAAACGAGCTCGAAAACCAAGTGCCCAAGGAAAAGGAAGAAATGAATTCCACCCTTCAGTCATTCTTTGCAAATGCTATTGAAGATAAGAACCTGAAGTGGTTTGGAAATAGTTATCCCATTACTCTAGCAGACGCTTGGGAAGAAATCATGCGTCATATGGCTGTGTCTGCCAAATGCCTCACCGAAGATCAATTGAAAGCCAAATTCTTGCATGCAGATGACATTATAGCCCTAGAGAAAGACAAGGCGATCTTGGCTAAGCAGGACATGGTTGCAAGAAAAGAGTCCATTGAGGCAACAACCGATCCTATTGCACTGGGTCAAGCAGGACCATCAGTTCCTCATTTCAAAGAGCCTGCAATGGAGACTCCAATTTTCATGGGGGCCAGCTCTAAGGCCACCCTTACTACGACTCCTGCTTCTGCCGTTGGAACCTCCGTTGAACCTTACATTCCACCTTTTGTCACCGACCCAATGCATTCAGCAATAGAAGAGGGTGAAATCACTAAATCCCCTACCGAAGAAACTCCAACTAGTGAAGGTATTTTTCTCTTCTTTCCGATATTCAAGATGCTTCAATTCCCATCTGAGATCATCACTAACCTTTAATTCACTATTTGTGAACTTATGGGTCATCCATCGCTTCCTCCTCCTTGCCATCAATCACTTAGGATTTGGGTCCCTTCGCTATCTCGACCACATCGACCTTTATCACTACAGAAATAATCCCAACTCCTCCTTCTAGCTTCATCTCGACCCCAATTCATAGAAAATAGGGATATTGGTAGGGTTGGAAGAGACCAACGATTCTCTATAGGAAGACATCGTAATCACCAGCACAAAAGACTCAGATGACCACATTACGATGGTGGAGAAGCCGAAGGTTGACTACACAAAGATCAAAATCAATCTTGAGCCGGGAACCGAAAAGATTGCCATCGTCTTAGGTAAACCAAGTTTGATTCTTAAGCTTCCTCCACTGATAATTAAGCTCTGAATGGTCGTGGCACCGGTGGTTCATCACTATCCTCCAATACTATTATTGACAAGCCTGAAAACCCCATCAAGATGATGATTAAAGGAGAGATTGCACCTTCTAAAGGGAATACTCAGGGGAAAAGGAAAGCCCAAAAAGGGAAAGTCCAAGGATGGGAAGGATTCAAAGTGGCACCTGGTGAAGGATGATCCTAAGGGTGGTAGTAAGTGAAGGAAAAAGAAGTATGCTTCCTATTTGGATTTTGTAAAAGTAGCTTCAGTGCCTTTTGATATATTGTGAAGACGGTTTCTTTTGGTATTCTTTTGATGTATTTTGTTCCTTTTCACATATAACCTGAGTTTGTGCGTGATCGGCCCTCGCCACATTTGTATAAAAAATGACTGTAAATAACGATTATTGTTTCTGTACAACCTTTGTTCGTATTTGCATTCATGCACTTTTATTTTATTTGCCTATATACAATTGCCTACATATATAATATAATTGCATGTAATGTGAGTGACTTATGTTATACATGCCTATTTTTTGCAACTCTATTGATTATTATAGCTTTGTACGTAGAAGTAAATTTATATGATTGCTCGGTTATATTCCATTACATAGTACAGTTTACCGTTGCCATAGTATTTCCATTTTGGCTAAACAAAATATGTTATTCATTTGGCCATCTTCTTAGCCGATCTTTCTTATCCTCGATCGAGTTCCATTCGGCCCGCAAGCAAAGTTATAGTCAAATAATTTTTCATTTTCTTACCATTTCCTATCTCTGAGAAACAACATTCTTAGTGTCCATCTCTGGATACCAAATTTCAATCTCGCTTATCTCTAGGAATTGATCGAATTCATTCATTGATCTTTATTACTCACCACCGGCTAGGCATGTCTCGCTAAGCCGTAAGTGATAGATAGTCCAATTACCCATTGACCCATATCTTTGAGGGTCGATAGTTCAAATGGTTATCTCTAAGAATTAATGTTCAACCTCTCCAATCTCCGGGCATTGATTGAAATAGCTCCTTGACCATCATCGTTTTATCCTCGACCGGGCATGTCCTCCCGAGCCACAAACGTAGTCGTAGAAATTTAACTACACGTTGATTCCTATCATTGGGAATCATTGTTTTAGTCGCCTATGTTCGGACCCCTTCCCTAAATCTCACTTGTCTCTAGGTGTTGAACGAGAACATTCATCGACTGTTTTTGCTTATCCTCGATAGAGCATATCTTGTCGGGTCGCAAGTGTTGTCATGAAAGTCTTGGTTGTACACCAATTCCTATCTCTGGGAACCGATGCTTCATGTGTCTATCTCTGGACATCCGCTCTCAATCTCACTTATCTCCAGGTGTTGACTAAGAGTATTCTTTGATCGTGCTCGCTTGTCCTTGGCCGAGCATGTCCCCCTAGGCCTCAAATGTGATCATTAAAACTTTGATTGCACACCAGTTCCTATCTCTGAGAACAGGTGCTTTAGTTGCCTGACTCTGGGCATCCCTCATTGATTTTGTCTACCTTTGGGCATTATTCAAGACCGAAGGGATAAAGTTGAATTGTCTAGTCGACCTTTGAGATTATACTCCTTTAACCTGATCATGTGTCAAAGGAGTTGGTAGGTACCTATCTTTGGGTACTTAATTGCACTACTAATGATGCAACACAAGATTTAGCTTACAGGAACACGACTCCATCGATTATAGAATCCGACTTTATTTACGGAGAAAAGAAATGACAAGTCCTGCCTTATTAAATTTCTCCCAGTTAATTATAATGTCTTATTTGCTGAAAATAAAGTACATAGATCTGTGAAATAGTGTCGCAACAGATCGCTATTCCATGCCATGGGAATGTAATCCCATCAACAATGGCTAGCCTGAAAATTCCATCTCCAAGCTTTTGTTCAATCGCATAGGGACCTTCCCAAAGCGGACCAAGTGCCCCCATACGAAGAATGACTCATTTGAAAATGAGGTCTCCCACTTCGAAGGTATAACTTTTGACCTTGGTGTTGAAATTTTGTGCTACTCTTTCCTTATGAGCAGCAACCCTCAATTCAGGCTCTTTTCATATTTCATCAACCTAATTGAGGAACTCAAGTAAGATTTCCTCGCTCATCTTAGGTCAAAGTGCTTCTTACATTAAGAAGGGATTTTCAGTTCTATCGAAATCATACCTTAGCTCCGTAGACTAGAGCGAATGGAGTATGTTCAGTTGTTGACTTATGGTTCGTCCTATAAGCCTATAATGCAAATGAAAACTCATGGACCCTGTTGCCCTTTGTTTTAGTCAACTGTTTCTTCAAGATGGAATTCATGATTTTATTCACTGCCTCCACAAGTCCATTCCCCTGGTGCTACTGCCGAAGAGATTTTCTTAAATTTGTACCAATTTTAGAAATCCTTGAACTAGATTCTCAAATTAAGTTCCATTGTTAGTTATAACTTTGTGCAAAACTCCAAATCTGCATATAATATTTTTTGTCATGAAGCATATTACTTTTCTTATTGTGATCACCCACTTCATGAAATAATCATCACAATAATAGCACATTTAGCTCCTCCTTTCGACATCGGAAGCACAACAATTATATTAATTCTCGAAACCAGAAATGGTCATGGTTAACCATTTGCGTAAGCTCTATGGATGAGACTCTCAGAATTTTCGCAAACCACCGGCAACTATCACACTATCCAGTATAATCAGCAGCATCACGGTTTATTGTTGGCCAGAAGTATCCATAGCGAAGAATCCTCTTTACTAAGGTATGCTCCACGGTGTGATCACCATAACTACCCTCATGATCTTCCATGAGGATTTTCTTAGCTTCATCCTTGGTTACACACTCAAGCAGGGGGGTTGAGAAATTTCTCCTGTACATTGCTACTTCTTGCATTATGAATCGCGACACTTTACAAAGTAGCTTTCGCCGTTTATTTTTTTCTTTTTGGGAGAGTTCCCTTCAGCAAATAGTCCTTGGTCAGGGTCCTCCATGACTCCTTTTCCTCCTCGACCTCCAAGATCCAGTCCATGATCAATGCTTGGATCTGATAAAACCTCCACTGGAACCAATCCCATCAACTGTGCATCCCAGAGCTTGCCAATTTGGCTAGTGAATCGACTTTCATATTTTCCACCCAAGGGATGTGCGTAATCGTGTAATACTCTGTATCATTCAACAGTTTTGGTGTCTTCGTCAAGTAAGGGGCACGTATCACACCCTTAGCCTGGAATTCCTTTTTACCCATGGTAGACCACCAACCGGGAGTCGCTGAATACATGTAGAGTCCTTACCCCCAATTATTTCACTATCTTGAGCCTCGCTATCAATGCTTCATGCTTAGCCTCATTGTTTATTATAGCAAACTCTAACTTCAATGTGTAGCAAATCGTCCATTCTTTTAGGCGTACGAGTACCACTCCGCCCTAAAGTTATGTTCATTGGAAGCTCCATCTACGTGTAACTTCCATAGGGAAGGAAGGACCATATCGTCTTCCTTTTCTCCATCCCGGATGGTAAATTCGGTGATGAAATCCGTCGACGTTTGTCCTCTTATCACCCTTTTTAGATGGTAAGCGATATCATATTGGCTCAGCTCGATGTTCCATTTCAATAACCTTCCCGAAGTCCCGAGTCAGTGCGGTACATAATTTAAGGGCTAATCCATTAGCACCTTTATCGGGTGAGCCTGGAAGTATGGTCACAACTTCCTTGAAGCAAGAAGGGAGCTTTTTCTACTTTGGATGATTCTTTTCGACTCTAGTAAACAACTTGCTAATGAAGCATACTGGCATTTAGACCCTTTCCTACTCACGTACTCATTGTGTGAAAAGATCGTGCCAAATAGATAAATAGATCTTCTCCGTCCAAAGGTTTTGATAGGACTGGTGGTCTTTCCATATGCTTTAGTAATTTCTCAAAAGTGTCCTGGCATTCCTTCTTCTAGACAAACTTTCCTTTCTTCTTTTTGAGGACATCGAAGAAGGATATGCATTTTTTGGTTGCCTATAAGATGAACCGGCCTAGCACGGCAACCTTCCCGTTCAAGCTTTAATTAGCATTATTTATGATATTTAATTAGCTAAATTAAATAAAATAATTTAAGGTGGTTAATGGATTGAGATTTGCGATTAATAGGGGTAACCGTGCCATGTTAATGAGTAAATCAAAATGAGATAACATGAAATAAAACAGATAAAGAGTTAGGAAGTAGGCAGGGGCAAAATGGGAACAAGGAAAATCCTTATACCCTAAACCTTAAACCCCTTAGTCATTTATTCTCTTATTTTATTCTCATTTGCAAATTAAAAACATAAAGGTCGGCCGCCATTTTAGAGAACTAGAGGAAGAAAAAGCTAAGGAAGAAGACTAATCAAATCAAAAGCTATTCAAATCTCAAATCCTTAATCTCAAGCTAAGGTGAATAATGACTACATCTCATTCTCTTAAATGTTTTCGGTTTTAAGTTAAATCTGAAGTGCTTTGCAAGTTTATGCCATGTTTTTGAATGATTAAATGTGTATACATGCTTGCTTGTTCATATAGGTTTATGATATGTTTTGACAAGAAAACCCTATTAAATGACATCCAAATGCCTTGTGATTTTAGATTTAGATCAGAAATAATGTTTTAGAGATGATTTTCAATTTTCATAATTTTTTGAATTATTGTGGATTTTATATAAATTTTCTAGTGTAGAAAATGATTATTTGGGTTATAAATTATTTACGGCTAAATAATTATTTATTTAGGTCTGAAATTTATATATGTTAGAAAACATATTGAAAATGATTTTCTGATATTTTTGTAGAATTTTTCCAAATGTTTTAATGAATATATAAAATTGTTTGAGGTATGGGACTTAGATGTTTTATATATTTATAAATGGAGAAGGGTTATTTTATAAAATAAAATTATTGTTTATTTCTGAAATCTTGGCAGCACTTTTGAAAAAAATGAAATTTAGTAATCAATGAAAATTTGACAAATATAGCAGGTTAGTCAAAAAGTATTTCTCTTTTAAGTTAAAGACAAAATTTACTTGTTTTTAGCCTGTTTCGCCACTTTCGGCACCAAGGGTTCCAATCTGGACGTTTTGCCATCATTGCTTTCGAAACCAATGTACATGGTATCAATATACTTGGAACGTATCGAATTGGATGAAGGCGGAAGGTATAGGGTCGAAACGTATGGTTTCGATAGGGTTGAAGCACGCCTTTGTTTTAAAATGAAGTTGTGCCTGCTTTGCTTTCGACTTAGTTAGCTTTCGACCAGGTCAAATTGTTTTAAAGAAATGGTTTCGAATGGGTAACACTCTTTTGTTTTAAGTAATGCTTTTGAAGGGGTCGAAATCCCTAGCTGCTGTTTTTCTTACCTTTCAAAGTCAATGGTTTCGAAAGGTATACTTTGTTTTTAAAACTTGGCCACTTCTCCAATGCTTTCGAAAGGTTGGTTTCAACACCATAACTTCTTTACTTAGGAATAGATTTCGAAGGGAATGCTTTCGACTTTAATGGGTTTCAGATTCTTTTGCTCTACTTGAAGGAATAATCCAAATGGTTTTGACGGAAACAGTTTTCAAAGGTTTCGAAGTGGTAAATTTTGAATGGTTTCGAAAGGTTTCCACATGTTTTAATTGAACCCAAAGGCTTTTGAAAGGTTTAATGTTTTATTGCTTTCGAAAGGGTTTTAAATGAAGGTTTCGAAAGCGTGGTTCCCCAATGATTTTGAAAGGTTTTGAAGGAGGTTTTCCAGTGGTTTCGAAAGGTCTAAGAGGAAAGGTTTTTCCAATGTTTTCGAAAGGCGGTTTTAAAAGAAAGATGTCTACACTACAAGAAAAACGTTCATTAATGGCAAGTTGTAACAGCATTGTGGCGTGTCATGCTGTAACTAATCTTTATTACAGGTAAAATCAAAATATACACGCTATTAATATCCCAAATGACCAAATATTTAGAACTGAACCCACGAAATATTGCCAGGCCGCTCTTCTCCCAATTATTTCGTTCCTCCCTCCATTTTCTTCCATCTTCGTACCAAATGAAAACCCTAAGAAAACATCTCTAATTCTGTCATTTTCTCACTTCTCTCGGTCCTTCCTCTCTGGCCTTCTCTTCAGTCCAATGTTTCTTCACTTCTACTAACAACATCGTTTCTCACGTCACCCCAGAAAGGATCAATCGTGGAGAAACAATTGTCTACTCCGAGAATTGAGAAAAAAAGGTCATAATCTCGATTTTCTTCTACCTATATATTAATTATCAATCACTCTAATATATCCCTTGCTTTTGTTTGATTTATGTTTAGAATTTTCCTTCATTGAATTATATGTAGTTGTTTAGTTTATAAATAGTACATGTCATTCTTCAGCAATGTGATTTTATGCATTACGATGATGATTTTATTAAAAAACTCAAATTTAAAATTTGTAATGGTTAAATTTTGTAGAATTTTGATGTGCGGACTTATTTGGTATTAATATATAATAGCATGATATATTATTATGTGGAGTAGAAACAGTTTAGGTGGTTCAAGATAAGATTTGTGTTTATATGGGTTGAAGCTCCTCATATAAAAAATTGATTTTACTGGTTTTTGTTTGAAAGCCTGCAAGGTACTTCACATAATACAATGGAAAAACTTACATAGTTTCCTTCATCTTCTACTTTTTATTTCCCATTTTTCTTAGGTGCATTGTTTGCTTATCCGTTCACAACATATTTACAATAGCTAAACACGATTTTTTTGGCAAAATAAACAAGAAAAAAAACTATCATCAACTATTTAAGAAGTTCTCCGTATTTCTTTAAGAAAATTTGGATATATAGGAAAATCATTTTTTTTTGGTCAACAGCATTGATACAAGTATAGTAAATATGCAGTTAATCAGAATGTGTTCCAACTCACTGTCATTTGGTTGGTAATTGGACCCATGTTCTGTATCATTCAGCTTATTTTTTTTCCAAATACTTGCATACCACTTAACTAATCCTTGTTCCTTTTTTCTTTTATGCAGACCGTTTTTCCGTAAACAGGTGAAAATTTTATTGATTCAAAACCAATTTATCACTCTGACTTTATTTCTAGTCATTTCTGTGTTGGTTTTGGTTTTCAATATTCCAAAACCGAAGTGGTTAATCAATCTAAATATAAAAATTAGATTATCTTATTAGAACGTTAATATTAATGACTTGACGACACTGCCACTTATATAATTTTAGCAATGTCATTTGATTATTTCTCTTTTGATACATGTTATTTGTTTTATGGTTTTAGAAGAAAAAAGGAAATTGTTTCCAGAAATTATAGCACAAATTGTTTACACACACACACACTAGATAACATAGCTCATTTCAAAACCACATAAATTAACTCAATTATTTTTGGTTGATTGTTTACGATCTTGAAAAATAAAACAGTTTACTTTTTAAATTCAAATTTAACATTCTTTTGCTAAATTTTTGTTAATCAAACTAGAATAAATTGTTGTATGCAGCATCGTGACGTACATCAATCATTTTACCTCCAATATTTCGTCAGTACCCTTGTCAAAAATGCTAAAAATCACCTCCAATATTTTCTTAGTACCATTGTCAAAAATGCTTAAATTATCTCCAACATTTAGATAGTGCCCTTGTCAAAAATGGCAAAAATTAACACTTCGTTACAGTTCTGAAATGACAATAATATACAAGGGTGAGAACACGAGATTGTGATTTTTAAGAGTAAAAACGTAGCTTATGCTATTTAATATATCACCACTAAAATAACTCATAACATTTTCAATTCCTTAAATTTGTATGAAGAACCTCTACCTCAAATGGTTACAAGTGCAACACTTTAAACATAATTTATAGAGTTCATATGTTAGAACCGTTCAAACATCACAATAAGTGCTGCGTTTGAATAAAGTATTACTTCTATTATCAACAAACCTTCCAGATTTATTTCAGTTTATTCAAAAGAGGAGTCATTTAAAACTAACTTATTTATTTTATTTAATTATTATTTAATGATGGAAGCGAAAACTTTAAAAGGCAACTACATTTTACTGGTATTTAGATCCTCTTTAAGCATTTATAACGGATAATAGTAGACAAAAATGAAGTTTTCTTATTAAAGTATATAGTATAACTAACAGAAAATGATTTTTTTTCTTTTTTCTTTTAGGGATACAATGCATGACTCAAATGGTACATACATTTGACATGAACCATAAACCAACCGATATTTCAGACCATTCTCTTCTATTAATTGCAATCTTTGCCCCTTTCTCTATATATAAATACAACGACCACCTCTATCTCTTTGTATCATAATTTCTTTATAATTGATGGAAATGAAAACAGAGCTTTATAACGATGCAGCATATACTGCCATTGGTTGTTAAATTAATTTAGAAGTTTTATGTTTATGATCAATGCTGTTTTAATTTGATGTGTTAAGAGTGGTTGGGATATATTATCTAATAATGGTCTGGTTTTATATAAAGGAGTCGGAATGGAAGGTGTTTGAAGAAATGATAGAGAGGAGGAGAACAAAGGGGAAGATTGGAAAAGACATTGTTGTTTTGGGCGTTCCTTCTCCCGCTGTTGCTGCTTTTCTTCTTTTGCTTCATTCTATAAGGTTCCCTTTTCACTCTTCTTGTTTCTTCAACGACTTTCTTCTATTATAAAAACAGATTCGAATGAATTTTAAAAGCCACTGCAAATTTTTACATGTTCAAAAATAGTATGGCATCTGCTTCCATACTTATAGATTTTCCTCATACATGAAGATCTCTATTCTGTAACAAAACATTTGATAATCTTAAGCAAAAGCCACTACAAGAAAACACACTATTTATGGCAACGGTTTACGGCGCTTTTGACCTGGATGCAATCAAGCGGAAGTAAAATTAATATTGTAATGTATGAAACGCTGTTTTATAAAAGAGGGAAACCAATTAGTTTAAGCGGCAAACTAAAAACACGTTTCTCATCTTCTCATTCCCCTCACTTCATCTCTTTCATAGGAAATCCACAATAAACAAAATCCTAAAATCCAAAAAATCGAAAATTTTGATCCTATCGAATGAAAACTTTTATGCCATCCTCCAAGACTACCTGGAACCCTAAATACGCTCCCCTCATGTCACGTTTTGAAACATCACAACAGGTGAGCTTCTTATCTACTGCGATTTTCTTCCTTTATTGTAAGTGAATCTAAATCTATACATTGCGATCCTCTTTGACGCGTTTACAGATTTTTATTCTGCCATAGTGATATTTTAAACCCTAATTTTTTTCAACCTAATTGAATAATCTGGCGATCCATCTGGTTGATTTCTGACATCGACTTGATTTTAAACCATAAGTTGTTCGGATATATAAAAAATAAAATAAAATTAGACCCAGTGTGATACTGGTAATTGTTGCCCTAATAATTATATTTGAAGCAAACAACATTACTGTATTTTATGTTAATTTTTTTTACCATGTTCTAACTGATTTTGATATGCAAATTAGTATTCACACTTATGCTTGATTTAGCGAAAGAGTTGGATTTGAGTTTGAAATATACGAGTTTTGGAGTCAGTTGATGCAATGAATTTTATGGATATTTTTTCCTAATATTTCTCAATAGATTGCATCGGTATTTTTTTTTGCTTACTCAGGAATTTTTTGAGTTAATAGGAAAAGCTAATAAATTTAAAAATCTAATTTCTTTCTATTCAAATCCCCAACAAATTGAATTTGATGATATGCTAAAAGAGACGGTACACACTAAGATGATGTAAAATGAGCAAACACACACACACAGATATATTTTCATCTAATTATTCGACACCAATATTTTTTTGAATTTGAATTCAAACACATAACAACAAGAGAGGGTGGAAATTTACAAGGAACTGCCATTTATTTACTGGTAATAATAGAAAATCAAAGGACTCAATAGATTCAATTTTGACTATATCCTTTTGGATATCCATTGCAACTTCCACTCAAATTCTTTCTAGATTTTTAGGTCGCCTTCATGAATGAGAATATATATTTGGTTATGCATAATCGATTGGAATATTAGAGCCCTACAATTGTATTCATTTTGTCTTATTGATTAATGTTTATATTGAAGCTAGACAGCAAGAACATCTTGTTTTTAAAAAACATGGATTGGTGTGTTATATATTATTCATTCAGTTAGGTATATAAAATCATGTATGGTGACACGCCTTCACCAACCATCTCGCTGCATTTCAGTGTTGCACCATAAATTTTCAACTTGTTCCACCTTACTGTGCGTTCTATCAAGTTCAAGCTATACCATTTCACATTGCAAGTTATTTTGGCTGGCTATGTTTCCTATGTTGTTACTTTTGTCTGGATGTGTTGCTACTGCATAATCGTCTTACTTTAGTTCAACCATGTTATACTTGCCTGCAAGTTCAGATATGAAGCATCCTTTGTAAAATTCAGATCATTATTGGTTTGTGAGATTACTATGCAACTTACTTGATACCTCCAACCCTTCATATGGTATTTCTGTTAATTTTTGAGCCTTGGTTCCTCTTGTTAACAATGTCGTAAGCTCTTCTCTATGTCATCTGTCTCTAGTTCTTTGATGCACCACCTGTTAATGCTGCGTTCATCTAACATCTAGTCCTCCTTATTGGTTTGTTCAACTTGTTTTAACCCATAATATATAGTTGATCTATATAAGTTCTCTGTTAAGCTAGGTTTAGCTCTTTGGCCATCAGCTCTGTATCCCGAAGTGCATAAAAGAAATGGTATTTTAAGATGTCATTTTTCTGGTTTCATCATTTGCTATTTCAGTTAAATAGCAATTGTATATTTCTAGTCAATATTTCATATATATTCCATAATGTCAATATGCTGTAAGTTCTATTATTTCTTCTTCTTTGCTTAACTGACTCTATAACTTCAATATATAAGTTTTGTTTACAGTATAATGATGTCCCTCCTTATTCAAGATATTTTCTATCAACTTCTCATCTATTTTATTGCAAATTACATTGTCATTTTTTAACATAAATGATTTCCTCTTTCATTCAAGTCTTTTTATTTAGGTGTTCACCAAGTCATAAATACAAAATGGTGCGTGTACACATCGTAAAAAGTCAAAAATACTAATTTTGTTGACAAATGAGCTGCTAAGCTTAGTTTGATTAATCATTAAGGTATCCAATATTTGGTGGTATTAATGACAAAAAGTAATGACCTGGCCTATAAAGTCAAAAGTAATACTGATATGATGGTACAAATTTTTGCTTATCAATGATATTAATTTGTATTTCTGAAAATTTTGAACTATTATTGAAAGTTGAGATGAAAAGTCGGATTTAAGATTGTAAATGTAATTATTCATATAATATAACTATTATCATTATCATTATATTATATTATTTTAATTTATTCTCAATTATTCGTATAATATATCTTTTGTCATTATATTGCATTATTTTATTTCAACTTGTTCTTAATTAAATAAGTAATCAAATACTTAATTGTATATAATTTAATAAATAATTAGTCAATTACTATAAAAATTGAACAATGATTTATATTATTTATTGAATAACTTATGAATTTAAATATATAGTTTATGATAAAATTTAATTAATTAAATATATAAAATTTCGATTCACAAGGAATAAAATAAACTGAAAAATGTAAGCTTACATAAGAAGTAAGCTCACATGGGAAGTGAACACTTTAAAAAAGCTACAGATGCATCTTTTATGTGTCGAATCTTTTTTTCAAGTTGGATTTCTTTTGAGCATTCAGTGGTTCATGTGTGTTAAGCAGAGAGTGCATGAATATATACCAACAAATCACACATGGGCATGCCGCTTCTGACAGATCTTTTTGGCATACTCTGTAAGATTTTGTTATGATCTTTTGCATACTTTGTAAAGCATTTTATTATGACCCCACTCTTAAAAATTTCTTGACGCCTTACCAACAATTTAAATCTTTGTTACTTGCTCTAAAAAATATACATGCTTAGAATAATTTATTCCCACTCAGTATATTCATCACTTTGATTTCCTAAGTACTTTTAAATCTTGGACTTTTCAAGCCATTAGAGGATGATTATAAACTGAAGTTATTTAAGTTTGATAGCAATGAAGGACATCATACTTTTTGACATTCTAGTGCTCATATTTTTAGACAGGTGCATTACTGTGTTTTTTGGCTATAAAGTTTTTTGAATTACTTTTTAGCTAAAAAGTTATTATATAAATATTTTTTATTTCTATTTGCATCTCAACACTAATATGTAGTTGGTAGGCTCTAGAGGTGGAATATTGATGCAGGCTTTGTTTCAGAATATACACAATAAGATGCGAGGTAATAATATATGACTATAACAGTTTCATATTTCACATTTTACTTTTCTGTCTACTATATCAAAATTTGTTTTCTTTACCTATTTCCTTAAGTCATTTTAATTTATGAAAAGTTCTCTACATGGATAAATATAATATCACTTTCCATCACTAGTCAAATAAAATCGTAATAGGGAACATCCATTATGGTTTTGGGTGGGATGATCTCAGTCTGTAGTCAACTTTATTCCTGTTTGAAAAGTAACAAGTGGTTTAAAATATTTTGTCTACTGAACCTTCATATAGAATAATGTTGAATGAATTCTGTGAGGATCTGAATGCACGTGCTGTTGAAGGACTGATTGATCCTGTAATTGGCAGGGACGTTGTTCAAGTTGGATGCCGAAGAACAATCCGAAGTACAGAGAAATGTTCAAGTTGTATGCCGAAGAACAAAAAACAAAAAACAATCCAATTTTATTAGGAGATTCCGGGGTTGGGAAGACAACAATAGCTGAAGGATTAGCCCTTCGCATTGCTAATGGAGATATTCCTCTATTCCTTGTTGTCAGTTTTTACTCTTGATCTTTCACTAAATTTTTTTGCATGTTCACTTGCTTTCACTTCAAATTAATTGAACTTTTGAAATGCATGCAAAACATATAATGTCATTGGATGTAGGTTTGCTAATGGCAGGAGCAAAGGAGAGAGGAGAATTAGAATCTAGAGTTACTGGACTAATTAATGAAGTGAAGAATGCAGGTTATGTTATTAACTAAGATTACGAAAACATGCTTGTTTCTATAATTAGTTTTGGATATTACTATTTCTATTGTAAGTTTTAAAAAGTAGGGAACATGAGGAAAATTTCCATTTCTTAAACAATCTCAATATTGTTTCAAATCTAAGAGAGTGTTGACTGTCAAATGTATTTCTTATCCCAAAGGCCTCATGACATGTTCAATATGAATATCAAGTATGGTTAGTATTCTTGATAAATTAAATAATACTTAGATATTAAATTTGAAAATTTTAAATTACAATAAATAACATGTGTTTTCAACGATTCATTTCCAGAAACAACATAATGTATGTATTATAAGTGCCAATTCATATAATTTGTCATTAATGGGCTAACTTCCCTATTCGGTATTAAGTCGACCTAAACTATCCCTTCACCATATGATTATTAGATGATTTTTAAACCTATCTATCTACAAACACATAGACATCTTATAGATATCATATACGCTATCACTAATTGGTGCTGACATACCAGACCATGTCATCCCCGTACCATTAATCTATGATCCAAGATCTCCATTATGTAGTAGATTAACCTTCTCCACAGTAGATTTAACACCCATACTAACAGTACTAGTTAAAACTAAAAATGAAAAATAATCATTATAATTAGCAGTAGATGTCCCGCTATAGTTGTTCAACCCCTGCTGCCTTTGACATAGATCTTGAACTCCTGAACCAGTGGGCACATGACTTAACAACTTATTCTTCTGCATATGCTGCTAGTAACTATAATTCTCAACTCTCTTTTCTTCCTTAATAACTCTAAATGAGTTCAAATTCACGTTATAAGGACTTTTTTCATGAACTGATTGTTATTGCTACCTTTTAACAAATCTAGCAAATGGGAGTTATTTGTCCCATGTCCCAAACCGAGAGGCATAAAGTATTTCAGTTACCTGTTATAATAGCTATTGAGGTAACTTTGGTCTTCATTTTGTTTCATCAACATTCACCCAATCATCTCTAGCCAGTCAAGTGTTTAACTACATATTTTATTTCAGCTTGTTTACACTTTGTTTCACTTAGTCTGCATTTAGCACATATTTTGGTCTAATCACTACAAGAAAATTGGTCAGAAGCGCATTTGTATAAATTGTCAAAGTAAAATGTTTTCTTTTGTAGGATTTCCCATTGACCATATTCTAGCACACCGGGGGAAGTGTTGAACATCATTCGAGTGGGTGATAGACCTGTAAATGAGGGAGATGTAGTGTGGGAGATGTTAGTCTGTCATATAGCTACACCTATTGTAAACCTGTTCCTCCTTCAGGTTTTGATCTACAAAGTTTAGACCATGCAATTTTATATGACAATTCCACCCTAAAAAAGTCTTCACATATGCTGTCTAGTTTGATAGAGGAAGTAGTTGGCATATGGTAGACTAGTAACTAGTATAACACCATCAATTTTGCTCTCCCCACCAATGTTAGTTAATTGTTATCCCTAATAGACTTGAACATTCTGCACAGTGTAGGTAGTTGAAGCTTCAGTGCATATTCTACTTCACCAAATTTCACCAAATAGCAAGTATCCATATTCACTGTCAATTTCTTTTTCCATGCTTGTGTTGTGGGTTTTACCTTGTCGAGAATAGGAACTTTTGCTTTATTGTACAATTGATTCTGCATATCAGGCCGAGTCATTTGAGAAAAGTTATTCCTATTTTTCAGCTGAGCTATTAGCTAGCTGCTCATTTACTATTCAGATACTGGTTCATGAATGTGCATGTCAAAGGACCAGTGGCATGCCCTAAGGAAATGAACATTTAAAATCTGAGAAAGGCAAAGATTGATTATTTGAGTAAAGCATTAATTGTATTCGATCCGATCATACCAGTTTTGGAATGTACACTACTTTATTATTATAGTAGTTTTGAGCTAAAAAAAATTGGAAGGGTCTCAAATACATAAAAATATAGAGTTCCAATAAAAACTTTGTAATCATATATTTGCATATATATTTAAATTAATTGGATGTCCTAACATTTCATAATTTCATTTATTCAGCTTTTCAGTTCTCGGCAAAATTAATTTTGTTCTTTCAATTTTTTACTTTGCAGGTAGATAGAGGACTGTGATGCAAAAGAAGTTTGCAACGAGTTATGGACCGAAATTATTTTTGCTGCTAGAACTACTTTTTGGTTTTAACGTATGTACTACTTGATGTTGTTTTGCTATTGCTACTTATTCTATATTTTGTTTCTGAATTATTGATGAGACAAACTATTTATGTTTGGTGTAACAATATTGTGTATTTGATTATGAAATTTCATACGTTGCTTATCAAATATGTGTCCAAAATGTGGTATTGATATAATATGTTGATTTTGAAATGTGATATTGATATAATATGCTAATTTTGAAATGTGGTATGTATGCACATTGGGGTGAATGTTTGCTGAAATGGAATTAAAACATTCAACAGCGTTTTTAAAATGTTGTTAAAACTTTCCATAGCGTTTTTAAAACGCCGTTAAAACATTCAGCAGCGTTTTTAAAACGCTGTTAAAACATACGGTAGCTTTTAAAAGCAATAAACATACTCCACAGCGTTTTTTACAGAGCCATTGAAAGTTTTAACAGCGTTTTAAAACTGCTGTTAAATTGTATCTAAAAACATAAAGCATGATTTATGGCAACAGTGAAACGCTGTAAATAAATATCACAGCACTGGAAAAACGCTATAAAATATTATCTTCGCACTAAACAACCGCTAAGAAAGAGCTATAACTGCATCTGAACAAACGCTGTTAAAAGATTTCATGGCACCACTGAAACGCTGTTAAAAAGTACTTTTAACAGCGTTTATTTCCTGTCATTGTATATCCCAGACATATAACTGCATGTCGATATACAGCATGCGTAAAAACGCTGTTAAAAGATTTTATAGCGTTTTTTAAACGCTGTTAAAGGTCCTGTTTGTTGTAGTGCTAAGGTTTTAAAGCTTTCGAAAGGAAAGTTTTTCAAATGTTTTGAAAGGTTTCTATAAATGGTTTTGAAAGGAAGGTTTTGGCCTCTCGGCCTAGGTTGAATAAAGGGTTTTACTTGGTTTCGAAAGGGGTACTTTCAATAGATTTGAAAGGGGTACTTTCAATAGATTTGAAAGGGGTACTTTCAAAGGTTTATATGTTTTCATCAACTAAGATTTGGGTAAAGTATATATAACATGGCAAGGTGATTTTGAGTAAAGCATAGAGTATATGTATTTTCCTTGTGTGAGTTATATTTAAAGGTTTTAAATCAGTTTGAAAATATTTTCAAGGAAAATTTATGGGAAGGTTTCCCTAAGTAAAATGACTCAGATATTAGAATACTAGATGGGACTGGTATAGGGTCGCGCCCTATACATTAGCTATTAGCCCCAGCTAATTAAGTCCAAAATTCCAGTGTGTAGGTCTTTGTCATAGGTAAAACTAAAATTATGATTACACACAAAAGGGAATATATGTTTGTATACATATAGGTTATTGGTGAGCCCACCAAACCATTAGGATCAGGTGACCCTGGGAGATGTTAAGTTAGTGACATACCGTCCAGAAGAGAAGTATTTAATAGATAGTTAAGGACATACCGTCCAGAAGAGAAGTATTTAATAGATAGTTAAGGACAGACCGTCCAAAAGAGGTATGTCTAACATATGTTAGATTATTTTGTTATATGTCTGGTAGGCCCGAGTCAGCCGAAGATTAGTAGTTAGCCAAACAAAACTATAGTGTTCGGACAGATAGTCCATTTGTTACCTGATATGTAAGTTTACATAAAATGCTTTACAGTTTTAATCAGTTTTGGTTGCAGGATTATTATTTGCAAAAGATATGTTTTAAAAGGATATTAGTGAGGGGAAACCCGTTCCGCTAAGTGATGTGGTCTCACTTAATATCGTATATCTGATATGTATAGTATTATTCACACCAGGCTTTATGTCTGACTCAAAGTTTATGTTTTCCTCTTAAACTCTCAGGTGCTCAAAATTGATTTGAGTAGGCTGAGGGTTGAGGTTTTATAGGTTTTAGTAGGTTGACGAATAAAGCTTCCGGAGACGAGCACGTGGCTGACGGGTAGCTATTTAGGAGTTGTTGTTTTGTTTGTTTTATTCCGTTGTCTCGTATTTCAGATAGTTATGTCTATATAGTACTCTGGTCAACCAAGGGGGCATCATCATATGTCGCTCTTGGCATATTTATGTAATAATTATATTTATCTGAACCTGGGAAACGATTATGGGATTATGTAATTTGAATGTGAAACATGTGTTTTGGAAATGTAATGAGAAAAGATGTTTTTGAAATCTATGATTTTGTTTCATATTCAAATGCTTATGATATTATGGATACCATTAACATAGCCGTATTTAGTTACCGAAAGTTAATACTATGGATGACGGCAACATCTGTAGCGTTTAGCTTTAGGCCTCTAGATAGGGGATGTTACAACTTGGTATCAGAGCATAGGTTTATGAAATACTTTAACTAAAATGATTTTTGAAAACATAATCCTTAGGAATTAGAGTAAGATCTGGGTATGGGATAACGCTATTTTAATGTACTTGTATTTGCTATATATAAGTATACGCTATATCTCCATTCTCCTATCTCTATTTAGGCTATTCTTATGTATCTCACGAGGCTTGAATACAGATATGGATGCTAGAAGAGGTAGAGTTAACCTAGGAAGGGACAACACCATCACCAATGGAAATGCCCGACCCAATATAAGGAGGACTCAAGGTCAGGCTCAAGCTGAGAATGTTAGTGCAGGAGTCCCACAAGTGGATATGGGAGCTATGTATCAGTTTTTTGTAAACATCATGCAAGCTGGAATTGCTTCTGGAATGGTTGGAGAAAATGTAGGAGGAGGAGTTCAGTAAGCTCTAGTTGTCAACCATTATGCTAATTTGAGTAGAGACTATGCTAGGCTTAGAGGGAAGCCATTTATCGGAACTGAAGATGCTATAGAATTGGAGAATTGATTGCTGCACTATGGAAGGATATTTGCCGACTTAGGGCTCAATGATGAGCGGAAGAGGAAGCTTTCCTCGAGACAGCTTCAAGAAGCAGCTTTATTTTGATGGAATGGTGCAACGGCTGGAGTAAATGAAGAGGAGATGACATGGGCTAAGTTTATAGAAGTTTCAGGAGAGGTTCATGTCGGTGATGGTGCAGTCTGTTTTGATCAGAAAGTTTGCTAAGTTAGAACAATGAGAGATGTATGTTTTGGAATATGCTAGTAGGTTTGAATAATTGGGTAGATATGGTTATGCCATGGTTGATACAGTGATGAAGAGGAACGAGAAGTTCATCAGCGGATTGAAGCCTTAGTTGGCAAGGGCTACCTTACCGCATATCTGAGATCCCTATGATGTGGTAGTGGAGATGGCGTTAAGACATGAAGAGATGCTTGCTTGTTTGGAGAAGAAGAAGGAGAAATAGGTCCAGGTTAGGCAAGGTCAGAAAAGGAAGTTCTTTCACACGAAGGGCGCTCAAAAAGGTGGAGCAACGAAGAAAGGAAAGTCAGAAGTGGTTTATTTTAAGTGCGACAAGAAGGGGCATTTTGCTCATGAGTGTCGTACTGGAAAGGCTAAGAAAGTGATCGGGAAGAAGAATATCAGGTGCTTCAATTGCGATCAGATCGACCACTATAAGAATCAATGCAAAGAGCCCGCTAAGGATGGGAATGGCAAGGTATATGCATTGGAGCCTGCTACTTCGAAGCCGATAGTGCAGGAGAAAGGAAAGGCAGTTTTGGGAGGTACGCTTTAGATCCATGGTATGTCTGTTAGCATTTTGTTTGATACTGGTGCATCGCATTCTTTTATATCTCGATGTTTGGTAGATAAGCTTAACCTAGAACCCACATATTTAGTTACTTCCTTCAGAGTTGCAAATTCGATAGGAGGGTATGCGCCACTTGGGATGAAGTGTGACCACTTAGAATTTGACTTGCTAGGTTACACCTTTGTTTGCAGTTTGCATATATTTGACTTTGTAGGGTTCGGAATTATATTGGGTATATTGGTTAAGTGAGTAGGATGCTAGAATATTTTGCCACGATAGGAAAATATCACTTAGACACCCTAATTGTAGTGATCAAATTGTATATACCGTAGAAAACCCAAGCTATGAGGTGAATGCTTTGTTGGATGTTGTGGAGTTGGAAGATGAGTTGAATTGCATTTTCGTGGTTAGAGATTTCGTAGATGTTTTTGAGCCAGTGGTTGGATTGCCACCGAAACGAGCTATTGAGTTTCAGATAGATTTGGTGCCTAGAGCAAAACCGGTGAGTAGACCACCAAGCAGGATGACGCCGATAGAAATGAGGGAGTTAGGTTCGGTTGGTGGATTTGAAAGGCAAGAGTTTTATCAGACCGAGTAGTTCATCTTAGGGAGCAGCAGCAGTATTTGCTAAGAAGCCGGATGGAATGTTAAGGCTGTGTATCGATTATCGTAAGTTGAATGAGAGAACGATAAAGAATTGATATCTGTTACCTAGGATTGACGATTTGTTCGATCAGCTGAGTGGAGCCAAGGTATTAGTTAGACTTAGCAATAGGTTTCCATCAGCTTAGAGTAGCAGAAGATAGTATACCTTTGATGGGTTTAGAACAATGTATGGGTCATACGAATGGTTAGTTATGTCGTTCAGACTCACTAATGCACCGGCATTTCTTTGTGGATTTGATGAACCGGATTTTCCAAGAGCACTTGGATAGATTCGTGTTTGTTTTCATAGATGATACTCTGATATACTCTAAGGATGAGAAGGAGCATGCAATTCATCTTTGAGTTGTGCTTTAGACGTTGAGGCAGCATAAGCTAAAGGCATAGGCATCGAAGTGCCATTTTTGGAAGAAGGAAGTGAAATTTCTAGGTCATATAGCCTCAAAGAAAGGGTTGTCTGTAGATCCGACTAAGATTGAAGCTGTTGGAACTGAACTAGCCCGCAACGGAAGTTATGGGTGAATTTCAAAAAATTTACCCTATTGGATCTTTTATTGAGCCTATGAAGTCTAATTGAATTAGAACATTTCTAAATTTCATTTAAATAAAATCATTTATTTTATTTAAATTCAAATATATTAAGATATGAAATTAATTTTATTTGATTTAGTATATATATAAATGTATCATATACATATATGTGTGAGTGCATGTGTAACATAATAATCCGTGAAACGTATAGTATGCTCATATGTAGATGTTGGGATTTACATCACAACAGACATATTAGCTCATTTTGTATGTCATGTACGTTGTCCAAATATGTGCATGTATATGTGTTACAAAATACACACACACACACATGTATGTATAAATATATTATATATAATATATGAACATAAAACATTTATATATAGATAAATATATATATATATATATATATATATATATATATATATATAAAAAGAGAGAGAACAATTATTAAAAATTATTTATAATTCAAAATTAGCTTAATTTTGCAAACATAATAATTTTAGTATTTTAATTTGTATATATTATGAATAAAATAATGTTTTCATCCATAAATAATCAACATAAAATAATCTATTGATGAAAATTCAAATTTTACAATTTTCAAAAATCTAGGATTATAAAATAGAGCTCGGAAAAAACATGGAGATTTTTAAAAGTTGAAATATTATTTTTAAAAATAAATACATTGATTTCAGCAATAATTATTTAATATAAAATAATATATTACTAAAAATTCAAATTTTAAAATTTCAAAAATTCTATGATCATGAACGAAAGGTTATGGAAATTTTTTAACAATTTTTTTAATCAAATTATTATTTTTAATAAATCATAAACAGTTTTTTTGAAATAATATTAATTATTAAAAATAATAAGCTCTATTGAAAAATTCCTAAATTTTTTCTATATGTTTCTAAAATGATATAATATTTTTTTTAAATATTAAATTGAATTTTTAATGTAATAATTATTTTATATATAATAAACAATTCAAAAATTCAATAAATGTTAATTTAAAAATATGAATATATGTATGATAATTAATTTTCAAATTTGTAAATTCATATTATATATAAATAAGTAAGTGTACTAAATTTTTTAAATCATATATATATCTTATATATGCATATATGGTATTATGAGAGAGAAATATACACTAATATTTATATATATATAAAAATTTATTAATAATATATATAAAACAATTATTAATGACAAAAATTGATTTTGTACAGTAAAAAACATTCATCTTTACATAAATCAAGTAGTATAATAAACAAATTATGCACATAACCAAACTGATTTGTGACAACCACATCTACTTACAAAAATCTCACCTAACTAAACATATAGTAGCAATATATTTAAACGGATATGAAATTGCTCATTATAGGATCATAGAATATAATTTAATTGCTGTAATATGAATTAAAACTACCAATTTAATGATGCCTTTTTAATCCACGTTGAAGCAATGACTTCCCTTCCTTTTACTGTTCTTGATTCGTTAGATTGCAAGTCCGGAATCACGGACCTCTAACTATCGAATGGTATTATTTTAATTCGAAATATATTTGAGAATTTTGAATTGGATTGAGAGCTATGTTTTAATCAACAACGTAGACGGTAATGAAGGCCAAAAAAAGTTCGTTATTATTTTAGAGATACATACATATGTATATATAGGGTTGTATTAGAGAGAAACGAGGAAAACATTTTTACCCATTCTCACTTGATCTCAACCCATTATCTCCAAGCAGATTATCTATCTTTTAGCCATCCCTGGACCTTCCTAAAACCAAAATTTTGTAGCCCTAATAATGAGCCTTAAACCCATCTAAGCCCATGCCAAAATACTATGCAATTAAATCTAATTTAATCTCTTGTCGATATTGTATATCGATCGATATATTTATAACTGTTATAAATATATATAACATTATTTATTTCTCAAATCATATTCAAATTTTTTAATTAATATTTCATAAATATTAATTAATTTAATTAATTTATAACAATTATAAACTAATTAAATCGTTCGGTCTTAAGAGAATTCATCATTTCGGCTGTGTAACTCTTGGGTGTAAATTTGGTCAGCGATTAACATCGAACTATTCTAATGTTAACGTTCACACGTCACTTATCACGTGGTGTGACATTATGGCTAAATTTTGTCGCTTATTCATTTTCGATAAAATCCAATTTAGTTTAATAAGCATTACCCGGTTGTGACATTTGTTTACATCAATTCTCTTCGTCAAAACTATATCACTTTGGACTTATGGAATTTGGTAATGGTCAAAATTCCAACCTCATCCACATTCAACTTTATAGTCCAAATACAAAGTCCTATGTTCAATAATAACAATTATTATTAACTGAAATGCTCTGGCCAGAGACTTTGACTTTGAGTTTACTTGAGTTGACCGTGATACAAACCACATATAACTGAGAAGACGAATCCTCTCTTGAATAGTGCTTCACTTCCAATACTTCCACTCGACCCAACTGTAGTCACTCAATGGACGCCATGTCATAATTTGGCTATAATTAAAGCTGAGCTTTCATATTGAAGATCCACAGTATTCTCAAGTCGAGAGAACTGTGTAAATCAGTCACATCGATATTTCTGTTTGACCTTAGTTATATTAACCAACATAAAACTATCGAGTGAGTCGTTCCATAGTTATCCAATAATAGTACGTAACCCCTATGTGCCCCCAATAGTCATGAGTAATATACTGCCCAACATTTGAAGAGCGTAACATACTCTGGTCTCAATGGATACATCGATATCCAGTCTCGATGCATCTTGACTAGGAACATTTAAAATGGTGTATGTGTTTCGTTGTGATAAATTACTCACGGTTATAACACTTTGTAACTACTATCACGAAATATACCATTTATGGATTTTTCTATTAAATATAATTTTAATTAAGTTAATTAATTAATATAATCACATTATATCGAGTATATAATAGGAAGAAAATATCTTTTATTTCGAACAAGATTGGTCAACGAGTTAGATATATGTAACAAATTACATAATTGCCCCTAGGGCATACCCCTAACTCTATAAATCTCCCATTTGCACTTGGGGTAAATTATGGAATCTAATTCCAAATTCTCCAATCAGTTTTCTCAAAACCAATTAGGTCAGTCTCTTAGTGAATGGGTATGCTATTATGTTTTAATTATCTACTTTGTCGATTAATTCTTTCTGACACTAATAAACTGCCTTTATCATATGGAACAATTCGAAGTACGTCTTTCGACTTCTAGTGATCTTTAAGTTCTATCATGACCAATTTCATGACATTGTTATCTTGTAACAATATTATGGGATTCTCAACATTTGGAATCACCTTTGGCTCAATTATAAATTTGTCCATTTATATCCATATACATTGGTTTATTGTAGCACTATTCAAGTTAATGTTCTCAACATTTCATTGAATCAACCACAATTGTCTTTATTTTGTAACAAATTAAAGATTTTAACTTGAATTTTATCATTGACATGTTATACTCAATATCACTTATAAAAGTTTGTGTCCAAACATTCCATCATAACGAGTTCATTGTTTCTATAAAGAATTCTCTAGTATTTCATAAATACGTGAGAACACCTCAAACAATCATTTAGTGCTATCAATTTGGATTTTATATTTGCTTCATGTATCAAATACATAAACAAAACATAATATCATACACAACATAACATGTATGATAATTCCTATTACTAATGCATAAGGAATCCAATTTACATGTTCTCTTTTTAATAGGGTGCTCTTGTATATCGTTTTGGGACAATCCGTATATCTTTTATACTCACCATAAAAGACATCATTTACAATCCAAAATTGAGTATTAAAACAACTAAAGTTGATTTTAACACAAGCATATTGTTAAAATCAACAACGTGTTGTTCACTTATAGTTTAGAAATATCAATGTACCTTTTAACGTTCTTTCTAATGAACAAACCTTCCTCTGCACTTTGATTGAAAATCAAACTATTTGATATTTCTATCAAAATACTTATTCAATCTTGATGCTTATAAAATGATACATTCGTATCATTTCTTGGATCATATCCAAAGACTCACAAACCCAATATCGCTCCCACTGACTTTGAGGCATTTTTGGTTAATATGTGTAAACGGCTTACTCTAAATTATTATTTAGAATTTTCCGTTTCAATACAAAAGTACCAAACATTAAGTCTTATCGAGCGATAATTTTGTGAGTAAATCTGAATTAACTTGAGCATGTTGAATACCGAATCTGATGCTAATTTCAACAATTGAAATTTGCGATATTATTCTTATCAACATTGCTCATTTAATTCCAACCACATTATTCTTTCCAATAAAGACACAATCTCGGCCGACGGATCACATCTCTTTGGTTAGGACCACCAAAATCATATTTTGATAGCGTACTTGGAATTCTTTCAGATTTGCGCATCATACCATATAGAGTCAACAATCTTAATGGTTTAATTGAACAACCGAGGGTAATGTATATTTTTGACATTAATAAGAAACTCATAGTTTCTCTTCGATGTACGAGAATACTTATTAGACATTCTAATGCTATGTGTTCATTTAGGTTAGTTAATTTCACTTCATCTCATATAATAAGTTCTATCTATGGATCGGATCCAATTCCATTTAACTACCAAAAATTTCTTAAAGAAATTCCTTCACAATGAAGTTGATATATTTTGAAACAACAATTGTTTCTTAGTGCAAATAGTATAGGGAATCATAAACGCTTTATGAACCTTTTTATTTATAAAACTGATTTTAATTTACAAAAATTATGTTCAAAACATAAATATGTCATTTGATGACAGACATTTCCAAAAAAAACTTTTGGAGATTCATACAAGATCCCTCATGAACACTTATTATGTACAATCTTTTGACTCGCACAACCTACCAACTCCTTAGCCTAGGATATGTTAGGATTTCTTACAAACCCTTATCTTTTATGATTTTGTAAACTATTGTTTAGATGAAATAATATCAACCTTGTGTACTAATCTTAAGTACATGACCTTATAGAAAGAAACTAACTCAACTTCATTCACAATTAATCGTAAATTGTCCAACAATGTCCGATTACTCCTTATCAATGAATCATTATGTATCACATGGAGGAGTGACTTTTGAGATTGAATCTATATTCATTTTTAGGTACATTTGGAACCCTTTCCAATATACTCACTTATTCTACCAAATCAAATCATTTTATTCTATTGCATGTTATTGTATTTACTTTTCTTTTATATTCTATGATTTTATCATAAACTTACTACATGTGTATCCAATACACATGTACATGTTAGTAATAAATCATTAATGAATATAGAAAAGTATGTGGAACCCTTTTGGTATTAATAGTTGTGATTGCCTGCATCAATATGTATTAATTCAAAGAGTTCATCAACTCTTATGATACTCCCACTGAATGGGTGCATAGCTATTAATTGTTTGAGATATAATTAACCTGTATCATATGATTCATAATCATATAGTAAAATTATTTCCCAAAAGTCAAAACTACGGCTTAGTCTATAATTCCAAAACAACTGTAAATAATATTAGACACATATGTATTTTTGTTGCATCACTTTTATTATGAAAACAAATTCCATAATATAATTCTATTTCATAATGAATATTCATAATACTCATATTGAATATAGATAAATCTATTTTTCAGTCAATAGCAAAAATAAACATTATTTCACAAATAATGTTCCGTACATTTTACGAAAACAATTTTCATAATTTGATGCAATCATTAGGTGCTATATGGCATGCTCCCACTATTTCCACCATTACTATAATAGCGTACTAAATTTAGAGGTCCACCATTGACTTAATATTGTTTTCTTATTTCATATGCTGCAACTAGTTTACAGTGGGGAGTTCTTTGATCAAATATCTTGAACTCAAAGAAATAAATGTTATAGAAAACAATTTTCTATATGAAAATACATTTCGGAATAAAAATCATATTTCATATTCCAATATCAAGTATCAATTATTATTACAATTCTTGTTTCCAATGTTTCTCTATGAAGCAGAAGTGACTATTCATTCTCTTTATTCCAACTTTACCTTAAATTACATCTATTCTTATACATTCGTTTTTCTTTCAAATGGTCAAACTATTCAAAAGAAAACCTTACTACAATATCATAACAAACTTTTACAAAAGTGCATTCGATTATGCTTAACATTTAAGACATCAAATATTTTGCACTTTATGTAAACCGATCAAGATGACATTTCAACGATCAAGTTCTTAGATGTATCTCGTAGTTTATGGTCTTGTGTTACATTAACACAATACAATTCTTTTGAAATCATTCAAGTTGAATACATGATCTTAAAATACCGTTTATTGGCTTACTTCGAATGAACTAACTTCATCGAAATATTATACCCCACAAACTATGACTGTTCATCATATAACATTTATACGTGAAATTACATGGATCAAATATCCATAGTCTTGAATTGCATTTAGAGTTCAAAAACTCATAAAATGCAATACACGGTCTAAACCAAATAAACATATAAGTGACCACTTAAGAATGTATTAAGTAGTTGAAATTAGGCACTTGCATGGGTATAAAAACATTATATAACATGCAATTAGAATTATTAGTAAGTATATATTATATTTCTGTTTGTCAACTTTCAATTCAGTTTGTTTATATATGTTAATTGACAAACGTTTTATCAATCATATTAAATACACAAATTTATCATTGTAGATAATTATAACATTATTGTTAGCACCAAAATTGGTCACTAACACCCTTGAATAGAGTTATGTAGAGTGGTTAATGAAGAAAGTAAATTGAAGCAGAGATGTAACACGGTTGAATACAAAAAGAAAAGAAAAATTAGAACAACAGATTTATAGTGGTTCGGCGTAACTGCCTACGTCCACTTTCAGTATGATCTTTATTGTTTTACTGATCAATTGTGTACAGATACAATCCATCAACAAACAGCTTGAATGCAAGTTTGAACAGAAAAGTGATGAATATAAAAAATGGCAGAGTATCCCTGGAGTTCCCGAAAAGAGGCCCCCTCCACTGTACCCCTGCTCCTTTATTTATAGACGAAGGTAGGCGGGTTCCCCTATGCAGACCCATGAACAAGACAATTCGGCCCACCAGAGATGATTCAGGTCGACCAATCTTGATGCACCGAACCTCTATCACCGATCCACGCAATGTCGTACCAGGGTTTTCCCACGGACGACTCTAAGTGAGCTACTACATGACTCGGAGCAACTAGGTACGCGACTAGAAGCATGAAAGCAATGACCGTATCCCCCTGTGGTAATTTGTAGGCTCCTTTTATACATTCCGAACCAGATATGCTAAGCTACCAGGACTGGGCCCAAGCCATCGAACCATAGGTACTGAGTGACACATGCCGAGCCATACGTGATCGACCCAGCACAGCCTTCTCACCATGGCCGAACTATATGTGCCGAGCCATACATGACCAGTCCTTCTTGAATAAGCAGATCTATACCGAACCATATACGTACAACCAAAGCCGAACCTCAATGTCCGGGCCGCATACGAATGCCGACCCACATACGCCGAGCCACCAAGGCCGAGCCTCAGTCGACCAAAGCAACTTTGGCCTTCCTTCCTTGACCGAGCGATGCACAACGAACCACTATGACCTCGTGGACCGAGCGAGACATGCCGTCCCATAAGACCGAACGACGCACGAACTAGCACTCCTAGGGCCGAACCACAATTAAGGTCGATCCACTTAAATGTATCGGGCCACTCAAACACGCCGAACCATACATGTAGGCCGAACCACGTGCCTATCATACTAATTAAGTTACACCGGACCCTCATATTTCTACATCTCTTTTGTCTTGAATCCCGTCTAGGCCCAACCATAGCCTCTGCAACTATCGCTCTATAGCCGGGTCAAGCAACCGGGTAACAATTATATAGCATATGTTCTTACAATATTAGAAAGGTTAAATGTTACCATTTCATTTTTCTCATAAAGCTCCCACTAGTCTTTTATGTTTCTCCAAACCTTAAGATGAAACATAGAAGTCTTACAACTTCACTAGTGGGTGTTAGGACTCATTTGTTTTGGTATTCTAACCTTGAGTTTGCTCAATAAATCATAGCCCCATAAACTATGGATAACTCCTTATCGGTTGTATCACATACAACTCCCAACCCATTTTTCCTTGTTCTAATCTCATTTCGACCTTGAGTTTGTTCAACAAATTGAAAGAGATTATTCACTCATACCTACCATATCGTGATGGCCTAAGTATATTATATGTACCTTGAGTTGCTCAATAAATACATATAGTTATCTTACCTCATATATTCAATATATTAATAATACTACGTATAACATCTCTAGCTTGAGTTTGCTCAACAACTGAGTATGTAAGTAATTTATTAATATATATATGGTAGAGGACAACATTATATTGAAGATTCATAATCTTCAATATATATATTGAGTGATATCGACTTATAGAATAATATATTTCTTATGAAATACCCCAGCGATTCAAGTGTCCACATTAGAAATCACGGTATATGTACATTTACATATATATTTATTTCTCAAGTCTATTTGGGTTTCTTTAATGTTCCACATTTGGTTTATACACATATCATATAAGTTTTATTGTTATATAACTTTTATATTTCATATTACTTATATGATAATCTTACGTATAATATATCATTAATTAAATCTTATCTAATTAATTTTAATCAATTAACCCTTTAATTAATTTTAAATTAGTATTCCAATATAACTTTTATATTGGACATATCTACTATAACATTTATAGTGTATACTATAACCTTTATAGTGTAACACACATATATCATATATATGTGTATTTTATTTAATTAATTAACCATTAATTAATTTATTCAATTAAACAATTTTTATTAAAATTTATTAGTTTCAAAATTTATTTTGTATACATACATGTATACTTGTGTTATCATAAACATTTTAAAATAACATAACATATATCAACAAATATAATACATGCATATATACATTAATTAATTAACATATTTAATTAATTCATTTTATTAATATTATTAATAAATTTGAAATTTGAAGTTATTATATAAATATTTTCAAACATTTTGAAAATATCATTATCCTTTCAAACATTTTGAAAACTTATGTAGTATTATAATTTTATAATAAACATGTTTTATTTCAAATTTAACTATTAAATTTAAAATCTTTAACATTAATTTTCAAAACGATTTTGAAAATTAGCCCAAGGTCCAAATTAAGTTGAGCCTTTTCTATTAAGAGCAACATTTGGGCTCACTTCACCTTTCGGGCCAGGCGGTAACTATGTAGGACAGGATACTTGATTATCCAATTTCAGTCCTGAACATTACCTTTCTAGACACCATACAAAGTGGGCAAGCTTAATTAGTTAGCCCTAATATGACTAAATTAGACTGCATAGGCTATTGGGATCTAATACCATTGTTGGAACTGGACTAACCCGTAGTGGAAGTTATGAGTGAATTTCAAAAAATTTACCTTATTGGATCTTTTATTGGGCCTATGAAGTCTAATTGATTTAGAACATTTCTAAATTTCATTTAAATAAAATCATTTATTTTACTTAAATTCTAATATATTAAGATATGAAATTAATTTTATTTGATTTAGTTTATACATAAATGTATCATATACATATATGTGTGAGTGCATGTGTAACATAATAATCCGTGAAAGGTATAATATGCCCATATGTAGATGTTGGGATTTACATCGCAACAGACATATTAGCTCATTTTGTATGTCATGTACGTTGTCCAAATATGTGCATTTATATGTGTTAGAAAATACACACACACACATGTATGTATAAATATGTTATATATAATATATGAACATAAAACATTTATATATAGATAAATATATATATATAGAAAGAGAGAGAGAATAATTATTAAAAATTATTTATAATTCAAAATTAACTTAGTTTTGCAAACATAATAATTTTAGTATTTTAATTTGTATATATTATGAATAAAATAATGTTTTCATCCATAAATAGTTAACATAAAATAATCTGTTGATGAAAATTCAAATTTTACAATTTTAGAAAATCTAGAATCATAAAATAGAGCTTAGAAAAAATCTGGATATTTTTCATAGTTGAAATATTATTTTTTTAAATAAATACATTGATTTTGGACAATAATTATTTAATATAAAAGAATATATTATTAAAAATTCAAATTTTAAAATTTTATAAATTATAGTATCATGAACGAAAGGTTACAAATTTTTTTGAAGAATTTTCAATTAACTTGTTATTTTTAATAAATCATAAACAGTTTTTCTGAAATAATATTAATTATTAAAAATAATAAACTTTATTGAAAAATTCCTAAATTTTTTCTATATGTTTCTGAAATGATATAATATTTTTTAAAATTATAAAATTGAAATTTTAATGTAATAATTATTTTATATACAATAAAAAATTCAATAATTCAATAAATGTTAATTTAAAAATATGAATATATGTATGATAATTAATTTTTGAATTTGTAAATTCATATTATATATAAATAAGTGTACTAAATTTTATAAATCATATATATATCTTATATATGCATATATGCTATTATGAGAGAGAAAAATACACTAATACATACATACATACATAGATATATATATATATATATATATATGAATTTGTTAATAAATATATATAACACAATTATTAATGATAAAATTTAATTTTATACCGTAAACAACATTCGTCTATACATAAATCAAATAGTATAATAAACAAATTATGCACATAACCAAACTGATTTGTGACAACCATATCTACTTACAAAAATCTCACCTAACTAAACATACAGTAGCAATATATTTATACAGATATGAAGTTGCTCATTATAGGATCATAGAATATAATTTAATTACTGTAATATGAATTAAAATTACCAATTTAATGATGCCTTTTGAATCCACGTTGAAGCAATGACTTCCCTTCCTTTTACTGTTTTTGATTCGTCAAATTACAAGTTCGGAATCACCGACCTCTAACTATCGAATAGTATTATTTTAATTTGAAATATATTTGAGAATTCTGAAATGGATTGAGAGCTATGTTTTAATCAGCAATGTAGAAGGTAATGGCTGCCAAAAAAAGTTCGCTATTATTTTAGAGATACATACATACATACATACATATATAGGGTTATATTAGAGAGAAACAAGGAAAACCTTTTTACACATTCTCACTTGATCTCAACCCATTATCTACAAGCCAATTCCCTATGTTTTACCCACCCCTAGACCTTCCAAGAACTGAAATTCTGCAGCCCTAATGATGGGCCTTAAACCCATATAAGCCCAAGCCAAAATACTATACAATTAAATCTAATTTAATCTCCTGTCGATATTGTATATCGATCGATATATTTATAACTATTATAAATATATATAACATTATTTATTTCTCAAATCATATTCAAATTTTATAATCAATATTTCATAAATATTAATTAATTTAATTAATTTATAACAATTATAAACTAATTAAATCGTTCGGTCTTAAGGGAATTCATCATTTCGGCTGTGTAACTCTTGGGTGTAAATTTGGTCAGCGATTAACATTGAACTATTCTAATGTTAACGTTCACACGTCACTTAGCAGGTGGTGTGACATTGTGATGCCCCACCTCTATACCCACGCTAGCCAAGGACACTACGGGGTAATGCCGTCGACTAGTGCAGAGAATAAGGCTGTTGAGGAGCGACCATCTGTGCAATTGCTTTGTGCGAGTACCGATATGCCAGATAAAAATATAACTTACATTTCATCTCCGGAGGAAATCCGACATACCGATACAAACTCAAAGCTACTACACGGTGGCTATGTATATATACTATGGAAACAAATATAGAAATAAACATAACACAATCAGTCACAGACAATTCATATCACAAGAAAGTGTACATCAGAGTAGTGGTCAAACAAGATCCACAATAACACAAAAGAATAGATACAAGTACTAGCCAAAAGAATATGTATACATCAAGGAGTCTAAATCTCAAATGTATACAACAAAAACTACTAAACAAGAGTAGTAACCAAAAGTCGAATGGTGGTTCCAGATAGGAAGACAAGAGGAAGCACCTGTAATATCTCAGTCTGACCCGAGTATTATTTAATAAGAAAATAATAAATGGATCAGTCTAGCTATAATTATCAGATAAAATGAGATATAAGAAGAGATATAATAAAAACGTATGATAACCAAAAATGTCATACCTCGACAAGTATACATTAGAAAATCAACAAAGGAAAATCATACAAATATCTCACGAATCTCATAGCATAAAAAGAATGTCATATTCTTTATTTAATTCACCAAGCCACAATAAATGACATACATATCAATGCCAACTGAAAAAGGTGGTGAAACATAAATTCCAGAAATCACAACGAGAAATCAAGAAATCACAAGAAAAGAGGATTAAGCCTATCAAAAACGGGAGTGTGAAAACTCCCCAACACGCGTATCATAAAATGGGTCGTTATCCCATAAAAATGAGCCGAAGCTCCTCCTGACAGGATATAGTCCCCCATTGCGGACTATGAGCCGAAGCTCCTCCTGATGAGCCGAAGCTCCTCCTGATGAGCCGAAGCTCCTCCTGACAGGGTATAGTCCCCCATTGCGGACTTTGAGCCGAAGCTCCTCCTGACAGGATATAGTCCCCCATTATGGACAAAGAGACATCGCACATTGCTAGTCTAAACCATAAAATGATCATCATCGATCATCAAGAAGTGTCGATCACACTAAGCTAGTAAATATAAGAGTTTAGCTTCATGTCCCATAACCAGTTGCTTAACTCAAACATTTATGAACATATTGTAGATTTCCACTCGAAAATTGTCACAAGGGTTTCAATCGAACAAGTCCATAAATTAACCGACGAAGTAAATGCAAGCGTTTCATACCACTTGTTTTGCTAAGCCGTTTAATTAGATTTTCTCATACGAATGAGGTAATGGTTTGTATATACTAATAGATTGGAAAACGGTTTTATAAACGAACTTTGTATTAAAAATAGAGTTGAAATCATCTTTGCGAAAGAGTTTGAATATTTACTACTAGTATAGACAACCTTTATATTTTTAAAGTGACAAATCACAAAAACGATTGTAGAAACAATCAATGATAAAAACTCACATACGAAGACGTGAATCAAATCCAAAGATATCGATACCAAATCCATCAAAATAGATATTCTCAAAAATCCCGAAAAAGAAGTCATCAACGTCAATAAGAGATGATAACAACAAATGGGAATCAAAACGAATCGATAAAATTTAGAAATCAAGCAAAATATCTCGGTCTGACCCGAGTATTATTTAATAAGAAAATAATAAACGGATCAGTCTAGCTATAATTATCAGATAAAATGAGATATAAGAAGAGATATAATAAAAACGTATGATAACAAAAAATGTCATACCTCGACAAGTATACATTAGAAAATCAACAAAGGAAAATCATACAAATATCTCATGAATCTCATAGCATAAAAAGAATGTCATATTCTTTAATTAATTAACCAAGCCACAATAAATGACATACATATCAATGCCAACTGAAAAAGGTGGTGAAACATAAATTCCAGAAATCACAACGAGAAATCCAGAAATCACAAGAAAAGAGGATTAAGCCTATTAAAAACGGGAGTGTGAAAACTCCCCAACACGCGTATCATAAAATGGGTCGTTATCCCATAAAAACGAGCCGAAGCTCCTCCTGACAAGGTATAGTCCCCCATTGCGGATTATGAGTCGAAGCTCCTCCTGATGAGCCGAAGCTCCTCCTGATGAGCCGAAGCTCCTCCTGACAGGGTATAGTCCCCCATTGAGGACTTTGAGCCGAAGCTCCTCCTGACAGGGTATAGTCCCCCATTATGGACAAAGAGACATCGCACATTGCTAGTCTAAACCATAAAATGATCATCATCGATCATCAAGAAGTGTCGATCACACTAAGCTAGTAAATATAAGAGTTTAGCTTCATGTCCCATAACCACTTGCTTAACTCAAACATTTACGAACAGATTGTAGATTTCCACTTGAAAATTGTCACAAGAGTTTCAATCGAACAAGTTCATAAATTAACCGACGAAGTAAACGCAAGTGTTTCATACCACTTGTTTTGCTAAGCCGTTCAATTAGATTTTCTCATACGAATGAGGTAAAGGTTTGTATATACTAATAGATTGGAAAACGGTTTTATAAACGAACTTTGTATTAAAAATAGAGTTGAAATCATCTTTGTGAAAGAGTTTGAATATTTACTACTAGTATAGAAAACATTTATATTTTTAAAGTGACAAATCACAAAAACGATTGTAGAAACAATCAATGATAAAAACTCACATACGAAGACGTGAATCAAATCCAAAGAAATCGATACCAAATCCATCAAAATAGATATTCTCAAAAATCCCGAAAAAGAAGTCATCAACGTCAATAAGAGATGATAACAACAAATGGGAATCCACACGAATCGATAAAATTTGGAAATCAATCAAAATAGGCAAAAATAGACATAATAGGCAAAATGGGAGCAGGTCGGTCGACTGGACCAGGGGGTCGGTCGACCGATACAGACCCGAAAAAATCCTCGGGATGCTAGTCGGTCGACCGGACCAGTAGGTCGGTCGACCGGACCAGAGCCTGGGAAGTGTTTTGGTAGCAGGTCGGTCGACCGGGCCAGTGTTTCGGTCGACCGGACCCTGTTTCCAGCACTTCCCAGCCTATGAAATGGAGGTGCAGTCTCCTCCAAAATGCAATCGGACGAACCATGGGCGCTAAGGGTTTATGCCAATCGACTACCCGACCCAATAGGCTCTCCGATGCACCACAAAATCATGATCAAACATCAAAGTTATGATTTTTAAGGATTTGGCTTCAAAAAACCAAAAATTGAATTATGCTCCATATCAATCCAAACCAAAATCAAATGCACATGAATAAGTATTGGGAATTCATACCTAACAATCAAAGATAATCATAGGCTTAGATGTGAGATAAAAATCTCACCTTTTCACAAAATCAATGAAGAAGAAGCTATAGAGCAATGGCAAGGACAACCACTCTTCAATTCCAACTCAACAAGCTTGAATCTAAGCTTAAAAGAGAAACATTTCCTAAATTAGGTTTAGGGAATTTTCTGAAATTGAAAGGATAATGAGTTGGAGAAGATGAAGAGGATGCTTACCAATAGTTTCTCTTTGAATTTGGAGCTAGAAGAAGGATTTGCAAATGAACTAGGGCTTGGAGTTTTAATTTCCCATTCCACTCTCCATTTTTGATGAAGCTTAAGTGTTAGGAAATGAAAGTGAAGTAATGAAGAGGAGAGGGAGTGGAGCTTGAGTTAATGAAACCAGAATTGAGCAAATGGGCTGAACCAAACCCAAAGTCCAAAGTGAAAAAGTAGCAAAATTCTACTAACTCTAAACATATCGAAGCTTATACTCAAAAAGGTCGCAAATGGCGTTTTGAACTCAATGGAAGTGGTCTCGAGTTCCAATTCGACTGTTTGCAAAAAGTAGCTTTTCGGACTATAATCCGACGAACGATGTTATATTTAAATAAAATATTTAAATATAAAATCGATAAATATGCGGGTTGTTACAAACTCCCCTCCTTAAAGAGATTGCGTCCTCGCAATCTTAAGAAGAGAATAAATAGTAACAACCATAAAAGCATAACAACACAAAAGAAAATTTGAAATAAGGAGTTCACCATAAAGAGCACGAAAGAGTAAACCCGGACAAGTTCGCTCGATGAATTTCCTAGATTTCCCAAGAGCAATCCTTGGGATTTTGAGAACCATTGAACTTTCATAAGAAAACATCTTTATTTCGAAGGCGCTCAACCTCCGAAGCAATGATGCGAATAGAATGTTGCTCATAAGTCAAATAGGCGAAACTTTAATTTCCACAATAACATCGGGCTCAAAAATAAAAATCAAAATCCCAAAGGCATTTCCGTAGTTGAAAGAAGTGGAAAACATCATGAATAACAGAAAATTGAGCCGGGGCAACGGTGTAGTACAATAACAATACGCCTGAGAAATGAGAAACTCGAATAATTTGGAACAACGACGTAATACAAAAATGGTACGCCAGATGAACCAAAGCTCAAATAATTCGGAACACTGACGTAGTACAAAAACGGTACGTCCAATGAACCGAACACCATAAAAGAACATCGGACGCTAGTCCATAAAAGAAATGAGATAAAGCTCAATAAAACGAAGTATATCAAAACGTCCGATGAACTTGATAAAAAGATAATTCCATTCAGACACCATCAAAGAATCAACCACTTGTTGCTTACGACTAAGCGCATTGGCAACACGATTTCCCTTCTGGGAATAAAAAGAATATCAAGATCATAAGATGCCAGGAACACGTGCCAACATGAAGTTCCTTGTGAGAAAATAAATATTCCAAAGATTTTTGATCGAGGTGGAGAACAAATTTCTCCACCAAACACAATGATGCCAAACTCTAAAAATGAAATCAATAGCCGCGTGCACTAGATCATGAGTGGCATGCCTAGTCTCGATCGGCTTTAATGATTTAGAAGCACAAGTGATAGCACGTTCTCTTTTGTAAGAGAACGGCATCCAAACCAATACGATAAGCATTGGTACAAAAGAGAAAATCTTAGTTCCCTTCGAGAATCACAAGGATAAGAGTATCAGAAAGAAAGAATTTCTTTTAAATAATCTTCTTTCTCGAAAAGCTAAAAACTTTCAAAATTACATTTATCTTTATGTAATAATCTTTCTAGAAAAATTTACATTTTTACTTTTTATAAGTCAATTTATTGTGTCAAATTGTCTCATCAAAGTGTTTAGGAAATTCCTATCGATAACGTTGATCAAGCGCATCGACCAGAATTCTTAAAGCACTCAATGGGCAATACAATCAGTAAATCATCTTCTATATGATAAACATGTTTCTTCAAAACTTTTAAGAATATTCTTTGCTCGTTTAAGAGCAAAAATCAAATTGTACTTATAAATAAATCTTATGAAAAAGATTTGCAAAATTTTAAATTGTTGTTTTCATCCCAAAATCAATAAATACAAGAATGGTCTCATCGAAATATTCATAGAATACTCAATTCATAAAATGGATGAAATAAGCTGGACAAACTGAATGACATAATAAGTCATTCATAAGTTTCATAACGAGTGCGGAATGCGGTAAGTGGATGCTAACTTCCGCAACTCGTAGCTAAAGAAAACCGGTGGCAAGGTCGAGCTGAAAAGACCTTAACACCTCTCAAAGGATTGCTTAGGTGATAATCCTAAGACAAGCTCAAAAATACCGGAAAATTCTCAAACTACATGAATGAGAGAAATAACACTTTCCTCATCATGTGAGCTTAAAGAATAAAATGATGCCATCAAATTGGAATCAAAATCACAAAGGAAAAACAGAAATTTGCTTAACAGATTGAAAATGTCGAAGATGAATAGTCCACACGGAACAAAGGACATGGCTTCATAGTGATTAAGCCAATCCTTTCACAAAAATTATTTCCGAAGCCTAAGTAGAAATCGGCTCGGAAAGAAAAATCACATAAAATAATTTCGACATCAATAAAAAGTAAATTGAGTGTTGCGGATCCACCAATCCGGATTCGTAATCCTCAAAGAAGTCATCAAGCCCAGAAATGTTTAAAGAAAAAGAATCACAAGTTCTTTTGATATTGAGATGAAACCCATATCAAAAAGAACTCGAATAAGATAATCACAAAATAAATGTCATCAAGGATAAAATGGATACCTTGACTAAGAGAAGAGTTGCTAGGGTCTTGCAGCTTTCCTTCTCTCTTGCTTGGAAGCTTAGGACATGAAGATAAAAGATGACCCGAACCTTTGCAATAACGACAAAAGAGGGGTTTCAGACACTCATTTGCATAGTGGTCCGTAAGACCACAATTGTAGCATCGTCCACGACTAGAGGTAGGAGTCTTTGCTACCGAAGATTCTTGCTTCCCTTTCTTGTTGGGATTAGGATTGGGGCCTTTGAACTTAATAGGCCTCTTCATGTTGTTGTTGAAGTTTTGTTTAGCACCCACAACTTCAACATCACACTCTTTATCGGCCTCTTCAAGACGAACAGCGATATCAATAAGCTGATCGAAAGAAACTTCCCATTTCAGAAGTAATGGCTTCTTGAGATTCTTGTTCAAGCCATAAACAAATCTCTGATTTTTCTTCAATGGGGAATTAATGTATTCAACCCCGTATTTAGAAAGAGATTCGAAAGATGCGACGTAGTCCATCACAGAAAATTCACCTTGAACAAGGTCGATAAAACGCCGGGCTAAAGTTACTTTTTCAGCCTCCGGCACAAATTTCAATTCGAATCTTTCTCAGAATTGCTCCCAAGTGAGATCCGCTTCAACGATTTCAGAAATAAGAAGCTCATACCAATCCAATGCTCTTTCTTGGAGCATGCTAGAAGCCACTTGGACTCGAAGAGAATCAATAAGATCCATGCGGGAAAAGATGCGATCGCATGATCTAAGCCAAGCTTGAATTTCTATAACGGTTTCGGAACCCTTGAATGGCCTTTCACCCAAAGCGGTGTAATCTCTGCACAAGCGTGCAAACCCGGATTTAGGGTGAGTAGGCGCTGGAGCGGGTCCGGCAGCTTGGGCATTATTCACAAGATCTAAAAGTTGTTGAGCTGACATAAATAATCCATCCTAGGGAGTAGCACTAGATTGACCGGTGCTGGAACGGCCAGGTCTAATCATTTCTCTTCTCTAAGAAAGAAAGAAAGAAGAGGAAAAGGTTATTGTCAAAATGAATATCAAACAACCTTGATTGATAAAACAAGGCATCACAAAAGAAAATAGGATAGAACGGTACGAAGACTCGAATCAAATCCTATGGCACGATTCCTAAGAAAGACTTAGGACAATGATCCTTGCTAGATTGTTCTACATTGTTCCGAAGTTTGGCTCCGATACCATGCTGTGATGCCCCACCTCTATACCCACGCTAGCCAAGGACACTATGGGGTAATGCCGTCGACTAGCGTAGAGGATAAGACTGTTGAGGAGCGACCATCTGTGTAATTGCTTTGTGCGAGTATCGATATGCCAGATAAAAATATAACTTACATTTCATCTCTGGAGGAAATCCGACATACCGATACAAACTCAAAGCTACTACACGATGGCTATGTATATATACTTCGGAAACAAATATATAAATAAACATAACACAATCAGTCACAGACAATTCATATCACAAAGGCGGAAATATATATGAATATAACACAAGAAAGTGTACATCAGAGTAGTGGTCAAACAAGATCCACAATAACACAAAAGAATAGATACAAGTGCAAGCCAAAAGAATATGTATACATCAAGGAGTCTAAATCGCAATTGTATACAGCAAAAACTACTAAACAAGAGTAGTAACCAAAAGTCGGATGGTGGTTCCAGATAGGAAGACAAGAGGAAGCACCTGTAATATCTCAGTCTGACCCGAGTATTATTTAATAAGAAAATAATAAATGGATCAGTCTAGCTATAATTATCAGATAAAATGAGATATAAGAAGAGATATAATAAAAACGTATGATAACCAAAAATGTCATACCTCGACAAGTATACATTAGAAAATCAACAAAGGAAAATCATACAAATATCTCACGAATCTCATAGCATAAAAAGAATGTCATATTTTTTATTTAATTCACCAAGCCACAATAAATGACATACATATCAATGCCAACTGAAAAAGGTGGTGAAACATAAATTCCAGAAATCACAACGAGAAATCAAGAAATCACAAGAAAAGAGGATTAAGCCTATCAAAAACGGGAGTGTGAAAACTCCCCAACACGCGTATCATAAAATGGGTCGTTATCCCATAAAAATGAGCCGAAGCTCCTCCTGACAGGATATAGTCCCCCATTGCGGACTATGAGCCGAAGCTCCTCCTGATGAGCCGAAGCTCCTCCTGATGAGCCGAAGCTCCTCCTGATGAGCCGAAGCTCCTCCTGACAGGGTATAGTCCCCCATTGCGGACTTTGAGCCGAAGCTCCTCCTGACAGGATATAGTCCCCCATTATGGACAAAGAGACATCGCACATTGCTAGTCTAAACCATAAAATGATCATCATCGATCATCAAGAAGTGTCGATCACACTAAGCTAGTAAATATAAGAGTTTAGCTTCATGTCCCATAACCAGTTGCTTAACTCAAACATTTATGAACATATTGTAGATTTCCACTCGAAAATTGTCACAAGGGTTTCAATCGAACAAGTCCATAAATTAACCAACGAAGTAAATGCAAGCGTTTCATACCACTTGTTTTGCTAAGCCGTTTAATTAGATTTTCTCATACGAATGAGGTAATGGTTTGTATATACTAATAGATTGGAAAACGGTTTTATAAACGAACTTTGTATTAAAAATAGAGTTGAAATCATCTTTGCGAAAGAGTTTGAATATTTACTACTAGTATAGACAACCTTTATATTTTTAAAGTGACAAATCACAAAAACGATTGTAGAAACAATCAATGATAAAAACTCACATACGAAGACGTGAATCAAATCCAAAGATATCGATACCAAATCCATCAAAATAGATATTCTCAAAAATCCCGAAAAAGAAGTCATCAACGTCAATAAGAGATGATAACAACAAATGGGAATCAAAACGAATCGATAAAATTTAGAAATCAAGCAAAATAGGCAAAAATAGACATAATAGGCAAAATGGGAGCAGGTCGGTCAACTGGACCAGGGGGTCGGTCGACCGATACAGACCCGGAAAAATCCTCGGGATGCTGGTCGGTCGACCAGACCAGAGCCTGGGAAGTGTTTTGGTAGCAGGTCGGTCGACCGGGCCAGTGTTTCGGTCGACCGGACCCTATTTCCAGCACTTCCCAGCCTATGAAATGGAGGTGAAATCTCCTCCAAAATGCAATCGGACGAACCACGGGCGCTAAGGATTTATGCCAATCGACAACCCGACCTTATAGGCTCTTCGATGCATCACTTAAAACATGATCAACATCAAAGTTATGATTTTTAAGGATTTGGCTTCAAAACACCAAAAATTGAATTATGCTCCAAATCAATCCAAACCAAAATCAAATGCACATGAATAAGTGTTAGGAATTCATACCTAACAATCAAAGATAATCATAGGCTTAGATGTGATACCATGCTGTGACGCCCCACCTCTATACCCACGCTAGACAAGGACACTGTTTGTACCAAAAATGGGCACAACACTCTTCGGAAGTTTTTGAAGAGATAAAAGTGAGGAAAATAAATTGAAAATGAAGATTATCTAACAAAAACTCCAATAAACAGAATTGTAAATACGCAGACAAGTAATTTAGAGTGGTTCGGCGTGTTGCCTACGTCCACTATGAAGTTTTGATGATTTTATTGATTCTCTTTCAATGATTACAAGTGATTACAACGAACAACAACAGATTACAGTTTGGAATTCGAATTGAACAGTAAGAATAAGATGCAAATCTCAATCCGGTAGAGTTTGGGTGCTTCAGAATCAAGAGATCCTTCTTCTGTAGGCTCTGGGGCTCTATTTATAGGTGTAGGAAGTTGATATTTTGCTGAAATTTTGGTAGACCACTTCTGACACGTGAGGGGGCCCACACGCTCGTGTCCAGGAAATCTGGGCCCGCTTCGGGATCGATTCGAACTCAATTCGAATCGATCAAAGAAATCATCCAATCGAGCTGAAATTTGGTGTGGACATTCTTCAACATGTACGTAAGCTTCTGTGAAAATTTCATAGCATTTGGACTTATGGATCGCGAGATATCATCAATTCGAAATAGTGTTTTTTGAACTGCTCGCCCCGTTCGAATCGATCGGTTCGTATCCATCTCTTCGAATCCATGCTAGCATGTGACTTCGGGATGACGTGGAGCACGAACTTCGCATCGATCCGCTTTTTTCGCCAGTTTGATCGAGTCGTCCCAGAGACTTCGCCGCCTTGACTCGATGGATTCGGAGGTATCAATAACATTTGGATTCGAGTGAGGTTTCGTTCGTATCGATCATGATGTGCTTCAGTCGATCGATACGAAATGACTGTACTTGATGGATTCGAAGGACTTCAACTTGATGGATACGAACCATGCAGGCGTGAGGCTAATTCCTTTCTGATGCGAATGTAGTGGATACGAAGTCTAGAAACAGTTATGGATTCGAAGTAGGAGAAACTTGATGGATTCGATTTGCTCTGCCCAGATGGATTCGAAGAGAGGTTTCCATGATGGATACGAAATGAGGCTCACTGATGGATACGAAAACATGGCCTTTCCCTTCAACTCGCATCCATCATAACTTGAGCATATGAACTCGGATTGACTTGAAACTTGGAACATTTTCTCTCATGGCTTAGCTTGTCATGTCCTATCAATTTTGGCTCGATCCGGACTCGGACAAAATTCATCGATATCCGTAGTGAGCCCGTGTATAGCTGATCTCTAGGATGGACCATCATTGGTTACTAGTCAATTCCTTGGTGTTACGGCCTTGCCAAAAGGCGGGATAACATTTGCCCCCCAAAGTACGTCTTGTGGGAACATGACGTGCTTTGAAATACTGCTATCCTTACTCTGAATAGTTATTGTCTTTTCGGTGGAAGCTGTGACCTTCGACCGTCCTTCTTGATAATGTAAACTGTTGACTGTCGACTACTGTACCATGTATTTGTTGCAACTGATTTCTGTATGCCAGTGGTTACCCGTTTGTTGTTGTAATCGTTATTGGATGTGTTTCTGATTCCTGAAAATCTGGAATATTGAATATTAGTCCGACATTCATGCATATATGTTAATCTGACTCTCGCTGACGTTCACGAGTCGTTGTCAGTTTATCTTATATTGAATTCTGTATCGATCCTCTCCTGAACCAACGTGAAATTCGTTGTAACAACGTTTGATGGTTGTTTTTTGATTGCTCCTTCATAACGATCCTCTCCTGAATCGATGTGAAGGGTTGGAATGTATGCTTCATGGAGGATATGCCATTTCTTATTCATTCATTCAATAAGAATCCCCGATTGTGGATAATCTTCGATAGGAGTCATCCATGACTCCTCTCCTAGATCTAAGATCTAGTTGATCTTCATATGTCAATGCTTGGAATAATAAGCATTTCAACTGGGACAAAGTCTTTTTGCCGTGCATCCCCAGAACTGGCTAGCTTGGCCAGTGACTTAGCCTTTTCATTTTGTTCTCCAAGGATGTGTGTAATGGTGTAATAGTCGAAGCCGACTAGTAGCTTTTAGACCCGGTTGAGATAAGGAGCAAGATGTTGCCCCCTAGTTGAATAATCTTCCCTGACTCGGTATACTACTAACCAATAATCACATAATATATGCAAAGTTTCCACTCCTAGTTTTCTTGCAAGTTTGAGCGCCAAGGCTTCATACTTAGCTTCATTATTTATTGCAGGGAAGTTGAGTTTGAGGGCGTGGCAGATCGATCGTTCCTCAGTAGTCATTAACGCAACTTCGACGTTAAAAAGCCGATTATTGGAAGTTCCATCTGTATACGTTCTCCATCGGTTGGACGGTTCACCACTGTCCTTCGGATAGTCGTCTGATGTGGTGGATTCAGGTATGAAGTATGCTAATGTTTGATCATGGAGAGCTCCCCAAGGGAGATAAGTGATATCAAATTAGCTTAGCTCGATACTCCATTTGAGTAACTTTTAAGACATCTAAAGTCGCTGTTGGACCTATCATAACGGCTGGTCGATATAGACGTTAACAGGGTGAGCTTGTCAATAACCAGCCTTCATCATATACTAGTCTTTTAATTCGTTTATCTTCACATAACATTGTGATGCTTACGGCGTGTGTTGACACGGCCCAATTGATGTATAAGTCTTCGCGATCCAAAGGTTTGGGTAAAATGGAAGGTCTCTTCAAGCGGTCTATCGGAGCTGCTTGATGGTCCTCGGTACATGGGTGTCTCTAACTGTCGGAATTTTCTAGAAATTAGTCTTGATTCCATGAGAATTGATGATGAAAACAAAGAATCTTTCTGATGTAATGGTGAAAGAGCATTTCAAAGGATCGAGTTTCATTCTGCATTTTTTGGAGAGCGCTGAATACCTTTGTCAAGTCACCGATATGGTCGTTTGATAGTCGTGATCTTACGAGCATATTAACCACATCTACTTTCATCGATCGGTCGATATGGTTTTTGAATGATCTGTTAATCGTCTTTTGGTAAGTAGCATAAGCGTTCTCAAGTTTGAATCCAGGGATTTCAGTATAGCGCTATAGGCCCAGGTCAATAATGAAATAGTTGTATTCCTGGTCTAGGACATGCTTCAGTATCCGATTGTATCTGGAGTTTGCATCCATGGATGTGAGTAATTCATGTATGATGGTCAGGTCCATCAGTTGGTCGATCATTGGAAGTGGAAAGCCGTGCTTTGTCATACCCCATGCAAATCTGAGGAGTTGATGTATGTCCTCCACTCTTTGTTCGTTTTTCTTATAAGTAAAGGATTGGATACTCACTTTGGTTGGAGGGCATCATGGATAAACCCACTGGTTTTGAGCAGATTCGCCTCCTCTTTAAGTGCAACAGATCTCTCCGAATCCATGTCGCATCGTTTTTGTTCACCGAGACATGCCTCGGGTCGAGATTTAATGCGGGGTTCTTCATGGCTGGCGAGAGCCCATATATATATATGAGATCGAGTCCAAGCGAACACATCAAGATTCACCTGAAGTAAAACAGTTGGCTCTTTCTTCATCATTGCGCAGAGTTGTGATCTGATCTACAATACTCGTGATGGGTTGTAGGCGCCTCATGTTTTTATTTGCCATGGTAAATGATCAGGCTTATAAGGATGTTGAATCAAAGGATTAGTAAAATTTAGCCTTGTACTGCATGCTGCTGCATAGCTGGCTCCAGCTTTGAGATTGAATTTACTTGTGTTTCTGAATGATGCGCTTTTCATTCAATGTACCTGCGGTCCATTGCTCATCGGAAGGGTCAGAATGATGATCAGTCGCCCATAAGTCCTGGTATTGATCTGATGACTTTATCTCTAGGCATCCTTTCGGTCGCAACCTAGAGTTGTTATAAATATCAGGCATGGGTCATAGGTTTAAGTTGTCATAGTCAACTCTCGAATAATTATTCTTTTGCCCCCAGCCTCGGGTTGGCGGATGCATTACGCGGACGATCTAGTCTCATCCTATCTGTGTCTATACTGTAGTTCAAGCTTTAAGAACCAGAGTTGACTGATGAATGGTTGAATCATATTATCTTATCTTCTTGTACGTGCCCCCAAGTCTGGGGAATATCTCGATAAGTGGTAGGGTAGATAATGTCCGCTTCAATTTTGTATTCTATCCCATTGAACCATGGGATCGAGTTAACCAATGGAAGGCTGAGTCGTGCCTATCCTGTATTATGTTCTAGTTCTTTTCTCTTAGCAGAATACATTGTTACTTTGCCAAAATTCGGACATAAGCTAGATTCTGGACGGTCAATGACATTCACTTCACTGCTTATGTCGCCGTACTTTGGGCAAAAACTGAAGAGTGAATCGTCCAATCAGATCCAATGCAGGATTGATGCTTCCCTTGTCGAATTCAGGGTAAGAATCAGTGTGCAGATGTTTAGGTTGCACTTGTTTTGAATTGCTCTTTTAGTTGGATCATGGTAAGAGTCAATGAATGAACGGTCGCGTTGCATTCATTTGGAGTTGGGTGATCAACCATGTCCATTTCGATTTACGTTCTCCCGTCAGATCTAGGGATAAAGTCAGCTCAAATGCAGTCATGTCATGCTCATTTGGTCTCATGCTCTTCCTGACAGATCGAAGGAAGGCGATGGAGGACGAATGGTCAAGTCACACTCATTCGTGGTTTATTCTTCTATCCGTGCTCTGTTGGTCAAAGGTATTTGATGGACGTTCGGCTCACATCGATTTGTAGTCGAAGAGGACCGATATTGACCGTCGATTCAATGGTACGATGTGAAAGGTGTAGATCGATATTGCCCGTCGATCCGGCGGTACAATATAATTGGTTGCCCAGAACTTCGGGCATCGTTCTGATTGGCTAGCATTAAGGTCTCCTTGTAGTCATTTCCTTAAGTTGTAAAGGATGCTAAGCTAGAGATGTAGCGAGTCACATTTCTCTTCCTTCGGTGATTTGTACTTCTGCCCCCAGTCTTGGGTTAGCAGAGTTAGTTCGTGGATGGTCTAATTGCACCTGTGGTGAGTTTATACTCCTTATGTCGAGTTTAGGTCAGAGTTGGTGAATGAATGGTCGAATCACATTCATCCGTTCGTCTAATCTTGTAGCCTACTGTGGGGATCAAAGTAAGTTGAAGGGCTATTAACCACACCTATTTGATGTTTATACCCCTGTCCACACTCTGGGGACTAAGTTTTTTTTTGTAGAAAATGGTCAGACCGTGTTTTCCTTGGTCAATTCCTCTGCCCCCAGTCAAGGGCAAAAGTCGAAGTGTGGCCGGTCAAATTACAACAACTTTAGTTTGATGCTTCTCCCACTAACAGTAGGAAGGAATTGATTGGCGGATGGTTAGGTCACATCCGTCCATGCTGCATGCACAACCCGTCGGATCACAGGTGACAGTTAGCAGATGAACGGTCATGCCACGTTCACTTGCGGTTGGATGGTAGTAATATCAATTCAGAATAGGACATCCAGCTAAGTCCCTTTTTCGAATCTACGCCTCCCTGTCGAATCGAGGAAGAAATTTTGTCTTGTAGGGTTGGAGTGCATCCATATAAATTTACGTTATGGGTCTCGTGCCAGGGACAAGAGTTGATGCATGGACGGTTGTGTCATGCCCGCTTAGCGCTGGATGGTTGGGTCGCATCCAATTTTGTGTGTTAAGTGTGCCCCTATGTCAGGGGAAGATTAGATAGCAGACGATCGAACCACATCCGCTTTTTGTACTACAGAACTTGATGAGGAACCATAGCCGATAGATGGACAGTCGAATCACATCCCTTTTTGTATTCATATTCCAAACCATGCTTGGAGGGCTGGAGTTGGTTGATGGGTTGTTAGTCACACCCATTTGGTGTTTATACTCTGGCCTGCGCTCTCGGGACCGAAGCAAGTTGATGGGTGGTCATTTGCACCCAATTAGTGTTTATACTCGAGTCCACACTCTGGGGACTTAGAGTTAGTTGAAGTTTATTTTCCAGTTCACACTCTGGGAATCTGGAGTTGTTGATGTTTATACTCCAGTTCGCACTCTGGGAATCCGGAGTTGATTGATGTTTATACTCCAGTTCGCACTCTGGGAATCTGGAGTTGATGCTTATACTCCGACTCGCACTCTGGGAGTTCGGAGTTGATTGATGTTTATACTCCAGTTCGCACTCTGGGAATCTGGAGTTGATGTTTGTACTCCGACGCGCACTCTGGGAGTTTGGAGTTGATTGATGTTTATACTCCAGTTCGCACTCTAGGAATCTGGAGTTGATGTTTATACTCCGACTCGCACTCTGGGAGTTTGGAGTTGATGTTTATACTCCGACTCGCACTCTGGGAGTTCGGAGTTGAATGTTTATACTCCGACTCACGCTCTGGGAGTTCGGAGTTGAATGTTTATACTCCGCTTCGCACTTTGGGTATACGGAGTTGGATGTTTATACTCCGACTCACGCTCTGGGAGTTCGAAGTTGAATGTTTATACTCTGCTTCGCACTCTGGGTATACGGAGTTGAATGTTTATACTCCGACTCATGCTTTGGGAGTTCGGAGTTGGTTGTTTATACTCCGCTTCGCACTCTGGGTATACGGAGTTGAATGTTTATACTCCCACTCGCGCTCTGGGAGTTCGGAGTTGGTTGATCAGGTACGCGGATGGTTGTACCATATCCACCCTGAGTAGGCAAGCGAAGTCGTTAGATGGACAGATCCCTCCTCTTTGGGTTTAGGTTGAACACGGGCGAAGTCGTTAAATGGACGGATTCATCCTCCTCGAGCCCATGTCCGTAAGTTTATACTCCAGCTCACACTCCGGGAGTCGAAGTTAGTTAGTGGATTGTCGCGTATCAATCCCTTATTGCCGTAGTGTGATGGCTTGTCCCTGAGCTTGGGGTTTCACTTAGCGAGTGATCAGTGGGATCCCGATTAACTTCCACTTATATGCCCTTCAACGAAGGATGAGATTTAGTTTATGGACGGTTGGATCGCGTCCATGATCATTTGGATTCCGCTTTTGCCAGGCCTAAGGAGTAAGATTAGTGTTCTGGCAAGCTTTGTGCTCGAGCATAGGAAGAGATGGTCGAACTACGTCCACTCTGAGTTGTGTATTTTCCCTTAAGTCGGGTGACTTAATTAGAGAGCAGACAGTCGAGTCATGTCCAATTCATACTTTACATTCTTTCGATCGAGCTAAGGAAGAGAGTTGAAATGACAGCTCGTGATGGTTAGCGAGTAGGCAGTCAGTCGTTGATGACTTTTAAATTGAGGGTTGACCCCTGATGAAGTCGGTTTAAGGCATGATTGTTTTGCCTAATCACAGACGCAAACTAGGGAGTGAACGGCCAAATCATATCCACTTTAAACATGTGTTCTCAAATAACCACAAGTGTCTAATGTAGCATTTGATGCATGGATGGTGACGTTGCGTCCACCCTTTGTGTGATTCCGATTTTATCGGGCATCAGAAGAAGCGTAAGTATTTTGGCGATCTTCAAGTACGAGATGGAGAGTGCATTGTTGGGATATATCACCCCAAGTCTTTCTTACATCTCCTAATTAAATTGCATAGGCGGATGAGTGGATGGTCGGTTGTATCCACTTTGTACTAGAGTCCTGACCTTGTCAGTCTCTTCCGCTTTGATGCCTTGCCCCCAGTCAGGGGCATATAGTAGCCAATGAGTGGTTGAATCATGATCGTCATGATGATACCTTAATGATTTGATCATAGTCCGCGGAGGTTGTTTTGCACCTAATCTTAAGTACTCGGTTACCTGCATCATTTGCAAGTAGTTTAATTCAAGTAGGTCATATTTCGCAATGTAAATGAAATTGAATTAGAAATAATTCAAAAGAGATCAGATCAAATCTCATTGATAAGTGAGGCAGCGTCGTATGCTCGCTGTTGCACTTCAGTCCAGCCCTTCTCAGTTGGAAGTCTAACGCAAATGGTTCAATTTGATCAAAGTCCTTGATCGATAGGGGTCGGATGTTCCCGGTCCTTCGTTTTATGGGGCTTGCACATATTGTCGGAGATATCCTTCCCAGAGAAGCCTTATGGCGTTGGCATTCACGGTAGCCATTTAGAGAAGAGGAGTTTTCCGATCTAGAGTATGGAGCAGGTCCCCTCCTTATCTTGCTATGTTGATCCTTCATCTGATTCATCAACTCAAAATTGGCCTAGACATGTTGGTGTAGTTGTCGGCGGCGGTCCACCAGTTCTCTTGTCAAAGTCTGGAAATAAGCGCTGGTGATGAATTCATTTATGGGTATCGGCAGCAACTGGCTGCGGGCTTTGGATAAATTCGTTGGCTGCCAGCTTCTTCATTCACTTCAACAACATAAGAAGTAGATCTGGTATGTCTAACCACGATTGACAATGTTCTTTGAGGAATGGGGGAAGACAGCTACATTTGATGGCAGTCATCACTCTCGGTGTAAGCCATGCGCAATTCTCACTTCATGAGGTAGTGCCGGGGGTTATATATTTCCAAAGTGCACTGACGTAGTCAGCATGTTGAATTTTCATTGGAAGTTCTACATGCAGGATGGTTTCAACGAATAGGTCTCGACTGGGAAAGATTCTCCAATCAACATTATGATCAAGTCCATTTTATTGCCAAGGGGTCTTGTAACACTGGTGAATGATGTATGCATGATTGTCCAACGTTTGAGTGGTTGGTAACGCCGATTGGACGGCGAGTTGGTTAAAATGGGCTAATAGATTGGTGATTATTTCTAATTTTCACCCAGGTAGGAGGCCCATACAAGATAGTGAGGAAGTCCTCTTGAGGTTGTATACCATGCCTTTAGTCATGTAGACGTGGAATGGTTGCAAGCCAACATTTGTTGTCGTGATCTCTCGTGTCTTGTTCAGTCATGGAACAATCAGAAGCACGGATGGAATGTTCCTTCATTAAATTGAGCTTTGAATTGACAACGCGGGTGCCCTGCGCTGCGGCTAGGGTTCAGAATGTTCCTTCATTAAATTTTTTTAGGCTCTTTTTTGGAAATCTGGGTCGTACCCGATTTTTTTTTGAAGTTTCGATACGAATTGGATGCAGATGGATCGATACGAACAGCGTGTGAGTATCAATACGAATTGGAGCAGTTGCGATCGATACGACCAGAGCATAGGTGATCGATACGAACAGAGCGATGCGAAGCAGGTCGAGTCGAAACGATCGATGCGAACAGAGCGATGCGAAGCAGATCGAGTCGAAACGATCGATACGAACAGAGCGATGCGAAGCAGATCGATACGAATTTTGACTTATTTTCTAGATACGAAAACATGGATACGAAAATCATCATATTTTCTGGACACGAGAACATGGACACGAAAATCACCATACTTTCTGGATATGAAGACATGGTGAATGTAGTTCCTCTTAGATCTGGAGCAATCTGAATAGAATAGATGGAACCACTTGACGACAGATCTGGATCTCCTCCTTAGATTTTTGCAATCCAACTATGGTAGCAGATCCACAGAGCAGGAGAAAAGCAAGGTGTTCTCAGTGAAAGCACCAAAGTGTTTGTACCAAAAATGGGCACAACACTCTTTGGAAGTTTTTGAAGAGATAAAAGTAAGGAAAATAAATTGAAAATGAAGATTATCTAACAAAAACTCCAATAAACCGAATTGTAAATACGCAGACAAGCAATTTAGAGTGGTTCGGCGTGTTGCCTACGTCCACTATGAAGTTTTGATGATTTTATTGATTCTCTTTCAATGATTACAAGTGATTACAACGAACAACATCAGATTATAGTTTGGAATTCGAATTGAACAGTAAGAATAAGATGCAAATCTCAATCCGGCAGAGTTTGGGTGCTTCAGAATCAAGAGATCCTTCTTCTATAGGCTCTGGGGCTCTATTTATAGGTGTAGGAGGCTAATATTTTGCTGAAATTTCGGTAGACCACTTCTGACACATGAGGGGGCCCACACGCCCGCGTCCAGGAAATCTGGGCCCGCTTCGGGATCGATTCGAACTCAATTCGAATCGATCAAAGAAATCATCCAATCGAGCTGAAATTTGGTGTGGACATTCTTCAACATGTACGTAAACTTCTATGAAAATTTCATAGCATTTGGACTTATGGATCGTGAGATATCATCGATTCGAAATAGTTTTTTTTGAACTGCTCGCCCCGTTCGAATCGATTCGTATCCATCTCTTCGAATCCATGCTAGCATGTGACTTCGGGATGACGTGGAGCGCGAACTTCGCATCGATCCGCTTTTTTCGCCAGTTTGATCGAGTCGTCCCGGAGACTTCGCCGCCTTGACTCGATGGATTCGGAGGTATCAATAACATCTGGATTCGAGTGAGGTTTCGTTCGTATCGATCATGATGTGCTTCAGTCGATCGATACGAAATGACTGTACTTGATGGATTCGAAGGACTTCAACTTGATGGATACGAACCATGCAGGCGTAAGGCTAATTCCTTTCTGATGCGAATGTAGTGGATACGAAGTCTAGCAACAGTTATGGATTCGAAGTAGGAGAAACTTGATGGATTCGATTTGCTCTTCCCAGATGGATTCGAAGAGAGGTTTCCATGATGGATATGAAATGGGGCTCACTGATGGATACGAAAACATGGCCTTTCCCTTCAACTCGCATCCATCATAACTTGAGCATATGAACTCGGATTGACTTGAAACTTGGAACGTTTGCTCTCATGGCTTAGCTTGTCATGTCCTACCAATTTTGGCTCGATCTGGACTCGGACAAAATTCATCGATATCCGTAGTGAGCCCGTGTATAGCTGATCTCTAGGATGGACCATCATTGGTTACTAGTCAATTCCTTGGTGTTACGGCCTTGCCAAAAGGCGGGATAACAGACACTACGGGGTAATGTCATCGACTAGCTCGGAGAATAAGGCTGTTGAGGAGCGACCATCCATGTAATTGCTTTGTGCGAGTACCGATATGCCAGATAAAATATAACTTTTCATCTCGAGAGGAAATCCGACATACCGATACAAACTCAAAGCTACTACACAGTGGCTATGTATATATACTTCGGAAACAAATATAGAAATAAACATAACACAAATCAGTCTTAGACAATTCATATCCCAAAGGCGGAAATAGATATGAATATAACACATGAAAGTGTACATCAGAGTAGTGGTCAAACAAGATCCACAATATCACAAAAGAAAAGATACAAGTGCCAGACAACAGAATAATTATACATCACGGAGTCAAAAGCTCAAATGTATAATAACAAAAACTACTAATCTAAAGTAGTTAGCCAAAATTCAGGAGAAGGACCCTGATAAGAAGTCAAGAAGGAGCACCTGAAATATCTCGGTCTGACCCGAGTATTATTTAATAAGAAAATAATAAACGGATCAGTCTAGCTATAATTATCAGATAAAATGAGATATAAGAAGAGATATAATAAAAATGTATGATAACCAAAAATGTCATACCTTGACAAGTATACATTAGAAAATCAACAAAGGAAAATCATACAAATATCTCACGAATCTCATAGCATAAAAAGAATGTCATATTCTTTATTTAATTCACCAAGCCACAATAAATGACATACATATCAATGCCAACTGAAAAATGTGGTGAAACATAAATTCCAGAAATCACAACGAGAAATCCAGAAATCACAAGAAAAGAGGATGGCCAATCCCATAAACTGAACATCGACGCACCTAGAAAGATACGCCCCATGTAAAGTCTAGCATCGATACACCTAGAAAGATGCACCCCATGCAAAGTCGAACATCGATGCACCTAGAAAGATACGCCCCATGCTCTAGCATGATACACCTAGAAAGATGCATCCCATGCAAAGTCGAACATCGACGCACCTAGAAAGATACGCCCCATGCATAAATAAACATCGATGCACCTAGAAAGATACACCCCATGTAATGTCTAACATCGATGCACCTAGAAAGATACACCCCATGCAAAGTCGAACATCGACGCATCTAGAAAGATACGACCCATGCATAGACGAACATCGACGCACCTAAATAGATATGCCCCATGCCCCGACTTATTGAGCCGATTACTCCACGAAGTAAATAAACATCGACGCACCTAAATAGGTACGACCCATGCGTGAAATAAACATCGACGCACCTAAATAGGTACGACCCATGCGAGAAGTGAGACGAAGCTCATTAAAACGAGGAACAGTCCTCCACATGGACAAAGAGACATCGCACATTGCTAGTCTAAACCATAAAATGATCATCATCGATCATCAAGAAGTGTCGATTACACTAAGCTAGTAAATATAAGATTTTAGCTTCATGTCCCATAACCACTTGCTTTACTTAAATATTTGCGAACAAACTGTAGATCTCCACTAGAAAATTGTCACAAGAGTTTCAATCGAACAAGTCCAAAAATTAACCGATGAAGTAAACGCAAGCATTTCATACCACTTGTTTTACTAAGCCGTTTAATTAGATTTCTCATACGAATGAGGTAAAGGTTTGTATATACTAATAGATTGGAAAACGGTTTTATAAACGAACTTTGTATTAAAAATAGAGTTGAAATCATCTTTGTGAAAGAGTTTGAATATTTACTATTAGTATAGAAACCTTTGTATTTTTAAAGTGACAAATCACAAAAACGATTGTAGAAACAATCAATCATCAAAAATTCACATACGAAGACGTGAATCAATTCCAACAAAATCGATACCAAATCCATCAAAAATGGATAACCACAAAAATCCTGAAAAAGAAGTCATCATGGTAGATAATAAAAGATAACAACAAATCGGATAACCTTGAATCGATAAAGGCTGGAAATCAAAACAAAATAATTAGGTAGGTTGAGATGAGCAGGTCGGTCGACTGGACCAGGGGGTCGGTCGACCGATACAGACCCGGAAAAATCCTCGGGATGCTAGTCGGTCGACCGGACCAGTAGGTCGGTCGACCAGACCAGAGCCTGGGAGGTGCTCTGGTAGCAGGTCGGTCGACCGGACCCTGTTTCCAACACATCCTAGCATACAAAATGAAGGCCAATCCCTTCCAAATTCCAATCGGTCGAGCAATGAGCGCTAAGGGTTTATGCCAATCGACTACCCGGCCCAATAGGCTCTCCGATGCACCACAAAATCATGATCAAACATCAAAGTTATGATTTTTAAGGATTTGGCTTCAAAACACCAAAAATTGAATTATGCTCCAAATCAATCCAAACCAAAATCAAATGCACATGAATAAGTGTTAGGAATTCATACCTAACAATCAAAGATAATCATAGGCTTAGATGTGAGATAAAAATCTCACATTTTCACAAAATCAATGAAGAAGAAGCTATAGAGCAATGGCAAGGACAACCACTCTTCAATTCCAACTCAACAAGCTTGAATCTAAGCTTAAAAGAGAAACATTTCCTAAATTAGGTTTAGGAAATTTTCTGAAATTGAAAGGAGAATGAGTTGGAGAAGATGAAGAGGATGCTTACCAATAGCTTCTCTTTGAATTTGGAGCTAGAAGAAGGATTTGCAAATGAACTAGGGCTTGGAGTTTTAATTTCCCATTCCACTCTCCATTTTTTATGAAGCTTAAGTGTTAGGAAATGAAAGTGAAGTAATGAAGAGGAGAGGGAGTGGAGCTTGTGTTAATGAAACCAGAATTGGGCAAATGGGCTGAACCAAACCCAAAGTCCAAAGTGAAAAAGTAGAAAAATTCTACTAACTCCAAACATATCGAAGCTTATACTCAAAAAGGTCGCAAACGGCGTTTTGAACTCAATGGAAGTGGTCTCGAGTCCTAATTCGATTGTTTGCAAAAAGTAGCTTTTCGGACTATAATCCGACGAACGATGTTATATTTAAATAAAATATTTAAATATAAAATCAATAAATATGCGGGTTGTTACAGACATTATGGCCAAATTTATCGCTAACTCATTTTCGGTAAAATCCAATTTAATTTAATAAGCATTACCCGGTTGTGAATTTGTTTACACCAATTCTCTTCGTCAAAGCTATATCACTTTGGACTTATGGAATTTGGTAATGGTCAAAATTCCAACTTCATCCACATTCAACTTTATAGTCCAAATACAAAGTCCTTGGTTCAATAATAACAATTATTATTAACTGAAATGCCATGTCCATTGACTTTTAACTTTGAGTTGACTTGAGTTGACCGTGATACAAACCGGCTGTAACTGAGAAGACAAATCCTCTCTTGAATAGTGCTTCACTTCCAATACTTCCACTCGACCCAACTATAGTCACTCGATGGATGCCATGCCTTGATTTGGCTATAATCAAAGTGGAGCTTTCATATTGAAGATCTACAGTATTCTCAAGTCGAGAGAACTGTGTAAATTAGTCACATTAATATTTTCTGCTTGACCTTAGTTATATTAACCAACATAAAACTAGCGAGTGAGTCATTCCATAGTTATCCAATAACTATTAGTACGTAACCTCTAGGTGCCCCCGACAGTCATGAGTAATACACTGCCCAACATTTGGAGAGCGTTACGTACTCCAGTCTCAATGGATGCATCGATATCCAGTCTCGATGCATCTTGACTAGGAAGATTTAAAATGGTATATCTGTTTCGTTGTAATAAATTACTCACGGTTACAACACTTTGTAACTACTATCACAAAATATGTCATTTATGGATTTTTCTATTAAATATACTTTTAATTCAGTTAATTAATTAATATAATCACATTATATCAAGTATATAATAGGAAGAAAATATCTTTTACTTCGAACAAGATTGGTCAACGAGTTAGATATATGCAACAAATTACATAATTGCCCCTAGGGCATACCCCTAGGTCTATCAGAAGCGGTGAATAGTTGGAAGAGACCCGAGATAGTAACTGAAATAAAGAGTTTTCTCAGATTGGCTAGATATTACCGGAGATTTATTAAGGATTTCTCGAGGATAGCAGAACCAATGACCAAGCTAACGCGAAAGGATGTGAAGTTTGTGTAGACCAATAAGTTTGAGGAAGCGTTCGAGAGCTTGAAACACTTATTGACCCATGCACCTGTATTAGTTGTTCCGACGGGGAATTAAGACTTGGTAGTTTTTATAGATGCGTGTGGTACTGGATTAGGAGCTATACTAACACGGAGAGGTAAAGTGATTGCTTATGCTTCTAGACAGCTTATACCGCATGAGGATAGATACCCGACACATGAATTGGAGTTAGCTGCAGTTATTTTTGCTTTGAAGGTGTGGAGGCATTACCTTTTGGGAGAGAGGTTCGAGCTTTATACATATCATAAGTCGTTGAAGTACTTGTCCTCTCAGAAGGAGCTGAACATTAGACAGCAAAGGTGGTTAGAGTTTATTGTTGCTTATGATTTTAGGATTGAGTATACCCCAAGAAAAGGAAACAAGGTTGCTTATGATTTTAGTGTTGGCTATGATAGCAGAATGGAAAGTCTTGGAAGCGTTGTCGACTTGCAGAGTGCAATGGAGATTCGAGGCTGGGTCTAGTGGAGAATCTGCTATGTTATCTTGTTTAGAAGTCCGAGGTATTGATTGAGATGATTGCTTCTAAATAGGAAGATGATCTAGTGTTAGCTGAAAGGATCAGGAAGTTAAGGGATGGAACGAAGGACGATGAATTGAAGGATTTCAGTCTTGACCAAAGTGGGTGGTTGGGAAAGAAGGGTAGATTATATGTTCTAGATGTGGGAGACATAAGGAAGGAAGTTTTGGAGGAACACCATCGTTCAAAGTTCATTATTCATCCAGAGGGAACGAAGATGTATCAAGGTATGAAGAGAAGTTTCTTCTAGGAAGGAATGAAGAGGGATGTTGGCTTATAGGTGAAACAATGTTTGATCTATCAACTGGTGAAAGCCGAGCATCAGAAGCCAAGTGGGTTGCTTCAGCCATTAGATATTCCGATATGGATGTGGGATTCTATTTCTATGGATTTCATAGATGGGTTGCCAAGATCTAATAGAGGAAATGAAAGTATACGAGTCATAGTGGACAGATTGACCAAGAGTGTCCATTTCATTCCCGTTAAGTCAAATAGGACGACACCTGTATTGGCTAAGTTATTTATGAAGAATGTAGTTAGACTTCACGGAATTCCTAGTAGTATTGTTAGTGATCAAGATTCCTTATTCACTAGCGAGTTCTGGAAGAGTCTATAGGAAAGTTTAGGAACCAAGCTCAAGATGAGTACCGCTTACCATCCGCGGACAGATGGGCAAACAGAAAGAGTTAACAAGATCTTGGAAGATTTGTTAAGAGCTTGTGTATTAGATTTCAGGGGATCGTGGGAAGACTATCTACACCTAGTCGAGCTTTCGTATAACAATAGTTATCAGACTAGTATGGGGTGGCACCGTTTGAAGCTTTGATGGACCATGCAAATCCCTTGCATGTTGGTTAGAGACCGAAGATAGATTAGTCCTTGGTCCCGATTTGGTAAGAGAAGCAGTAGAGAAGATTGAGCTGATAAAGGCGAGAATGAAGGAAGCTCGGTCTAGAATGAAGAGCTATACAGATAGAAGACGGAAAGATTTAGAGTTCTCTGTTAGAGATCATGTTTTCGTCAAAGTATCGCCGATGAAAGGTGTTATCAGGTTCGGGAAGATAGGGAAGTTAGCACCGAGATTTGTAGGACAGTTTCCTATTTTAGAAAGGATCGGCAAACTCGCGTATAGAGTTGAGTTACCGAGTAGTTTGTCAAAAGACCACGATGTTTTCCATGTATCTCATTTGAGGAAGTGTGTTAGGGATCTAGACACTACTATAGCATCGACTTTGTTAGAAGATTTTGCAGTGGAACCAGACATGACTATAGTTAGGAAGCCTGCCCAAATAGTCGCGATAGATGAGAAGAAATTGAGGAACAAGACAGTCAGATTAGTGAAGGTCTAGTTGAGTGACGATGATAAGGACTGTACTTGGAAGACTCAAAGCAGGATTAGAGATGCTTATCCTGATTTGTTGGATGGTATGTTTTACCTTTTGATTGTTTTGTTGTGTACCTTATCGTAATTTTGAGGACAAAATTCTTTAAGGAGAGGAGATTGTAACACCCCATATTTTTAGTAACATTATTTAGGATATTTAATTAGCTAAATAAAATAAAATAATGTAAGGTGATTAAGGGATTGAGATTTGTGATTAATAGGGGTAGCCGTGCCATGTTAACGAGTAAATCAAAATGAGATACCATGAAATAAAATAGATAAAGGGTTAGGAAGTAGGCATGGGCAAAATGGGAACAAGGAAAATCCTTATACCCTAAACCTTAAACCCCTTAATCGTGTATTCTCTTATCCATTCTCATTTGCAAATTAAAAACATAGAGGTCGGCCACCATTTTAGAGAACTAGAGGAAGAAAAAGCTAAGGAAGAAGATTAATCAAATCAAAAGCTATTCAAATCTCAAATCCTTAATCTCAAGCTAAGGTGAATAATGACTGCATCTCATTCTCTTAAATGTTTTCGGTTTAAAGTTAAATCTGAAGTGTTTTGCAAGTTTATGCCATGTTTTTGAATGATTATATGTGTATACATGCTTGTTGATGATTTATGCTTGTTCATATAGATTTATGATATGTTTTGATATGAAAAGCCTATTAAATGACAACCAAATGCCTTGCGATTTTAGATTTAGATCGGAAATAATGTTTTAGACATGGATTTCAATTTTCATAATTTTCTAAATTATTGTGAATTTTATATAAATTTTCTACTGTAGAAAATGATTATTTGGGTTATAAATTATTTACGGCTAAATAATTATTTATTTAGGTCTGAAATTTATATATGTTAGAAAACATATTGAAAATGTATTTCTGAAATTTTTGTAGAATTTTCCTAAGTGTTTTACATATTTATAAAAGGAGAAGGGGTATTTTATAAAATAAAATTATTGTTTATTTCTGAAATCTTGGCAGCACTTTTGAAAAAAAGAAATTTAGTAACCAATGAAAATTTGACAAACATAGCAGGTTAGTCAAAAAGTATTCTTCCTTTAAGTTAAAGACAAAATTTACTTGTTTTTAGCCCGTTTCGCCACTTTCGGCACCAGGGGTTCCGACCTAGACGTTTCGCCATCGTTGCTTTCAAAACCAATGCACATGGTATCAAAAATACTTTATACATAGCAAATTGGATGAAGGCGGAAGGTATAGGGTCGAAACGTATGGTTCCGATAGGGTTGAAGCACGCCTTTGTTTTAAAATGAAGTTGCGTCTACTTTGCTTTCGATTTAGTTAGCTTTCGACCGGGTCAAATTGTTTTAAAGAAATGGTTTCGAATGGGTTGCGCTTTTTTTGTTTTAAGTAATGTTTTGAAGGGGTCGAATCCCTAGCTGCCGCTTTTCTTACCTTTCGAAGTCAATGGTTTCGAAAGGTATACTTTATTTAAAAACTTGTCCACTTTTCCAATGCTTTCGGAAGGTTGGTTTCGACACCATCACTTCTTTACTTAGGAATAGCTTTCGAAAGGAATTTCGACTTTAATGGGTTCCAGATCCTTTTGCTCTAGTTGAAGGCATAATCCAAATGGTTTTAACCAAACGGTTTTCAAAGGTTTCGAAGGGGTAAGTTTTGAATGGTTTCAAAAGGTTTCTACATGTTTTAATTAAACCCAAAGGCTTTCGAAAGGTTTAATGTTTTATTGCTTTCGAAAGGGTGGTTCCCCAATGATTTCGAAAGGTTTTGAAGGAGGTTTTCCAGTGGTTTCGAAAGGTCTAAGAGGAAAGGTTTTTCCAATGTTTTCGAAAGGCGATTTTAAAGTGTTTTAAAAGAAAGATGTCTAAGGTTTTAAAGCTTTTGAAAGAAATGTTTTTAAATGGTTTTGAAAGGTTTCTATAAATGGTTTTGAAAGGAAGGTTTTGGCCTCTCGGCCTAGGTTGAATAAAGGGTTTTACTTGGTTTCGAAAGGGGTACTTTCAATAGATTTGAAAGGGGTACTTTCAAAGGTTTATATGTTTTCATCAACTAAGATTTGGGTAAAGTATATATAACATGGCAAGGTGATTTTGAGTAAAGCATAGAGTATATGTATTTTCCTTGTGTGGGTTAGATTTAAAGGTTTTTAATCACTTTGAAAAGATTTTCAAGGAAAATTTATGGGAAGGTTTCCCTAAGTAAAATGACTTAGATATTAGAATATTAGATGGGACTAGTATAGGGTCACGCCCTATACATTAACTATTAGCCCCAACTAATTAAGTCGAAAATTCCAGTGTGTAGGACGTTGTCACAGGTAAGACTAAAATTATGATTACACACAGAAGGGAATATATGTTTGTATACACATAGGTTATTGGTGAGCCCGTAAAAACATTAGGATCATGTGACCCTGGGAGATGTTGAGTTAGGGACAGACCATTCAGAAGAGAAGTATTTAACAGATAGTTAAGAATAGACCATCCAGAAGAGGTGTATCTAACAGATGTTAGATTATTTTGTTATATTGTCTGGTAGGCCCGAGTCAGCAGAAGGTTTGTAGTTTGCCAAACAAAATTATAATGTTTGGACAGATAGTCCATTTGTTACCTGATATGTAAATTTACATAAAATGCTTTATAGTTTTAACCAATTTTGGTTGCAGGATTATGATTTGCAAAAGATACGTTTTAAAAGAATATTAGTGAGGGAAAACTCGTTCCGCTAAGCGACGTGGTCTCACTTAATATCGTATATCCAAGATGTATAGTATTATTCACACCAGGCTTTATGTTTGACTCGAAGTTTATGTTTTCTCCTTAAACTCTTGGGTGCTCAAAATTGATTTGAGTAGGCCGAAGGTTTAGGTTTTACTGGTTTTAGTAGGTTGACGAATAAAGCTTCCGGAGACGAGCAGGTGGCTGACGGATAGCTATTTAGGAGTTGCTGTTTTGTTTTGTTTTATTCCGTTGTGTCGTATTTAAGGTAGTTATGTCTGTATAGTACTCTGGTCAACCAAGGGGACATCATCATATGTCGCTCTTGGCGTATTTATGTAATAATTATATTTTATCTGAATTCGGGAAACCATTATGGGATTATGTAATTTGAATGTGAAACATGTGTTTTGAAAATGTAATGTGAAAAGATGTTTTTGAAATATGTGATTTTGTTTCATAATCAAATGCTTCCTATATTATGGATACCATTAACATAGCCGTATTTAGTCGTTGAAAGTTAATACTATGGATGACTACAGCATTTGTAGCGTTTAGCTTTGGCTAAAACTTAGCCATTTCCTCCAACAGCTCCCCTTGATGCTCCAGCGATCTACATCTTTATTATATACTTTCATCTCTCCTGTTCTGATCAGAAGTAGATGAATTATCCTCTTTAGAACCAAATGTTAATGCATCTCCCTTACTTCTCCTAGGACTTTAGAACTGCTGGGTCGACAAGGCAATGCTAGTATCCATCTTCTCAATAAACCTTTTGGCTATCCACCATTCTGTGGTTCAACTCTATCATCATCCTATCAAACTCGACTCTCGACATCATAACTTAGGTGGCAGATGATCTTGGCAAGCTCCAATCGGCTGGTTAACTTCTTTATTATGGTGAAAAGTTTCATCTTCTCTAACATCCATAACTCCAGATCTACCGGATCTCCTAGGGGCCATTACTTCAATAATCAAATACCCAAATCAGCAATAAGAAGCTCTAGATCCAACTTTTGGATGCTCCAATACAAAATAAAAGCAATATCTAATCCTGAGTTCAGTTCTCAGTGAAAGCACGAAAAATATTGGGCCAAAAAGTGACACAACATCCCAATTCGAATAGTGGAAAGTAATCCAGCTAGAAACAATAAAAAAATCAACAAAGAAAAAAAATTATAGTGGTTCGGTAAATTCTATGGCCTATGTCCACTTTAATCTTATTATGGATTTTTTTTTTCATAAACACTGGAGCTCCCAAGCGACAAGATTCGAGCAAAGATAGACAATGAAGAAGAGAATGGCCAAAAAAGTCATTTAACCATCGCTCTAGGCTTGCTATTTATAAGAGAATCGCCCATCGAAGTTATCGAATCATGAAAGACCGGGTAAAATTCCAAACCCAAGAAAAGTAGGAAGGATAATAAAGTCCCTCCAAACCCCAAATCATGTCGGTATCGATAAGATTTGCTTGTTGCAAACCACATGGTTCTCCTTTAATTCAATATGCATCTTCAAATCTTCGAGCCATGAGCACGTTTGCCTAGTAATTTGCTTGATACCGGGATTATCTAACTCATTTGGTACTTGCCCTTTTCTGCATAACTTTAAGTGTTTTTACCTACTCCTTAAGAAATGTGCTCCATGACGACCACTTTACCTGATAGTTCCTTGACCATAGCATAAGAGGTCATTTTGGTCTACAACAAGCATTTAGTACCGACATGAATTCATGTCAGTACCGACCAATTTTCCTTAGTATGATTTGGCTCCAAACTCCTTGAAGTCTTTTTCATTACTATTCCTAGCTCGCTTTTGTGTCCTTGAGTCATTCCAACTTTGTCCTAACATTAAGATTAAAGCTACTTAGTCTAAAAACTGTATAACAATGGCGAAATACCGCCTTCCATCAATGGTCACTTTCCTTAGCAGAGCAATATACTAAAGTCTGCATCGAGGATGTGGCAGAGATAGAGGCAACCGAGACAACTCCCTCGAAAATTTTGACCCTTGAGCAGATTGCCTCCCTAATATGAGGGCTAAGAAAACCTGCTGCTGCTGACTCCTTAGAGGTGAATAAAGAGATTATTTATGATGATGACTATCAAGTCACTAGGTGCCTTCCACCCCCATGAGTGGTCGAGTTTTTTTTGTTTTTCTTGTACTTGTAAGCCATGGCCTAATTTTTTGTATAAACGAAAAACATTAAATATTATGAATCTTTTCTTTTATGATGCTACCATTATAGATTAGTTTATCTGTTTGAATTTTCTGTGCCTGCATCGTATTTCCTTTGCTAATATTGTGCAAATCTGTATGTATATTGGATTGTCCCCCATGTTTATTTCTTATGGTCCGAAGCTGGGTGACTCTGGTACCCCTGGTGTTTGTTAAGTAAGCATATAGACTTTAATTTTCGTGTAGGCAAAATAGCATAAATAAATATGATGAAAGCAAAGACAACCAATCCAAATAAGCTTCTCTTACTAGGGCAGCCCGACTGCATCATTGTGCAACGAGTGTGAACTGATGTAGGGGCGTCCATAGGTAGTCGCCCCGTGCTTTTGCTGAGCTACCCTTGTCTTTGATTTACGGGTTGTCAGCGGGCTTAGCTTTGATTGATAAGGCCACTCTGAATATTTAAATCGACCGGCATTATGGGTGATGGGCAGTATCGTGGATGAGCAAGTTAGAACCACCACATAGGTGATCTCGTCATCGGTTCGTAGGTGCCTCCGGTGAGGATGGAAGCATTGAATGGCTTGCACATCCTCATGAAGTAGCACTACGGATGCCAAGTTCAAAGTTAAGACGTGGATAACTGCACCGCCATGGCACCAGCACTCCGTCCTACTAAAGGATCGGGTAGCATCATGGGCGAACGAATCTAGACCCCTGTGTGGGTGATCTCACCATCGGTTCATCGATGCCTCTAGTGAGAAAGGAAGCCTCGAGTGGTTTGCACATCCACATAGAGAAGTGATACATATGTCTAGTTCGAAGTTACGACATGGGTAACTACGATGTCATGGCACTAGTGCCTTATTCTACTAGAGGGACGAGTAGCATCACGAGCGTATGAATCAGGACCACTGCATTGGTTGTTCCTCCGTCGATTCATCGATGCCTCCAGTAGGGAAGGAAGCATCGGGTGGCTTACATATCCTCATGGAGTAGCTGTAACAACCCTGATATTTTGAGTTATTCTAATCAAATAAGTAAGGATTTAAATTGGAAATTTGAACGAGAAATTTGATTTCTCAAAGTATTGAATTGAAGAAAACCTAGAATTTTGTGCTTCATTAAAGAAGATAATTTATTTTAGAATTATTCATTATAAATTAATAAAGAATTAGAAAATATTTATTTTCTTTTGATTGAAATTAGTTGATAAGAAAATTGAAGATTTTTAGTTGTAAAACCATTTGTAAAATATAGTAGAAATTTTAAAGTGTAGAATTCTCTTTTTAAATCATTGTTTGGATTTTATTTCCAAATGGGATAAATAATAATCTAATTAGTATTTAAATTGGTTCTAATAGTATATGTTATGTTGGTAATTGAGTTTATTTCTCAATTTTGTGTAAAGCTTTAAATGAGAAAAGAAACCTTTTGATTTAAAAAGAAAATTTAATTTGTTCTCTTATTGGGTTTAATTTGCATCCTAAGCTCATTTAAGATTTTTGCAAAAGAGAAGTTCTCCTTCTCATTTACATTATGCTATACATTTTAATTTTTGAAGGAAATAATAGAAGCTAGGTTTTCATGTTTCTCTTTCTAACTCAATCAAAATTTGCAATTGTAAAATACAAAGAAAATTCTGAAAATTCATATAAAATCAAGGTATGTTAATTGAACTCTTATCTATCCTCTAGTTCAATCAATTTCAGTTCTTAAGTAGGTTATTGAGCTCTTTTGTATTTCTTTAGAAATTTAGTTCTAGGTTTAGCTTCAAGTTAGAAATCAGGTTGGATATGGCCGTGAATTAACTAAATAATAAGGAGTATAAAGGTGAGTAATCCTCACAACTTTCTCTGTATTGAATGCATGCTTGTGTAATTAGTTTATAATGATGGTTTCAGATGTGCATTATGTTGAATTGATGAAATATTGAAGTATTATTCATTGAAATTATGTATTGGATGAATTTGATAACTAGATGTTAATATCTTATCTCACGAAGTATGATTTGATGATTTTTTATGCTTATTGAATATATGATTGTATGTGGGTGTTTGGGTTTGTATTTATGCTTCAGATATGAAGAATCAATGGCCTGAATCGCTCAAATTCATCACCGGAGGCGATAGATCAACTGCATGGAAATTGCTTCAGGCTTACGGTTAGTCGACTGAATAAACCATTCAGTCGACTAGACGTAGGTTTCTTGGAACAACTGCTTCAGGAAATTATTCAATCGACCGAGGGAAATAATCTAGCCAATCGAACTTGTGTTTTCTGCAATTCCCTGTGTTTTTTATGTATGATTTGAATTTGGTTTTGATGGATTGTTTTGGAATTTAATTTTAGTATATAATAACCTAGTCACATTTAGCACTCTGAATTAATGATGTAATGTTATTATATAAATATGATTTTATAAGTATATTATAGATAGTTTTTTTGAGGAAGAAAATTCTTATTATTAGGATATGTATAAAATACCGAATGTCTTTGTAAATCCTTTTAGTTCTTTTATAAAATCATATTGGCATTTATCTTTGTTAAATCTTGAGTTTTGAAGAAAGACGAGCATTTTTGAAAATCCATTTGAAAAGATTAATTCTTTTGATAATTGGCTATTTTATGAATTTTGATGTGAATTAGTTTTCAAGCTAATTAATTGTTTTCTTTTCTATGACATGAGAAATATACTTAAATAATTTAGTAGTAACAAGTGGTTATGTGACATTAGTTATCACTTCATTGTTTAATTATATGACCTGTTGCGTAGAATATTTGAGTAGTGGAGTTTACTAACTTATGGTAAATACTTTAGCAACACCGAGTGGTTATGGGACATACGATCGTTACTTTAGTGATTACTTTAGGAAGTATATAACACTTATTTAGTCGAGTATTAATACTCGTCCTTGGGTAATCCCTTTTAGACGGATTAAATGGAATTTCAGACCCATCTTGGGATACTAGTTTACAAACAAGTTATGACTTGCAAAGTGCTCGTCTCTTGGGTTGGCACGTGAAGTATGTGTCTCTTGTGTTGACTTGCGAAGTGCTCATCTCTTGTGATGACTTGCGAAGCGCTTGTCTTATAATCGACTGGCGTAGTGATTATTTAATTACATGCGAAGTGCACACCGATGATCATTGACTTGTGAAGTGCTTTACTTTGGGTTGACTAGCGAAGAGCTTGTTTATTTTGTGGCTTGTGAAGTGCTTATTCTTAGCATTGACTTGCGAAGTGCACGTCCATTGCTTGCTTTCATGCTTATGACTTGATTTAAATATTATTATTATTATTGTCATTATGATTTGGATGTTTGCTAATGATGTGCATAATTTACCTTTATGGCATGAAGTATTAATAAAGAAGCTTTATTATGTTTAGTGAAGAACACTATTTGGATATTTCTATATTTTGAATGTTTATACATGTTCATTTTGAGATCTCATCTTTTGTGATATTTAGAGATAGTCTGACCTGGGTGTTATTTTATTATAATGCTCGGGTCAGATTGAGACTTGACAGGTTCATGGACTCAGTGACCTTGGATATGGGTTAGCTTAAGAAGTTAAATACTATGTTATTTATATGTTGATGTGATATTCATCTCTAGACTATAGGCATGTTGTATACTAATATGTGATGTAGACTTATGTTGTCGTGTAAAATTTGTAACCTGTTGAAGTCTATATGTTTAAGTCTGTATATGTGAGTCTAGTATTTTCTTTCTGTAGACTCACACTATAAATTGATATTTGAGTTGTATTATTTAATTTTCACTGCGATATGATTCAGTATTTCTGAGATGTAATATATTGTTTTAAACTTATTTTTAGCCATCGTGTTTATTGCTTTTTGCCAATACTGTACACATCCAATATTCAGTTCAGATCCTCAAATATTATGGTTAGAAGGATGTGTCAGTGTTAGCCCAAGGGAATATTCACATTTGGTCGCTCCTAACCAGCCTTATTCTCTGCACTAGCAGACGATATTACAAAATAATATCCTTTGTTACTATGAGTCTTGAGGTGGGGCGTTACTAGCACTACGGATGCCATGTTCGGAGTTACAACATGGGTAACTACGCCGCTATGGCACCAGTGCCCTATCCTACTAGAGGGACGAGCTACATCATGGATGAACGAATTAGGACCCATGCGTGGATGGTCTTGTTATTTGTTCATCGATGCCTCTAGTAAGGAAGAAAGGGTGAGTGGCTTGTGCATCCTTACAGAGTAGTGTTGGGCATTCCCAAACTGCAGAGGTGGGATTTTCTGGCCAAGCTCCTTCGGATAACTGCTGCTATAACATTCCCCAGCAGTGGTGGGGGTACATATAAGTTGATTCCAACCGGTGAGCCTTGTTGTTACTCAGTTTGAGAATGCTCAAAGACGTCCTGTTTTACATTCACTACAAGAAAACTTGTTATTAGTTTCATTAATTTGTAACGTTTCAAAGCTAAGCTACAACTACTTATTTAGAAGAACAAAAATAAATAAACTAACGCTACTGATTACTGCCACCGATAATTTGGTAAAATTTCGGTGAAACTTTTATTTAGCCGCTCCCGTCTTTCTTTTTCCACATAATTATTTCCCATATTGTGATAAATTGATAATCCTTCTTAAATAAATTTGCTTTAGCCTCTTTATCTCCAGATCTTCTTCCATAAAAAATCAGAATTTTTATTTGGTTAATTTGCTTCGTTCGGATTTGATTTGATACTTGCTTCGTCTCCCTGAACTCAACGATTCACAAGCTCGCATAATGCCTGAACTGATGTTGTGATTCTTACTTCAAGTTTGTAATACTTGTCATCAACTCATGAAGCTCGATGTTGATTTTTCAAAGGTTTAGTTTTGCTCGGTCGTGTCTAAGATTCTATCTAGATGCTAACATCACGTTAGCTTGGTGCTTGCTTGTCTCGGTTCTGGAGTTTACCTTGGTCCGAGCTCCGCTACTTGAAGAGTTGCGGCCTTAGTGTCAAAGCCATTTGGTAGCTTGCCATTGTACAAAGATGAACTGCCATACTTGGATTCACCCGTGTCGTCGCCTGCAACTTTAATGACAACTAGATCTTCTTGAGTTTAATCTGGTTGAATCTGAAGATATACTACCGCTTTTTATGCCAAAATTGATGTTATATTTAATGTCGTATATATACGCTTCAAATAAAGTATCTAATGTTACTCTTGCTTGCGTTTTGAGGTTGTGTATTGCTCCATTACACTCTTCAAATTCATTAAAGTAAGGTACTCATCATTCATTTTCTTCTTCTTGTTCTTCAATTAACTAGTTGTGAGAATCTTCAGAATGCAAATTGTCTTTTTATTTTAACAGTTTATAAAATGTTGCTTATTATTGGTTATTGTTATTTTGTTTCTCTCTTCATTTTTCACGGACAAAGTATAATAAATCTTGCATAATATGGTGGTATACCCTTGGAGTTAGAAAATTAATCTTGAGATATAAGTTGTGATTCAAAAATCCCCATTTTGAAATTGTGTTCGAGTCGACTGATTATACCTATTGTTTGTTTTCTTTGTGAATCCTTCGCTTGCCGATTTTGGAATTGTAAATTTGATTGTTGGTGTCAGCAATTCAAAGATGCTTCTATTCCAATATTTCCATATTCGATATTAGTCCAAACTTATATTATTTATTGGATTGATTGATCATCTTCTAACACACTATCATAGTTTCTTAGATCAATGAAAGGTATGGTTTGTTCAAATTCAGTTAGCTAGTTTGTATCTTCATTGTAATAGAGAGAATGGTAAAGGAGTTATCAGTTGATAATATTGCATTGGTGTATTCCTTGTCATGATGAGATTGATTATTTGAATGGAAATTTAATGCTTCTATAGAAGTAGTTATTTCATTTTCATTAGTAGGTAAATTAGAATTATGAGTATGATGGGGTCATGGGTTTTGTATATGGTGTTTTCCATTGTTTGAGGATTTCGTTGAGTATGAATGGTTATGGAAGGGAGGTTTCATTATGAGTGGACAGTACAACTAAGTTAGGTTTTGAATATTTATTGGCATTTTAGCTGTAGGGCATTGTGTCAACAAGTAGACAATGGGTAATGATTGTGTTTGTTTTGCTAACTTGACTAATATGAACTGAAGTATATTATGAAAGCTGAATAGCAATTGGTTCAAGTGATATTAACACTTTATTTATTTATTTACTTATTGTAATATGCAAGTCTTTTTACCCTCAAAATTTTAATTTATTTTCTGAATTTTGATTATTTCAATTTTGTATTTTGACAAACCAACATGGGAGCTATTAAGATCTTGCAAGGTTGCGATACATGATCGAATGATATGTGAATTAGATAGGTTGGGGTAAGTATGTATCACATCGTACTTGCTCTACCAAGGCAGATATACACAAATTGATTTGGTGGCTATATGAACATTGTTTGGGAAATGTAGTACATTTTGACAATTAAGCTACTGAAATTTTGTTCATTCTACCGAACTTAGTTAACAGCGACAGTTTTACATAATGCCTAATGATTTTAGTATCCTCTTTGCCTATGATTTAATTTTTAGCCTCATACCCAAATGCCTAAGATACAAAAGGTGACTTGAAGGGATAAGAGCAGATATTAAAATTAAAATGGTTTCTTTTATATGATCCCTATATTATTTTTACCATTCTCATCTATCCAACCTAACATTTAGACTTCCACACAAACTCTGATCTCATAGTCGAACTATTCAAGGATTACTCCTTCTGTTCTATATGGCAAAAAGGGCCATTTGATTGTTTATGTTGTATAATTTGTTAAATATAGTGTGTACTGTCAACACTGTGAAATTTTTATCCTATTTGTGCATATTGCCCATTTGGTCATGGCAATTATTACTGACTTCATGCTTGTGTGGCTTCCTGCACTTACTATTTCACTAAAAGCACTTATATCTCTTACTGCTGGACCCATTTCAAAATTATTTTATAGCTTCCCCGAGAATGCGTTCTAGGTAATGAATTACATACTTAGTGGATTTTAGTTACTTGTTTTCCTCAACAATTTCTATCTTATTGGATACAATTGTCTTGATGCTACTAATATATTATAGGTGATTTATCTAGAACTTCACCATTAAAAAAAACATTTTTATACAATTTTTGTTAGCTAATCCACATTTTAAAGAACTTAGTTAACCTAATAAACAATTTTTAAGTTAATATATGATGGGTTTACATATAAATTTGGCAGGCATTTTGATAAGTTAATCTATTTGATTAGGTGAAGTAATTTCGGAAGAATATTTCCTTGAGTATGGAACAGACTGTCTTGAAATGCACAATGGTGCTGTCCAACCTGGTGAACAAGCTTTAGTAGTTGGTAACTTAACTGCAACTGGTGGAACTTTTGTGCTTCTCTTAAATTAGTTGGTATGTTCTTTGCATCTACGAACTTCTAATGAATGTTTAACAATAAGTTTCATTACCCATATGCTTTTTTCGGATTTTTAGTACATGATTATCATATCCAGTAGTCGCTACTGTACATATACGTAGTGTATTTTATTTTAGAGCGTGTTGGTGCTGAAGTTGTTGAATGTGCTTGTTTAATTGAACTCTATGAGCTTAAGGTAAATCATGAAGGATTTCTTGCTCTACTATAATATTTTCCATATGATATTTCATATACATGCTTACAAACCAAAAGTTTAATGATGCATGCAGAGTCGTGAGAAGTTAAATGTTTTAAATTGTAGAATACATCAAATAAGTTTTTTTTATCGGTTTGTTTTTATTATATTGATGAGGTAATATTCCATATGCAGGGGTCCTTTCATCCTTTTTTTTGTTATAGCAAACACTTATATACTCTTGGTTACAGTAAATTAAGTAATAATTGGTTGTTTTATAATTAACTCATCTAATTATCTACATCAAGCTTAAAATTGGTTACATTATAATAACAATAAAAATATTAATATTATAGGACGGCTTATGTATAAAGGAAGTGAAAGCAATCTTTAATATGTGACAACTATCGCGTTTCTTCTACTTATCAATCTGTGTTTCCATAGTCTATAAATTTTACCAAGTCTAAACCCATTTTGGTTGTGTTTTTATTAACTTACCTTACGTAAACACAGAGTGGAAGTCTTTGCTTGGTTCATTTAATTATCATATATATTATATAATGCAGTTTAAACTAGTTAGGTATCATATTTCTTAGAATATTTTTGTACAAGTTCTCATTTTTGATTATTATACTTGTCTACGGGTACATAAGCTTTTCTGAAGAAATGATCAGTTGCGGTAATAATTTGGTACTTGCTTTTAATCATTGACTTGGTTGTGTAAACTTCTCTATTTAAAGTTATGAATTTTACGTTAACTTGATTGCCTCAAAACTACTATATTTATACAATTATAGATCTCATGTGAATGTGATTATTTTGTTTGAAATGTTTTGTATCGAATTGTTTGTATATCGTATTTCATTATGTGATTAATGTGTTTTTCGGTTGTTTAAACGTGATAATTATAAAAATGATTGTTGTTTTTATACTAAAATATGATAATCATTACAGTATAATATATGTTGTGAACAAAATAAAATGAAAACTGAATGACAAACCATAATGAGGGAAATCTACATGAAAAATCAATAATTTTTTGCAGCGTCTAACAAACGCTACAAAAATAAATATAGTGGAAGACAAAAGCGCTACTACAATATTTTGTAGTAGCATCGATAATAATTTTTAGTGGTCTTTATATAGTGCTACGATAAAAAAATTTGTTGCGTTTGCAGAACGCTGCAAGATTTTGATTTTCGGGTAGCGTTTATGAAAACACAACAAAAAGTCCTGGACTTTTAGTTGCATATCGTATAACGGCGTTCTCAATATTGCCACTATAAATTATGGTAGTGTTTTTTGTGTGCTACTAAATTCATTTTTTATGTACTGATTCCATACTCAAAAGGAGTAAATTCAAGTTCTGCTGCCTTATAATTGTGGCAACATTTCATAGCCTTATAACAACGACTCAAACAGCTTCATAAATAATATGCCCATAAGCACTCTGGGGTCATGTGTCATACACATTAGTGTCGTCGGGTTGTGATATGCGGTAGGCACCATTAATAAGCATGGCGCGACATACATACGAGCTCTCTCGGTTTTGTCCCGGAACTCCCTCGGTCGGGCTCTTAGTGTTAGCAAAGACGCATCACAGCAATAAGTCCCGACCTTAAACTGGCAGAGCCTTACTCTCACGTTGTAGTGCTTGGCTAATTTTCCTCTATAGCTTCCATGCATAGCTCAGTCTCCGCTCTTTTTTCTCATTTTTTCTTCTAAACTGTCGAGCCCGAGCTTGAGCAACTCCCCGTTTTGCTCGGGGTCATGGGTGAGAAAACTTGGAGATGTTATGTTGACCTTGAAGGGTAGCATAGCTTCATACCTGTAGGCCAAAGAGAAAGGAGAGTGTCGGATAGATGTGCAGTTGGTGGTGTGGTTTGACCAGAGTACGAGCAGTAGGCCCTCGGCTCGGTTTCCCTTAGCCTTTGTGAGGCACTTCTTCAATGTTGTCTTGATCGTTTTGTTTACGGCCTTAACCTACCCGTTCGCCTATGGATGGTTGACTGAGGAGAAGCATTTCCCTATTTCGTTCTACTTGCAAAATCCTTAGAACGGTGCACTCTCAAACTAGGTGTAGTTGTCGATTATGATCTTCTTCGGGAGTCTGAATCAGCACGCGATGTTTTTGATCACAAAATTGATGATTTTGGGCTCAATGACTCCAATGAGAGGCTTTGCCCCAACTTATTTTTGTAAAGTAGTCGATAGCGACTATAACAGAGTTCTAGTTTCCTTTTGTATTCAAGTGCTTACCGATTTTATCTATCCCCAAGTGTCAAAGGGCCAGGAGGACGTTATAGGATTTAGGAGATTTAGGGAGGCTCTTAGGACTTTGGCGAACCATTAACATCGGTCACACTTCCTAATATAATTTATTGCTTCCTTGATCATGGTTCCCTAATAATAGCCTTGGTGGGTAGCTTTCTTTACCAGGCTCTGCCCCTCAGCGCGGTCTCCATAGAAACCTTCATGTAGTTCCTCCAATATGTGGATGGCTTCTTTGCTTGTCACGCATCTTTAGAGGGGAGTCGAGTACCCCCTCCGGTAGAGCTTTGCATCCATGATGTATAATGTGGGGCTAGGTTCAGAATTACTAGTGCTTCTTTTCTCTCATTGGGTAAGTCACCACTTGTAAGATATATTTTCAATGAGGTCATCCAAGATCTAGGGCGGGCTTCATCGATCTCCATGGAAGTTTCCTCTTGTTAAAAGCAAGGGACAACTTGCACCTCCATCGTGACCTATGGGATACTTTCTTTTAGATTGCTCGCCCTTGGTCAATTGGTCGGCCTTGGCATTTCTCTCATTGAGGATTTGTTCTATCTTGAAATATGTGAAGGTGTTGATGATTTTTTTGGCTATTGTAACATAGAGGGCTAATGTCTTGCCCTTTATCTGAAAGTATTTTCAATCTGATTGACAACTAATGAGAATCGTTAAACACATGTAAGGATTCCACTCGCAACTTTTCACCCATCCTAAGAACGACGATGATGGCTTCATATTCAACTTCATTATTTATGGCCTTGAAGCTAAGGCAGACGGTGAAGCAAAGTTCTTTACCATCAAGTGTGATTAAGACCATTCCTACCCCGCACCCATCTCATTAGGTGCACCATCAACATAGAGCTTCCAAGAAGGCAAGTTGGCTATTGTCCCCTTATCACCATTGTCTAAGCATGAACACTTTGTTATAAAATCAACCGTAGCTTGGACCTTGATCATGGTGTGAGGGTGGAAGGTGATATAATAATGTCTGAGGTCTATGGACTGCTTTAGTAATCGTCCCGCCATGTTGGGTTGACTCAGCATTTGTTTCAGTGGTTGCTTTGTGAGGACCTTAATAAGGTGAGTTTGGAAATACAGTCATGGACACTGGTCAATCATCAGCATGCAGTAGGCTAACTTTTCCAACCAAGAGTATCTTATATATGGGCCTGCCAGCCTCTTACTTATATAATAGACGGACCACTGGACTTTCTCTTCATCGTGAATCAAGGCAACACTAATCAGTGGTCAATTACCACAAGATATAAGTACAAGTTCTCCTCGTCGATGGGCTTTGAAAGCACATGACGTGCGACCATGTATTTTTTTAATTACTCAAAAGCTTTTATGCAATCTTTATTCCACACAGATGACTTCCCCTTCTTGACAAGATCAAAGAAAGGCACACAATAGTCCATGACATTTGACACAAAGCAGCTGAGTGCCACGATCATTCCATTCAGACTTTGCACATGTTTAACCATGCAGGGTATTTGCGTCCCTTGAATTGCCTGAATCCTGTCAGGATGTGCCTTGATGCCCTTGGTGCTTATGACAAAACCTAGGAACTTTCTGGGTCGTACTGCAAAGGAACATTCCCTAGATTTGAGTTTCATGTCGTACCTATGGAGGATGCTGAAAGTCTTGGCCAGGTTCTTCACATGCCCACCGGTCCTTTAGGACTTGACTAACATATCATCTATGTAGACTTCCAACGAATGGTCAATCTGCTGAGCAAACATTGTAAAGGCCAAAGTGCATAGGTTGGTAGTAGCATCGTCTAACATTGATGATGAAAGATGTATGCTCCTGATCTAGGTCGTGCATGGAAATTTGATTATATCTGCAGTAGGCATCCATGATTGTGTGGAGTTCGTTCCCACTAGTTATGTGTCTACGAGCTGGTCAATGCGGGGTGGAGGGAAACTGTCTTTTGGGCGGGCCTTATTGAGAACTGAAAATTTGATGTAAATCCTCCATGCCTAATTGGGTTTCCAAATAAGCACTGGCTTGGCCACCCAGACTGGGTATGTAGTTCAACGATGAAACCATTTTCTAATAGTTTTTCTACTTCCTCCTTAAGTGTTATGTACTGCTCAAGATTAACCAGCCACCTCCTTTATTGGAAAAAGCAAGCCGTCGGGTCAATGTTAAGGGCATGTCATATTAAGGGCTCTATGCAAGTCATATTGGCATGCCTCCAAGAAAACATGTCTTTTCTCTTCTTCAAGAAACAAATTAGATCGTCCCTTACTTCTGGGATAAACACTTTGCCTATTTGGATGACTTTGTTAGGGTCGTCATTATCAATTGACACTAATTCAAGTGGCATTTCTGGCTTTGCCATTGTGGTTAGAGTCTCCTATACAGGGACCAAGTAGATCATCATTACCATCCCCTACACTTTATCCTTAGTCACACTAGTTTAATGCATATATCATGCATTCAATAACATCCTCGCCAAGACAAACATCTGTGCTCGCGCCGATGGGCCATCGCTTCCCTCTGTCTCTCATAAATGAGTCCTCCGGTGCCGAGAGGAAAGGAATGGCAGTATATTCGGTTCCTGCATATCAGAGTGGGTGCACTTGTTCCTTCCAAGCGGCTATAACTTCTCTAGTCCTGCTCTGGCTGGTCAGGGAAAGATTATTCCCATCGGTCGTGCTATTATGGTTAATGGCAGTGACTAATGCAGACGATTTATTCTTAATAACTTAGGTAACCCCAGCATGAATAGGAGCAATAAGAGCCTCTTGCATTCTCTCGGGTGTGTCACCACTGAGTGTTGCTATCTCATATTGTAACATGGGTATTCCTTTCTTTGCTTGTTGTAGGGAGATGCTGTAACAATCTCTGAAGGCTTGCCGGTTGCCTCAGAGACATCTCTCTGTTAGGGACTTCGATATCAGACATTAGTAGGCCACCACTGCATCCATATTGGCAAAGTCTAGCCTTCCCATTAAAATGTTGTTTGCAAACAGATAACTTACCACAATGAGCCGAACTTTAAATTTAGGCGCCAACGGTTCCTCCCCAAAGGTGATGACATGAGTGGTAACCCCTGGGATACTATGCCAATTCCTCCGAAGTCATAGATGGGTAATGGACAGGGAGTGACATTGGAGGAAGGAAGCTTCATTTTGCTAAAAACATCTTTAAATGACACATTAATGAAGCTGCCCTGATCAATGAAGACCTGATGGACCTTGGTGCTGGCTACACACTGAGATTACCATAAGGTCACGATGGGGAAACCAACTTCTCTCTAATCTTTGTAGTAAAAGCTATGTCAATGGCATCTTCTTCAACTTGAGGGACCTTTGGGATCTAGAGATCCACCGAGTAAATATGATCGGAGGAGGGCTCCCTCCTATAGTGGGACTAAGCCCCTCGACTACTCCTGACCACGTGCGGGGCACCATAAATTGACAAGATTTTTGTATTGACTATAGCTATATTGTTGTCATTTTCCCGCTAGGTTAGGGTAGGTGGATTTTGCTGGGCATTGCACTACGAAACTTATTACGTTACATAACGAATACTTCTTCACGGATTAGTCACCTACCGACACACACTGGTCGAGTGGCTATAGAACCGGTGAAACTCACAGTATTTACCATTGCATTTAGACTCCTCTATCCACCCTGACTGATAGGGAGCAGGCCGTTGAAATGGGATGTGGTCAAGTGTAGCAAGATGGATAATTTCCATGTCACGGTTTAGGTACATAATTAGTATACCTGGGCTTGAAGCACATGCAATCTTTAGGACTCTTTTCTCTACTTTCCTACCAATCATTCTTTCGACGAGTAATTTCTCTTTGGCCAGTCTTATTTCTCTGTCTGTTCTCTTTATCACCGTCAAAACTGTCAAAAATACTCCACCATTTTCCACCTTTCGATTTACCATAACTCATGGTGTGTAAACCCTAAAATCCAAAAGCGATATGTCGTTAGGTTAAGATAAAAGAGACAAAACAAGGTAATAAAATTTATCTATCTCCTTTTGAACTCACTGGGGAACAAAATAACATACAATATATATCAAATATCACTTTACTTCAAACCACATATTCATTGTATATACATAGTTAAATACAACCAAATTCAATCCGAAGTCGATACACACACAATATCAATGTCGGTGATTATTTATATACAGATTTATATAATATAGCCATATATTCGTCATCTGCACCATCCAGCATCACCCGATACAACACACTAGTTTTCATTAACCTAATGATGAAAACAAAAAGGAAAAAGCATATGGTGAGGGTCGGACTACAGTCTGATGAGTGATGTATGTCTACTTTACTACATATTCTAGTCATTCCCAAATAATACCAATATAACTACGGTAATCAATCATACCTTAGTCCTGTTTCACCTGCATCTATAGTCAAATAATACAATAATACATGGCTAACTTCATGGAACAAGGTCTCAATCCAGTATATGACAATGGTCGATGAAATGGTCTAACCCATATACAAAGCCAAGCTCCCCTATTACATTAACACATGGCTGAATCACTGAATGGATGCATTCTATATACGACTTACTGAACCATTTCCATACAACATGCACCTCAGATTTTCTACACACACCGAGTGATAGTGTTACCATGATAACAATTAGATTTCTCAAAATGATAGCCAAACAAAGCATCAATAATGATCGGCTATCCACATGTATATATCCACATATATCTTATATATACACACATTCATCAATAAATACATCCAAATCATACTACTTTGATAAGGTTTGGAACTCACTTTAAAACAACACTTAATCATTGACCAAAACCCAAAGAAAAAATCCCCGAATTGGTATAATGTAACATATTAAACTTGGCCTTATTGGCCTAGGTTTTTATTAGCCATTAATCTCAACCCCAGGTGGATCGGTATGATATACACCGGTAGGTTAGTGTACATGAATTTTACAGGAGCCTGCTCCTCCTATGTATTTTCTAGAAAGTTACAAATACATTTCTAATCTTTTATTTGACCGTAACTTCTTCACTTTTCAATCAATTTCGAATCCTTTTCTTCTAAATTCAAAAAGGAGTCTCAACTATATATCTGCTTCAAATAAATCAGAAGTTTAAATTGAAATTATTTCAGAAATCACTCCAAAAGTTAGTGAATATAAAACTAGTTTTTATATTTTACAAATATACTTTCTTGTACATGTATATCGAAATACGCTTTAAAATCAAAGTAAATTCGTATTTAAAATCATGTTATCACCTAAAACAACATTTGAGACTTCGCCAACATTTTTATATAATTTATATATGTATTTTACACACACACAACTATATATATATATATATCAATAAATTTCATTTCTAGTGCAGAAAAGAATGGTTTTTATATATATCTTTGGATATAACATAATAATTCATAAAAAATATACTTTATAATTTATATATTTTCTGAAACATACAAATATCTTTCTAAAATCATTTTTATAAAGTTGTTATATGATTTAAACAAGCATTTAGAATATATATTTATATAGACACACATACACGCCAAAAGCTTGATTTTTAACATTTCTCTTTACAATATTCATACATATATACAATATAAATATATATTCACAAAATTTGCAAAAGTTATTCTCCGGTCTATGAACCTAATTATCATAAACCCAGATTTACATTATCTCTTACATTTATTTAATGAATACTGATCATATAATTATCATATTTAACCTCCCCAGTCTTATTGTTTTGCATTTTCTAGCCAAACATTATCAAATTCTCTTTTTAGATCGATTCTAGCATTACATTTCATTTATATTTTAGATTAAATTACTATTAATCTCTATTATAACTGAGTACTTACTTTCATAATCCAAATTGTCTATTCTGAAACCATAATTACTTAGAACTAGACAAGATTAAAAAGAGTATATAGTAAATTGAGCAATAATCACCCACAATAATCCAAAGCCTCAAAATTGCTCGCTATTTGGAATTGGATTCACCTCCAATTATATGAATCCGTGACTCTAATTGGTGTTAGAGTTTAGCCCTCCACTTGATCTTTGATCCGGTATTTAAATTATTGAATTTAGTGAAGGTTTTAGGGAGAAATTGACTTTTGAACTGAAAGATGGTTTCTAGAATCGTGAGGAAGAAGAAGAGAGAAAGTGCATGTTTAGAAAAATGGTTTTTAAAATTTCATACAAGATAATTGACCAAATATATATAATAAATATAGGATGTCTATTCAAATTTGTTGAGTCGACACAGTTTAAATATACAGTTTCCCAAAACTTGAAAATCACAATATTTCTTACTTTCGAATTTTGGTTTGAACAAACGAATATACGATGCATATAAAAAATGAGATGGTCGCAATGGCACCAGTTTTAGTTTCAAATTCAAAGTTTTAAAAATGACAATTTTGCCCTTCAGTCAAAATTATTTAATTTATTTCATTATTTTAAATTATAAAAAATTATAGGTTATTACACTCTCTCCCTCTTAAAAGAAATTTCGTCCCTAAAATTGCTAATACAACATCCAAGTCAACAAATTCACACCAATTCAACTAAAATCAAATTTGTTAAACCAATTTTTGGTCCAACATTAAAATATTTCGAAAAAAATGTGCAAATCAAATAAAATTCTGAATATGTCCATAATAAAAAAAAAATCAAATATGTCCAAAAATATCCAAGGTTCGAATCATCTTTCTTTTATATGAAAATGATTCGAAATCTGAATACATATGCAATATTTATTGTCCAATGGCGAATATGCAAAAAGTATAAGTCATCTTGTAACATCTCGAAAATTTTCGACTTTCGAAAATTCAACATCGATACTCACTTTATCGACTGCTGAGCCATCGAATGCCGGAAACCCGAAAAGTTATGGTTTTAAGAAAGAAGAAAAAGTAGAAGAAGAAGATAGAAGAAAAAGAAAGAAGAACAACTACAGAACAAGAGCAGAAACAGAAAACAATATCAGAATCTCACATATCACAGCGGAACAATATATAATAAATAAACACTAGTCTTTTTAAACAAAGAGCTATATCAGTTTATACATACATCAATCATCAGAGTCAATATACAACAATGGACAGTTATATAACTTGTCCTCATACAGAATACACAGCAGAATAAATATATCAGATACAAGTACTACGTCTCGCCATCCAGCTTATCTCCAAAGCTCCAGAATATCCAGAATATCCTGATAATATAACTCTAGGCTGCCCGTGTGGAAATTGGTGGGCACCCAGAGTTTAGAAGGGAACAATAAACTCCGAGTCAGTCATGGTGACTGGTGTGAGATCGTAAAACAGTTATTCTTTAAAATAAACAACAGGATAATTTTAAAGTCAATTCGAAATGCTTTTGGAAAATGAAACTACCATAAGACCTCCCACCACACACACAATGCAAACGCAGAATTGGAGGAGATTTCTTCTTATGATAGTCAAAGATGCTTACTACGTAAAATCAAATCATTTTTGATATTATTATTAGTGCATAGTTTAGAAAACATTTCGAAAGTATAATATTAATCTTAGCCAACATACGACCAGTATCGTATGCCTACTATAGCTACTATGTTCAATAGCAGGTTACCGCCACATTCCATAGCAGGTAATACAACTAAAACCATACACGTCGCGTATTGTTTCTTTGGATTTCCAACAAATGGTCAGGCAAAGGAACTTCCTATCCACGATGGGTACGTCCCTGGAATAGACGACCCGAGAACCTAACCGGATCTCTGCCAACACAAGGCCGGGTTACCTCTGCAAAAATAGGTAACTACTGACACGCGTATGCCATCCCCCGATCGTCACCGATCTTCCCGAGGATCCCCGATTCGCAACAAACCACATAGATAATAATAATGCAGTAACCACAGAGGTTAAGTATCTGGGCTCCATACCATGATACCACCTTTATCCAGAAGGAATGACATACACTAAGGGGCGCTACTCCCTAGAACCTTGCCGCATCCTTCCTGTTTCGACCATTTCCGGGGTGTGAGGCTCGCCGAAGTCTCGTCCACAAAGCTACGCTTTCTCAAAAAGCCCTGCTTCGGGTCAAACAAAATGATCAACCTATGATCACAAAGATATAAGATCAAACAAATGATCATATCGCAAATGATCAAACACTGATCATTTCACAGCAACACTCAGTATGCCACGTTACCAAATTGGGATATATCGCTGATAAATTTCAACTACATAACCTCTGAGCTCGTGCGTCTCGGAGAAGGGTGTTAAGCTAAGAGAATAAATTCTCCGCCACCAACAGAAATGTATTTGAAAGAAATCAGCTTTATATCTCAAATTGTAACGTCAGACACACAATCCATACAAGTCTGTTCCGGGATCGAACAGAACCGAAGGCACTTCTCACGAAGCCCTTGCATTTCCGGATAATTTTCTAATCACGTCCGGACTTCCCGTCACTAAGGGTGATAAAAACCTCTAAATCGGAGATCAGCCGATGTAGAGTAACTCGACGGTAATCCTTCCGTTTTCAAAAATATCCGGTCTTCAACACCGGTCTTCAAATGCAATTCATAACGACGTATCACATATTCGGAATGGGTTATACGACCCCATGGTCCTTTCCCGGTTAACCCGAATAGTGAGCGCTTATTCAAAAATAAGTGTGGCATTCAAATTCATCCAATTCACAACAAATACCTATCTAAAGGTAATTACTGATAGTCGGTTATTTAACAATCAATAAAGATGCGCAACATCATCAGATTCCAAATAATTTTCCAAATTATTTATTTTCCAAAATATCTTTACTAGATATATAATTTCCACACTTCAAAAATAAATCAACGTTTATTTTTAAACAACTTCCCTTTCTTTTATAAATTCCATAGTGAATTTATTTTTCAAAAATATCTACTGATATACGATTTTCCAATCGATTCCAATATTCATTTTCAATTTATCTTTAAGAAGATAAAATCTCAAAACGTTTCATTTCATATTGGAAAAGCATTTCCATACTTATTTAATAATAAGTATTTCACAAATCATTTATTTTCAACATTTGAAAATATTCGATATACTTAAATCAATATTAAGTATATATTCATTCTTTAAGGAAATCATTTTCTTTAAACACATTTATTTGAGTCAAAACGAATGTTACGTAAAACATCGTTACGACGGTTCAAAATCACTAGTATAGGGATTCGGATTTTAGATAGATATATAAATCCCAATACTACATAAAGCATTTTCTTTCGAAAATCATTTACTATAACAACAGTGTTATAGTCCATCATTTCCTTATTTCTCGAAAACGTCTATTTCAACAATAAATGTTGAAATCTATGATTTCGATATCTAACACGTTTTAAAACATCTTTTAAAACAATTACTACATTTCATAATATCACTTCTCCAGAACATATCCATTTTACTTAACAATATATTCACTGTCCAAAATCGTGAATATACTTCACTAACCACATTTCAATATTTTCTACACATTTTATTTAAAAGCTTATCCACTGTCCAAAATTGTGGATATAATTCCTTTAATAACTTCTATATTAAATCCATCAAATTTGATTGATTGATTTCCGAATTTATAAAACAACGTTTATAAATTCCATTTTCTAGAACAACTCTGGTTTATAAATCTCATTTTATTAACTTCTAAAATTCACTTATAAGAATAAGTGATTTCGGATTTATAAGCAACGTTTATAAATCGCATTCGTACTTTATAACGATTTCAACTTTTTTTTAAAAAAAAAATCATTTATGAACAAATTCGATCAATATTCCATTTAAAGGCAACAATCCAAGTTATAAGTAAATTACTTATAAATCCTTTATTCTACAACTTCATTCATTTTTAACTTCACAATATCAATCTATTAATTTCATTCACTTACGGATTCCATACTATTTCATTTTTAACACTTATAAAACTCATCTTATAATTCCAATATTTGATTCAAAAATATCAATTTTTATAAATCTTTTTACACAATCGTTTATGGTTATTCGAAAATCCCCTCTTAAACCATTTTACAAATAAATCGACTTTTATTTCAAAAATGACACTTTGGTTATATTTCACTAAAAATTATAACTTTTATAACTTTAAAATTTTACGTTTATAAATTGATTCAAAAATTCCATAAAACGTATATTTTCAAAAATCACTTTAAAAATCCTTTTAAAATAACAGTCGTTATTTTTACATTTCAAAACTGAATCCGATGATGCAACAACACCAATTAGTCCATCACAACAGTCAATATCATATATCAATATGATAACAAAATATATCAAAATATCTGTAAATAATCAATACGGTGAGGAATCCAGTTGGATCCCTCCAACCTGTTTCCCTGCATCCACAGATGTTAGCACAATACCAATTCCGCTCCAGTACGGAATTATTGCGGTATATAGGTTTTATAAAATCCGCTTACTAACGGTGCAATAGGGTCTCATCCGCTATACGAGGCGGGAATCATCAATCCAATATATACATATGCCAATATGTATATATTGCTATATATATAGATATATCCTATAATATCTAATATCACATTCAATAGCAATCAACACAATCAATAACTGCAAAAATTCCACATTCAATTTGAGTGAGAAGATCTCACCTTGATTTTAATTCTGATTCCAGCGTTTATTTCGAATAAAATTAAACACGCGTTTAATTTTACCCAAAATTCCAACTAGCTCCAAACGACTCCAAACCAATTGCATCGCGTAGTATTCGCAAATACGATTCCAACGCATTTTGTTTCGTCATTTTCTGATAATGTATGAACAAGATATCGCGTTACAAAGTTATACGAATTTTAAATAAATAATTTACAAATCTCCTTTTTACAATTTCAACCTAGATGATCTGAACCGTGAGATTTTCAAACCCCCCCAGATCGTAACGCACGCGCTCTTCTTCTCCCAGGTAATCACGTTCGACTTTGAACCCATTGCCGCCACTTGAATTCGAAATTTCGTGACCACCACGCCGACTTCCACGTTGATCAGAAAGTGCCATTCCACTCGCCTCCACGTGCTCCACCAACGACCGGAGTGGCTTCGAACTCGGTCCCACCTAGCTCGCGAAAAACGACCCTAAACGTGCGTCCTTCCCTAGCCCTTTGCCGCCGATCTGCTTCGAGTTAAACGATCTTGACCGTTGAACTCGTCAATCTCACTGCCCTCTTCATTTTTGTAGTTGGAATCGAAGTCTATCGAGGAGTGGATGAGGAGAAAATTGAGGGGAAGTGGGAAGGTTTTCTGGCCGTGAATGTTGATAGTGGCGGCTGTATTCTCAAACCCTAGCTAGGTTTTCTGGTTTGCAAATTGAAAGAATGGGGTGCTTTTATAGAAAAAACGACGAACACTATTCACTCCGGATTTTCCGAACTCGAAATCGAGCGTGCCGGTTAGCGTTTCTAAAGTTTACCCCGCGTTTCGGACACAATGGAACAGGTTTCGAAAGCTAATTCGAACATCTGTGCGAGATACGGAGCAAAACGATCGATTTAAAATTAAACCGATTAAATCGATTTCGAGACGTTTTAATTTGTACCGGACAAATGGTAAATCCAAAAATTACGAAATTTGAAATCTTACAATAATATCACATTACGGATCCGATGAAACTGGTTTCGTCGAAATCCGAGACTTTTTGAAAAATGACTATTTTAACTCGACGATTTAAAATTAAAACAATATCGATGCGTTTCGAGCTGCCACGGTCAAACGACAACTCCGATGGATACGAAAATTGAAATCCAATAATAAATTAACTATTATGGATCCAATGGAACTGGTCTCGTTCAATTCTGAGACGGTTCGAAAATTGGCTATTTTTACAGTCGATAATTTAAATATTAAAATATTCAATTTTCACAAATTAACTCCAAATTCAATTTTAAAAGTTCTATAACCTTTCTATAACTCCAGTATGATTTAATATAACTTTACAAATCATTTTCAATCATATTTAATCCAGATTTAAATGATTTCTGGAATTTCACTATTAAATTATTGATTTAACTATCCAATTAAACTCAATATTCGAATTTTAAATTATCCAACTTATTAATTCCACTTATTAATATTTAAAATCAATTAAATATTCGAATTTTAATTATCAAAAATTCTGGGTCGTTACAGACTTCCCCCCTTAAAAGAATTTCGTCCTCGAAATTACAAGTTAGGAAGAAAATGGTCCTTAACTCATCTACTATTTTTCACAATCCAATAGTTTTATCAAATTTATCAAAACAAATCTTTCTACTAAAGATTCGTTATTAATCCCACTAACTTTCTAAACCTTTTCATAATCTTCAAACAACATTGTTTAACTTCAAAATTCAAATTCGAGTTTAAATTCAAATTTTAAACTTCAAAATTTTCTAACGCCTTAAATTTTCAGAAAATTTCGCCAGCGTCTCCTTTGCGCGGTTAACATGGCACGACTACAAAACGTCCCTACGGACTCTCAGATTTCAAAAAGAAAAAAGAAAAAGCCAAGCGGCTAGAGAAATAAGTCATCAAATCTCATATTCGAATTCAAATACTTACCTTTTGTCGAGCCATTCAAATTTATCTTCGAAATTAAATTCCAATTCCTTTATACCTGTATATCCTACTAGCCATAATATCTAGTTGCATATATTCAAACCATTTCGTACATTCAATTACAAAATTTTCAATTTAACTGCTTATATCATCTCTAATTCACTATTGAAGTTATATATTCAATTTCGTTCAATTTTGCATTTTCAAATTCATTTGAATTCAATTCACAATTTCAATTTAATTTGGATTCAGTTCGACTTCTGAATATTGAATTTCATTTTCTTGCACTTGCAATTGCAAATTTATTCACAAATTCATTCATTTACAATTTGAATCTCATTTCTATCAAATTTCAAATATTTTTATAAGTCTTTGACTTACTTACATTTTGATTTATAAAATCATTTATCCATTCACATTACTAATTCCATTATGAATTTTATCTTCAATTATCCTTTTTGAATTCTATTTTCATTTGTAAATCATATTTACAATTCATATTCAAAATTTTTATTCATATATGAATTCATTTCCTTATACTTTCAATTCACATTTATAGATTTCATTAGTTAATGAACTTTAATTCCAATCACATTTACATATTTTACATTAACAATTTCTATTTGTATAAGTTATCAATTCAATAATATTCCATAAATATTCTTATAAAGTATTCCAGAGTCTTTTCAACCTTTCAAAACCATTTTGAAAACAATTCAAATCATCCTTTGAATTTCCAAAACAAAACCCAAATTTTCCAAACAACTTCTATTTAAAACAATTTGGCAGCAATTTCCTCTTTTGGAAACCCGAAAATGAACACCGGTGATGTCGCGATCATCATCGGAATTATTTTCCAGCGACCGAAAAGAGTTTAGAGCTTTTCTCTTTCCAAAATACTTTTCAAACCTTCGAAATTCATTTTCAAATCAAAAAGATTTAAACTTTTCAAATCTCCAAAATTCTCTAATTCTTTTCAAAACATTTCCAAAAACTTCTCTAGAATTCCGTTTCAAATTACAATTCACATTTATAATTTACATTCTCAAATTTGATTTGTACGTGAATTTATTTCTTAACTTTGGAGTTATGATTTCAATTTCTTATTCAATTTCAATGATGATAATTCACTATTATTACTTCCTAACATCCATGCAACCATATACTATAGTAATTTACAAAAAATCATTCCTTATATATACAAAAAATAGTTTTGGGCAAAATTATCTCATTTACCCTATTTAAAACAATACTGTGCCGAATTGTTCTATATAAGTGTTTAAAGATCCCTATCGATAGAGTTGTACGGACAATACCGACCAGAATCCATATACCACTCAACAAACCAATCATCACAATATAAAACAATTTTATATTCACTAACAAATACGCACTCGTATCTATTATTACACTCAACTCATTCTAGAGTACTACTGACTCTATCTCTAATGAGTAACACCCAACAGAGCAGGGTTGTCGCTAACCATATGCTCTGATACCAAATGTAACATCCCGAAAATTTTCGACTTTCGAAAATTCAACATCGATACTCACTTTATCGACTGCTGAGCCATCGAATGCCGGAAACCCGAAAAGTTATGGTTTTAAGAAAGAAGAAAAAGTAGAAGAAGAAGATAGAAGAAAAAGAAAGAAGAACAACTACAGAACAAGAGCAGAAACAGAAAACAATATCAGAATCTCACATATCGCAGCGGAACAATATATAATAAATAAACACTAGTCTTTTTAAACAAAGAGCTATATCAGTTTATACATACATCAATCATCAGAGTCAATATACAACAATGGACAGTTATATAACTTGTCCTCATACAGAATACACAGCGGAATAAATATATCAGATACAAGTACTACGTCTCGCCATCCAGCTTATCTCCAAAGCTCCAGAATATCCAGAATATCCTGATAATATAACTCTAGGCTGCCCGTGTGGAAATTGGTGGGCACCCAGAGTTTAGAAGGGAACAATAAACTCCGAGTCAGTCATGGTGACTGGTGTGAGATCGTAAAACAGTTATTCTTTAAAATAAACAACAGGATAATTTTAAAGTCAATTCGAAATGCTTTTGGAAAATGAAACTACCATAAGACCTCCCACCACACACACAATGCAAACGCAGAATTGGAGGAGATTTCTTCTTATGATAGTCAAAGATGCTTACTACGTAAAATCAAATCATTTTTGATATTATTATTAGTGCATAGTTTAGAAAACATTTCGAAAGTATAATATTAATCTTAGCCAACATACGACCAGTATCGTATGCCTACTATAGCTACTATGTTCAATAGCAGGTTACCGCCACATTCCATAGCAGGTAATACAACTAAAACCGTACACGTCGCGTATTGTTTCTTTGGATTTCCAACAAATGGTCAGGCAAAGGAACTTCCTATCCACGATGGGTACGTCCCTGGAATAGACGACCCGAGAACCTAACCGGATCTCTGCCAACACAAGGCCGGGTTACCTCTGCAAAAATAGGTAACTACTGACACGCGTATGCCATCCCCCGATCGTCACCGATCTTCCCGAGGATCCCCGATTCGCAACAAACCACATAGATAATAATAATGCAGTAACCACAGAGGTTAAGTATCTGGGCTCCATACCATGATACCACCTTTATCCAGAAGGAATGACATACACTAAGGGGCGCTACTCCCTAGAACCTTGCCGCATCCTTCCTGTTTCGACCATTTCCGGGGTGTGAGGCTCGCCGAAGTCTCGTCCACAAAGCTACGCTTTCTCAAAAAGCCCTGCTTCGGGTCAAACAAAATGATCAACCTATGATCACAAAGATATAAGATCAAACAAATGATCATATCGCAAATGATCAAACACTGATCATTTCACAACAACACTCAGTATGCCACGTTACTAAATTGGGATATATCGCTGATAAATTTCAACTACATAACCTCTGAGCTCGTGCGTCTCAGAGAAGGGTGTTAAGCTAAGAGAATAAATTCTCCGCCACCAACAGAAATGTATTTGAAAGAAATCAGCTTTATATCTCAAATTGTAACGTCAGTCACACAATCCATACAAGTCTGTTCCGGGATCGAACAGAACCGAAGGCACTTCTCACGAAGCCCTTGCATTTCCGGATAATTTTCTAATCACGTCCGGACTTCCCGTCACTAAGGGTGATAAAAACCTCTAAATCGGAGATCAGCCGATGTAGAGTAACTCGACGGTAATCCTTCCGTTTTCAAAAATATCCGGTCTTCAACACCGGTCTTCAAATGCAATTCATAACGACGTATCACATATTCAGAATGGGTTATACGACCCCATGGTCCTTTCCCGGTTAACCCGAATAGTGAGCGCTTATTCAAAAATAAGTGTGGCATTCAAATTCATCCAATTCACAACAAATACCTATCTAAAGGTAATTACTGATAGTCGGTTATTTAACTATCAATAAAGATGCGCAACATCATCAGATTCCAAATAATTTTCCAAATTATTTATTTTCCAAAATATCTTTACTAGATATATAATTTCCACACTTCAAAAATAAATCAACGTTTATTTTTAAACAACTTCCCTTTCTTTTATAAATTCCATAGTGAATTTATTTTTCAAAAATATCTACTGATATACGATTTTCCAATCGATTCCAATATTCATTTTCAATTTATCTTTAAGAAGATAAAATCTCAAAACGTTTCATTTCATATTGGAAAAGCATTTCCATACTTATTTAATAATAAGTATTTCACAAATCATTTATTTTCAACATTTGAAAATATTCGATATACTTAAATCAATATTAAGTATATATTCATTCTTTAAGGAAATCATTTTCTTTAAACACATTTATTTGAGTCAAAACGAATGTTACGTAAAACATCGTTACGACGGCTCAAAATCACTAGTATAGGGATTCGGATTTTAGATAGATATATAAATCCCAATACTACATAAAGCATTTTCTTTCGAAAATCATTTACTATAACAACAGTGTTATAGTCCATCATTTCCTTATTTCTCGAAAACGTCTATTTCAACAATAAATGTTGAAATCTATGATTTCGATATCTAACACGTTTTAAAACATCTTTTAAAACAATTACTACATTTCATAATATCACTTCTCCAGAACATATCCATTTTACTTAACAATATATTCACTGTCCAAAATCGTGAATATACTTCACTAACCACATTTCAATATTTTCTACACATTTTATTTAAAAGCTTATCCACTGTCCAAAATTGTGGATATAATTCCTTTAATAACTTCTATATTAAATCCATCAAATTTGATTGATTGATTTCCGAATTTATAAAACAACGTTTATAAATTCCATTTTCTAGAACAACTCCGGTTTATAAATCTCATTTTATTAACTTCTAAAATTCACTTATAAGAATAAGTGATTTCGGATTTATAAGCAACGTTTATAAATCGCATTCGTACTTTATAACGATTTCAACTTTTTTTTAAAAAAAAAAATCATTTATGAACAAATTCGATCAATATTCCATTTAAAGGCAACAATCCAAGTTATAAGTAAATTACTTATAAATCCTTTATTCTACAACTTCATTCATTTTTAACTTCACAATATCAATCTATTAATTTCATTCACTTACGGATTCCATACTATTTCATTTTTAACACTTATAAAACTCATCTTATAATTCCAATATTTGATTCAAAAATATCAATTTTTATAAATCTTTTTACACAATCGTTTATGGTTATTCGAAAATCCCCTCTTAAACCATTTTACAAATAAATCGACTTTTATTTCAAAAATGACACTTTGGTTATATTTCACTAAAAATTATAACTTTTATAACTTTAAAATTTTACGTTTATAAATTGATTCAAAAATTCCATAAAACGTATATTTTCAAAAATCACTTTAAAAATCCTTTTAAAATAACAGTCGTTATTTTTACATTTCAAAACTGAATCCGATGATGCAACAACACCAATTAGTCCATCACAACAGTCAATATCATATATCAATATGATAACAGAATATATCAAAATATCTGTAAATAATCAATACGGTGAGGAATCCAGTTGGATCCCTCCAACCTGTTTCCCTGCATCCACAGATGTTAGCACAATACCAATTCCGCTCCAGTACGGAATTATCGCGGTATATAGGTTTTATAAAATCCGCTTACTAACGGCGCAATAGGGTCTCATCCGCTATACGAGGCGGGAATCATCAATCCAATATATACATATGCCAATATGTATATATTGCTATATATATAGATATATCCTATAATATCTAATATCACATTCAATAGCAATCAACACAATCAATAACTGCAAAAATTCCACATTCAATTTGAGTGAGAAGATCTCACCTTGATTTTAATTCTGATTCCAGCGTTTATTTCGAATAAAATTAAACACGCGTTTAATTTTACCCAAAATTCCAACTAGCTCCAAACGACTCCAAACCAATTGCATCGCGTAGTATTCGCAAATACGATTCCAACGCATTTTGTTTCGTCATTTTCTGATAATGTATGAACAAGATATCGCGTTACAAAGTTATACGAATTTTAAATAAATAATTTACAAATCTCCTTTTTACAATTTCAACCTAGATGAATCTGAACCGTGAGATTTTCAAACCCCCCAAATCGTAACGCACGCGCTCTTCTTCTCCCAGGTAATCACGTTCGACTTTGAACCCATTGCCGCCACTTGAATTCGAAATTTCGTGACCACCACGCCGACTTCCACGTTGATCAGAAAGTGCCATTCCACTCGCCTCCACGTGCTCCACCAACGACCGGAGTGGCTTCGAACTCGGTCCCACCTAGCTCGCGAAAAACGACCCTAAACGTGCGTCCTTCCCTAGCCCTTTGCCGCCGATCTGCTTCGAGTTAAACGATCTTGACCGTTGAACTCGTCAATCTCACTGCCCTCTTCATTTTTGTAGTTGGAATCGAAGTCTATCGAGGAGTGGATGAGGAGAAAATTGAGGGGAAGTGGGAAGGTTTTCTGGCCGTGAATGTTGATAGTGGCGGCTGTATTCTCAAACCCTAGCTAGGTTTTCTGGTTTGCAAATTGAAAGAATGGGGTGCTTTTATAGAAAAAACGACGAACACTATTCACTCCGGATTTTCCGAACTCGAAATCGAGCGTGCCGGTTAGCGTTTCTAAGGTTTACCCCGCGTTCCGGACACAATGGAACAGGTTTCGAAAGCTAATTCGAACATCTGTGCGAGATACGGAGCAAAACGATCGATTTAAAATTAAACCGATTAAATCGATTTCGAGACGTTTTAATTTGTACCGGACAAATGGTAAATCCAAAAATTACGAAATTTGAAATCTTACAATAATATCACATTACGGATCCGATGAAACTGGTTTCGTCGAAATCCGAGACTTTTTGAAAAATGACTATTTTAACTCGACGATTTAAAATTAAAACGATATCGATGCGTTTCGAGCTGCCACGGTCAAACGACAACTCCGATGGATACGAAAATTGAAATCCGATAATAAACTAACTATTACGGATCCAATGGAACTGGTCTCGTTCAATTCTGAGACGGTTCGAAAATTGGCTATTTTTACAATCGATAATTTAAATATTAAAATATTCAATTTTCACAAATTAACTCCAAATTCAATTTTAAAAGTTCTATAACCTTTCTATAACTCCAGTATGATTTAATATAACTTTACAAATCATTTTCAATCATATTTAATCCAGATTTAAATGATTTCTGGAATTTCACTATTAAATTATTGATTTAACTATCCAATTAAACTCAATATTCGAATTTTAAATTATCCGACTTATTAATTCCACTTATTAATATTTAAAATCAATTAAATATTCGAATTTTAATTATCAAAAATTCTAGGTCGTTACACATCTCCCTTGTTATGGTCCAAAAAATTCCAAAATGAAGTCGATATGCAATTTCCTAAGATCCTTATGTTTAAAAGACCGAGTCAACTTCTTCTTCGTCGATCATTAGAGGCTTCTTAATTTATTTGAAGGTGCATTTTGAAATATGAAGGTGCATTTTGAAAACATGAAGGTGCATTTTGAAATATGAAGGACTTTCACAATTTATTTGGAAATCATTTGACACAAAGACCGAATACATATATGTTAAAGTGTGATTTTCCAAAAACTGATTTTTGAAAGCAAGGAGGTCCTCTTAAAACCTTTTGAAAATAGTTTTTATTAGAAAAAATTAATGTTATCGCAAGATGGAAATTTCCCATAGTCTTGAGAGAATACTCTTTATTCTTGCATGTTTTAAGTTTTGTTGTACGTCGAGCTAGTACCTCAGTTGATCATCCTTCTTTGGATGGTTGGTTTCAAAGACCTTATTTGACCATCGAAATATCTATTGAGAACCTTCTTTGGATGTGTGCTTTGGCCAGGCCTGGCGACGGGACTAAAGGTTAATTGACCATCACTTCTTGGATGGGTGCTTCAATGAGGCCTTGTGATGGGACCGAAGGATTCTTGTCCATCTCCTTTGGATGGTTGCTTTGGCCAGGCCTTGACGCAGGACCAAAGGATTATTTGACCATCACTCTTTCAATGATTTCTTTGGCCATGCCTTGCGGTGGGACCACAGGCTTCTCATCAATTTCCTTAGATGAGTGCTTTGGCCAGACCTTGAGGCGGAACCAAAGGCTAATTGACCATCACTCTTTGGATGAGTGCTTCTACTAGGACTTATGGCAGGACCAAAGGCTTCTCGTCCATCTTCACTAGATGGGTGTTTTGGCCAGGCCTTAAGGCAGGACTGAAGGCTTTATTGAACATCACTCTCTGGATGGGTGCTTCGACAGAGCCTTGAGGTAAGACGAAGGTATTTCATCCATCTTCCTTGGATGACTGCTTTGGTAAGGCCTTAAGGCAGGATCAAAGGCTTAATTGCCCTCTTTCAGATATGATATTTATTTCTATTTAAAAAATTCACTAACCTCGTCATGCTGGGAGCTAAGTCAAACATATCATATCTTAGTCCTAGGATTATTTGTTAGAGTGAATCTTTAAAAATCCTTTATCTTTTTAATTCTTCGATTGGTGATCATATATGTTCTTGTTATTGCATTTCCATTAGGTTTTCATAAGATGTTCATAAGTAAAGATCCATTCTGATTTGAACTTTGGAGGTCATTTGCCTTGTTTTTTATACTTGTCATTACCTTTTTAAATACTAAACCATTTTCCTTGTGAGATTTCTTAAACTGTGATACTTGGAGATTCTCCATTAATATTCCATAGCTCACAATATAGTTTTGGCTAAACCCAAGGCTTTATTTTTCGGTTCTTAGTTTGATTCATAAGCATACACAATTTCTTGATGTGATGGAACCTTTACTTTGTTTAGTAACATCACTTCAAATTCTTATTGTTTCCTGGAGATTTGACCAGGAAACTGAGTGCTCGGCATTGGCCACTACTCGGCCTGAAGGACTGCTCGGCATCCAGGAGTACTCGGCATCAGCTGGAACTCGGCATGAAGGACTGCTCGGCATCCAGGAGTACTCGGCGTAGTACTCGGCACCAGCTGGAGCTCGGCGTAAAGGACTGCTCGGCATCCAGGAGTACTCGGCGTAGTACTCGGCATCAGCTGGAACTCGGCATGAAGGACTGCTCGACATCCAGGAGTACTCGGCGTAGTACTCGGCACCAGCTGGAGCTCGGCGTAAAGGACTGCTCGGCATCCAGGAGTACTCGGCGTAGTACTCGGCATCAGCTGGAACTCGGCATGAAGGACTGCTCGACATCCAGGAGTACTCGGCGTAGTACTCGGCACCAGCTGGAGCTCGGCGTACAGGGCTGCTCGGCATCAAGCAGCACTCGGCGTCAACTAGTGCTTGGCGACAGGAGTACTCGGCATCCAAAAAACGTTCGGTGTAAATAACTTTCAACATGACACTAGCATTCGGCCAGAATGCATCGTTCGGTCTGAAAGCATTATTCGGTCAAGAGCATCAGACAAGGGCACGTTCGGCTTCGACTAACAACCATCCTGCACTTCCCACACTTCAAGCATACCGTTCGGCATAGAAGGGTTCGTTCGGCATTAGGGTGTTCGGCATACATGGTTCGGCATACAGCAACCATTGTACTGGGGCTGGAGTGTTCGGCCATCCAGCCCATTTGGGAAGTCCAGCCCATATTTGCCTATAAATAGAGGGGTAGGGTCACAGTGAAAGGGATCCTTTTTTGGAGAGAAAACACCGGGGAGACTCTGCCATTTTCAAGACTCATCTTCTTTACTCAACAACTTCACTCAAGCATTTGATTCACGAATTGTATTTATAATCAACCATAAAGGAAATTAATAAAGTTGAACAAAGTGGACGTAGGCAATTACGCTGAACCACTATAAATTTGGTGTTCTTACTTTCTGCATTTAAATTAGCATTGTCTTCTCTGTTTAATTTACTTTCATCACTTATATCTCTACACAATCTTTCTGAACGAGGTTAGTGACCAATTTTGGTGCTAACACTTTGGTGCTTTCACTGAGAATTGAACTCAAGGATCTGCTTTGAAGCTACTGGATTGAACAAATCCCCCAAAGAAGATCTGACTCACTGATAGGACATCCGTTGATTCTACTCAGAGTTCATACCAATAACTCTACAATGGCAAGACCACGTACCAGGTCAGCTTCTCACAATGCGGATGCCCACGAGACTGCTAGCGTGCAACAAGCAGGGCCTAGCAATCAACCAGCAATTCCAAATACAGGAGTTGCCACTCAGGACTAAACTCCAGTTGTCACCAGAATAGAGTTCAACGACTTGATGAGAGAGCTCAGGGAAAGTAGGAGACAACTAGGAGAGCAGATGCAAGCCAATGCCAACCTGATGGCACAACTTACTCAGCAGCAGCAACAGAATGCTGGGGGCAATCTCGCTGCTTACTCCTCATCTGACAGCTCTACTTCCTCTGATGAACCTCCCAGGCGCAGACGCCGTAAGACTGATGCTGCGCGAGTAGATGCTGCTGTTCGAACAGCTGGAGACTGCGACCAAGCAAGAGCTGGAAGCTTCAGGACCGGGATACAGATGGAAGATAGAGGCCCGGATCATCAAAATGCTAACGACGTCGAACCTCAAGACGCACGATTGGCAGATCGCCAGGAGAGGAGGCATCAGCATGGACAGGCGCGTAGAAAAGACTCCAACCTTCCGCCTTCCATACAGACACCAGATCTGACAGCCATGATCAGGCAGTTGATGAAGGAAAATCAGGGGTTATCGAATGATGATTGGGGAGTGTCAAGAAGTCATACTCCGTTCACGGATGTTGTGTTGCAGGCGGCGTACCCCAGGAAGTTTAGTATGCCTACTATTCCCGCATATGAAGGAAAGACTGACCCTAGACAACATGTCATGAGGTACAAATGGATGATGGATTCAGCCAGAGCGAATGATGCCACCAAGTGTAGGTGCTTTCCGATTACTCTATCTGGGATCGCTACTATGTGGTTCACCCGACTTCCTCCGCGATCCGTATCAAATTTCGAGGAGTTGGCAAAGAAGTTTATTGAGCAGTTCAGGATACACACTACGCGCCCAAAGGACGTGATGTCTCTGTCAAGTGTAATCCAAAATCCTGGGGAATCGTTGAAGGAATATTTGCAAAGATTCCACGTAGCAGCGACTGAAGTCAGTAATCCCAATGACCATGCAATTCTGATGGCTGTAATGAGAGGTGTGGATCCAGACTCTGAGTTTGGAGACTGGCTGGCAAAAAAACCTCCAGCTACGCTAGAGCGTTTCTACTCTAAGGCACACCAATTCATAAGAAGAGAGGAAGCTAGGTGGGTACGACAAGATAAGGCGCCAGGGCCTGTCCAAGAGTCAATAAAGAGCAACATCGCTGTGAAGCAATCTGGAGACAGCTCGGGAAAGGTCCAAGTCAATGTCCAGAACAAGCCTGGGCAACCCAAGGAGTCCGGAGGAAGGAGTCAAGGGAAAAGAAAAGAAGCAGGAAAGTGGAAGTCGAGAATTCCAAGCTACAGCGAGTACACTCCGCTAAACGCCCCACTTGAAAACATTTACCTATCCACCTGCAATACTTTTCAGTACAGAAAACCACATCCAAAAGAATCAACCGAAGAACAGAAGCGGACCGGGAAATATTGTCGCTTCCATGAGACTTATGGACACAATACGGAAGAATGTAGACACTTGAACGACGCTATCGAGAAGTTGATCATGCAGAAGAAATTGCAAGAATTCGTGAAGGATCCACAAGAAGGAGGACAGGGAACGTCCAACCCAGGTCGTGCACCAGCTCCACGTCATCCCGAGGAGCCTGCCGGACCGTTGGTAGACTGGTCATAAATATAATTATCGGCGGGCCTCACCCCGCGGATAAGAATTGGCAGGAGATGGAGCGATACGCAAGATCCTTGAAGCATGCAGATTTTGAGTGTTGTTCGAACGTGGAGGACGGAGCCCCTGCTAAGCAGCAGCGCGTAATGACAGACGATATTGTGTTCAGAAGCAGAGACGCTGATCACATAGAGGCTCCGACCATCGACCCCATGGTCATATCTGCAACGATCGGACCAGCATATGTAAAAAGAATTCTGATTGATTCTGGAAGTTCAGTCAACATCATCTTCAAGAAGGCCTACGATCAAATGAAGCTAGAAACAAAAGACTTGAAACCATCCAAAGCTCGTATTCACGGCTTTAACGGCGCTGCAACTGATGCAGTGGGATATGTCGAGTTACCAGTTGAACTGGGACAAGGCGAGCGTCGGAGAGTGCGAATTCTACCCTTTGTAGTTTTGGATGTGGACTCTCCGTATAACGTTTTCTTGGGTCGGCCGGCCCTGGCAGAGTTTAGGGCAGCGTTAGCCTCGTGGTGTTTAACTTTGAAGTTCCCGACTGACAAAGGAGTAGGCATTGTTCACGGCGACCAAGCAGCTGGTCGTTCCTGTTATGTGGCCGAGCTCCGAGAGGCCCACCGAAGGGAGAAGGGAAAGGTTGCGGACAATCCCGTCCGCATCCTCAATGCGGATAATTGACAAGTAGTGCCCGAGCCCTGGCTTGGGCATAGTTCTCGGATCTACGGAGATATAGATCCAAGAGACGACGATGAGAAACCCAGGGAAGAGAAGGCGGCACCGGCTGAATTAACAATTGACATTTTAGTTAGCCGTGACGACCCTTCGCGAATAATGAAGATCGGATCACAGCTAGGCCCCGCAATGACTGAAGACCTTAGCGACTTCCTCCGGGTGAACCTTGATGTTTTCGCCTGGACGCATTCTGATATGTGTGGGATTTCTCCCGCCATCACGAGTCATATGTTGAACATAGACCCGAAATACGTCCCAGTCAAGCAAAAAAGGAGAGGAATGGATCCGGAGAGATCCGCCGCTCTTGGAGAGGAGTTGGACAAACTCAAAGCGAATGGGTCCGTCCGCGACGCCCTCTACCCTGAATGGGTATCCAACCCCGTGCTAGTAAAGAAGGCGAATGGGAAATGGAGGACTTGCGTAGATTATTCCGACTTGAACAAAGCATGCCCTAAGGACAGTTTCTCGTTGCCTAGGATCGATCAGTTGGTCGATTCCACCGCAGGACACGAGTTACTGTCATTCATGGATGCGTACTCAGGATACAACCAAATCCCAATGCATATTCCGGACCAAGAACACACCAGCTTCGTTACAAATGTCGGACTGTATTGCTATGTAGAGATGCCCTTTGGATTGAAGAATGCTGGAGCAACTTACCAACGTCTGGTGAATCGAATGTTCAAGGACCAGCTGGGTAAAACCATGGAAGTCTATGTGGATGACATGCTCGTGAAGTCACGACGGTCAAACGACCACATTCAAGACTTGGCTGAAATGTTCGACATACTCAGGTTTTATGGCATGAAGATCAACCCATTGAAGTGTTCTTTCGGCGTTGCATCAGGGAAGTTTTTGGGATTCATCGTCAACGCTAGGGGAATCGAGGCCAACCCAGAAAAGATCCAAGCTATTCGAGATGTACAAGCGCCCAGGACTATAAAGCAGGTACAGAGCTTGAACGGAAAAGTAGCTGCGCTGGGTCGATTTATATCCAAGGCAACTGACAAGTGCATCCCGTTCTTTGACATAATAAAGAAAGGAAAGAGAAATTTTGAATGGACGTCTAGCTGTGAGGAAGCATTCCGGAATCTGGTGAGGCATCTGGAGAGCCCACCAATGCTATCAAAACCAGTTGACCATGAGATGTTGTGCGTATACTTGGCTGTATCCCCACATGCGATAAGTGCGGCTTTGGTACGAGAGGAGGATCGAGTCCAAAAGCCGGTGTATTATGTTAGCAAACGTTTAACAGGGGCCGAGAGGAATTACCCTAAAATAGAGAAATTGGCTTATTGCTTGGTGATTGCATCACGAAAGCTTCGCTCGTACTTTCAAGCACATTCAATCGGTGTTTATTCCGATCAACCCCTGAGGCAGGTACTCCAACGGCCGGAAACTTCTGGAAGATTGCTAAGATGGAACATCGAGTTGAGCCAATTCGATATCGCGTACTTACCACGGAGAGCCATCCGAGGGCAAGCGTTAGCAGACTTCATCGCTGAATTTACCATACCCATCAAACCGGACGATCACGACATCATTCCCCCCGTTCGATGGAAATTATACACTGACGGTGCATCAAACGACCGTTGCTCCGGCACGGGCGTAGTTCTTGTAACTCCGGAAAACCGATCGATCTGTTATGCCCTGAAGCTCGATTTCCCGGCTACAAATAACGAAGCCGAATATGAAGCACTGATCGCTGGCTTGAAGCTCATCAGGGAACTCGGGATCGAATCAGTCGAAATCTTTTGTGACTCGCAGTTGGTGGTTTACCAAGTACGGGGAGACTACCAAGCAAAGGGACGAAAGCTTGCTCCGTACCTCATTCAGGTCCAAGAACTACTATCAAATCTTGAGCGTTATGGCATCTCACATATCCCGCGCGAACAGAACAAAGAAGCCGACTTATTGGCTAAGTTCGCGAGTACCGACGATGCGCAACAAATGGGATTGTATCCCGTCGAAGTCTTGCATGCCCCGAGCATAGACGAAATGAAAGTCGATCGCGTGTTGGGAACAGAAATTAAGAAGGAATCGTGGATAACCCCATTCAAACTGTACCTGACGACCGGGGCTTTACCAGGAAAAAGAAGCGAAAGACGGCAGGTCCTTCGAAAGGCAGCGCGATACATAATGCAGGATGGATCAATGTATCGAAAAGGATTCTCAGTCCCGTTATTACGATGCATCGCTCATGATGAAACAAAGCGAGTCTTGAGAGAGGTTCATGAAGGGGAATGTGGCAAACGCTAGCAAAGAAGATCCTCCGCTATGGATATTACTGGCCCACCGTAAACCGGGATGCCGCGGACTACGCAAGAAAATGCGACAAGTGTCAAAGATATGCGAAAATCCCGAGGGCTCCATCAACGGAACTCACACAAATGATCAGTCCTTGGCCATTTGCGATCTGGGGAATCGACATAATCGGCTCTTTGCCTCTATCCAAAGGTGGTGCGAAATACGCAATAGTTGCAGTCGACTATTTCACGAAATGGGCTGAGGCAGAACCTTTGGCCACTATCACCTCTAAGAAGGTCATTAACTTCGTTGTACGAAACATTCTATGCCGCTTTGGCCTTCCACGCACCATCATTACAGACAACGGAATGCAATTTGAAAGTAGAGAGTTCAAAGAGTTCTGTTTAAAGTACGGCATCGAGAAAAAGTTCGCCGCCGTTGCACACCCAAAAGCTAACGGACAAGTCGAGGCCGTTAATAAAATAATCAAGTCCATACTGAAGAAGCGTCTGGAGAAGGTTGGAGGCAAGTGGGTAGATGAACTCCTGACAGCATTATGGGCGTATAGAACTACCCATAAGTCCGCGACCGGCCACACTCCGTTCGCCTTTGCATACGGCTCTGAAGCCGTTATACCCATGGAACTTGAAGTTCCATCGCACCGACTGACATACTATGATCCCAAGACGAACCAAAACCTCTTGCTGGAATCACTGGACTGCATCGACGAAAAGCATGAAGAAGCTGAATTAAGGGCGACGGTGCACAAACATCGAGTCAAGCGTTACTACGACGGTAGAGTCCGCCCAAGAATCTTTGATGTGGGTGATCTCGTTCTGAAACGAGTCTTCCCGGTACCATCATGCATGAATCCCAGCTGGGAAGGTCCATACGCCATTGAACGGAAGCTTGGAGAAGGAACATTCAAGCTAGCGACCGTTGATGGCGCGACACTCCCCCGAGCATGGAACAGTGAACATTTGCGGCACTATTACATTTAGCATTTTTTCCTTTCTTGTTGTAGGCACTGTTATTTCCTGCATGTTTCCATTCAATAATGACTTAGTTTCTTTTTAAAGTTGTAATCAAGCAATTTAGTTGATTTTCATTAATAAAGGCTTGAAGCCATATTTTCTATAAAGTTTCTATATCTCTTAATTGGATGATAAATTACATTATTCTGCACGACATACAGACTCGTACGAACGATTCCAAATCTCCGAAGCCCCAGAGCGCGGATCGGAGTACTCTAAGTCCCTAGAGCGCGGACTAGAGTATAAACGATTTCAAATCTCCGAATCCCCAGAGCACGGATCGGAGTACTCTAAGTCCCCAGAGCGCGGACTAGAGTATAAATGATTCCAAATCTCCAAATCCCCAGAGCGCGGATCGGAGTACTCTAAGTCCCCAGAGTGCGGACTAGAGTATAAACGAGGTCAAATCTCCGAGTCCCCAGAGCGTGGATCGGAGTACTCTAAGTCCCCAGAGCGCGGACTAGAGTATAAACGAGGTCAAATCTCCGAGTCCCCAGAGCGCGGATCGGAGTACTCTAAGTCCCCAGAGCGCGGACTAGAGTATAAACGATTCCAAATCTCCGAATCCCCAGAGCGCGGATCGGAGTACTCTAAGTCCCCAGAGCGCGGACTAGAGTATAAACGAGGTCAAATCTCCGAGTCCCCAGAGCGCGGATCGGAGTACTCTAAGTCCCCAGAGCGCGGACTAGAGTATAAACGATTTCAAATCTCCGAATCCCCAGAGCGCGGACTAGAGTATAAACGATTTCAAATCTCTGAATCCCCAGAGCGTGGATCGGAGTACTCTAAGTCCCCGGAGCGCGGACTAGAGTATAAACGATTCCAAATCTCCGAATCCCCAGAGCGCGGATCGGAGTACTCTAAGTCCCCAGAGCGCGGACTAGAGTATAAACGATTCCAAATCTCTGAATCCCCAGAGCGCGGATCGGAGTACTCTAAGTCCCTAGAGCGCGGACTAGAGTATAAACGAGGTCAAATCTCCGAGTCCCCAGAGCGCAGATCGGAGTACTCTAAGTCCCCAGAGCGCGGACTAGAGTATAAACGATTCCAAATCTCCGAATCCCCAGAGCGCGGATCGGAGTACTCTAAGTCCCCAGAGCGCAGACTAGAGTATAAACGAGGTCAAATCTCCGAGTCCCCAGAGCGCGGATCGGAGTACTCTAAGTCCCCAGAGCGCGGACTAGAGTATAAACGATTTCAAATCTCCGAATCCCCAGAGCGCGAATCGGAGTACTCTAAGTCCCCGGAGCGCGGACTAGAGTATAAACGATTCCAAATCTCCGAATCCCCAGAGCGCGGATCGGAGTACTCTAAGTCCCCAGAGCGCGGACTAGAGTATAAACGATTCCAAATCTTCGAATCCCCAGAGCGCGGATCGGAGTACTCTAAGTCCCCAAAGCGCGGACTAGAGTATAAACGAGGTCAAATCTCCGAGTCCCCAGAGCGCGGATCGGAGTACTCTAAGTCCCCAGAGCGCGGACTAGAGTATAAACGATTTCAAATCTCCGAATCCCTAGAGCGCGGATCGGAGTACTCTAAGTCCCCGGAGCGCGGACTAGAGTATAAACGATTTCAAATCTCCGAATCCCCAGAGTGCGGAACGGAGTACTCTAATTCCCCGGAGCGCGGACTAGAGTATAAACTGTTTCAAGCCTCCAAGTCCCAGGAGCACAGAGTCAGCAAGAAGTCCAAGTACTCGAAAGATGTGGGACGAGAGGTACGCCATGTCCAAAAATGTTTGAACAGCACAAGAATGGACCGAGAGATAATGCAACTCATAAGAACTTGAGTTATGGCTACAATTAGTCAGCAAACTAAGGAAAGACACGAGAATCACCCAAGCGAAAAAGAAGCTAAAAACTTTATTCAATAAGTCCAAAATGGGGATACATGATCACTCCTACAAAATTCAGACCTCTCTATACAAACTACAAGTTGTGGAAGATAAAAGCAATTACAAGACTTAAGCAAAAAAAACTCGTTGAACGAGTGTATCGATTATTTCTTCGACTTCTTCTTCTTGTCTTTCTTCGTTGTTTCCGACGACTCCTCTCCCTCACGCTTTTTCTTGGACTTTTTGCTTGCTAGAGAAACGGAATCGAGAGTAGGAGATGGAACATCTAGTGGTTTGGACCTGCCCGGGAGAATGATTTTCAAAGGACTGTTCCGCGGGTCAGTGAGTTCCAGTATTTCAGACTCAACTTTGACTTTGACTTTTTTCTTCTCCTCGTCGGCGAGACGGTCCTTCATGCTCATCTCTGAAGTATGCTCAGAGGCGCCAGTGATTTCAATTTCATCGCTTCCTTCGGCAGGAGACGAAGTATCAAGGTTGTCATCATCTAGCGCCCCGATCACTTGAGCGTCTGGACCGGGAGTTACTCCTGCGTGAGCAACGTCGCTTGTTTTCTCTGCTTCCTCCTTAGCGTCATCGCTCCTCGGAGTTGGCTCGGCGTCAGAGCAACCTGCACGAAAACATAAGGAATGAGCATTAGAACGAATAGCCGCTGCTGAAAAATGACGGGATCTCTTCAACTTCTAGAGAAAGAAGAATTTCCTACCAGGGTCCGGTTGGCTATCGGTGGCGCGGGGGGTTTCACCCTCCAGGATAGGTGACATCACATGAACACCAAGCCCGGGATCTTCGGGATCATAACTAGCATGCTGCTCGAATGGATCAAGTGTTGGCCGACCGGCCGATTGAGCAGCGTAAGGAGCGGTAATGTGAGGAGTAGTAGTATCAGCCCCAGACGGGCCAGCTTCGTCATTCTTCTCTTTCGGAGGGGAAGAGCCTTTGCTATAAAGTGCCAATGCTGCGGATAAGTCTGATGGCTCATTCCCACTTAGGAACTCCTTCACCAAGACATCCTCATCGACCTCGTTGGAGCCCGACTCGACCTTCCTGATCCTTATCAGAGTTTCCCACGCCTCAGCCAGGGATTCGAGGTAGCCGTCACCCAGAAATGTTAAGTCGCGGTGCATAAGGACGCGGGCTCCATACTCGGCGATCAACGGGTCAAACATACTTTTGACCTCTTCCCTGCCGGCTTCTGCGGCCGCCTCGAGGCGAGAATCAAGCTCTTCCACAGCCATTCTTTTGCCCTCCTCATGGGCCTCGTCCTTCATTTTCTCGACCCTGGCGAGTTCGTCATCGAGCTTTGTCTTCAGGAGTCGGGTAGCAACAATCTCATCACAGTATCGCTGTGATTCTTCTTGAGCAGCTACTTTGTCTTCCTTCTCCTTGGAAAGTAATTCCTTCAGCTCTTTGACTTGAGTAGCGAGTGCGTCCCTTTCCTTTTGGACAGAGTCTTTTTCTAGGGCGAGGGCACCGCTGCGCTGGACTGATTCGTCAAGCTCTTTTTTGTGAGCCGCCTCTAAACGAGTAACTGCCTCGGCAGTATTTTTTGCGCTTTGTTCAGCGGCTTCTAGCTTTGACTTATATGAAGCAAGCTCTTCGTCTTGGAGTTTGATGATTTTCTTATCGCTGTCAGCCTTCAGATTCAGACGGTCAATCTCGTGTTGACGCTCAACAGATACTTCCGAGACCTTCTCCACCAAGTGCACAAACGCATCATGTTGAACATAGACGTCGTTATTGCAGGCAATGGCACTCTGCTTCACATGCCCGGGAATATGATGAATGGCCGGGAGGAACTTCAGACCATCGAAGCAAATTTTTGGAAACTTGGCCTTAAGATCGACCATCTTTTCCGCAATAGTTGGGTCCACCACATGAGTAGGAGGAGGAGGCTTTGAAAACTCCGTTCTTTTACGTTGCTCTCGAACTTGCCTTGTACTCGATGAACTGGAATGTTGTTCTCGAGGAGCATCAGACTGATAACCCTTCTGTAAGGATTTCTCTCTATCCGGCTCAGTTGGAGGAGGAAGATCACGGGACTGGGAAGATTGAGAATGTGCTTTCTTACGGTGAGACGACTCTCGGGGACGATTATCCCTATATTCATACTCGCCTCGGTCCCTGCGTCTGCCTGAACCGGAATCCCGTCCAGAGTGATGGAATATAGAAGACCCCTGAAGGCGATCAAGTCCGTGAGAGCGGCCCATATCACCTGCAAAGAATGGAGATAACAATGAGTTAAGGAGAATTCACGAGTTAAAAAGACTTGAAGTATATTATGGAATGCGCATGTGCGTGTGTGTCCTAGTGTTCCCCCCGACGGACCCATTCGTTTATCTTTGCTAATCAGAGTGTTGTCTCCTTGAGCCGGGAGTTGAACTCCTACATTGCCTCTAGCGGGCGAAGAGAATTTGAGAGCTTCAGGATCATCGAACCCGTAATTAAGTAAATCATCGGGGATGGATAGGTTGGACAGACCCCTCAGAGAACTTTCCAGATGCTGTGAGGAAGCCTCTTTCTCAGGCGGAATAAGTGTGACTTTTGAAGTGCCACCAACTTTCTCCTTCTGAACTTTATGTTTTAACTTCTTCTTTCCCTTCGAAGGGGAGGACGACGTCTCAATATCGTGAACTTCGACTGCCGGATTCTGAGCGGGACCCGCATTCTCACCTTGAGTTTCAGGGGCATCATCCTCTTTGCGCTCGCCTTCTTCGTGCGTGTCGGGAGCGCGGCGCGACGACGATCCGACAAGTTTTTTCCCTTTACCGGACGGAGGTTTGGGAATGGTAACACCTTCTGGAAGGCTGATCCGACGACCAGGAGCCAGCAAGCCGAACCCCGACAGTGATTCATTTGAAATGATAACTCGGATGTCTCGATCCTCGGCAGGAAGAGCTCTAATGGCATCGACCGCCTCGGAATACCTGAAAAGATGAAATGAAGAGTTAGGAAAAGCATGACTCCGATCAAATATGAATAGTGACTCGGCAGAGAGACTTACCGCCTTCAACCCATCTCCTAGCGAAACCAGAAGGGCAGCGCACATAGAACCATTCCTGTTTGTACAGGGTGAATTTGCTACAGGCCCCTGTCAAGATCTGGCATTTGTGGTATGGCTCGAGGAACATAAAAGAAGGACTGTCTTTCCGTCTCTTGAACATGTAAATATATCTGATATCACCGGCGGTTGGAGGTCTGGAGAAGACAGCCATGAAAAGTAGGTACGTCCCATATAGAAATGCATGGCCGTTCGGGTGCAGCTGCGACGGAGCTATGTCTATGTACTGCAGTACATCCCGGAGAAATAAGTTGAATGGAGGCACGCTGCCCATCCAACACATGAACTTGTTGCAGGTAGTGTACCCGACTGGGGGCAGATGAGGGCGATCGTGTCTTGAAGGAACTAACACGTCGACAAAAGGAATCCCATGAATGGAGCATATCCGTCGCAGAGCAGCTTCGTTAATCTTCGAGGCTTGTGAATCGATCGGGTTGTCTAGTAAGACTGTCGCCTCCAGAGCATCAGGCGCCAAGTTATGAGCAGGAGAAATCGACGGATTAGAAGTATCAACGACTCCTTGCCTTGATGACGGCCCAGGCCTGTCGGATATAGTGGCGGAGCTAGATTTTCTCGACATCCCAAATAAATAACGAACCTGGCTAAGTGCTTGAGATAACTATACTTAAAAAACGTTGAATGTTAGAATTAGCAACACGAGTTTTCCCCCCACGTGGTGTGTGAACTAGTGCAAGCAATTGTGTACAAGCGATAAGAATCTAAAGATTTCAAAGATATAAAAATGAGCTTCGAATTGTTGCCTTCGAAGACCGTCATCGCTGACCGTCTCAAAGAGCCCGCCTGGTGGTGATTACAGTTCCAGATTCAGAAAACATATGATTTATAAAGTAACCGGCCTAAGTGTAGTTTGACATTTATACTGTTCGGCATTTAAATGTTGTTCGGCAATTGTATTGTTCATCCTAAGTATAGGTCGGCACGTATATTGTTCGGCCTAGGCAGTCATATTGGTCGGCATTTTTGGTGTTCGGCATATGTAGTGTTCGGCAGTTATATTGTTCGGCACATATATTGTTCAGCCTTGGCGGTTATATCATTCGGCATATATGGTGTTCGGCAGTTGTATTGGTCGACATATGTGGTGATTCGGCATTTATAATTAGGCATTTATGTTGTTCGGCATGTGTGACTGTTCGGAAAAGCATCGCTCGGCCAAAATCTCGTTCGGCCGGGAACATACCCGACATCCTATTTGGCTTAAACACACCGTCCTCCACAGTGCTAACAATTCCCTTTTCTTTTTTCTTTCCTTCCTCCATCCACACCGAACCATCCTGTTCGGCATTCTAACCAACTCCAACCTTCCTCCGCATCGTATGGCCCTAAAAATCCACACATCACCTGTGTCTCGTGTCGAAACCCCTTTAAGGATTTAGTAGAGGGATTGTTACCTATGTAATAGATCACGACTTGAAGAAGTTTGGGGTTGAGGACCGCGATTTTGATCAGCGCCGAGGGTGTTAGGAAGAGTTGTTGAGTCTTTGTAGGCCGGTAACAAGTGAGTTTCTCGAAAACAAGATAGGAGAAGTGAGCGTGAAAAGAGAAGGAAGAAGAAGGCCTCGACTTTTATAGACAGAAAGGGAAGTCGAAAAGGCCATATCCGGTGGAACCGGTCAAGGTCATGTCGTTCGGCATCGGCACATAATGGTTCGGCACTGAAGTATCGTTCGGCAAGGAAGCATCGTACGGTTATGAATGTACCGTTCGGCATTTGGAACACGCTCGGCACACACCTGAGTCGCTGGAATTCACAAAGGCGGCATCTCCGCTCGAGGTTAGCCAAGGGTTTTAGATGAGACGAAAAGGTTACATGATTCAAAGCGTACCACGTTCGATCACGCGATACACTTTGGGGGGCAAGTGTTTCCTGGAGATTTGACCAGGCAACTGAGTGCTCGGCATTGGCCACTACTCGGCCTGAAGGACTGCTCGGCATCCAGGAGTACTCGGCATCAGCTGGAACTCGGCATGAAGGACTGCTCGACATCCAGGAGTACTCGGCGTAGTACTCGGCACCAGCTGGAGCTCGGCGTAAAGGACTGCTCGGCATCTAGGAGTACTCGGCGTAGTACTCGGCATCAGTTGGAACTCGGCATGAAGGACTGCTCGGCATCCAGGAGTACTCGGCACCAGCTGGAGCTCGGCGTAAAGGACTGCTCGGCATCCAGGAGTACTCGGCGTAGTACTCGGCATCAGCTGGAACTCGGCATGAAGGACTGCTCGGCATCCAGGAGTACTCGGCACCAGCTGGAGCTCGGCGTACAGGGCTACTCGGCATCAAGCAGCACTCGGCGTCAACTAGTGCTTGGCGACAGGAGTACTCGGCATCCAGAAAACGTTCGGTGTAAATAACTTTCAACATGACACTAGCATTCGGCCAGAATGCATCGTTCGGTCTGAAAGCATTATTCGGTCAAGAGCATCAGACAAGGGCACGTTCGGCTTCGACTAACAACCATCCTGCACTTCCCACACTTCAAGCATACCGTTCGGCATAGAAGGGTTCGTTCGGCATTAGGGTGTTCGGCATACATGGTTCGGCATACAGCAACCACTGTACTGGGGCTGGAGTGTTCGGCCATCCAGCCCATTTGGGAAGTCCAGCCCATATTTGCCTATAAATAGAGGGGCAGGGTCACAGTGAAAGGGATCCTTTTTTGGAGAGAAAACACCGGGGAGACTCTGCCATTTTCAAGACTCATCTTCTCTACTCAACAACTTCACTCAAGCATTTGATTCACGAATTGTATTTGTAATCAACCATAAAGGAAATTAATAAAGTTGAACAAAGTGGACGTAGGCAATTACGCTGAACCACTATAAATTTGGTGTTCTTACTTTCTGCATTTAAATTAGCATTGTTTTCTCTGTTTAATTTACTTTCATCACTTATATCTCTACACAATCTTTCTGAACGAGGTTAGTGACCAATTTTGGTGCTAACACTTATGTTAATGAGAAACAGTATGTCCAGTGGTTACTTTTGCCCAAGTTTTATATGACCACAAAATTAGAGATAGTTCTTTACTCAATCTCTTAGTCTAATTGCACTTTGGGGTTACTCTCGATTGTCTTGTTTGTAGCTTTTGTTGCCTATGAATTACAGGACTTTTCCATAGGTAATGTTTTGGCTTCTTCCAATGTGGTTAAATAGTTAATTCCCACTATTTTCAAGTCGGAAATCTATTTTGGGAAGACAAAGTTCTTATCAAACCAATTATTTATCAATCGAAATGGCCAAATGTTAGTGGAGGAAGTTAAATCACTTGGGGTAACTAATGTCTTTGTCTCATTGCTTTCTATGTCATCTTCATATTTCAAGAATACTCTCTATGAAATCCTTTGTTGAGTCCAAATTAATAGTCATATCCACTTTTTTAGAACTTACTCCTTTTAAATATAGGATCGACTAATCCCTTCCTATAGTGCTTTATTGATTATAATGTTAGAAGGTGCTTATCATCTTTAACTTCTTTGATTCATTCCTATCTCATAATAGTGTTTCCTTTATCAATGTTTATCCAACTGTCCATAAGAAAATATTTGTGACCACTTATTATTAATCCTCTTTAAGTTACTTTATTACAGTCTACCTTTCTAAAATCTCCTTTACCAAAATATATTTATGCCAAAAGCTTTCGAGGGTGTATATGAAGCAGAGGATTGAACTTTTATTTCATTTTGGTCATGCGACGACATGAGTTCACTACCTAGATATGAAAAAGAACTTCGGTAATCCATGTTTGAAGATTTGGACTTTATTATTAGAAATAGATCCATATTTAATTAAAAAAAATCCAAAATTTTGCAAATTTATGCCTTTGATTGATGAAATCCAGAAATTTTAATTCTGAAACTTGTCTGTAGGAGAGAACCAAGATAAAACCTTGTTAAACCTTAGGTCGAGAGTGGCATGCTTTTATAAAATGTATTTTCCATTAAAAAACCCATTGTAACAGATGATTCGTTTCTTGCTTTTGAAATAAAAGATCGGATCTCTTAATCGAATTAAACTAAAAAATGATACTTCTGAACCTCATCATTAGACAAGGCACCTATGTATGGTAAGATAATATTATCACCACATTGATTATGCAAAGTCGGACCATTTATTTTATAATGAGTATCACCTTAATATGAAGAACCTATGTGTTAAACTCCATCGTTGAATAATAATTTATTTCTAACAAAAAGAATCTAAGAATTTATAGGGTCTTCTTTAACATTAATGAAGTATACAATACTCATAAATAACTTTAATGGTACACACGTAACCAAAATTCTCAATACTTATTTATATGGAATGAGCATTCATATTCTGATGACGGGATTTGTAAGTTTGGATGATAAGTAATCCATGCTCTTTCACATTTTTGGGAGTTTGTTTGAAATAAGAGGTCGTATTAATACCTTATTTTAGAAATTTCGTTGATCAAAGCGCCAGGATGTATGCACTTTGATAATAGGAGTTCTATCATCCAAGGAATAATAAATAAGACCGAAAACACGTTCAATAAAGAAATTCACCATTATTTAGTAGGAAACTTGAGCTCTTGTTCAAAAATCACAATCTGAGACCATATTTGATTCAATAACTTAGAGAATGATATTTCGAGCTTCATTATTAAACAATAGTTAGCACTTAATAAGGTAATCTGGAACTTTATAGATTCACTAATACGATGATAAGGTATATAGCCTTGGATAATGGATAGTTCTTGCTTTCTATTTTATGGAAATTTCAATAGTAAGAGTTTTATCATCCAAATAATAAGAACAAAGAAACCAGAAGTCTATAAAGAAATCCGTCATTGCTTAACAAGAAACCCGAACCCATGCTCGGGAATAGAAGTTTCTTTCTAGGAATTTGTCTGAAGTAGCAGACCATAATAATATCTTACCTCGAAAATCCCTTTAATCATGACGAAAAGAACATTCCACAATAATAGGAGTTTTATCATCCAAATGATAATAACAAGGAAATAGAAGTCCATATGATAATGAAATCCGTCATCATAAAGAAGAGAGCTTGAATCCATGCTTCGAGATAGAAAATAGTATTTTATTTCAGATGAGAAGTATTCTTTATCGTAATTATAGAGAATCCATAACTTTGAACATTTTGCAGCGAATTAATTCAATTAGAAGGATAGAAGTTACTTACTTTTTTGGCAAACAACTAGTAAGCCCAATTAAAGGCAATCTAGCCTATTCAAAGCCAGCTCAACCAATGCTCGGTTAGCCTAATCAAGGGCCGACCCAAGCCCATGGTTTTAAGCCAGCCCTTCAACCTAGCAAGGCGCCATAGTAAACCCCGGCCACTTCAAGCAATCTCACATAAATAAGACCAGAACCGGGTCCGAATCAGCACCACATGGCTCCTCTGCATTAGACTTCCAACATCAGCTGATGACCACCTTGGTTCGCCCAACTTCACATCAGCTAACACCCAGCCACTATCTAAGTCCGTCTCGGCACGGAGCACGTTAGGAAAGAATAGCCCGCACTCGGGTATGACTTCCATATAGACAAATCCAGCCGGCACCGGACCTCCCTCCCGGACGTCCCATGCCCGATCCATTTCCTGCCTTCCCCACGTGGTCCTTAGCTAAATTCCAAACCTCTTTCGTGTTGTTGACATTCGGTTGGCCAACTAGGCTATGTGGGTACTCAAGTAAAGACAAAGCTATCAATCCATCCCATTAATGCATCACCAATAGGCTGATCTGATGGGACTTATCAGCATTAAATGCACATTTAATGCAAGCCCATGCCTTGTATAGAGAGGTGATGAGTGCTTTCTCCTCCATCGACCATCATCTGACCTGCTTTACAACTGTCTATCATCCACCTCTACGATCAACTAAACCACCGAGCCCGATTCCTGCCTTTTCTCAAAGCACAATCTCAACCATGCATCGTCCATTCTAGCTACTATAAATACCCCATGCAATGATAATTTAGTTGAACTAGTTGGATTCCAGTTGAACTATCATCATTATCTCAGCTCGGAAATCCTCTTGCAGCAAATACAAATCCTAAGCTTTTGAGATCAGTTTCTCTCTTAATCTTAGTTGCTTTATTTACTATTATTCTCTTGTAACTCCCTATTGCTGTAAGAGAAATACAAAGCGAGAGAACTTTTCATTGGACTTGGGCAACTTTGTCGAATCACCCAATATCTTGTGTTATTTACCTTTTAGTTGCGAATTTGACTCCTTATTTTTCATTTTAAGCGTAGTGATTAGCAAGTAACTTTTGCTCTTCATAACGCATTAGTTTCATTCCGAGATTAGATAGAAAACTAGTCAACATTTTGGCGCTAAAAGGAGGACGTCCCCTTAAAAGCTCTCCCTTTTCCATACTTTTTCACTGTGAAAAGGTTTGGTCTGACTTGTTACCATGAACAATATTTTGCCACTCGAAGGTAATAACTCCAATGTGCACAAAACCTACATCAACATGCTCGTTAGTGCTGTCTAGCCAAAACCAGGCTCAGATGAAGAAAGAAGTCATGTAATAATGTTATAGTTGTCAAACATGGGTCAGTTGGCCTATGAAGTTAATGGCTTGAAGACACGGTTGGACACTCAAGCCACTATCAACTTTGTCCCACTAGCTCCTCCAAAATCGACCTGCTCGTAGACAAATGCCTCCTAACAGCTACGATCTCCTAAACACAGATGGGGCCCAAGAGAGGGTGGTGCCAGAAACTATGCTAAAGAATGTCCCCATTAATACCCAGAGGTACGCCGCATGCCTGCCTAGTTGAATTAATCTCTCCTTGGATGTGGCCTCGCAAGTTGAGACAAACTGTCATCGTTCCTCCCAAATAATAGCCACCAGCCCCCGCTTAACCGTGAACTTCTGCATTTGACCATCACAATGGCATCCCCTTACCATCAGCATAGCACGCATGGCCCCCTTGGTGCACTCCCAATCTCATAGGGATATGGCTGCAAGCAGGCAAAAGAGAGAGAGGGTCGTGCATTCTAGATCCCCTTCGATGCATAGTGCAGATCCCCAGCTAATCCTCGTCGTTCTTTATTCCATTTTTGATCTCCTACTCTGCAGTGGCGTAGACTTAGCCCTTAGCCTTTAGTTGGCTAGAACACCCGCAACAGGCTGATGCCGACCTCAGGGAAGAAATGCAAGCCCTCCGCTAACAATTCAAAAGAATGCAAGACCACAACACTTGGAGTGATGCATTCTTAGATGATGATAATGGGGAACTGTTCTCCAATGAAATCTTGGATATTTACATTCATCGGAGGTATGTCTTATGCCAATTGATAAGTACGATGGGAGTACAGACCCATCCGACCACATCAAAGCATTCAACCTCATCACCTGCGTAGGATAACTTTTGTCTCGCCAAGTATCTGCTCCTCCCCTCCACCTTTGTTGGATTGGCTTCCCACTGGTTCTTACACCTACAATTAGGTAACACCCACTCCTGAGACCAACTATGCATAGACTTCAAAACTCATTTCTTCACGTCCCACATGCATGTAATGTTAGCCGGCGAACTGGGCCAAGCAAGGTACTTCTAAGAGCCTGCGGTCTTATGTCAACTGAGTCCACTCGGGCTAAGGTATGGACGTCAACAGCTTGGTCATGGACCTATGTTCAAGGGTCCGATACAAATCTAGAATATGGAGAGAACTCCTGAAATATTTGGCTTTGTTCATAACTGACTTCTACCATCGAGCGAGCTGCATAATCAGGATGAAAGACGCGCATCTGTTTGACAGCGTTAACGAGGCGAGGTTCCCCACCCAGATCAATCCATGTAGCAACAATGAATGTCGCAACATTGATCGTTAGACAAACACCCAAATGCATCCAGAGAATGGCTCTCTCTACAAGCCTAGGCATCGTAATTACTCTCACTTAAACATGGACATTGCTAACATCTACCTCGCCACCATGAACCAAGTGCGTTATCAAAGACCCGCCACCATCAGAGACGGGAAGCAAGAGGAAGCACGTCACAACAGTAAGTACCATGAGTTCCATTGAGTTAATGACCACTCCATAATAGACTCTGTGTGCTAAAGGACGAGATCGAAAAGCTCATCCAGGAAGGCGTACTTTTGGAATTTGTTCATCATCAGGTTGAGCAAAGGGTGAATCGTAGAATGGATGAATCAGCCCCTCAGCCAAACAACAAAAATATCCAAGCCATCATCGAGGTATTAACCATATGCAGGGAACGCATGTAGTAGCCAACAGCTGGGGTGCCAGTCCCAGTATCAAAGAAAGGTAGGTATTACAGGGCAGTTTATTCATTAGAGTCTCGGGTGTCCAAGGCGCCCCAATCGAAATCAAATCGGTCGATCAACTTCAAGGTCAAAGACAAGGTAGCATTCCTACCCCATCATGATCCTATGGCCATCACTCTTGTCTTGGTCATCTCAAATGTGCATCGGGCCTTCGTGGATAGGGCAGCTCGGTCAACGTCATGTTCTAGAATGTGTTCGAAGCCTTTAGGTTTTCTGCCTCCAACCTCACCCCATGTGCCTTTCCCATTTATGGCTTTGGGGTATAGCTATTGATCCAACGGGCATTACCTCACTCGTAATAAAATTTAACCAAGAGCCCCTCACTGTGAAGACCTAAGTAAACTTTTCAGTAGTTGATTGCATATCTGCTTATAACATGTTAATAGGATGCCATTTTTTCCTATAATCGCCTCATCATGAAGTTTCCCATCCAAAATGAGGTCGGTGAGATCAGAGGCAACCAGCTGAAGGCAAGGGAATGTTACTGAACTTCCCTTAGGAAAGTAAAGAAAGGAGTTCTCATGCTACAATAAGAGCATCCAAAAAATCAGCAGTGGTTTTCTTAACAAATCCAACAGACTGACCAATGCCCTAGTTTTTTCCAAGGCCACCCCAAGCGTGAAGCAATGGCAGTAGCTTCCACTCTCTCATAGTCGACTAACCTGTCCGAGAGCTGAGCGCATCATTACCGTGACCTCAATTTCAGTATAAATAATTTTTCAGTTGCGATGTGGAAAGTTATGCATAAATGTTAGTTTCCATTCTACAAATCTTTGAGGTCAGGCTCCGTACAGCCTACCTCACCGTCACACATCCTGTAACAACCTAAATTCCAGTGGGTCCGGAATTTCTGCAAAAATGCTAAAATCCAAGCCCACCGAAGCCCGAGTTGGGTATCTGGTATCTTGCAAATAGGCAAAGACAAATATATTAGAGCTCAGATAAATATCTCATAGCGGAACTGACTAAAATATAATAGTAAGTAAATACTCACCAAGATAATACCACTTTCTAAACAAGTGTCTTAAAGCTGGAAAGTTTCTGCCATCTACCTAACATGTAGGATGTTATGAGGAGGGGGTCAGAACTAAATTTCTGGTGAATGGACAAATTATACACTTCTAAGCTTAATTCTACATATACCATTTTATTTCCATTTTTAGTTATATTAGGTTTACTGGTTTTATAATACTCTCGCCTCTAAGTGTGAATCGAACCCATCTACTCACTAGTAGATTAAAACCTAATAACTAATATATGTAGCTACATGCCCAATGACCGCATCGGTCCTAGGTACTACCCATAGTACCTTCCGTATCCTCCTCGAAAAGGACTCCATCGTCTTACTCCTAGAGCGTTCTGTGACTACATCTGTAAAGGACAGCTTCATGAGGCCTACAATACAGATGATCCGTCTTCTACTATGAAACGTAAAACTGCGTCCGCACTAGCCTTAATAATGCTCGGACATCCACAATGCACCACCCAGTGCGTACCTTAAGGACTATACGTAATCGTTCTGTCTACTCCCTAAATCCTGCCAACAAGGTCTACCTTGTAATGAACTCAGTCGGGGATTTTCTATATCTGTAAAGGACAGCTTCGTTACGCCTACAATACAGATATTCTACTTGGTCTGTCTCTTTTCTCTTCGTGGCTATGGCCACACACATTCACCCCTCGACTAATCGAAAGACCTCCAAAGAGCTAAATGGATGTGCCCTACTGCAAACAATCTAAACATCCAATTGGCTGCTCCCCTCATCCAATGTCTCGATAGTGAAAGAATCATTGTCCTGTTGGTTTAACTCTAGTCTTTCCCGAACTCGCTCTTGGTTGATGATGGCTTGATCTCCGCATGCGACTATCCTTTTGGGTCCTGCCCACTAAAACCTACTCACAAGTCAGAGTACGGTGGCATAGAATATCCTACTCCATTCATCAACCTTTTGACTACCTACAAATATCCGCTTCGTTAGGCCTGCAATGCAAAAGCAATCAAGGCATACTCTCTTGATGGAACACCTACAGACCTGCCTCCGGGGGTGCAGCTTCGTTAGGCCTACCCCATAGGTCCATTCTAGAGTACCCTCACGTCCCATTGAAGTCTCGTACTTCCTTCTAGCGCAAATTAACTAAGTTGGACGTGCTATTACTGTGCTAAAAATCTATGATGAACTACTTCGTTAGGCTCTTCATCCTTTGGGCTGCTCCAAACGCATCTTACCATTTTGTTAGACCCTACGTCTAAACTTTTATTATGCGTTTAGTTTACTTCTCTAATTCTATTGGCTGCTTATTTACCCTAATCAGCATAAGCGTGTCCCAGCCTCACCTAACTATTGTGAGACCATCAGTTCCTGACTAGAAAGGAATGCTATTGGTATGGGCCTTTCTTCTATGTTTGTTTATTAACTTAGTGTAAGTTTTAAAATAAGCATTTTCTGTTATCTCTAATTATAACCTATGTTATAATTATACTTGCAATTGTTACTTCTATATTCTTTTATAATCTACATGTTATAAATATAATTGCAAGTGTCTCTTTTCTATTCTAATCTGTCTTCTTTTGTTATGATACAGAATTCTCTTTAGTTCTCTTATATTATATGACAATCTTGGCTTGGGACTACGTCCGACGGCCACAAATTTACTTATCATAATAACTGCTTTGCTTTTATTCTACTATATGCGTAGTAAATGCAGATCTAGGCACATTTATGTTTATTGTTTCTAGTCTTGTCAAATAATTAACTTGATTTCTCTTTAATTTCTTTAACTCTTCACATTATTCTCTTTTATTCTAGAAAGTAGTTCTATTCTATTTGGTTGGTTACAAAAACTATGCTAAAAATCCATTTCCATATTTTATTACTAAATAATGCTATAAACAATAACTCGAAATTGCAAGATATTTCTTTTATTGTTTCTTTAACTATTGGGTAATGCAAAATACAGAAATGTCTCTATTTTACACTAATTCCCTTTTTCTTTCTTTTAATCTTGCATTTACGTTTATCGTTATTTTTGCAATATTAGACTATGGAAATGTATTCTCTTTTCTAAACAACCAACTAATCTATCACTAAATTCCAAATCAAGTTATTAGATTTTCCCCTTTTTAATTTATTTCTTCCGTTTTAGCATAATTTATTGTAAATTTCTTGCTTTTATGCTTAAGCCTTTCTCTATAGCTGTTAAGCCTAATATTATTCATATTTAATTGGATTTCTTTCTTTCTTTTCCATATAAATAATAATCAAATATAAGTTCTCATATAAAATTTACAGTCTCAACATAACTAATTAACAGAATTAATTACTAAAATAAATGTTGAATTAAAATATTTAATGGGAATCTAATGATAAAATATTATAAACGTAAAAGATATATAATTTAAATCCACTCACATGTCGTCCTTAGCTTTGCTCGTCCTTAGTTTTTCTCCATGTCCTTCCTGGATCCCCTATTAAGATGTCTAATATTTTTATTAAGAAGATCTTCTCCCTAGAAATATTTTCAATTTAGGGTTCAGCCTCAGGCAATGAACCCAATTGGGAGAAAAATCCGATTGTGAGAAAATAGCTAGGCCTAGGGTTCTATTTATAGGGGAGTTTGGGGATCTCAGACTGTCAGAATTTAGGATTGAATCTGGTGCAACCACATCACGGGCTTGCTGCGAATTGTTGGATTTAGAAACCAACGTTTGAGATTGCACAAAAATTGAATTAAATAGGCTCGGCACGTCCCTGGACGAATTCACATCCAGCGGAAAACGCGAGTCGACCAATATGTTGACCTGTGTTCATCAGGGGTCGACCTTAGGATCGACCCTTGTGCACTGTGGGTCGACCCGGCCTTATTTATTTATTTTTTTCGTTCTTCTGATTTTCGTTTCTCTCGTAACTTCTTCGTACTAACTCAGATTTCGACAAGTTATATATGGAAATTGATCAGAAAATCGCCACGAACACAATGGTATAAGTTTTGAGGCCATATTCTGACAATTCCAAAAATATTTATTTTCACTATTCATCGTTATTTGGTTATTTAATTATCCAAAAATGCAGGGTGTTACACATCCCACACTAGAGTGAGCAAACCAATACACTAAGATTTGGCTTGGGATCAACGGTCGCTTCATACCCGACACGTGTCACCTAGAAGAAGCCCATAGCTTGTGCGCTCGGGTTCGAGCACAGCCTCGTCTGCCACTCAATGTTCGATCGCTTGAAGCCCGAGAGAATTCACGAGCAAACTTGTGTTTCAGCTTATGCCGGCGCAAACCAATGCTATACATATGTCACTCACTTGGGGATCTAAACGGTTTTCGTTTTGGGATCAAAGGTTGTCTCATACCTAAAAATATATCACCTAGGAGAACCTCATAGCTTGTGTGCTTAGTCTCAAGTCTTGGCTTGTCTGCCACCCAACTTTAGTACTCTTGAAGCCCGAGAGGGCTTGCAACAAAATTTGAATTTCAACTCATACTAGTGCAAACTGTCACTTTACATCCAACCATCACTTGGCTATAACAAGGGCTATATCTAGCTTGTTTTATTGTCACATTAATAATGGGAATAATCCCAAAAGGAAAAAAGTATTTTTTTTTTCAGCATAAATATAGGGACTACTAGATACTCAGAGTATTTCGCTCAACAAGTCGCAATGATTATAAAGAAACATACCAAATTTATGAAATCAGAGTTGTGATAGAAGATCATTTTCATTCAGTTCAAAAAAGAATGGGGGTGCAATGCCCGCCCTACTGGGCGTACAGTGATATTCTTATGACTAATTAGTTGCAAAAAGAAAAAGAGTAGAAGAAGAAGCACATAAATAGCTCTTCCAAGATAGCCTGCCTGCACTCTTTTCACAATAAGAAATCCCCTAGCTTTGTTGGTGAAACACTGCAAACGATCAAGAACTTGCTAAAGAAAACTGACCAAGCTCCCATCTTCGAAGCACTTCAGATACTTCGACCGATCCAGAACTTGTCAAAGAGGGAGAAGCATGCTACCAAATCCAATGCCTTCTCCATCAAAAGGTCGCGAGAAGCTTTGGGACAACTTCATCAAGGAGCAGACCAAGGTTTTAGTCATGGCAGAAGAAGCATAGCTATGGCCCCTACACCTTCGAAAGAGGTGCAGGAGCATCCAAACTGACCTAGAACCAGGAGTGTTGGAGCCCCAAAGTAAGGAAGACCCTAGCTTCACCTTGATCATTAGTCAAAAATCGACGTCCAACTACTGTCAGAACCCTGGCTAGTAGGAAGGAGTCCAAGATAAGCAGTGAAGCATAATTCGCTAAAAGTAGAAGTTTTCAGCCACTGGTTCGAATTGCAATCAACAAGAGGCAGTTCAAACACCAAAGAGCTTTCTCCTCTCTAGACATCCCAACTAAATTTGAAAATAATGCATGGCATTTGGAAAGGAAACAAATGATGAAGCCGGTGGATTTTTATCGGTGAAGAATTGCGAATGTCTCACAAGCTCTGAATTTTATCGTCAAGAGCAATTTTGTGGGTTCAGGGAATAAGAAGTAGAATGGGTATTTATATATCCACGCCTACAATCGTATGCATTGAACTCAAAAGGCAAAGAGGATCCTGACCATCCAATAGAGATTAATATTTAGTCAAGTCAAGCACCTAGGATTATGTGACACGTCCCTGCCACTTCTGGAAATCAAACCGTCATAAACAATTGTACGAAGCCACTTAGAAGTCACATAAAATACGTTATAGAGCTGCCTTTTGAAAATATTTGTATCATATTTATTCAAGTCCATATCCGTAAATTGATATGGACTTGGGGGGCACAATATTGCTCATATTTTTTGCAAGAAACTAGGAAGCCCAATTAAAGACAATCTGGCCCAATCAAAGCTAGCCCAACCGATACTTGGTTAGCCCAGTCAAGGGCCGACCCAAGCCCAAGGTTTCAAACCATCCCTTCAACCCAGCAAGGCACCATAGTAAATCTTGGTCTCTTTAAGCAACCTTCACGTGAATAAAACTAGGACCGAACCCAGATTAGTCCTGCCTGAACCCTCTACATTGGATTCCAGTAGCAGCTAAAGACCACCGCGTTTTGTTTAGCTCCACATTAATTGACGCTCGGCCAATATCTAAGCCTGTCTCTACAAATAACACATCATGAAAGAATAGCTCGCCCTTGAGCATGGCTTCCACATAGCCAGATCCACCCAACACCCAGTCTCCCTCCCGGATGTCCCGTGCTCGATCTATTACCCGCCTTCCCAACATGGTCCTTAGCTAAATTCCAAACCTCTTCCATCTTGTCAACATCCGATCGGCCAACTTGGCTATGTGGGTACTCAAGTTAAAGACAAGTCAATCCATTTGGTGTGGCTAATCTGATGGGGCTTACCGTCAGCTTTAAATGCACATTGAGTGAAAGCCCATGCCTTGCACAGAGAGGTGATGCTTTCTCTTCCACCATCCATCTTCCGACCTGCTTTACAGCATTGACCATCCACCTCTAAAGTTAGATCAATGGTCAAGCCCGATTCCTACCTTTTCTCACATTACAATCTCAACCATATATTATCAATTCCAGCTACTATAAATACCCTATGCAATGATACTTCAACAAGGTAGGATTCTAGTTGAACTAGTGGGACTCTAGTTGAACTGTCTTCATTATCTTAGCTCAGAAATCCTCTCGCAGCAAATACAAATCATAAGCCCTTAAGATTGGCTACTCTCTTAGTCATAAGTGCTTTATTTCATATTATTCTCTTGTAATTCCCATAGTTGTAAAAGAAATATATAATAAGAGAACTTCATAGTGGGCGTAGGTAGCTTTGCCGAACCACTCTATATCTTGTGTTATTTACCTTTCAATTCGTATTTAACTCCTCATTTTTCATTTTGATCCTACTGATTAGAATGTAACCATTACTCGTCATAACGTGTCAGTTTCATTCAAGAGGTTGGCTAGAAAACTAGTGAACACCTGACCTTCATAATACCCATATTTGGTAGTAAGAACAAGAATATCGTGATTTTTATTATGATAACAAGAACTACTGAACATGAATTTTCTTTAAAAGTAAAGGTATATTCGATAATAATAAAGAAGGTCAGAAAACCATTCAACAAATATATCCACCATTGCTTACCAAGAAATCCGAATCCACATTCAGAAATAACAGATGAAGACCCCTTTTCATAATTATTTAATCCAATAATTTTGAGAGGACGTCCAAGCTTCGTTATTTGAGCACGACATGAAAATTCAGAATTTCGTAGCCTCCCATCCTTGCTTTTACCTGCAAAGAAACTTGAATCTCGACCAATGAATCACAAAAACAATCATATATATTTTTAATTCATGATATAAAAGGAATAAGAACCAAAATTTGATAATAAAAGTCTATCTAATGAATTTGCAATGGGCGTATATGGTCTATAACTCTACAGATTTGGTAGATTATATAAGTTCATTATCATTGTCATCATCATTATTTTATTTTACTTTTACTTTTATTTCTTTTGAAACCACCTTTTATTGAAGTTGTTTCATTATAATATATTTTTATAATGGATTAACTTTATTCATCAATGGACTTTTGTTCCTGAATTACTTGTTCCTCTTACTGTATTCGATATTTTATTTTGCATTTGGTTGAATTTTCTAAATGTTTAAAATTTTGAATTTCGAACTCGACTGTTATCCAATTTTTCAAACTTTGATTATCAATTTCTCTCACGTACGGATAGATATGAACGAACAATCTTCTCCATTGTTCATATTTGTCCTGGATCTTTCCAATGATACCAACTTCATCAAAAGCTACATCGACTTCAATTTTCATGAATAGATATGGAAAATCACGATCGACAATTTGCAACTTTTGATCTGTAATTTCGTTCATCAAATTAACTACGCCATCTTGTCCTTCTTATTGAGCACAATCCATCTTTGGTGGCTGATTATCCTAATTCATCTCAGTTTGCCTTGAATTTCATTTGAAATTTGAGAAATTACTTTTGTATTTTTCCTAATTTTTACGTGATGGCGAATCACTTGATCGTGGTGCTTGCTGTGAGGTGTAGGGGAGGGGCACAATTTTCATCTACAGGTGATTTCACAGTATAATTCATCATGTCGATGAAATTTTTTAACCCCGATTATCTATCGAATTTCCGACTAGAACCCCAACGGACTATCAATTTTTATGATGGTTCTAGGCTTCAATAGGTGGGCAGTGGATGAGGTATTAGTTCATTGGAGCTCTGACTACTAAGTGACAATTTACTGATGCTTATCACCATAGATTGTTGACAAACAGCGATGTCGAAATGTTCACCTATGGTGAACTTCGATTTTATTGTTATTCTTTCTTTTATTCACTTTCTGAATCGTAAACAAGGCCATCATAGTTTGATATATTAGTCACTGTGAGTTGATAGAGATTTGACTATGGGTAGAACTTATAACACATTGATAACCGCCAATCGCAAGCTGAAGATTGACATTTGAGAAGATATCGCAAGTTGAAATCAATGATCACGAAGCCATCAAAGTTGAGAGAAAGAGGAATACAAGTTGTCGTCGCTGGTTGAGGAGCAATCGCATGTTGGTGTCGTAAGTTGAAGATGAAGGAAGAAGGGAGCTGTCGTAGAATAATCAACCTACAATCGTTAATTTTTTACTCTAAAAATTAAAAAAATTAAAAATTCATATCTCTTTCAATAATAGTCGGATTTGAAAAATTCTTCGACCATCATACTTACAAAAATATTTTTCTATTTTTCAAAATTATTTTAAAAAATTATTTATATTTCACAATCAAGGGTATTTTTATCATTTTAAAAAAAATCCTGAGTTCAACTTTTAATGGAAGTACCAAAATGTTAAACTAGTTTTGGTCCAGCATTAAAATATTTTAAAAATATATATAAATCAAATAAAATTCTGAAAATGTCCATAATAAAAATAATATATATCAAATATGTACAGAAATATCCAAGGTTCAACTCATCTTTCTTTTATATGCAATTGATATGAAATCCAAATACATATGCAATATTAATTGTCAATAGTCAATGTACAAAAGTACAAGTTATCTCCCTTATTGTAGTCTAAAAAGTCAAAAAAGAGTCAACGTGCGATTTCCTATTTCTAAAGGATCTTATGTTCAAAATTCCGAGTCATCTTCTTCCGTATCGGCCATTAGAGGATTTCTTAAGCTCTTAAGAGAGCTTAGCAATGTCTAGTCCAAAAAAACAATTTATGCTCAAAAAGGGAAAGAATAGAGGAGCTCCTTCTTGTGTGGAGGTAGGTCTCTATTTATAGTGGTTAAGGAGGGGCATAATTTGCTCGTTTTGGCCGATTGAAGTTGTCGTAGATTTGTTACTTGGCAAGATGGACGGTCTTGATGGTGTCATATGTCATATTCTCATAATTGTAGTAGTTTACATGGATTGCTACCTTGTCCATGGTATTACCAAGGTTGCATGGTTGTGTATGAGTACCTTAAAGCTTTATTACATAGAATTTCCTTCACGTACATATTTTCCCTTAACTTGATTCATAATGTGGCCCATATCTTCCTTTTTGCATATCTTCGAGTCGATTTGTTTGATGTGAAAACACCATTGTACTCGAATAAATATTTCTTATTGTGGCATCTTTAACTTTTCCGTTTATTTAGCAGTCTTCTCCAATTTAATAATGTTTATTTCTCATAGCTCTTCTGTATTGATGATGACTTCACTTCTCAACATATGATAAATTAATTCCTCAACATTCGATAGCTTATTCATTCTTGAATTATGATAGCTTCTCTCTACTCTTGACCGGCGGCTATTTCTTTATCCCTAATTTACAATAGCATTAATATTACCAACATGAAATTGTTTTTGATTCCTCGACAGACAACGGCTCTATGATTTTCATCATGCGTTGGCTGCATAAACTTCAACATGCTATAGCTCTTATATTATAACAATTTTGTTTATATCAACTTTTGATTGCTTCACGATATCAACTTTTGATAACCTTAATCATATTGTCTTGCGATAACCCACTGCTTTGACCTACAATGACTTATGACTATCAACTTGCGATAGCTAGTAATATCAACTTGCAATAGCTCATTACATCAATTTGCAATGGCTTATAGCATTAAATTGCAATGGCTTATAGTATCAACTTTTAATGGCTCATAGCATCAACTTGCGATGGTTTATTGTAACACCCCGAAAATTTAACGGAATTTGATACGAAAAGTAAATTAAAACACAACAAGGACTTAAAAAAAATTCCATAAACATCCGAATTTGGCTACCAAACTTGCATCATTGCGTTCATAGTGATCTTTTAGACGATTTACATATAAAAATTGTCCTAATCTAAGTCAGTATGGGGGAGTTACGGGCATTAGAACGAATTAAAATTTTACAAATTTATAAAGCTACCGGTTGACCCGGGGGGGTCAAGGTTGATCGGTAGCGATCGACCTAGACATAGGGGCGGTCGAATCGAACGCATGTTAAATCAGGGATAATTTGATTTACAAAGATGATGTAATCGGCTGGGATGCATTGCTTGCAAGTGAAGTGTTAGATGAGTGGTCCAGATGCTATGAGAATATCACCTAAGTTAATCCAATGGCCTAAAATCTAACTACTAAACACTGCCCAATTTTTCCCTAAACTATAATTTCTAATGTTCCAAAAATCAAACTTTTTCAACCTAAGAGGCTAAAGCAAGTAAATAAGGGAGGATCAAAGTGAGGAGTTATCAATTTAGGGGCAAAATTCTCAAGTAAAAGCATTAGGAAGAGCTACGGCTTGAGGTGAGTGGGCACAAATTTGATAATTTGATTAGTGTAATTACATTTAAATTATTCAAATTGGTTAGAATGTGAGAAACATTGAATTTAATATATTAAATTTAAATTGAATTTTATTAAACCCAAGATTTGAATCTAAAACCCTAGAAATCAAATTACAGTAAATTGATAATGTAAATACTAGTCTAAATACTTGTTTTAATATCAAATTTCAAGCCCTAAACACACAAACCCTAAATTGAATTGTAATTTGAAGATTTAACTAGTCATTAGTATAATTAGCGTTAATTGAATATGCTAAACGACATGAATTAAGCGCATAAACGAATTGGAAAAAAAAGCATAGAACCCTAATTTTTACTCGCGGCTGTTGACCTAGGATTTCCAGCAGTCGACCTTGGGTTACCTGGGATCAACCGCTCGGAACTAAAATTGCATTGCTTGAACCTCGGCCTAAGGCCTAAATTAAATAATAAAATTTATATAATTTAGTTAGAAAGTATATAAAATAGGGACTGCTTGATTGAACTAATTGGGCTAAGTATACGCATTTCAAAGGATGGGAAGGTTGGTTCCTTATCAGAGTGGTTAGGATGACGTATTTCGCAATGTTTGATATTGGTATGGGCAAATATATTTCATAATGGTTGGCTTGGCATGGGCAATGTGTATCGCATACACGGAGTTGATTAGGGCGATTTATTTCTTATAGGCTCAGGGGTGTTCCAGCGTAACACTATCGGAGATGCTTTTTGAGAAAGTCTGGCACTAATGGGAGATCCAGGTATGCACGATTATAGTGCAAGGTAGTACGGGTGGACATCTTTATAGTACAATATGCAGGTATAGGTATAGGGTAAATTGGGGTTCGGTACTAAAAGGAGTTCCTATGAGATGAACCCTGGTGTAGTACAATAAGAGGCATTTTTCGACTAAAAACGAGAGATGAGCATGGGTGCATATGATGAGTCATTATGCAAGTTTGCATTTTTGATGTTCTCCTTCTCCAAGCATAGTGTTGATCTTATGATGGGAGAGTAGTTCCCGTTTTGGCTGATCGTTACTGTAAGGTTTGATCAGTAGGTTCGACCCATTACGTTAGATATAAATCCTTAGGTGTTGACCTTAGGAATTCATGGACACTTGCTATACACCCTATATCACTTAGAGTAGATTTAAAGTTAATTACACTTAATAATCACATACTAAACTTGTTCTCATTCACCAGACTTTTGTCTGACCTATTCCTTTTCCATGTTTTTCCCACTAGAGGTGGAAAGGGAAGTAGGTGATTTGCCCGTTTCGGATACTTCGAGAGAGTCGTGCTTTTCTTAGATCTGCTTTACTACATCTTCTCTTCATGTATCATTTTATCATATCTCTACAGTTATTTTATTATATCAGACTTTGAGGGATATTTTGCTATGTACTCTGATTTGGATTATGTGCTGATATTTTTCTGAGACTATGATTTGATATTCTAAGACTGATATTTTATATGATATTTACATGTTTATTTTCTTCCACTGTGAGTTATGAAAGTTTAGTTCAATTTAGATTATATCTACTCATCTTAGTCTCTGGATTGTTTAAGTTTTAAACCGAGGATTTGCATTTCTTGGCGCGATGCATTTGGAGCATGTTGGGAGGTGCGGGTTGTCACACTTATAGCATCAACTTGCAATGGTTTATAACATCGACTTGCTATAACTCTACTTCCCAATATGTGATTGATTATTCTCAATGTTCGATAGCCTTCATTCCTCAATGTGCAATAGGTTTGAAGTGTGATAGCTTTCAAAGTGTAATAACTTCAAAGTGCGATTGGTTACCAAACTTCATTAGTTTCATACCTTATCCATTTTTGAAAATTTTAGGTGTAATAAAATACATATATATCACATAGATGAAAAAATAGGAATGCATGATCATTTCCTGTAATATATGATTAAATGTGAGAATGAAATTTAGTAGCCGGCCTCCTAAATATATGCAATATATATAACATATAGGCGTGATGCAATACAATCCTAGTATATCAACATAGATTAATCCATATGAATGCAAGTGTTTATATCATATCCTGGATCAAGGATTCAAACATCCTAATGATCTATGATAATCTAAGTCAATCACGAAGCAATCAAATCCTAAGCATCCAAAATCTAACATCCAAACCAAAATCCTAAAAAAACAAAATCAAAGTAAGGAACATAACGGTAAAGAGATTAGGATGAGAAGCCTTCATCTTCTCCTCAAGCTCACACGTGCTCTCCGCAGGATTGTTCCCCTAGTGCACTCTCACCAGCTTCACCACCTTGTTTCAATGTTGCTTCAATCCGTTCTCTACAATATAGGATGGACCACGGGATGAACTTGGCTCAGCCTCCAACTCTACATCCTCCGATAAACCAAGCTTGATAACGGTGGCTGAATCATGCACACATTGTCGTAAATGTGATACATGGAACACATTGTGGACTACTGCCACTCTACAGGGTAAACATCCAATAGGCTCCAATATTGGGAAAGGTTCAACAAGTCTCGGTGCTAATTTTCTCGAACTTCCAAATCTCATTACTCTCTTTAATGGTGAAACTTTTACAAATACTAAATCTCCAACCGCAAACTCCAATATTGTCCTCCTTTTATCTGCATATGACTTTTGTCTATCCCATGCAGACTCCATTCTTTTCTTTATCAACTCCACCATTATAGAAGTATCTCAAATCATCTATGATCCAAGAATGCCTTATACGACCTTTTGTCGACTCCCACCGAGGCAAAGGTTATTTATACGACCTTCCATACAATGCCTTATACGATGTCATTCCAATACTAGCTTGGTAACTATTACTATACATGAATTAAACCAATAGTAGATGATCTTCCCAAGTTTCTCCGAAATCAAGTATACAAGCTCAGAGTAGATTAACTAAAACTCTATTCACTCTTTATGTCCATCCATCCATGAGGGTGATATGCAATACTCAGGTCTAGTTCCGTTCCCAAAGCTCACTGTATACTTCTTCAGAATTCACTTGTGAAAAGTGGATCCCGATCACTTACTATGCTAACTAGAACTTCATGTTGCCGAACTACCTCCTTTATATACAGTGTTGCAAACAACAGTGCTATCTTTGTGCTCTTTACTAGGATGAAGTGTGCACTCTTGGTCAATCGATCCACCACTACCCAAACACTTTCATTATCTCTCCTACTTCGAGGAAATCCATCGATAAAGTCCACAGATATGTTTTCCCACTTCCATTATTGAATCTTAGATGGGAGTAGTAGCCCATTCGACTTCTTCTGTTCAGCTTTTACACTTTGGCATGTCATACACCTAGCCACAAATTCTGCTATGTGTCTCTTTATTCTTGGTCAGTATAAAGTCCCCTTCGCATCCCGATACATTTTGTCTCCATCCGGACGAATGGTCATCCTAGAATAGTGACAATCTCTCAAGACTTCTTCGACCAATTCCTTGATTTGAGGTACACATAGCCTACCATCATGCCTTAGGTATCCTTCCTAATCTTTAAATTAACAATCTAAGTGACTCGATCCATTCCAATTTTCTAAAATTTCAACTAAAGCTGCATCTTGTCGTTGATTCAACCCAGTTCTATCCATCAACGTAGGTCTGACTTCCATTGCAGCCAATAAACTTAGTGTATTTTCTGATGAGGATTGGAAGTCAAAATCAGAAATAAACTCTAAACTTTTCCATTTCAACAACAAACAATTCATCGTGGCATGCCTCCTACTCAATGTATCCGCGACCACCACTTTCCTAGAGTATAGGCAGTCACAAAATCATATGATGAAAGAAACTCCATACACATTTGTTACCCCAAATTCAATTCCTTCCGCGAAAATAGATACTTAAAGGACTTGTGATTAGTAAACAGCTTGAATCTTTCTCCCAATAAATAGTACCTTCCTGATTTCAATGCAAACACTACCAAGGTCATGTGGCAACTAATTCTTCTTATATACCTTGATTTGTCGACTAGCATATGTTCCCACATTTTCTTCTTGCATCAAGACTACATCAAGATCGCAAGCAGTAGTATGGACGGTAAAAGGTTTGGTACCTTCGGAGAGGATTAAGACAGGTGCACTCGTTAACAACTCTATCAACCTAATGAACACATTCTCGCAATTTGGGTTCAAGGAAAATACCAAATTCTTCTTAGCAAGCTTAGTCAAAGGTGTTGAGATCTTCACAAAATCTTTAATGAATTTCCTGTAGAAACTAACTAATCCTAAGAAGCTACAAACTACAGAACCATTCTTCAGAATCTCCCAACTCTTCACCGCTTCCACTTTTACTAGGTCTAAAGCCAATCGTTTACCTGATACAATATTCCCAAGAAACTTGATTTCCTTCTTCGAAAAATGACATTTCAAGAATTTTGCCCTTAAACGGTTCTTCTCAAAACTTCGAACACTTCCCTAAAATGATGTCTTTGTTCTTCTTCACTTTTGGAGACTACCAAGATATCATGCATAAACACCTCAATAAATTTATTCAACTGCTCCTAGAAAACTCTACTCGTCAAGTCCACAAAATAAGCTGGAGCATTAGTCAAATCGAATGGCATGACTATCCATTCACACGGTCCATCCGGAGTTCTAAATGTAGTCCTTAGAATACTATCTTTTGGTACTCTTAAATGATGGAACCCAGTTGTCAGGTTAGGCTGAGAGAAAACTTTAGCCTCGACCAATTGATAAAAGAGGTTATTGGTGAGAGGCAAGGGATATCGGTTATTCCTCATCAACTTGTTCGACTCTCTATAATAATTGCAAAGCCTGCGGGAACTATTAGGTTTAGTGGCAAAGATAACCGGTGCTACCTACTACGAAATATTCCTTATAAATCCTTTATCCAATAACTCTAAGGCATGTTTATCCAACTCTCTCCTTTCTTTCAGAGCTATACGCCTCAGTGGAAACACCATAAGCATAGCGTCTTTAACAAAATCGATCTAAACTTGATCTCTCTTCATGGTGGAAGATCGAAAACTTCAACAAGGACATCTATAAACTCGTTCACTATGAGGATCAAAGATAGATCGTCCTATGCTATACTAAGGGAACATGGGTAACTAGTCATCGTGGAAACATCAGGCCTACAACATACAATACGGTCCTTTGCTCCACCACTGCTCAGCCTTATAACCCTTCTATCATAATCCAAAATTACCCAGTAGTGCGACATCTAGTCCATTTCCAAAATCAATCCATACATCGAGAATTTAAGTACATATGTGTTACAAGGGAAACACCATACCATGTATGACCAACATATGGTTTTCACAAACCATATATAGATGGGTTGATCTCCCGACATGATTCGACACTGATATAGAATCAAAGATAACTTAAGTTATAAGGTTTAGCTCATCCACTAATGCATGACTGATGAATGAATATGATGCACTAGTATTCAAAAGAGTTCTGATTGGAAACTCCGATAGAGATAACTCGCCTTCCAAAATGATTTGCTTCCCCTTCTCTTCAACAGGTGGCACAATACTAGTAGTCAAAACTACTTTCAATACATACGTTTTTACTATTTATCCTTTACTCTTATGTTGAGCTAAGCAATTATTTCTGAAATGTTCAAACCGTTGACATCCATAACACTTAATCTTTTGAGATATCCATGTTGAAGTGCTTCACAATGTGACCCTTCCTGTGACACCTCCTACACATGATAGCCAATTACTTCCCTTATCCTCCTTAAGGTCCATTTATGCGCTTATTCTGATTCTGGTTACCTCCCTTCTTTAGCTCATCCTCCTTAACAATAATTGCTACCTTTCCATCAATCGAGTTCAATGGTGCTGCTTCAACCAGTCCTTCAAACGTCGCTCCAAAGGATATTCGATTCAATGCTAGTTCTTTCAGTAGAGAATTTAGGCCTTTAGCGAATTTCAGTGCCTTCTTTTCAGTAGTGTTAATCAACTCAAATCCAAACCTTGCTAACTCATTAAACTGACTGACATACTCACTCATAGTAGAATCTCCCTACTCTAGATGAATAAACCTTTCCAGTAATAATGTTTTCTCCGCCCAAAAGAAGAATTTAACCTTAAACATTTATTTAAAATATTCCTAAGTGATGGTATGCTCATTTATTTCCGAAGTAATCACTTCTCACTAGTTTGCAGCTTCTCCCTAAAGTTGTCATGAAGTCATCTGCCTCCTAGTGATGTCACCCAGACTTACTAAATTGAAAATATCCCCATGAGAACTTAACCATGCCTTGATGACTAAATAAGGCTCAGTACCGACATAAGGTTTCTGCTCAAACTCTAGAAATCCCTACAAAGCTTGGGGAAATCCACTATCGGTGCAACTTGGACGGAAACTGCCTATGGAGTTTTGGTAGAATTTTGGCCCAACTACTTATAGGTACCTTCGAAAACATACAGGGATGTTCACCCCATGGATGTTAATGGAATTAGCCCTGATGCTAGTACCAGCTCTGCTGTCAACTCCACCGAGATTGGTAGCATTGGTCTTTATTCTAGCTTAATTACTCATCATATGCACCATCTAGCATCACTCGGTACAACAGACCAATTTCAATCAACCTAATGATGAAAACAAAAGTTGGAAAACATATAGAGAGGTTCAGACTATAGTTTTGTGAGTGATTTACATCTACTTTACTGCATACTCTAGTCATTCCCAAATAATACTAAGATAACTATGGTAATCAATCATGCCTTAGTGTTGTTTTACCTACATCCAATAGGTTAGTCAAATAATACAATGACACATTACTAGCTTTATGAAACAAGGTCTCAATCTAGTACATTGCAATGGTCATTGATATGGTCTAACTTATATACAAAGCCAAGCCCATCCTATTGCATTAACACATGGCTGGATCACCGAATGGATGCAGTTCCATATATGGCTTATGGATCCATTTTTGTAACGCAACTTAGACTTCTTACGCATCTCAGTGATCATGTTGCCATAACTACCAATGGAGGTATCAAAATCAAAAGTCAAACAAAAATATCAATTGTGGTCGACTATCCATATGTATATATCCATATATCATAGATACATGCATTCATCTATATATACGTCCAAAGCATTCCACTCTGATAAGGTCGGGAATTCATTTCAAAACATCACCTAATCGTTGATAAAACCCAAAGGAAAAACCCCTAATTAACATAATTTAATATATTAAACAATGCCATATTGGCCTAGGTTTATTGGGTTTTCTCGCCAACTGATGGATCACATGATATACACCGGTAGATCGGTGCCCACGAGTTTATAGTAGCCTGCTTCATTTATATATTTTCAAGAAAGTTATAAATGTATTTCCAATTTTTTATTTGATCATAACTTCTTCGTTTTTCACTCAATTTCAAATTTGTTGTTAGTACCAAAAAGTGGCACTAACACCAAAGAAATTAGAGTAGAGAATTAAATACAAAAATATAAATGGAAAATGAGTAAATACGAGAAACCAAACGATTATGGTGGTTCAGCTAATGGTTGCCTACGTCTACTTGAGATTTGTATTGATTATCCTGCTGTTTTACAAGTACAGTTCTTATGGTTTGGTACCACTCCACGGATGATTACAAGGAAGTATATAATAATTGCAAGGAAGCAAAAGGATCATGAAAATGAGCCTCGAGCCTCCTATTTATAGTTGTAGATTGTCGAGAAATGCTCCACCACGTCTTCCTCTATGATCTCCACTGATTAGCAATAGTTTCTCTCGAAAAAATTAGCTAGGTCAGCAAGCAGCTATCAATCGGTACTGATCCATGGGAATGGATCGGTACCGATCCATAAGATTTACTTATGGATCATTCTTGTTGCTTTGGGGTGAAGCAACTTGTTGTTAGCTTCATGATTTTCAACTTGATTGTACTGCTATAACCTTGTTTCTAAGTCCAAGTGATGGATCAGTGGAGGAATGGAGTTGCTAATTTCAAGTGCTTAAGGTGTTTCATAACAAACGATATGCGATCGATCAATGGAGCTTGGAATAGATTGCTGGAACCATAAATTGGTAGTAAGAGGAAGAAGGGGCACTTCTAATGAAGTTCTTTGGATCGGTACCAATCCATAGGGATGGATCAGTATCGATCCATTACTTGGATGGACATTGATTTGAAATTTTGTTGGATGGCTTGGCTTCCATCTATTGACTTTGGTTGTATTTGGTTTCTGGACTCTATGGCTATCTCTTCGGGCTTCATGCCTTGATAGTTTTAAAGTTCAACTTGTTTCGTCCATTCAGATATTTTACAGTCAAAAGGCCGGATAACACTTGCCTCCCAAAGTACATCTTATTTCAAACATGATGTGCTTTGAATCGAGATAAGTCGGGGTTGCTATATCGGACTCCAATCCATGCTTCGAACAGTTGTTATCCTTCCTTTGGACCTTTCTGGTAAAGTGCTTTGTCTCTAGCCATTCGTTCAGTCTAGGCAAGGTATGGATGCTCTGCTAAACTCTGGGTATGAGATGTAAAGGCGAATTATCTCGTTCGGTCATTGAATGTTTATACTCCTGCCCCCGAGTCATGGGTTAGAGGGGTTGCTGGGTATCTATCTTCGGATACCAAGTGTGGTCGAGCTTTGTGCGTCCGATTATGGACTACGGAAGCTTTGTTGGCACCTATCTCTAGGTACCTACACACCTGCATTTTGCACATGCAAACACAACACAGTTCACACTGTAAAATCAAGTATAAACAGATTCTGGAGCTCCGGAAGTCACTTCTTTCATAAACATTATAAATGGCAGATTATTTCTGGCTATACAGCTTTGATTAAATATGTACAAATTTACATTTAAGTGAAATATCGTCATAAGTGCTCGCTATTCCACCCCCGTAGGAGTGAGATCCTACCCACCATTGGTAGCTTGAACGTGCCATCTCCAAGCTTCTGTTCAATTAAATATGGACCTCCCTAACTTGGGCCCAAGTTCCTAGGGTCTGGGAAGATTCATTTAAGAACAAGGTTGCCAATTTCAAAGGTCCAAGTCCCGACCTTAGTGTCGTAGTATCGGGCGACTCTGCTTCGATGGGCAGCTGCCCTCAAGTCGGCTTCATCACGCTTCTCACTGATCATATCGAGCGACTCTGGTAGGAGTCCTCATTCGTCCTTGGATTGTAGTGAGTCACTCGATGAGAAGGTACTTCAAGTTCAGCTGGGATCATAGCTTATGATCCATACGCTAGGGCGAATGACGAGTGGTCGATCGTGGACTTGTGGGTAGTTTGATAAGCCTAAAGTGCTAATGGAAGTTCATCGACCCGCTTGCCCTTGGCCTTATACGATTACTTCTTAAGAATGGACTTGATAATCTTGTCCAATGCTTCAACTGTCCATTTGCCTGAGGGTGTGATACCGCTGCAAACCTCTTCTCTATGCGATGCCTGTAGCAAAATCTTTAAACTCGATGTTGTCAAATTGGGTTCCGCTATCGGAAATAATAATTTGTGGAACCCACGAACGACATATGATGTTTTTTTACCATGAAGTTGATTACTTCCTTTGTGGTTATTGTAGCTAACGACTCTGCCTCAGCCCATTTAGTGAAGTAATCAACAACGACGATGGCATACTGTGCGCCACTTTTAGACATTGGTGGCACACCTATGATATCGATTCCCTAAACTACAAACGGATAGGGACTGACCATTTAAGTGATCTCCATTGGCGGGGCTCTTGGAATCTTAGCGAATCTCTGGCACTTGTCACACTTTCTGGTGTACTTAGGTGCATCTCGATTGACAGTAGGCCAGAAATATCCATAACGAAAGATCTTATTTGCTAGGATTTGCTCCCTAATGTGGTCTCCGCGGGCTTCTTCATGTAATTCCCTTACGACTTACTTGGTCTCATCGTTGGCAACACACCGAAGCATAGGCACAGAGAATCCCTTCCTGTAAAGTACTCCCTCTTGCATGATGAATCTTTAAACTTTACAAAGGAGCTGACAACGCTCGCTTTTTCTATAAGGAAGGACTCCTCTTTGTAGATAATTCTTTATCGGAGTCATCCATGACTTCTTTTCACATTCGGCCTCCATGATCCAATCGACATCTATCTAGTCGATACTTAGAGCCAATAGCACTTCCACCGGAACCATGCCTATGAGCTGCTCATCCTTAGAGCTGGCTAACTTTGCCAGTAAGTCGGCCTTCGCATTTTCCTCTCTGGGAATATGTGTTTTGGTGTAATATATACTTTCCACTCCCGGAAAATCGCATCGACAGAAAGAAAGAAAGGGGTGAGAAATAGAAAAGAGAAGAAGAGAAAAGAAAACAACAACAGATACTCACAGCGGAAACGAAACGGAATATAATATATCACATAAATATTACATAGTATCATATACATCATCTATCAGAGTTACACAGATTACACATCACATACTAGACAGTTATAAACATCTGTCTAGTTATTACATCTCAACACAATACAGATCAATACAAAGATCAACACAGCGGAAAACTACTATCTATATCTACAACGCCGAAGCCTCCTGCTCCATTGCTCCTCCAGATTACTCGTCAAAGCTAAACCTGAATCCCTTGGCTACTCGTAAAAATTTGAGTACCCAAGAGTTTATAAAACACTTGACATACCACAAGCTGGGAGTCATATAAAATGTGCAAAGTTTTAACTCCTAGCTCCTTGGCAATTTTGAGTCCTGCGATCAAGGCCTCATACTCCGCTTCATTATTTGTTGCAGGAAAGTCGAGTTTTAGAGCATAGCAAATCAAACATTCCTCGGGAGTCGCCAGCACGACTCCAACACCAGAACAATGTTCGTTGGATGCATCATCCGTGTTCATTTTCCATTTGGCATTCTACTCTTCGAAGTATCATCTCATGCAATGTGTTAAGCAATGAAATTTGCCAATGCTTGACCCTGGATCGCTCTCCAAGGGTGATAGGATATTTCATACTGACTCAATTCAATGTTCCATTTCAATAGCCTTTCAGAAGTCTCAAGTCGTTGTTGGACCTATCTCAAAGGCTGGTCTGTCAATACTTTGATCGGAGGAGCCTAAAAATAGGAGTGGAGCTTTCTCAAAGCAATCAACAGGAAGTATGCCAGCTTTTCTATCTTCGGATAGTTTTTCTGCTCATGTCAACCGCTTACTGATGTAGTACACCAGCCTTTGAATTTGAGACTCCTTATGTACAAGTGCGATGCTCAAAGCGTGCACCAACTATGCCACATAAATAAATAAATCCTTATCCTCTAGCCGCTTCGACGGAATATGGGGTCTCTTCAAGTGATCCACCAAAGCCTAGAATGGGTCTATGCATTGTTTCGTCGAAGAAAAATTCCTCTTCCCTTCCTTGATCACTTCAAAGAAAGGGATACATTTGTCAGTGGCTCTGGAAATGAATCTACTCAAGGCTACGACCTTCCCATTCAAGCTCCGGATCTCTTTTAATCGTTTCCAGGGCTTCGATGTTCCTCGATGCTTTGATCTTCTGATTAGCTTTTATTCCATGGGATTTCACGATAAACCCTAAGAATTGTCTTTATGCAACACTGAATGATCATTTCAAAGGGTTGAGCTTCATTCCGTATGTCCGAAAAATGCTGAACATCTCTACCAGGTCATCAATGTGGTTCCTTGATCGTCGTGACTTCACAAGCATATCGTCCACATAAACCTCCATTGAGCGCCATATCTGATTTCTAAAGATCTTGTTCACTAATCTCTGGAAAGTTGCTCTAGAGTTCTTCAATCCAAAGGGCATGACCACATAGTAGTAAAATCCTAGATCGATGATAAAGCTGGTGTATTCCTAGTTTGGTACGTGCATCGAAAACGATTGTATCCAGAGTATGCATCCATGAATGAGAGCAATTCACGCCCAACCATCGAATCCAACAGATGATCAATCTTCAGAAGTGGGAAACTGCCCTTTGGGCATGCCTTATTTAGGTTTGAATATTGAACGCATGTCCTCCACTTTCAGTTAGATTTTTCCACCAGGATTGAATTGGATAGCCACTCTGGGTATAGGGCATCATGGATGAAGACTTTATCTCTCAACTTCTCCACTTCTTCTTCGAGTGCAATGGATCTTTCCAGACCCATATTGCAGCATTTATATTTCACAGGAATGCATTTAAGGTTCACGTTTAATGCATGTCTCGCTATCTCCGGTGATATTCCATACATGTTCGAGTGAGTCCAGGTGAATACATCCAGGTTTGCCTAGAGGAAACCAACTAACTCTCTCATTATCTTCACGCAAAGCTGCGGTCCGACCTTTAGGACCCGTGTTGGATCATCTTGGCTGAACAAGATATTGATTGTTAGCTCGGTTGGAGCTGCCCTCCCATCTTCCGGCTCTTTCCATGGATCCATATCCTTATAGAAAAACTATGCTTCCTGAGCCATGGTTCAGGCATTGGTTGTTATTCATCCAAATCCTTGATGTGGAGAGTCCTCTCCACACCTTTTCCTTTCTCTCTTCACCTTGCTTCCTTCAGTTCAACGATGTAGCACTCGTGGACTAGCCCCAGATCCCCTTACATTATTCTTACACCGTTCTCTATCGGGAACTTCATTACTAGGAACCATAGAGAAATGGCCACTCGAAATTCAGCAAAGGCCGGTTGGCCCAAATAGGCATTATAAGTTGAATAAATATCCAACACAACAAAAGGCAGGACCCACACTCTCTTTCGATCGCTCTTTCTAAGAACCACCGGTAGATCCACACATCCTACTAGCTCAGTAGCAGTCCCGTTAAATCCCTGAATCTAAGATTTACATGGCTTTAATTCCTTACCCTCCAGAAGCATCTGGTCGTAGGCTTTCTTGAAAAAAATGTTGACTGAACTCCCACGGTCAACCAGTACCTTCCTTACAACAGCAGGGCCAATCATGGCTGATATCACTAACAGATCAATCGTTCGGGCTCTACCCCATCAGCATCTCTATTTCGGAAAACAATATATTCTGTCATAAGTTGCTTTGTTGGAACATCATCTTCAACGACGAAATAGCTCTCATTCACTACATGTTTCAATGCACCTACATATCACTCCATCTCGTTCCAGCCCTTCTCAATTAGTTACGGTCCTTCAATAATATTATTGATCACCAATCGCTTCTCCAGCCTCCTGGGTTCATCAACGCCAGGCCCGACTTGCTCCAGTTAAGGGTTTGAAGTTCCTTGCCCGCCATCCTGTGGGGCTTGCACAAACTGTTATAACTTCTTCTTACAAATCAACTCCTCAATCACATCACGCAAATGCCTGCATTCATCGGTGTTGTGACCATGTGCTTCATGAAATCTGCAAAACTTACCAGACTTTTTCTCCTCTTGGTCGACTCCCTCGGAGCCAGCTTTTTGTATTGTTGTAACGACCCGTAAATTTTAACTGTTTTAATAATATATTTAATTGGAATTTTTGTAAAATTTTAAATAATTTAATTTTGAAATAAAAATTTGATATTTGGAATACGTCTATTTAAACATAGCAAATGGTAAATTTTCATCAGATAATATGGAAGTTTATTTTCTAGAGCAATTTTATTTAAATTTAAATCAGTTAATATTTGATGATAATAAAATGTTTACCAAACCTGAATATTCTTACATAATAAATTTGTAAATCATCTTCTGAGTGAGACGTCATATTTCGTTTTTTTAAATTTGGACTGCTATTGCTCCGTTTATCTTATTTCTGACAAATTAGCAGCATTTTCGATACCGATTGTCGACTTTTGATAGGACGATCGTACCACTGACATCTGTATACTGTTTTGATCGTCTCGTCATGCCGACCTCCGAAGTATATTTATTTGTGTGTTTCGGTGTCCGGTACGTAGCGAAACACGTGAAACGGTTAACCGTAATGGTTCGTCTTTTTGTTTCCTTGTGACCATTGATTTTCCACCCTTTAGAACCGAATGGTCATAGCTTTTATTATTCCTTGGTATTCACGTAGGACTTTTGGTTGTCCTCACTTTCATTTTAATATACATTGGTTCGTTCTCTGTTCCTTTTTGGATCTGAGAATATGTATATCCCATTATCTTTCGTTTATTTTTCCTGAGACTTCTTCCTTTCCTCTCAATTTTTTCCTTCCCCTTCCATTTTTCTCCGCTTACCCAGAACTCCCCATGCCTCCTTACAAACCCGAGCACTACTCCGAGTCTCGCCCTCCTTCATCTCCACCGCTTCACGAAGCCAGCAACCGAAATGACGGGCCTTCAACCTAGCCGCATGCTCCACCATGCCAACCACCGAACACCCCAAGCAGCCGCAAGTTTCACCTTCACCTGCCTTTCTCCATTTCGAAACCACCTCCTCACTAAACTCCGTTACCCACCACCTCCTTCCTCTACTCGCCACGTCAGCCCAAACCACCCTTCGCCATGGCCTCAGCAGCCAAGTAACCCACGTCCCCTCAAGCAGCACTCAACCGGCCACTTCGGCCACCTCACGGCTAATTCCCCTCGCCCTCCGCACTCAAGCCTCCACCTGACAGAAACCAACAGCAGCCTTCTCTTGGAAAAGATGGGCATGTATACTTGTTTGTGAAACAGGAAATACAAGTAAAGCATACGGTCTTTTTTTTTGCTTCTCTGTTGTACATTCTATACATATATAAACCTTATTTCGCCTGTAGCTTACTTATATTATTGTTTTTTTCGTACGTACAGCTTTAGTTATCAATATAAAATAAGGGTCTTACTTAAATTTTTAATTTGTATTTCTAAAATGCAATGATTCAAAATATATGTGTATAGATTTTTCGTATATGTGTGGAGTCTAATATTTATTTGAAATATAAATATATTTTGATTTCGATATATGTGTTTAAGAATTCTTGATTTCGACTTATAGCATACAAACATCCTATTTGATTTTAATAATACATTAGTTTAATATGTAAGTATTGTTATCTATACAGTTGTGTATACATGTAAGTTAGATAATATATATTCTGTTTGTATATATAAAGTTATTCATACGTATAGATTTTTGAATATGGTATGTATCAATGTTTTGATTTATGGGTATATATATATATATATATATATATATATATCAGTAAGGTATTATATTTTATACTAAGTTATGCATGTATATATATTATACTATTTTATATTTACTGTAATATGTATATGTTTGTCTGGGTGAGTTATATGGGTTTTATAAGATTGAATTTAATTTTTTATATATATGGTATATAAATTTTACATTTAAAACTTGTACTTTCTATGTGCACAAATTTACCGTATGATATATATAGTGCTTAGATATTTAAAAGTGGTTTTTGTAGTAGTCCAAATTATTTTCTGTTAATGATTTTGAAGTGAATATATAGATATATGTTATAGTATATAAGAGCAATATGTTACTGGTTGTTAGGTATATATGATATTTTAAAGTATTAGAGTTTTGCAAATATGTTATAACAATACATCTATGAGTTAAGAAGTCAGATATATGATATGTATGTGTATATATAATACTTTGAAAAGTGATATATATGTTTACTAAATAGTGATTTTTAAAAGTTGTTATATATATGCGTGAGTTTGTATATGTTATATATTAAATTTTGTACGTAAGTTTGTGTTTACATTCCATGCGGTTGCAAGTTTATATACTAGTTAGTATATTAGTTTATATATATGACTGTTTTATAAAATATTTTTATGAAGGTATATTTTAATATATATATATATATATATATATATATATTTACAGTTAGTTGTGTTGACTTTTGCATAGGAGATGGGAGTATGTGTTTAAATTAGTATATTGATTTCAAAAATATAATATATATATATATAGATTTTACCGATGTATTTTAATTTAATATTGGTTTAAGAAAATAATATATTAAAATAATATATATATTTCGTTTCAGTCTATATCAAGTAGATTCTGATTCGTTTCCATCAATTCCTATTTATCAGCTTTGTTCGTCGAATTCGTGTCAATCTAGCTTCGATTTGGAATTCGTGCTTGGATCCGCAACTCAATTCATTGTCTATTCTCTCTAGTCTCGAAAGGTGAGCAATCACTCATGATTAACGTTCTTATACTTATTAAATTTGATTTCAATTGAAACGACAATTGAAATATACTGTTGTTAGTTATTTACATTGCTATATATATGCCATTATCTGTATCTTTTCACCTATGACATCTGACACTATTATTTGTTATTTATATGGATGTTATATGCCTGTTATATTTTATCTTATCTGTTATCACTCTGCAAGTTCCATGTTAGTATAGAATTCACTATGGGTTGAAATGATACATACCCGAACGATCTTTAGAATAGGAGAAAATCGTTATGGGTTGATATGATAAACCCAAGCAATTTTCATTGACATTGAATTTGGGATTGCGGGTTGAAAAGATATATACCCGTATAAATTTAAATTGCGGATTGAAATGATAAATATACGTATCACTTGACCATAGGGTAGAAAATTATATACAGACACCGTTGGTCTATATATAAATATTTTGAAAAGTGATTTCTATGATTTTGAAAAGAAATATATGGTTTTAATAAATATTGATTTTAAAGACTTAATAAAGTTGATATATAATATGTTTAAGTATTTATATAAAATTTATATTTTCAAATATAGAGTTTATAATGATTCAAGGTGGAAAGATAAATTTGAAATTGATTTGAAATTATATATTTTTTAAGAATTTTACTTAAATAAGTTTGGTTTGAAATTTTAAATTTGAGATTTTAAAGATATGTTTTATAAATTGAATTTGATTAAAAGTGACGTAAATGAATATTTCAAACTTATGTAAATTTAAGTGGGATATTTTGTTTGTAAATCTAAGTTGTATTTGGATGTTATTGAAATGATTAAGTAAATATTTCAAAACTAAATAATAGTAAAGTGAATTTGATATATATATATATATATATATATATGAAATTATCGAATTTGTTCTGAAATGTTGAATATTTAAAGCTTTGATATATATTGAAATGGCTTATTTTAATGTTCAAATATGTATTTGAATCGGTAATTTGAAATGGTTTATTGAGAGCTGAATCGAATTGAAATTGATGATTTGAGATTTGATTAAATTTGAATTTTTGGAGTTCGAGTTGATTTGAATTGATTTGTGAAATTTGAGGAAGCTATTTTCATATAAAATATTTTTAAACTATATCTAAAACTATTTATATTTTACTTTATAAATTAGTTTAATATAAACTATTTTAATATAAATCATTTTCAATATAAATTATTTTATTATAAACTATTTTAACTTATAACTATTTTATATAAACTATTTTTATTTTATAAATTATTTTATTATATATACTAATTTTAATATCTAAACTGTTTAAGAGGAAAGTGTTATGGATTCCAAAATGTTATGATTTCAAAGTGTTATGAATTTCAAGGTTTTGATTTCCAAAGTGTTTTGATTTTTTAAAGACTTATGATTTCGAAAGCATTATAACTTTGGAAAGTGATATGATTTTTGAACTGGATATATATTTGAAGTGAAAATGATATCGTTTTGATATGGTTTTAAAATGGAAATGATATTTTGGTTTTGAAGTATAAACTATTTTGAAATGACCACGGTGTTATAATAATGTTTGGTTGTTAAAGAGACCGGGATAAGATATGGGCATACTCTTTGTCGATACCGAAAACCACTTTAACAACTGTGTACGCGGTGGAGATTCCAGAATGAAGTAGGATGGTGGCGACGATTCTATATGAGGTATATACGTGGACCCGACTCCCGTAAGTTGGCATAAGGTGGCTAAAACAGGAGCAATTGACGGGCTAATGAGGTAGCTCCTCTGATCGGACACACTCCATCGTATGCCATTCTATTACTTTGTGATTGATTTGGTGCGCACCTTCGGATTTCGGGAGTGTGGCTCGAGGTGGGCGGTAGTGGCTGCTATGCGTTACCACCGGCCCGGAAGTGTAATTGGTATATCTACCCTGACATTGCCTAGTTGTGCCGTGTCACCTACCCTAGCGCGCCTCTTACGAGTTTGTTTTGTACCATACCTATGGAGTGCCCTCTGATGACGCCCATTACAGGGGAGATTACGGTACTGTATAGACTATGGGAATATATAAAATGTGTTAAGGTGGAAAATGTAAAGCCTTAACGCTATTTTGATAGTTTACTTTACTTTAGACATATTATAATAGCGTATCCTTAGAGGATGGCTATCCCAAACATCCTTTGAGTTACTTGTATTTCAGTTGATATTTCACTTGAATTGGATTTATTGATATAAGAATGTTAATCCTGACTCGAGTGTTTTGTGTTTTGCTTTACGCTCGGGTCAGACTGAGTGGCTCAGTGTTCGAGACTCATCTTTGGAGTTGGAGCTTCGCTTGGAGATCCAGCTATATCGATTCTGCTTTAAGTTATTCAGTTGATTCCAGTGATATATTCAAATCTTGTATTTGACTATTGTCTTGAGATATCTATGTATTCGACACCTCTGTTGTATCTTATTTAACTCTGTTATATATATATATTAGCTTCATGAACTACTATTCTTTTTTTTCCGCTGCATTATTTTATATTACTCTGTGTTTGTGATTCTGTGATTATTTATTTACTGTATATGCTGAGTTTCGCCAAATTTAAATTAAAAATATGATATTTTGAGCAATTCAAATCCGACATGTATGGATGCGAATGGTTGAAAATTTTAGGATGTAACAAATGTTCTTTGCCTTCAGCAGCCAAGAATATATGTTCTCAATCGAATTATTCAATGTAGTGAGTTGTCAAACTTTGGGATTCTTGGATGCCTCCTTGAATCCGAATTTTGTCTTTAGCTCCATTGTCGTTCTTGCTCCGTCTATCACTTCTTTTTTCCACATTAACATCGACATTGCCAGGATTCCCTCTGAACTATTTTACAGCAACATTTCTTTATATCACTTCGGCCGATTGACCGACATCGGCCTTCCTTGCAGTAGTACTTTTCTCCTCCAAGCGCAGGAACCGATTCGCCTTTCTATAGAATACATCCATCATCAGTGAGGGTTTCATCCCTCAATCACCTCCTAAAATCAATCTTGGGATGAATCCCCCTAATCAGTGCCATCAACACAATATTTTCTTGAGCATTGCTCACCTCAGTTACTGTAGTATTGAATCGGTGAAAGATATATTTCAAAGACTCTCCCTCTCGATGGATCAGTACCAATTCATGGTAATTTTCCCGGCTTGGTCCAGGCCCCTAATTCGATTCTCTAGTCTCCTTTTGAGCCATCTTCTATTTCATGTTCCTCTGCCTTTGCTCCAATGATGAGGAACTGCCAGATTCTGGACCAGAAGGTGTCCTGTCCCTCCCGCTTCTCCTGCAGCAATTTGTCAGTTGATTCAACAGATCCAAGCTCTGCTTCATTTGCTGATTTAATTCATTGCAGCTTTCCTGGAACCTGTCTTCCATTTGCTTCATCATGTGGTCCATCTCAACTCTGCTGACCACATCCATTGGGTTCTGCAAAACTGCAGCATCCGGCCGTGCAACTTCTTCAACTTCTTGATGGTTGACATCCCCAACATCTTAAGCAACACGCAAAGTGGTAGATCGATCTCTTCTAGGGGCCATGGTAAAAGGCACTTGTGTAGATTTTCTGAAAATCTGAGCAGTTAAAAATTCCAAAAACGTAGAAAACTAGACCTTTCTCTTGGATTTAGGCAATCCATTAGTAGATGATAGATCCAAACAAACTAAGAATCACCTTCTCAGTGAAAGCACCAAAATGTTAGTACCAAAAAATGGCATGAACATCCAATGAATTTGAGTAGAGAATTAAATGAAGAAATATTATTGGAAAATAAGTAAAAAAAGAGACACCAAACGTTTATACCGGTTCGGCTAATCGTTGCCTATGTCCACTTGAGATTTCTATTGATTATCTTTCTATTTTACAAGTATAGATCTGATGGTTCAGTACCACACCATGGATGATTACAAGGAAATATATAATAATTGCAAAAGAAAAAAGATCCTCGAAAATGAGCCCCTAGCCTGCTATTTATAGTTGTAGCCGGGAAATTCTCCATCGTCTCTTCCTCCACGATCTCCACAATCTAGCCGTAGTTGCTCTCGAGAAAACATGGCCAGGTTAGCAAGCAGCTATGGATCGGTACCGGTCCATGGGCATGGATCGGTGCTAATTCGTAAGATTCACTTATGGATCATTCTTATTGTTTTGGGATGAAGCGACTTGATGTTAGCTTCATGGTTTCCAACTTGTTTGTACCGCTATAAGCTTGTTTCTGAGTCCAAGAGATGGATCGGTGGAGGAATGGAGTTGCTGATTTCAGGTGTTTGAGGTGTTCGATAGCAAATTATGTGATCGATCAATAAAGCTTGGAATAGATTGCTAGAACCATAACTTGGTAGTAGGAGGAAGATTAGGCATTTCTAGAGAAGTTAGGGATTGGTACTGATCCTTTACTTGGATGGATATTGATTTGGGATTTTGTTGGATGGCTTAGCTTCCATCTATTGACTTAGGTTGTATTTGGTTTCTGGATTCCATGGCTATCTCTTCGAGCTTCGTGCCTTGATAGCTTTCAAGTTCAACTTGTTTGGTCCATTCAAATATTACCGGGTCAAAAGGCTGCATAACAGCTGTCATCTTCTAAATTCGCATAGGAGTTTCTAGATCTATCTACTTAAAATTCATCAGAAGTCCAAGTTAAAATTATGTCATAAGTCTCTCTAAAAGTCAGTGAAGACAAAACTAGTTTTCTAATTTTACAAATATATTTTCTTGTATATGTATATCGAAATATACTTTACAATCAAAGTAAATTCATATTAGAAATCATATCATCTCTTGAAACAACATTTGGCACATCACCAACATTTTTATATAATTTATGTATGTATTTTACACATATATCAATATACTTCATCTCTAGTGCAATTCTAGTGCAAAAAGATTAGTTTTTATACACATCTTTGGATATAACATAATAAATTCATATAAAAATATACTTTATAATTTATATATTTTCCGAAACATGTGAACTTCTCTCTAAAATCATTTTTATAAACTTTTTATCTGGTTTAAATAGGCATTTTGAATATATATATGTATATATGTGTATGTATGTATGTATGTATGTATATGTATGTATATGTATGTATATATATGTGTGTGTGTGTGTGAGTATATATATGTATCTGTGTAGGTGTGTGTGTTAAAAGCCTGATTTTTAACATTTCTCTTTACAATATTCTTACACATATACAATATAAATATATATTCACCAAATTTTCGAATTTTATTCTCGGATCTATGAAGATATTTATCATATAACTCAAATTTACATTATTCTTGTATTTTATAATGATTATTGATTACATAATAATCATATTCAATCCCCAACTCTTATTGTTATGCATTGTTTGGCCAAATGTTGTCAAATTCTCTTTTTATGTTGATTCTATCACTAAATTTAATTATATTTTGGATTAAAGTACTATTAATCTTTTTCATATTTCAGTAATTACTTTCAGAATCAAAATTTCCTAGTTCTAAACCATAATTAGTGAGAAACGGACACGAGTGAAAATAGTATATGGTAAAAAGCTACCAAATTGCTCACTGTTTGGAATTGGATTCGCATCCAAATTTAAGAATCTATGACTCTAATTGATGTTAGAGTCTAAGCCTGAACTCACTCTTCGATCTAGTATTTAAATTATTGAATTTGGTGAGTGTTTTTAGGAGAAATTGACTTTTGAATTGAAAGTGGGTCCATCGAGTCTTGAGGAAGAAGAAGAGAAAATGTGCATGTTTAGACAAATGATTTTTAAAATTTCATATAGTATAACGAACCAGATATATATAGTGGATATAGGGTGTCCGTTAAAATTTGCTAAGTCGACACAGTTTAAAAATTCAAATTCTCAAAACACAAAAATTAAGATATCTCTAATACCCAGGCTCTGATTCCGACAAATGAATATATATCACACATTAGAAAAATGAAACGGTCGTAATGGCTCCCGTTTCAGTTTTATATTCAAAAGTTTGAAAAAATTACGATTTTTACTTCGGTTAAAATCATTTAATTTATTTCATTATTTAAAATTCTTAAAAAAATATGAGTTATTACAATGTTAGCCTCTTCCACTCTCATAATATCGTTCGCCCTTTGAAGAAAGTCGGTCAAGGACGAAGCGGATTACTTCTACAGTTCCTTTCATATTTGGGACCAATACTTTATCCCCAAGCAAAGGGCGCCCACCAAGCTATTCTTGTCCGCTCCCCTCACCTGTATTGACTCCTTTTTGAAGTGGTTGATGTACAAATGGAACCACTCAATTGGTCCTTACCTTATATTTCCCGACTCGCTTGCCATCATGATCCTTGTCTTTTGATGTGAAAAAGCAGGCCTTGAAGCTGAAATATAATCGGGCTTAAAAGTCGACACTGCCGGCTTGCAAATGAAGGAACCAACGAGATGCTGGCCCGGTTGGGGTGGAGAGAAATAGGGAATACTTTGCATGATTAGAAATTTGGCCTGCTTGGGTCACATAGTTGAAGGTGGTGATATGATCGAATGGGTCGGTACTCCAATCTTGCTTATTCATGGGAGGGAAGACATACCTACTGTGGATGCAAGTGCTTGGGATCTCTTCGGAATATGGGTCTTTATTTTCTTTATTTGATGCCCTCTCGCCAACGGGTATTCTTATTTGAATCCTGCCTATAACTTAGGACATGTCGGCTATCTCTTCACGAGGACCATGTTTTGTAAGCCGTATATGGCGACAACCTATGGCGATAATACAAAGAAGGAGAATGAAGATGCCTTGCTAGGGTAAGAGACTTGCTCATGAAAATTGAAGATGATTTAGGTAGATAAGGGCATCTCTTCCAGGACATGGGCTAGGGCACCTTCTGCTGGGGCTGGGAGTGGACCGATGGTTCTCTAAGCCTAGGGCCCTACCTTATCCCTCGGCATTGAGGCATTCGAAACACAAGTCATAGCGCCTATCCGCTGCCCGTAGGCAAAAGAAAGCGGATCATCTTTCAACCAAAGGGGATCAACGATGCAATACTGGTTCTAGTTCTGGTTCTAGGACTTTATTGATATCTTCCTTCATTTGAGTGGTGCGAATGTTTCTATGGTGAACATGGGCATCCTTGATCGGGCTTCCTAGCACTACCCTTTCAAGGGCTTCATCGGTGCTCATGAGGTACTATATGACACGAGGACCGGGTTGAGGAGTCTGTTCAACCACTAGGGGGGCTAGTAGGGAAAAGTTAGCCATTGCCTGGGCATCCAACCTTGTCCTCAAACTCTCCACTTTGCAGGTCAAAGTGCCCATGTTTGTCAATTTCTACAACATATTGTGCTACATATATGGTACAAAAAGATATTTAAAAGGAGTACAACTAAGTTTAAACTTTAAACATTTTAAATATAAATATACATATGTACATACAACAACTTTTTTGTTTAATTGTAAAATAATGCACCATGACATGAAATATTAAACTTTTTTTTTTGAAAATAGGTAAGAGCTTTATTAAGGCATTTCAGCCCAAGAATGAGACCCAAAATCACTGGCCCAAGTCATACATACAAACCATTTATATTTGTTAAAAGCAACAGAACTCTCGACCTTTCCTAAAAAAGAAAATTAAAACCGATCTTCTACTCCTTCTTCTTCATAGTTCATGGCGGCCGAAGGTGAGCAAGATAGCTTGTACTTGGGTTATTTTCCAATGGATAGCTCAGATCCCCTTCTCCAATTTGTGCTCCGTCTCGTTCCCGTGAGGTGAGATTCCAGTTTTTGATTCTTCGTTGCACCAGTCGCATGTCGCTTAAAGCAAGCTTACCGACTTCGGTATAATTTCTCTGTTTGTTCTGAAATAATCGGCGATTTCTCTCCTTCCACACACTCCAAACTGTTACAGTAATGGCAATGCTACTCAATTTGGTTTCCATGTCTTCGCCGTTCCTCTTCTGAATCAGGTAATTTATTTCATCTGCTAATAAGTGAGTCTGAGGCGATGAATTTATTGAGGTTTTACACAGATTCCACACCTCTGTCGAAAAATTGCAAGAAAAAAAGAGATGTTCATGAGTTTCTTCTTCTTGATTACATAACACACATATCTTATCTGTTATAATCCCCCATTTTGAAAGTCTATCCTTTGTGGGTAGTCTTTTGAGCACCGCTTTATACGTAGTAAAAGCCATTTTAGGACTACTGACACGATTCCAGATGATTTTGCTCCATTCTACTTTATTATCTTTATGTCTTACCTCATTCCAAGCTGATTTAGTGGTAAATTCATTTCCAGAATGCTTCCAAACCCAGATATCATTGTCTCCACCACTAAATATCGTCATATATTGAATTTTTTCTTTAATTTCTTGGCTCACTGGTATCACGGAGTAGTTCCATCCATTATTGTTAATTGCATCTGTCACTTTTTTATCTAGGGATCCATAATCTGAGAAGGTATTAAGCCCTAGGATATCAATTAAAGATTCTCCTAGGATCCAAGGGTCCTTCCATAAATCAGTCTCCCTGCCTGTAGCAATTTCCCTTGTACAACAAGATGCTAGTGTTCTTCTTATTTTCATAATAGCTTTCCATGTAAGAGAAGCATTATTGCCTATTTGCATGCACCAGAAATTACCTCTGATATATCTTTTCCTCATCCAAATCCCCCACAGACCCTTTCCTTTAATAATTCTCCAGGCTTGCTTCAGAGTGTAAACCAATCTCATATCTGTAAGTCTTCTAAGTCCCACACCTCCTTCCTCTTTAGGTCTGCATAAGTTCTCATATTTAATCTTGTGTAGCCCTCCTTTCCATATAAAGTCTGCACAAACTTTTTCTATTTTCTGTATTGAAGCATCAGGAAGCCGGAATGTTTGTAGCCAGAAATTAACTTTGGAATGAATAACTGTGTGCACCAGTTCAATTCTGCCTGCTCGTGATAGGAGTCTTGAACTCCATCCTTGTAGTCTGTCCCTAATCGAAGAGATTAAAACTGCACATTCTCTGTCAGTAATCTTATTGGAGGATAGAGGAACACCTAGGTACTTAACAGGGAGTTTACCTTCTTTCACATTTAAATATTCCAAAATATCATTTTTTCTAATGCATGTTTTATTGAAGTAACATTTGGTTTTTTGCTCATTCAATTCGAGTCCTGTATATCTCTCTAGATTGCAAAAAATTTCCTTTACAACTCTAGCCGATGTCTGGTTGGATTTTATACAAATGAGAAGATCATCTGCATAGAGTAAGTGGGTCACAACAGGCTGGAAATTGTATATAGGCTGAATTAGTCTATTGAGTGTTGCCAGCTCCATCTGTAGTGAAAAATATTCCATGGCAATTGTAAACAAATAAGGGGATAGAGGATCACCCTGCCTGATATCTCTATTGGATCCTATAAATCCTTTTGGTATGCCATTTATCAGAATTGAAAAGGTCGGTGTAGAAATACATTCTTTGACTATGTTCACAAATTTTGAAGGAAACCCCATAGCTTTTAGCATATGTATGATGAAATTTCTATTTATTTTATCATATGCTTTGTGAAGATCCACCTTTAGACAGAATTTGTCCGCACCTGGTTTGTTGAAGTTTCTAATCAATTCATGTCCCATCAATGAGTTTTTGGAAATGCTTCTGCCTTTGATGAACGCACTTTGACACTCTGATATAAGATTAGGTAAAATGAGTTTCATTCTGTTGCATAGTATCTTGCTTAGAATTTTGTACACCACGTTACAGCAAGCAATAGGTCGGTAATCTTCAATTTTAGCTGGGTTTTCTTTCTTAGGAATAAGACATATAAATGTGTGATTAATTTCTCTCACAAATTTACCACTTTGGAAAATATCTTGCATTGCTGATAAAATGTCTTCTTTCAGGTCTTCCCAATGGATGAGGAAGAATTTGGATCCCAAACCGTCTGGCCCTGGGCTGGAATCAACATGTATGGAGTGCAAGGCCTCACAGACTTCATTCATGGAAATGTTCTTGGACAACATCCGTCTCCCTTTGGCATTTATCAACCTCCTGCACTGAATTTCTGGTATGTTGTTGTTAACTTCTCCATTGAACATGTCAGAATAGAATTTAATAGCTTGTTCTTCTATGTCAAAGATGCTGTTAATCTTATTGCCATCCTGATCCATTAGGTGATAAGAATTATTAATATTGTTCCTGACAGCCATTTTTGTATAGAAAAATTTAGTGCACTCATCCCCATCAGTCAACCATCTTTCTTTAGCCTTTTGCTTAAGTTCAATGGCTTTTATTCTAAGTGCCTCCTTTAGCTTGCTTTGTGATTGATAATAGTGTGTCCATGTGTCATCTGTAGACTCACCATTATCAATTATTGATAGAATTTCTTCACATTATTTCTGTAAAGCACTGATCTGGTCTCCTTCTTTAATTCTTTTTTTGTTCCACTCTCTAAGATTTGCCTTAGTTGTCTTAATAACCTGCACAAGTTTGTAGCATTGAGTACCCTCCTCCCGAGGGATGTTTTTTATTTGAGTGGCTTCTGTATATATCCTTCTATTTCATGCCAGTGATTAGAATATCTAAAAGGCTTGCCTTTCTCAGTCAAGTTCTTTTCTTTTAGGTTTATAAGTATGGGACAGTGATCACTAGTGGAAGGGGGAAGAATATTGACTTTAATGTTAGATAATTTATTTATGCATGCAACATTAACAAGTGCTCTATCTAGCTTGCAAGATATTTTCTTACACTCTCCACTTCTCCATGTATATTTCAGGCCACAGTGTATGGGTTCTAACAATCCAGCTCCAATGATGTAATTATTAAACTCTTCCAACTGGGACACTCTGATGGTAAGACCACCTTTTTTTCTTCTGCTTTGAGAATAGAATTAAAATCTCCCATGACTATCCAAGGTTCATTAATCATTTTGCTAATCTCTGTGATAGCTTTCCAAAGATAAGTATGATAGGAGGCTAAATTGCTTGCATAAACACAACTTAAAGTTAACTTAAGACCCCCCCATGTTCTTTGCATTAACAGTCACTTGTTGATCATCTTTAGTCAGCAAGTTGACATCCCATACTTTTTTGTTCCATAGAAATAGAATGCGACCTTTACCACCTACGTCATTATTGTGTAAGTAATCCCAGTCAGAGTCTAGTGAATCCATAAAAAATTTAAGATTATCAGCAGTAAGTTTATGTTATAAGATACTTAAGATGGAAGGAGAATAATTTCTCCTTAGATTTAAGAGGTCTAAACGTTTAGTATCATTGTTTAGACCTCTTACGTTCCAGCTGATTATGGACATTTCGATGCAGGAGACCGACTCCTCAATTTCATAGGAGACACCTCGCGACTTAAAATCGCCTTTTCTTTTGTATCTTTTTTCTTAAACTGATTTTCATATCGTAGGTTGGAATTAGTGTATTTATTTTTGCTATCTCCCTCAGATTCAGTTCCTGAATCCATCTTATCAAGTATAACATTATTAATATCATCCTCTTCCTCTGATGGTACAGATGAATTCCTTGCTGTGTCCTCTTCCAAGCTATGGAGCATTGCATTATTCACCTCCTCTTCATTCATTGAATGGCCTACAACCTGGACTGCCTCCTCAGACCCATCATTATTTTCCACCTGGTCTGTAGTCTTCAAGTTTGTTATTTCAGTATGTATATAAGTATCTTCTATACTGGGATCACTCTGTGTCATCTTTTGTAGTAAATTTTGATCAGTTGTAGGTTTCTGCTTCCATACTTGTTTGATGGGGGGAGACACGGTCTCGCATTGGTCTAAGGAATGACCAAAACATTTGCACTTGTTGCATATAGGTGGGATGTGCTCGTACTCTAGTTCCTGAATGTAAATGTTACCATTTCTATCTTTAGCTCTCACCTGTTTTTTAATAGTGTCACTTGCTTTGATTTCTACAAGGACTCTAGCATACTTTAATCTTTTAACATGTCTGGTATAATCATCCATATCTAGGGGATTACCAATTAAGCTTGTAATTTTACTGATCCCCCGTGCATTCCATAGAGATAAATCTAAATTCTTCAGTTTCACCCATACTGGGTGTGATTCTAACATGTCTCTCTCAAGTCTTAGATTTGGTTCCCATCTTTTCGTAAATATAAGTTTACTGTCTATGAACCAGGGACCCCCATCCAAAACTTTTTTACAATCTGCTTCATTACTGAATTTAATAAGATAAAATCCATTTTCCCGAGGAAAAACATCCCATTTTCCGGAGGGTTTCCATTCTCTTTTAATATATGCATTAAGATGGATGTAATAAGGTTTCTTACCAGCAACATATATGTATAATGAAGTACCCCACAAACTTTTCGCAGTATTAAAAACCTCTTCATCCAGATCAGCATACTCTCCTTCATCATCTTCCATAAAGTCAAATTTATTAACCCCACCATCAATATACGTGTTTCCAGATATTGCATCTGCCCAAGATCTGATGCCTCTCCTGAATTCTGGCTTGTTGGTAGACCCCACCTGAGGTAGATCCCTAGAAATCGTGTTGAGATTAGGTCCCATCTGAACAGGAACCCTAGATCTAGGACCCACATGTGATGAAGCCCTAGAAAGCAGCTGCTGATCCTTAATTAGATTCACGCTTTTATTCTTGTGTCGAACCTCTGTCCAGCCCATGTCATCCGCTTCGTTTTCCACGGTGATAGGTTCATTTGAAGAGATCTCATCTGCAGCTTTGTTCTCCTTGTCCGCCATTTTCGTATATTAAAACTTAAGTAAAGTTATGAAATATTAAACATATGTGAATATATATATATATATATATATATATATATCTGCTTGTGTATGTGTGTTTCAAGTATGTATATATGAATAAATAAATTTATTTTGCTGAAACTAGACTTAATTAAAACAACTTTAAATTCAAACTTACATAAAACATCATGATCTAATTCAAACATCAGTATATACATAAATATAGACATACCTACATATATATAATATTTTTGTAAGTGCAACGATTTATAGTTTGAAAACAAATCAGAAAACCACAATTAAATTTCAATTACCAAATGAAATCATTTGAAAAGGTATTTTGAAATATAAATATACGTACAAGGGATGGTGGCATATGTAAAATAAGATATAAAAAATTATCTAAGTAGATCCAGTCCTTTATAACACCTTAATCTAAAAATGCTTCCCTAGATTCCTAGAATCTATATCCAATTTTGAAGAATCGGATGAACCACTCGTTTTGATTTAATTTAATTTAATTTTGGGTAAGAGAAAGAAAATATTTCGAATATGAATGGGGCTAAGAGGTGATGGCCATAGATGGAGCAAAGAAAGAGAAATAAAATTTTAAGGAAATAAATAAGAGGATTTGTTTTAATGAGAGAATAGACCCCTTTTCGTTCTCTTTTTAAAACTTCCTCTTTGAATTTCCAACAAATTTTCAGTTAAGTCATGTAACACCTTGGAAATTTTAATAGCAAATTAAAATACTAAAAAAGGAAAAAAAACATAATTGTACAGAAAAGAACAAAATATTTTTTTACAAATGAAGGAATTTGGAGAAACTGACTTTTCAATCGTGTTAAATAGATTTTTCTAGCCCGAATTCATATATAAATTGTCGAAAAGGACACTATATGAAGAAAATATGGAATGTTTACAATAGCACGACTATGAGGATTTACACATATTTTGGAATTAAGTTTAAGAATCAATTACGAGAATAAATCAAAACTTAGCTATTAAGTAATAAATTAAATATGCCGAAATTGCTTTAAAAAGAGAGCAATTTGTTGGTGAACATTAAAAGAAAAGGAAGACGATATTACATGCATAGAGAGAAAGCATTAATTACCATGTTATGAAATTTATTGTTATAATTAGTGGAAATATAAGTTACAAGTATTAGAAAGGGAATGTAGCAATATATTCTATATGAAAAAGAATATATCTAATGTTATATGTTTGAAAAGTGAATATGCATGGAAGTAAAAGGGTTATTTTAAAGGAAGGGTAAGGTACGTTATCTCTTTATTAGTAAAGAATGTGTTAAATGATAGGGACGTTAAATATTTTAAAAAGAATGCCTTCAGTATAGGAAACGTTACATACTTTGAAAAGAATGCATTTAATAAAAGGATACGTATTTTGAAAAGAAAAGATAAAGTATATCCTTGCAAGGAAACATTGTTTTTAAAGAATAAGGATAAATCCAATTTTTGAATTTGGAAACATTAATACCAATCAATTACGAGTTGATTGCACAATTAATTGGTAAAGAATAAGGTTTCTAACTTATGTAAATACACACAAAGATATATACATACATGCATATACATATACATACGTACATACATATATGAATGTGCATGTAATTATTCATTTTCGAAATTAGCGTAGAAACTCTAGCTTTCAACTATAGATACAAGCATAAGCCTCCACTCTTCTCACTCTATAACCCTAGCCTCTACTTCTTAAAAGCTCTTCATATTCTTCTCCATCCTCAATCAAAATTCTCATTCAAAAATAAAAAATTGAATCAAACAAAAAGAGAAAAATAAAATTATAGAAAAAAAGAGCGCAACAACCAAAGCTTAGGAATCAAGAGGAGAGGATTCGTGAAGCTAAGAGGAGGGAAAGCTACAAAGGTTGATTATTAAAAGATGTTGTTTCATAAGCAATTGATTTCGTCTATATTTCTACTTGATGCAGAATTGGTTTCTTTTAATCTAAAATAATAATTCCCATTCAAAGTTTATGTTAAATAAATAAAACACATCTTGGTGTAAACAAAAGGGGAAAATGTGAATTTTTATATACAGACTAGATTAATTTCCTTTAAATCATATGAATCCTTATTGATAACAATTCGGACTAATTAAGTAAAACAGAGTGCATAATCTCCTATTTAACTTGATTTAATCATGAGGTTTAAATATGTATAAAACTTTAGTTGGAGATATGTAGCTTCAAAAATGGTGCAAATACAACCATATCGTAAAGTTAATAGTTTGAATCTACATAAACAGAATTATTGACTAGGTAAGAAAATATACTTGAATTATAGATAAAGGGAATGACGAAGAAAATTTGATTAGAAGTATGAAATTAAGAATATAATAAACTTTAAGATTAGCTGGAATTCGAATAATTAATAAATTAACGTTATAATAAAATTTAATTTATGGCTGGAATTAAATTCCACAGATCGACGGCCAATCCTAACTGGTCGATAGCAAGCGGTCGACCGTTGGGGTATAAGCGGTCGACCGACTATTAACGTACATGCACAAATTAAACCTCGGTCTATGACCTAAGCTTAATATAGAATAATATATAGGTTTAGTATAAAATAATGAATAGGTATGGAAAATTAATTCCCATTTCTCTTGACTTTTAACCTCCACGGGACTGTGGTAAACGTGTACGTGGGCAATTGGGCCTTGACACTTTATCATAAGGGAAATTTAAACGGGATTGTGTGCAGAGCACATAGGCACTAATGGGAGGTTCCTAGGTGTATGTGGACAAATTGATCTAGACACTCTTTATGGATGCCCAACACCATGCTATGTTAAGGTGCTAAAAGAAGGTTCCTCAATGTATGCAGGCAAGTCAATCTAGACATCGTCCGTGGATCTTCAAGGAGGTGCATAGTTAAGGCACTAACAGAAGGTCCCTCACTGTACGTGGGTAATTCAACTTAGAAACGAATGCATATGGCATGTTCCCATTGAGATTGTTAACACGAATGCATAGGTAGGCCCTAAGTCATCAAGGTGGTAAGTTTGATGCGAGCCCAGCATTGCGAGGTCCACTCAATGTGTAAGCGTGATATAGATAATTATAAATTGGATAATGCTAACCCAATAGTGATAGTAAATTATTCCTTGCGATCTATACTAGGAGTAGTCCTAGAGATTATTGGTCAATCCATTGTTCGAATCTTGGGTATAAGCCTTTGTTGAATGTTTTGGGTGTAGGTGAAATTAAGACTATATTCCCTAAGTTAAGGTGACCAACCTTAGGTAGGTAATTCACAAACACAAAAAGGATACTCTAGGTCATGTAGACTATAAATAAAGTTAGTTGCTTTTAAGCACCATTCACTAGTATTACAATTCGTTTACCGGACTTTTGTCTGGTCCACCCCTTTCTTTCTTTTCCCCCATGACAGGAGGACATGCTAACAAGTGAGTTGGGCCATATTATGTGGAAGAAGGAGCTATGGGTTAAAGATATATTATTGCTTTTAGTTACTCTCTATGCACTATTTATCATATTTTATTTCAATTGGATCTTATGTAGTTATTTTGGGAACTTTGTATGTCGACTACATATTATTGAGATATTACCTAAGATGTTTATTTTCAACACTTATATTTTATTTCCTTCTTTTGTGAGATTTAAAAGTGTATAATATGTTAAATTTTGTCTTGGTCTCTGCATCAGGTAATACTTTAAACCGATGGCTCATACTTCTTGGCATGATGCGAGTTCGGAAGTTACTTTAGACTTTCAGTGTGTCTAGGGATGCAGGTTATCACAAACCAAGCACTCATTCTCTTCAAATATAGTGGGTAATAATTGCGCTTACATGGAGTTTTTGGAAAGCCCATGGCGTAATTATCTCTATTTAAAAGTCATTTAAATAAATACTGATATCGTATATCGATACATGCATATATAGCTTTTATATAATAACAACACTCAAAACATCAAATAAATTAATATTTAACAATTCTTAAATAATAATTAATTTAATTAATTTTTGACATTTTCTAAACTAATTAAATCGTATTGTTTTTTCGGTGAATTAACAAATGCGGTTGTTTGAAAGGAATGTGTGAATTTAGTCAGCACTTATTATTGAACAATTCAAATATTAACATTCACAAATCACCTTGACTAGTTGTGTGACAATTTGTCCAAACTTAGTGCTTACAGATCATTTTGGTATAATCCAGTTTCATATTCTCTTAAGCGGTACCTTAGTAATGATTATTTACACACATTCTATTGCTCAAAACTACATCACTTTAGGATAAAAAGAATTTGGTATTGCTCAGAACTCCAATATTATCGACGATCAACTTGGTTTGTTTAAAATGATGTCTTTTGTCTAATAATAGCATTTATTATTAACCGTACTACTTTAGCTAGAGATTTTCACTTTGAGTTGACCAAAGTTAATTGTGATACTAACCTCATTCAATCGAGGAGATGAATTCTCTATTGAATAATGCTTCACTTCCAATGCTTCAAATCATACCAAATTGTAGTCGTTATGGATTTCCATGCCACGATTTAACTATAATAAAAGTAGGGTATTCACATTGAAGTTCCACAACATTCTTAAGTTGAGGGAACTGTGTAACACCGTTACGCTGAGATTTCAACTTTGGCCTAGTTATTATCAACCAACAGGAAACTCTTGAATGAGTCATTCCATATATATCTAATAACTACATGTACGCAACTCCTTGGTGCCCCCACCAAACATGAGTAACACATTATCCAACATTTGGAGAGCGTTACGCACTTTGGTCTCAATGGATGAACCAATATCCTTTTCTTGAAACATCTTAACTATGAATATTTAAAACAGAATGTCATTTTATTTTTGAATTAATTACTCACAATTGCAACTATTTACAACTACAATCACATAACATTTATTTAATAATTTTCTTATTATATATTCTGAATTAGTTACTTAATTAATTATATCATAATATAACAAAGTATATAAAAGAATGCAAATACAGTTACCATGAATAAGACTGACTACCAAGTTAGGTATATGTTACAAATTACATAATTAACCTTAGGGCATACCACTAAGTCTTTAATCCCCTACAAAGCTAACTACTTAAAACCCGTTGCCACCATCTCCAACCGGTTGAAAAATATCACCAAAGCCAACACAGATCCTTCTTCGACTGCTCATGCTTAATGCACGAAGCCCTACCAAGTTCCATAATCCTCCACTATGATTTGGGTCACTAGCCCAAGTACTAGAAGCATGCTTCGGAGCTACACTTAAGCAAGATTTAAGGCGATCGCTGAAGCAACCTAGAATCAGCTTCGCACCATCGAAATTTGAACCTTTATTCAATATTGTTCGAATTTTTAGTCCAAGAGTCGTTTAAATTTATGGTGATCAATGCCTTGCACCTCAAGCTCTTCATGATCGATTGGAATTCATTAATTTCTCAAATATATGTCCCTACGCCTTAAATTGCTTGTGAGTTGTTAGTGCATCCTTTAATTTTGGTTTTTGTCAAGGACAATTATTGCTTCAACTGCTTTGGTCATGCATTGTTTGTTCATTATCTGCTTAGGTCATGGTAACCACCAGTCCTCTATCCACCATTTTATGGGCTACTAACAAGATTTATCTCATATATGAGAAAAATGTGACTACTAATGAGGTGACTATTGGAATTTGAGATAGGATGCATAGGGACTCCTTAAGGTTAATGGCAATTGGTTGGAGTTAATCAGGCAAAGCTTATAATAATGGTAACTAATTAGTTATTTCTGCTACTTTAGTGTGGGTCATGGCGAGATGTTAGGGAATTGACAAAAACTAAAACCAAGATGGTAGGTGAGCATTTGTCAGGAACTAATGTTGCATTGCATACCATTTGTTAGGAACTAATGTTGCATCGAACATTGATTTGCGAGTAGTCCTTTTTAAGGGAAAATAGGTGCGATGATCAATGTGCATTAATTTAGAGAAAAAAATATCTTAATAAACATTATTTCTAGGTCTTTCTCATAATTATGCCAAGATTTTTCTTCAAAACACGAGCTTTACATAACAAACTTCTTAATCTATTGCTCGAAATTTTTTGTAGCAAGCTAAGGTCTTATATGTGGATTTTTTTGGAATAAGATTTATGGACCAACGAAGAAGGAGGTTAGTTACAAGATAGCTTTAGGTCATGCAAAACTAGTGGTAGCACACTGTTTTGCTGCTTCCCTTCAGCAAAATTATACTAGGGAAGAGTCCAAGGAAAAGATTTCAACAGATGTTTATCTCGAGGCTTAGCAAGTATAGTTGTTATTTGAATTTGTTGTGCTAGAGTAGAGATCGAGTGGAATTATTGATTACACTCATTGTATTCATTAATTAATTCCATATGTTCTTTCTATGGTGGATATGCTTGAATAAATGAATAAAATGTACACTTTAGGGTTGATAAATAAGATCATGAAATTAATTTTGGTTAACACGGATGAAATTATTTGAAAAGATGTTGAACATAGCTTATAGCTTGATAAATAGGAGGGGCCAACAACAATGGTCAATTGGTGTTCGAAACCATATCTATTTGGAAAGGGAGGATTGTTCAAGCCTTATTAAAAGTAGAAGAAAAGGCCTATAGGTTAGAAAGGTAACTAAAAAAAGTTGGGTTCCATATTGAATAGCACGGGAAGTCTAAGCAAGACCTTGGTTGCTTTAAATACAAGAAAACTAGACACTTCAAAAGTGAATGTACTACACTGAAGAAGATGGCGAGTAGACACATTCATTGTAAATAGCCTGATCATATGAAGAAGGGGTTGCCGATATTAGAAAATACCGTTGGTGGTACCCGAATGTTTTTTGTAGTGCATGCATGAGGGGAAGTTCTTATGGTAGAATTAACCAACATACAGTTTGAGAGGAACAATTCTTGGTTATGGTATTCCTATTAGAGTACCCTTTTATACTCATGCACCATATAGTTTTATTTAGGTGGAACCTATTGAGAAACTTCAGCTCATGCAATAAAATTATAAGTTTCTTTGAGTTATTAAACTAGATTCGGGATCACTTACTCAATGCCCATGGTGTACGAATGTGAAGATTGATGTATGCGACCAATGTTTCTACTTATATCTATTTGTTTTAAGATTCCTTGAATTTAGTATTTTCTTGGGGATACATTGAATGACTACGTATAAAACCTTTTTGGATTGCAAACTCCAAATAGTAAAGCTATGTGGAAAGGGGCTGAGATTTTAGAGTGCATTAAGATGGATTGGTGAGCTTACCGGTCAAATTTTACCTATATTCCTTGCAGATGTCCTATAATGAGCTCAGATAAGTGGCAGTTGTAATGATAACCCTAAACCACCTACATTCAATATAATTAAATTGTGTGTCGCTGACGTACCTGGCCGATGTAGAATGATTGCAAAGGGTTAAAAGAAGTAAAACATCACAATAATTATCGTATAATTCGCTACGCATGGAATAAAATATAATATACATCACAGATATAAAACATGAGAGATGGTAATAACTAAGCGAATCAAATATCAAAGCACATATCCACAGAGTTATTGATGTGCACGTAAATGTGATTGAATAGATTTTTAATCTCTCACAATTCCTTGCGGATCGACCCGTATTCGCCACGTACTACAAAGTGTACGCCGTGCGATTGCGGTAAATTTTATTTCAAAAATTTTCGACGGTTTTCTAACTCGATAGAAATTCCGTCGGTTAAACAAGTTTTTGGCGCCGTTGTTGGGGAATTGTCTTTGATTGTTAATTTTCTATTCTTCGAATTAGTTTGTTTGATTTTTATCCTTCTAGAGCCAGCCTTAGTTTATCTGAGTTAGGTGTGTATATATATAAAAATTCTTTTTAATAATGCCTACAGTCGATAAGTGTTCACACTTGTGTGTTCACTCGCCATGCTCTGTATTCCCCTCACATCAGTCCGCAAGGCAATGCACGGGTAATATATCTGGCCTCAGTTTACCTGAGTTAGGCATATGTAAATATTGTTAATATCAATAAAATTTTCAAATAAGAGAGAGTAAGCAATTGAAATCCAAGAACCATTTTAACTTGTTTGATTTAACTTGTTATTGAAAAGAAATGAGAATACCACTTTGACAAACTTTGATAATCAACTAAGGATATATTTCATAGTTACACTTTGTTATCAACCGAAACAACGAGTTAAACTATTGTCTATTTGCTATGATAACTTGATTTTTGTTGGAAGTTTTGATGAGTAAATGACTTAAATTTTTAAGACAATGACCAAAACCTATATTTAACTTCTTAGTGTCGATTTAAGAGTAAATCCTTCATTTGTAAATATTTTCAAGAACTTGCATTCATCCCATTGTAAATAAATCTTGCATTTTGTAAATATTTTCACTTTGCATCTGGATTTTGTGGGTAGTATCCGCTGAAAACCCTCACGAGACAACACTCGTCCTACTGGGGACACCCGGAGGTTTAACGGCTTGTTGCATATGCTCAATGCAATCGTGCTCCCTACGTAAACGAATTTATCTTAGTTTTCCTTTATTCGAGGACGAATAAAAAGATAAGTGTGGGGGTATTTGATGTGCACGTAAATGTGCATATATTTACATCCATATTTTATCCCTTTTCATTTAAATAAACATCATATTTGGGCATTTGTACATGTTAGAACCAAAATTAAATTATTTTCAAAGCATCATATTTTCATCTTCATTCAAGGGCAAAATGGTCATTTTTGTGCATGTGTAAATTTGAGAATTTTTACTTGGACATTTTTGATGATTTTTATAGGAATTTGGATGCATATGGAAGAGGCTTATATGAAGATACATGCATGCACAAATGAATACAAAGGAAAGAAGAGGGAAATAATTCAAAGTGAAGATCATGGAGGACCCCACCTACCCAACTACCTTAATGTACAAATTAGAGGCTAATGAACATGCTTATGGAATTAATGGCTTCATGTACACTTAAATGATGATTAGTAGAAGCTAATGATTACTTGACCTCCACACTTCCTAAGGGGTATTTTAGGAACTCCTCTAAAAATAGAATTAGGGTTTTATGCATGTATAAATAGCCCTCTTATGTACACGTAAAGGATGTACTCTTTCATATTAGTTAGGAAATGAAATACACAAGTTGTAATGACAATGTTCTATGAAATAAAAATGACTTCCAAGCCTCTTTCTTCTCTCTTTTCTACAATGCAAGTAGTGTAGCTTAATTCCTTTTGTTGTAAGTAGTTTAATTACATTATCTTCTTTGCTATTTTTCTATTTTCTTCTCTTTTTAATGTTGAAATTTACTTGTGTTGCTTAAATGCCACAAATGAGTAGCTAAACCCCTTCAATCTAGAGGTAATGAAGCTCTCAAATATTATGTAATTTCAACATTAGTTATGATTTATGATCTCTTTGTTTGTGCTTAATGAAAGTGAATTTTGATGCAAGTTTATACAAGTGGGTTTGATAGCTTATATTGCTTATGCAAATGGGCTATTCTTATTCAACATAAACACAAGTTCCATCATCATTTGCTAATCCATTTTTGATTGTGAAATTAAAGTAAAAATGAAATTTGATGATCTATATTACTAGTTTCAATAGTAAATATATCATACTTAAAATAGCTTTTGCTTTGGCTTCATTTTCATGAGAATTATAAGTGGTTTATTTGTTGTATTATAGTTTGATGGTTTTAGTTATGTTAATTAATAACATAAACAAACCATACTTATGATAAATACAACAATATTTCACTTAATATCAAAAGCTAGAGATCACAAATTGTTTGTTTGTTGATTTACAAAAATATGAGAGTGGATTTGCCTCTAAATTGTTCTCTAGTTCAATAGTTTTTAAATCACGTTTTAATTCTACTTTAGATTCTTTTTGTAGTTAACAACTTTCATCTCACTTAGGTCTAATTTGATTGAATAGATTTTTAATCTCTCACAATTCCCTGCGGATCGACCTGTATTCACCACGTACTACAAAGTGTACGCTGTGCGCTTGCGGTAAATTTTATTTCAAAATTTTTCGACGGTTTTCTAACTCGATAGAAATTCCGTCGGTTAAACAGTTATACAACATAGTAAAATAGTTTATACAAAGCAGAAATAAACTCGGATAATTGTCTCATCATAATAAAGCAAACACTATCTAGGCTCCACAGGGTTGCAAAGTAGAATAAGCATAATTTCTGTTTATAATACGAGAAAGCTCCATTTGGCTCATCCCCTGCACAACCACCATGTTCATCTAGAGCTGCTATCTAGTCTAATAATTTAAGAGTACCCGAGATAATAAGAAGCAAAGCATAAAACCTTGAGTCAGTCAACAATTTGGTGTGAGCGATAAATGAATCTAAAATTACTGTACAAGTCGATAGAGTAAGGAACAAGGGCGTACAAACCATACCTAGCATGTCCTTGCAACCAAAGAGTTAGCACATAACGAACTAATATGCTACTCTACGGACATCATGAAGTTGTACTACAAACTAAGTACAATGGCGGGTGTCCAGGTATCCTATCAATAATACCTATCTCAAGCGACATCCCTAGAGTGATAGATTACAGAAGAAAACAATCAAAGCAAACATATTATCCATTAAACAATCCTCACCACCACTTAGTGTGCTCTAGATATTCGATAACTCAAATGACCATTCATATGCTAGGGATTAATGGAAATCATGGTTTCTAGTGTGCTCATCCTCAGCTCGAAACTGTCACTAGACCCATTCCATTGGTCTAGGATATACGGATCCATTCAGCCAATCCGTTGTAGCAAAACAAAGTACCCATGAGTACATTACAATACCCCTGCTTTCGAGTACATCAGAAAACACTTCGAGTATTAATGATCCCTTAGCACGCATATCCAAGCTCTTTCCTTGCTCCTTCTTGTTTCCATTATTCTCAATGAACCATTCCACATTCCTTCCACGATAAGACCATTCAACGTCATATCCACAGCTCATCCATCCTAGAACCCCCTTGGTAGAAAATCGTTCTACCAACTCCTTTTAACATTGAGTCGACATTCATTCGAAATCTAACTCCAATTACCATCGAGTTTCCATCACCGAAGTCTCGAAGCTATCATCGTACTAGAAAATCGATCATGAAAACCCAAGTGAACAAACAAACACCCTCAGCGTGACCTGTAGAGCTTCCATGTTCCACTCTAGAAATTCCATGAACATTGCCTCTAAATATTCATATCGGTACCGACTAAAAAGGGTCGGTACAGAGATGATTCAATTTCTCGTACTTCGCCAATTTTGGTTCAGTATCTTTTCCCCGTCGATCTCTTCCACTTTAGCTTGCCTAGGACCTCCTTGCTACATTCCCCCAAGCTAACAAGTCCATAGCACACCCTACTGCTATAAAACTAGGTCGGTATCGACATGAAGTGGTCGATACTGAGTCCTGTACTTAGCCAATTTTTGGTTATTTTCCCCTGGGTCCTTCCTTGCCTTGTCCAGAAGCTTGCCATCAAGTTTTACCTCCTCTAGCCCGAAGCATGCCCCAAAGTAAACTCACTGATCTGAATCCTCAACCGACTAAATTCTACTCATCACGAGCACTTTCTATCGAACCAAACTTAATGTGACTTGATCTGTGGGCTCCTCCAATGCTCCAGAGCCCCGCCTCCAGTAATCATCTAGTTCCAACCATTTTTGCCTTCGATTAGCCTAATTCGGCAACCTTTTTCCTAACTACCTAATAGCACTAGAAAATCATATCAAAGCACAACATACACATCTGAAATATCATCCTTATACATCCTTACACATGCAATTCATCAAAACATGATAATTATACAAATTCTAGCCTAGATCTAACTTTTACACTAGCATGTCAATATGATCAAAAGGGGTTGTAAAACCATTTAAAAACTATTTTAAATCTATTCAATTTTGGCCATAAACATGTATGAAGATGTGATTAATGTTAGAAACCATCTTTAAGATCGAAATAATGCTAAAAACATCTAATTGAACTATATGAACAAGTATAGCATAGTGAGAGGTTAAGAACTACTCACCTAATACCAAAATTATCACTTTGAATCCATAGATATGATGTGAACAGTAAAGAATCCGAATACTAGTGTAAGAAAATAAAGGATCTAAAGCCTCCTTTGCTAATTATCCTTCTAATGATGATTTTGGTCAAGATTAATAAGAAAAGAAAAAGTGTTTCAATGGAATTAGGATTAATGAAGGTTTAGGATTGTATTGGGAAGTGGGAAATGTGATTGGAGATGTCCCATCAGCCATAATTAGGTGAAAATCCCGAAATTAGTTAGTGGGCTTAGGTTTGGGCCTAATCAGTTGCCCACTAATTCTAGCCAACAACAATAAAAACTTAAAACAGCCATAACTTTTACACAGTAAGTCCATTTTACTATTTGACCACTCTATAAAATGGGAAACATCATCCTGAAGCAATGGAAGTGATTTTAGACCCTAACCCATCTCCTATAAAAAGTTATAATCTATATAATATTACAGGGTCAAAATGGTCACATAGAAAATCGATAAAAATCATAGATGTGGAAAATGTATCTAAGAGTCATCTACCAAAATTTTAGAGATATACGACCTTATATGAATGAAATAAAAATATTTAACAATCCATAAATATATAAAATACGGGTTGTTGCACTCTCCCCCTTTAGGAATTTCACCCCCGAAATCCCTAAACAAGTCTAAGAATAGTCAACCATAGTCATCCCACATACCTAACAATCATATGCAATCAACAACATATCAAACAGGAAACCATGCAATCAATAGTATAAATAAACCTATCCTAGCATGCGAGATACTAAATGTCCTATATGATATCAAGGTGAAAGTAAATACGATAAACGGTAGGCCTTACCATACAAAGAGCTTCGGATATACAGCCCTTATGCTCTTAGTTTTCCACATGCAATCGCTTTCACTTTCGCCCTATGAACCTTCACTAACTCCATCGTCTTTCCTCCAAAACTGTTTTATATCGCATCCGACAATATGAATGGGCCTATGAGGTTTCGAAGCTTCTGGTTCAATCTCGATGTCGTTAAGTTGATCTGATGAAATTATCACGCCTGAGTCATGCACGAACTTTCGCAAGTGAGAGACGTGGAAGACGTTGTGCATGCCCACCTCTTCTATGGTAAGTCGACCCTATATGCTAGGTTCCCAATCCTTTCTACTATCAGAAAAGGGCCGACGAATCTTAGTGCCAACTTTTGCTTACCATCGAATTAAATAACATTCTTTAATAGGGAAATCTTCACAAACACCATATCGCTGATAGAGAACTCCAAATCACGACATCTGTAATCAACCTACTCTTTTACCTATCCCGAGCAGCTTCATCCATTGCCGAATGATCATGATTTTCCCTGTGGTTTCTATAATCACATCCGTGATCATCCCATGAGCCTCTGAAATCGAGAATGTAAGCTTGCAAGAGAGCTTCCAATATATAGTTCACCCTCTCAATCTATCCATCAGTTTGCGGATGATAAGCTATACTAAGATGTAGCTCGATCCCCAATGCCTCTTGTAGGCTCTTCCAAAACCCACTAGTGAATAAAGGGTCTCGGTCACTCACAATGCTCTTCGTCGCACCATGGAATCATATAACCCATTTTACATAATATTCGACCGGTTTAGATGCCATTCTGCAAGACTTAACAAGCAAGAATCGAGCATTGTTTGTTATTCTTTCGACTATGACCCAAACGCTGTCATACTCTGCTATAATCCTCGGTAATCCATCAATGAAATCCATTGATACTTGCTCTCACTTCCAGTTGGGAACTTCAAGTGGTTGCACCAACCCACTTGACTTCTTCTGCTCTGCCTTCACCAACTGGTAGATCAAGCATTTTGATATGAATATCCTAACATCCTTCTTCATCCCTTCCTAATAGTACATCTGCTTCATATCATGGTACATCTTATTACCGTCGGTATGTATAGTTAATCTAGTGTAACGACCCGGAATTTTGGTCGTTAGATTTTGAACATTTAATTCATTTTAAATGTTGAATGTGAATTATAATTTGATTTTTAAATAAGAAAATTTTGGTTAAATTAATGAAATAAGTTAAAATTTCAAATATGGCAGTTCAATTGGATTTGAATAATAATAATTTAATATTTGGAATTGGGGATAATTTGTGAATCTGGATGTAAATGGGTATGAAAATGGTTTCTAAGGTTTATTTTAAGTCTTGTTTGATTTGAATTTTAATATTGGACTTTTGGATGGAATCAAAAGTCGATAAGTTAAACTTGGAATTTTATATTAATTTAATAATTGGATTTAATAATATAATAATGCAAATAATCAAACTTTGATTCGGAATGAATCAGAATGATTTCTAATGTGAATATAAATTCTATTTGATTTATAATTGAGTTAGTAAAGTTTTAAAAGTGAGATTTTAAATTATTTCGACGATTTTGGAAATCGGTCGAATTAATCGACGAGTTAAAATAGCCTTTCGGAGCACAGTCTCGGAATTCGACGAAACTAGTTCCATTGGATCCGTAATAGTTATTTATTATCGGATTTCATTTTTCGTAACGTTTGGAGTTACGGTTTGCTAGTACGGGTGAGAAACGCGTTGAAATTTAAATCAAAAATTTAATATTTCAGATCGATTTAAAAGGCTATCTTCCACATATAATTGAATTAGCTTCCGAAACACGTTCCATTGTGTTCGGAATACGGGTAAACCCTTATAAATGCCTGTCGGGATGCGTTGTTTGGAGATCGTTTGAGAAAGTTGTTTAAAGGTGAATTTAATAATAAAATAATTTGATTACACGTATATATATACGTTTAAGGGAGAAACCCTAGTCTTCTTATCACCGGCCGCCGTTCTTTAGTTAATGGCCATAATTTCTTCAACTTGTCCCCTCAAATTCTCCTTATACATCGACTTTCGTCGAATATCACCTACTGGAAAGATGGAGAGCTCACCAAGGCGATTTAATCCAACGGTCAGGATCGTGTATAGTGTGATGGATCGATAGATTCTCGACCTCAAAGGCCGGCCATTCGAACTACTTTTAAACACGAGTGGCAGCACCGAGTTCATCGGGGTTCTGGCTGGGGGTAGGGGATGTGGTGGGCTACGTCGTGGTGGTGGATGATGGGGTTCAGGTCGCGAGTGGGAGGTGCAACCATCGGAGTTAGGGTTCGTACTTTGGGATCGGGGTGATTGTAGCTTTGCGTGATGAAGGAGGAAGGGTTTTGTGCGGCATCGATTTGTTGTTTGGAAATTAACGGCAGATCTGAGGGTAATATTATAAATAAAAATAAAATTGTTTGTATAATGTATATACGAACTTTAAAATAACATATCTCTTGCATGCGGTGTCAGATTTCAACGAAACAGGAAGCGTCGGAATCGCAGCAACACGATCTATGCACTGCAGCAGATCCGGAGGCGTTCGGAGCAAGCGAGAATTTTGGATTAAATCGAACGGGTTCGATTTAATTTAAAATTTAAACGCTCGGCGAACTCAAGGTGAGTTAATCTCACTCACATCTGGAATTTCAGCTGATTTAAATAATTAATATTTAAATAATTGTGTGATGGGTTGAATATGAATATTAATATCAGTCTGGAGTGACATTTGCTGTTGTGCTAACATCTGTGGATGCAGGGAAATAGGTTGGAGGGATCCAACTGGATTCCTCACAATATATATATTATCTTCATAATCTGTGATGTATTTATTTATATTCCGTGATAGTTTAATTTGGAATTTTGTTATGTTGTGTTATGGTTGGATAATATAATTTGGTATTTTAAAATATCAATAAAATGAAATGGGGATTAAAAGGGAAATGAAGAGGAATTTTAAGTAATGAATTTAAGGAAATTAAATTCAGGAAATTGGTTTGGAATTTGAAGTGTTTTTGAAATGGTGTTAAAAAAAAGGAATGAGGAATGGAAATGTATAAACTGGGCTTATAAATGAAATGGGATATTTATCGGTGGATAAATTTTGAAAGATAGATTTCCGGTGGGAATTTCTATAAGAGGGGCAAATTGTTTTAAAAATAATAGTGAGATTATTTTTAAAAGGATGGAAAGTGTATTTTTCCTGGGGAATGAAGTATGTTTCGAAAGAGGTCTTTCAAAGTATAAACTAGAAAGTTTAAAAATGTGTTTTTAGAATATTTTAGGAAAATTATTATCCTTAATTTCCTTTAAGTGAAAAAAATAAGTATTTATTTACTAATTATGGTATTTACTTATTTTAAAGATAAATTGGTATTATGTTTTCTAAGGGAAATTTTATTATAAGTATTGATATAATAACTTTATGTTAAAAAGAAATTTTGATTTAAGTTATGCAAGAAAACATTTATAAATTTCCAAAATTTTATTTTGATTAAAGAATTTGGTAACTGATTTTAAATAATTCAAGTATATATTTTGGAAGTGATTTTCCAGGAATGGAAAATGTGTTAAAAATAAATAAAGGTGTTTATTTTTAAAGTGTTTGGAGAAATTTACGGGATTCAAACGTAAATTTGAATTGAGATAAATCAAGCAGGATTTATAAGGAGAATTCTTTGGTTTATTCTGAAATGGAAGTGAATTTCTCTGAAAAGCCAAGTACGTTTTTAAAGCAGATTTTTGAGCAGAAGTTAGAAGTTTTGAAATTGTTTTTTTAAAGGAATGTTTTAAGAAATTATTTGAGTTGTGAAAATTTTAAAGGTAAATATTTACTAAATTAGTTATAATAGTAATTATTTTAAAGGGTTAATTGGTATTATGTTTAAAAAAAGAATATTATTATTATTTATATTTTATAAAATGGATTATTTAAAGATAGTTTGGTTAAAGTTTTATTTGAAACTTACATAGAAGTTTGTAACTCTTATTTTAAAATTTAGTTTGACTTAACTTTTATTTTAAAATTAGTTTTATATTTTTATAAAATAGTTTTACCTTAAATATTCTTAAAATATATTTGAATAAAGTGTTTAAGTAATTTAATTTAAATATTTAAGGTATAAATTAGAATAAAGTGATTTAAATTATTTTAAAATCTAAAGTATTTGGACTTGGTTATTTTCAGTGGGGAATAGAAAATGTTTGGGAAATTTATTTCCGTAAAAGGAAGTGGGTTTAAACTGTTTCCAAAGGGTTGAAAATAGAAATATATCTTGCGAAGATATTTTGAGGAAAACATAAATTTGAGGAATTATTTATGTTTGATGGATGTTTGTGAATGTTAATTGATAGTTAAATAACCGACTATCAATATTGGCCAATGCGCTGATCGTTTCGAAGAGACCGGGATCGGGATTAATTTCTCGAAAACAACTTCGATTCGGTTTGTACGTTTTCGTGGGGAAAACGAGTTTGGAATCGAAGATGGAGCAGTGAAGTGCAAAGGCTAGTCGCTACTAATCCTGAGGGTGATTCCAAAATGGATGTAGTAGGAATAGTGCCTTCAGTTCCGTTCGAATACGGAACAGACTTGTATGGACGAATGCTTTCGGAACATCGTCAGGTGGACGGTGGGCATTCTAAGAGATGTGTTCTAAAAAGGTAACGCTTAGCCTCAAGCCTCATCAACTGGGAATGACTGAAAATCAGGGGTTATGCAACAAGGCTATGTGGGTAGCACCCATTAGGGTGAGGTCATCCCCGTCTAGATGTCCCTTTTTATTCGGCTTAGTGGTGCGGTTGCAGATCCCAACCGTAGGGTGATCTTACTCGGAATTATCCAGTAAGGGGTAGTTCTGGCCTTGTGTTGCAGGGGATCGGGCGTGGTCCTCGGTATGCTGATCTAGACCAGGTACTGTGACAGGTGGTACCCCAGTGCCTAGTCATTAGTTGGAAATCCATTTTCCCTACGCGCCTGTACGATTTTGATTGTGCCCAACTATTGCTGAAACGTGAGATGAAAGCATTTCAGCTAGATTCTATTTTACTTTCTATAGACACTATTATAATATCAGACGAATTTGATAAAAAGTGTTTTGGCTATCGTAAGGTAAAAACCCGACATGTTTATTTGTGGCGTGGTCTTACGAGATGCTTTTGATTTCAAAGGATTTTTGAAACTTTAAGAATCAGTTTGGATGTATTTTTCTGACGCAGGTATTCCAGACTGACTCGGGTGTTATTTCATTATAATGCTCGGGTCAGACCGAGTATTACAGGTTCAGTATTGGATACTTTGGAGCTCAGGAGAGGTGCTGGAGACAAAGACGTATTACTCGTACTTGTTTATTTCCACTGTAGTGTTTTGTTTGAAATTGCCAGCAGTTGTGAGGCAGGCTGATATAACTGCCAGGCGGGTAATTGTTGTTTACTTGTGATATACTCTGATGATGTATTATATAAAACCGATATGGTTTCATTTTGTGTAAAGATCTATTATTATTTATTATATTTTGTACCGCTGCGATTGTGAGATTCTGATGTTGCTTTAGTTCCTTCTTTCTTCTATCTTATTCCTCAACAATCTATCTTTTCCGGCACTCGATCATCGGCATATTATACTGTGGTGTATTTTGTGTCGATTTTCGCGAGTTGAGAAGGGTGGTTCGTCACATCTAGAATGGTGGCACTCTCGTAAAACCTCATCTCGCAATCCATCGACATGGGGAACAAATAACCTCACATCCTTATGATCCAACCATCTCAGTCGAGTTCGTACTACTTCATCTCCTCAGACTCTACTCCTTCTTCTATTTTTACCATGATCTCGACTAGTCTAGCATCTCACCTCTGACTAGTACCGTTATGCTCAATCAAGGTGGGTTTGATAGTCAAACTCGCCGACATCTTTAGCTCTAACTTGTAATGAGGTCAGAAGTCATAGCAACCAATATACTCCAACCGCTTCCACTCTAGGAACATCGCTTCCAAACTGACATGTCTTCTACTCAAAGCATCGGCGACTATATTCCACTTAACAGATGTGCAAGAAATGCTAAAGTCGTAGAAGGCCAAGAATTCCAACTATCGTTGTTGGCGAAGGTTGAGATTTTTCTGAGAGAGAAGTTATTTCAAGGATTTATGGTCCGTGAACAGCTTGAACCTTTTTCCTAATAGATAATACCTCCAAATCTTCAAAGAAAACACTATAGATGCCAACTCTAAATCATGAGTTGGATACTTCTCCTCATGCGGTTTTAGCTCCCGACTAGTGTAGACGACAATTCTTCCACTCTACAATAACACTACACCCAATCCAATACCACAGGCGTTTGTGTATACTATCAACTCCTCATTCCCGCTCAGAATGGTCAATACTGGTGCACTCATCAACCTTCACTTCAGACTTACAAATGCGTGCTCACACTTGGCATCCCAAACAAAAGTCTAATTCTTTTTCGTCAAATTGGTCAACGGCGCTGCTATCTTCAGGAAGTCCTTGATAAAACATCGATAATATCATGCCAATCCAAGGAAGCTTCTCACATTAATAGCATTCTTGGATTGGTTCCAATCCTGAACTGCTGCCACCTTGGCAGGATCTACTACATTACCCAGCTCAGAGACGACATGACCCAATAACCTCACTTCCTTCCTCCAGATGTGACACTTCAAGAACTTCGCTTTCAACCTATGATTCCTTAACACCTCAAGCATAATCCTCAAGTGAGTCTTGTGTTCCTCTTCTAACCTATAATAGACCAAAATATCATGCACAAACACAAGCATGAACTTGTTCACCTGATCCCCGAAGACGTGGTTCATGAGATCAAAAAATTATGCCGGAGCATTAGTTAGCCCGAATGGCATAACCAACCACTCATAGAAACTAGATGTCGTACGAAATGTGGTGATCGGCACACTCTCCTCCGCTACTCTCAACTGGTGAAATCCAATAGCTAAATCCAATTGAGAAAACAGCTTCGCACGGTGGAGCTGATTGAACAAGTCACCAATACGGAGGAGTGGATAATTGTTCTTCCTCGTCACCTTATTCAGCTCATGGTAATCTACACACAATCTGAAAGAGCCATCCTCTTTGGTGGCGAATACTACAGGTGTGCCCCACTTGGATATACTCCTATGAATGAACCCTTGCTTCAACAGGTCATTCACTTTTACCTCAACTCCTTCTACTTTATGGGTGTCACACGCCTCAAAGGCAAACTATTGGTCTGGCATTTTTACTAAGTCAATGCAAAACTCAATCTCTCGATGTGGGGGTAATCCGGTCACCTCCTTAAACACATCTGGATACTCTCTAATGATGGGCATAGATGACTACTCATTATATGGAACCTCGAGGGAATATACAAAGCTAACCATAACCCCATCATCTGGCATGATGCCAATCACTACTGTCCGCCCCTCTACAACTCCAGTTGTCACCAACAACTTCTCATAATTCGCCACTACTGCATACTTCTCAGCTAATCCATTCCCAAGAAAATCCCGAACCGAACGAAAATCAAAACAAAGCAATCACAAACAAAGAAGCATCTATGACTCGAAAAGACCAAACCACGACAAACTATACTTAGGCTAGCGGTGCCTCCAATAAGGTTCGTCATAATCAAAGGCTGGTCAACTATTTCGGGTTTCAATCCCAATCTATCTATTAGGTCACTAGATATAAAGGAATGTGAAGCCCCAGTATCAAACAAAACACATACGAGAACATCAAAAATATAAATCACACCTTAGACAGTGATATCCTTTCCATTCTCCTTCGTCTAGGGAGCACTCGACAAAGTTGGGACAACATCCAAAGCATATATCTTCACAACGTGCTTCTGTTGTGGTGGTTCTAGGCAGTTCTTCTACATGTGTCTGAACTTGCCGTAGTTGTGGCACTTTTTATTTTTATCAGCTTTGCAATCTCTAATCAAGTGACCCTTGTCTCCACAACCACAACAGACAAAATCCCACTTAGCCTTCTTCTAAGCATTCTTTCTCTGAGATTGCTTCCTTTTACGATTCCATTTCTTCTTGCCTCCACTACCTTATTGGGTTTTCTGCTCTTCCATAACCACAATAGTTGATTTGGACTTGGGGTATATAGTCTTACAGGGAAGAACTCTCTTGACGAGTCTTTCAAATGGCTCATCGATATGACTTACCAACTTCTCCGCTAGATAACCATCCAAACCCATAAGAAACTTCTCATTCTTTTTCAATGGAGTATCGATGAAAGACATCCTATATTTCGGCAAGGGGTGGAACTCAACAACATATTCAGAGACGAACATATCTTCCTGCTTCAGATCAATAAATTTCCTGAAAAGCACCAGCCTTTGAGCATCTAGAATGATATTCTCCTAAAATCGGGTTTTGAACTGGTCCCAAGTAAACTGATCCTTGGGTGTAATAGCTCTAATAGTGTTCCATTAGTTCATGTATTCCCCTTGAAGCTGTCAGGAAACCTCCTCTTTATAGCACCATCCAATTCGAGGTCATCAATGATTCTTTCGTAGGTGTCCAACCAATCACGACTTCCATGGCTGGTTCTATTCCTTGGAATGGTTTGCCACCAAGAGTGGAAATATCCTTATTTAGCTTACCAAAATCAACTCTGGGCGCCTCCAACTGAGCACCGGCACCAACAAACAACATTCAAAGTGGTCGCCTGTACATTTTGCAGCATGTTTGCCATCATCGTATTAAACATCGTCTGCAAATCAGGGTTAGCAGCCCCCGAACCCGCTCCTTCTTGGACTCCAAAGATGGAGTTCCTCATAGTATTTATTGTATGTTGGATTTGTAACAAGAATGGCGGGTCTTTCATAAAGAAAACCGCATCAATGTTACTCGTGTGTACATGTGACTTATATACTATATTTACTACTATATAGTTTTGAGAACCAAAATTTATAACAAGTACACACTCTTTCATATATATACATAGAGTTATACATCATAGATATAAAAAAAGAAGTAAAACATCACAAAACCTATCGTATATCTCACAACGCATGGAAAAAAAACATCATAGATATAAAAAAGAAGGACAGTAATAACTAAGTGAACTAAATATAAAAAGCACAAATCCATAGAGTTATACAAAATATTAATAGATTTTATACAAAATGGAAAAAAACTCAGATAATTATCTCAATAATAAAGTAAATTCCGTCTAGGCTGTGATAAAGCTCCATCCGGCTTGTCCTATATACAACCATCATGTACACCTAGACCTGCTATTGGGTCTACTCATTTAAAAGCACCTGAGATAATAAGTAGAAAATCATAAAATCCTAAGTTAGGCAATAGTCTGGTGTAAGCGCCAAATGAATCTCAAAATACTACACAAGTTGATATAGTAACAACGGTATATGAACCATACCTGACCTGTCCCTACAACCAAAGAGTTAGCACATAAAGAATATAATATGTTATTCTACAAACATCATAAAGGTGTACTACAAACTAAATACAATGATGAGTGTCCAGGTGTCCCTATCCATAATACATATCTCAAGCGACAACCCTAGTGTAATAGATTACGGGAGAAAGCAATCAAAGTGAACATAGCTTCCATCAAACAATCATCACCATCACTCAATGTACTCTAGATATATGATAGCTCATATGACCTTTCACTTGCCAGGGTTTAATGGAAATCCTAGTTTCTAGAGTACTCATCCTCAGCCCAAAGCTGATACTAGACTCATTCCACCGATCAGGGTATACAGATCCATTCAACCGATATAGGGTAGCCAAACAAAGTATCAATGAGTGTACTCACAATACCCCTACTTTCAAGTACATTAGAAAAAACTTCGAGTATCAATAATCCCTTAGCACACTTATACATGCTCTTTCCTTGCTCCATCTAGTTTCCATTATTCTCAAGAAACCATTCCACTTTCCTTCCATGATAGAACCATTTTACATCCTATCTACAGATCACCCTTCCTATAACCCGTCCTTTGTGGATAATCGTTCTCACGACCCCTTTCAACATCGAGCTGCCATCATCGGAATCTAACTCCATTCATCGTCGAGTTGCCATCACTAAAGTCCCGAACCTATCATCGTTCTACTACATCACCATCAAACCCCAAGCGAATAAACAAACACCCTCAATGCAACCTGTAGATCTCCCATGTTCCACTTTAGAAACCCATGAACCCTGCCGCCAAATATTCATGTCAGTGCCGACCAAAAGGGGTCGGTCCAAGATGATTCATCTTCTCCTACTTAGCCAATTTTGGCTAAGTATCTTTTCCCTATCTATCTCTTCCCCTTTAGCTTGCCTAGGTACTCCCTGCTCCATTCCCTTGAGCTCACAAGTCCACAGCACAAACTGTTTTCGTAAAACCAGGTCGGTGCCAACATTAAGTGGTTTGTACCGAGTCCTATACTTTGTGCCAATTTTTGGCTTTTTTCTCCTGGGCCTTCCTTCCCTTGTCCAAAAGCTTGCCTCGAAGTTTCACCTCCTCTAGCCCGAAACATGCCCTAAAGTGAACCCACCTATCTGAATCTTCCATCAACCAAATTCTACTCGTCATGAGCACTTTTTGTCGAACTAAACTTGACGTGACTTGAACTGTAGGCTCCTCCAATGCTCCAGAGCCCCTTCTCCAAGTTTCATCCAATTCCAACCATATTTGCCTTCAGTTTGCCTAATTTAACAGCCACTTTCCTAACTGCCTAAAAACGTTAGCAAACCATACCAAAGCATAACTTACACATCTGAAATGTCATCCATATACAACCATATATACATGCAATTCATCAAAACATGATAATCATACAAATCCTAGCCTAGATCTAACTTTTAAACTAGCACATCAATATAATCAAAAGTGGTTGCAAAGCCATTTAAAAACCATTTTAAATCTTTTTAATTTTGGCCATAAACATGTATAAAGCTATGATTAAAGTTAGAAAATGTTTTTAAGATCAAAATCATGTTAAAAACATCTAATTTAACTATATGAATAAGTATAACACAATGAGAGGTCAAGAACCACATACCTAATAAATAAATTACCATTTGAATCCTTAAATCTGATGTGAACTACAAAGAATCTGAATACCAATCCAAGAAAATGATGGACCTAAAGTTTCCTTTGCTAATTATCCTTATAATAATGATCTTGGCCAATATTAGAAAGAAAATGGAAAGTTTTTTGATGGAATTATGATTAATGGAGGTTTGGTATTATATTGGGAAGTGATAAATGTGATTGGAGATGTCATATCAGCCCCAATTAGGTGAAAATCCTAAAATTAGTATGTGGACTTAGATTTGGGCCTAATTCATTGCCCATTAACTCTGGCCGGTAGTAGCCAAAACTTAAAACAACTATAACTTTCAAACCATAAGTCCATTTTACTATTATGACTGCTCTACAGAATGGGAAACCATCATCCTGAAGCAATGTAAATGGTTTTTGACCTAACTCGGCTCCTATCAAAAGTTTTTAGGGTCAAAATGGTCACATGGAAATTCGAGAAAATTGTAGTTGTGGAAAATGGCCCTAAGAGTCATCTTCCAAGATTTTAGAGCATACGACCTTATACGAATTAAATTACAATATTTTACGATCCTCCGATACGTAAAATACGGGCCGTTACGCTAGTGGTGTGTGGCTATTATAAATTATTTTAGGAGGTAAGCAGTCTACCTATGAAGATAGAGAGAGAGATAGATAGATACATAGATATGGAGTTTGGATAGATGTGGTTCGAGTGACTAAAACCATACGCTTATGATAAGAGGTTATTCCAAAAAAGTATAAGCTTGTGAGAAGTAACTGACTTGTAGAGGAGGGGTTTGGGAAACATGAGTAGGTCTTTGTAGAGAGTGTTGATTATTTTCCCACAAAAACAAATGGTTCCCATTAAGTTTGTGTATATTATTCAAGCATAATAAAAAGATGCTCAACAATGAGTATCCATTGTCGCACACATTACTTGTTCGATCAGCTAAATGGTGTGTTAATACCCTCAATATTAATTTTGATGATAACATCCATGTAGATACGACTATAACTTTTGATTGGGTTATGCAATATTTTCATTATGTTATGGAGAGATTTTACAGAGATAAACAGTGAATAAAATCAAGCAAATGAGTTATAAACATTCAGATTGATCAGGGAAAATGAAAAACATGTTTAACTCAAGACAAATGGAACAAAAATGCTTCAGCAACCTAGATAGTAGAAGTGTCCTTTAAATCTACCGAGTCTTAGAATTTTGTTAAAGGCCCTCTAGCAAATATCTTTGGAATTATTCTTTCATTTAACTCTACTTTAATTCATAACATCTTCACATAAACATACAGTCTAAGTTTTAAAATGTGGAAGTCTTAGTTAGAACTTTGAAAGGAGAAAACAAAATATACTAGAGTATCTCGACATACTCCTTGTGTCTACATCGACATAGAAGTAGTTATTTTAATTTTAACTATTCAAATAAAAGGATTTTGGCCCCATCTCTTCCCCAATGGACACATCCTTTCATCTTCTATTTAAAATGTCTGAAAATTGATTTTTTATCAGTTATTTTCTATTTTTCTCTTACACTTACATTTCTATAATTTTGTTCGAAAACTCCTTTACATACTTTCACTCTCTTTGCAAATCCACACTCTTTCACTCATAATATTCATGGATTTGCTAATCATTCAAGATCAGAGAGCTTGTACTTGAATTCTCTATCATTCTCTCTGGTCTCATCCTATTCTCCTACAAATTCAAGGATATATTGCTATTGGAGGTCTCTATGATCATTATACTGAAACTATAAGAATATGTATGGAAGATACAACCACTTGCCGGCATTTTACTTTTGTTGTAAAGAGAAAAGTGTTCTTCCCACCCACGAAAAATCAATAAGAAATGTGTATTTTACTATTCATGGAATTATAAGATTGTAAAGGTGTTCTTGCAACCCGTGGAAAGCAAGGAAGCGATAGTAGAATTTTGTATAGGGAATACAAAACCGAACGCAGGATTGGATATCACAGCCAATTTAAAAACCTGGTGCCTTTTACTCTTATTACTTTTACTTTACTTTGCATTTACTATTTGATTATCTACTTATGTTTTTTATTTTAGTGCTAATCCCAGTGGATAACTTATAGATTATCAAGTTAATTTTGAAATTATTAATATACACTATTCACCACTCTCTCCCATATTAGTGGCCTTAAGATCCATTTCAGCATCTATGTGTTTGGCTATCTCATAAGTCATATTTGGTGCTAGATCACATGGTTTTCAATGATATATAATTTGAATTTTCAAAAAGAATAAATAGCCAATAATATTAGCAACATGTTTTTCAACACTTTTGTAGAGGGTTAATCTTCTGCTATACCATCGCTATTTAATGGTAGTATTTATGCATATAGGTCTTATAGAATAAAATTTATTTATAGTTAAACGAGCAAAATATTTTGAATGATACCCAAACTAATTATGCTAAGCCCTAAACGGATTACACCTAATAAACCACTGAAGAAAAGACACAAGCGCTCAAAAACTCAAAAGCCATGAATAAATTGTGGAGTACCTTAGATAAAAATGAGTTTAACAAAGTGTAGGTCTGTTAAAGTGCATCTGAAATACAAATGGTGTATTTTTGAATAATATTAGTATAAATTCATTTTTATTGAAAATTGTGTGAAAATACATTTTTTATAATGTCATAATTTTTGTATAAAAGAAAGTAGTTGAATATAAGATGGATTTAAAAATTTTAAAGTTCAAATAATTTATTTTTAAAAGCATTGAAATATTTTTATTAAATGATTAGGAAGTAGAAAAGAAAATGAAAATTAAATAAAAATGGAATTAGGTTATTTTTTGACCCATTAGGCCCATAGACTATCTTGAGAAAGAGAGTTTTCTCTTCTCAATTGAAAAAGTATGTTCATTTTTGTTTTAGCCAGAAAGAAAATAAACAGTGTAAGACTATTTCATTCTTCCTCATTTCAATAACTCTAAGCCCTATTTTTGTTTAAAATCAAAATAAATACAAATAAACTCTCTTAAATTTGGAAATTTTAAATGTAAGCTCCTCGATCCCCACTATAATCCCATGATTAATATTACATGGTATTTCAAATCGGTAACAAAAGTTCGCAGCAAGCTGAAAAAAAAGAGAACGCAAAGGCAATTCAAAGGAGAAAATCAAGAGTTGTTGTAGTAAAATCATGGTGAGTAATAAGATTTTCTCACAATTATGTTAAATCATTTTGCATGTTTGGTTTTATGAAGTGATGATTGAATTTCATTGATCTGCATTCTGATACTGTGAATCTCACTGTCCATATATTGAAATTGCTCAATTTTTAAAAGATACTCTACCAAAATTTCGTTATGGTACATGTATTCATTTTGAAGGAATTCGACCATAAACCAAACTGGAACGATCAAAATTGGGTTTGACGGTGACGAAGATGAGTTCTTGGAGCAAAAGCTCTAGGATCAACTTAATAGGTTGACAAATTATGACAGCCGAGCAACCGTTAGCTTCAACTTAGAGCTATTTTGCTCTAAGCCAGACCGGATGTGTTTGTTTGTTAAAAAAATATTTTTTTAATGTAAAGAAATTTATGTTTATGAAATTTTCTTATGTAAGTTTATTTTGAAAATATTATTTCTCAAATTTCTTTATTTTATCTTCCTTATTTTAGTATGGAATGGTTCAACATAGCTTATACTTGAAATTAAAATGGTGTTATTTATTATGAAAAACCTATTTAAAAGTTTGGAAGGTTATTATATAAAATATGAAGTTTATTCCCATTTTTGGAAAACCATTTTATTAAATAAATTAATTTGATAATTAGAAATGTATTTAAAAAATGAATATTCTTATTGTAAAAATTGATTTATAGGATTTTAAATTTCATAAAATAAGTTTTTCTTTAAATAGAAATAAAAGGAGATTTTCAAAAGAAGTCTGGTGTGTGTACATATATATACATTTTTTTATCAAGTTGGAGTATATTAAAGTTATGAAATGTATGGTTGGATTATATTGAAATTATAGGTTGTAGTTAAATATATTGAGAATTCCAAATTAACATATTAGTAATATCGAGTAGTATGTGGCGTTTAGTAATTTTTTTTCTGACTATTCTTTTGACTCATTGTATAGAGTATTTTATGAAGTTAAGTGTAGTTTACAAACATCGAGTAAATAAGTAAATAGCACCAGGTGATATGGGACACCCGATTAAACGTTTGTTCGGTTACTTCTTTTATGTAATGTCACTTTATTATATTGATGTGGGGTTAGGAATATGGACGTCTTCTAGATGTTATTTTCCTAGAGCTTATTAGTCAAGAGCATTTGTAACAACCCATATTTTTGAGTTAATTAAATAAAATAAATAATGATTTAAATTGGATAATTTAAATCATTAGTTTAGAATTTGTAGCCTTTTATAAAAGATAATTTGTTTTAGATTGAAAAAAAATCCGAATTTTTAGAATATCGGAGAAATGAGAATTTAAGAGTTTTATTTAAAGATAAGTGGAATTAGAATTTGGGCAAGGATATTTATTTCGTTAAAATATTTTATTTTTAAATAAAGGAAGAATTTGGGATTAGTAGATTTTTTTTATAAAATTGTTGTTCATTGTTAAAATAAATTAAGAAGTCATTTTGTTCAATTGGCTATGGTTTAAATGCTTACGCTTTTGATTAATGAAGTTATTAGTAAATAATTAAATAAAAGTGCCTAATTAATTCTTAATTGGTTGAGCCCATTTAAAAAGAAACCAAAAGAGAAGTCTCCTTCTCAATTTTCTCTAAACTGTATGTTCTCATTTTGCTGAAAACAGAAGGAAGAAGCTAGGGTTCTAACTCTCTTTCTTATTCAATCAAAGTTTCCAAATTTAAATAGAAATAAAATCCAGAAAATTCAGGTAAAATCAAGGTGATGTTATCAAATCCTATTTTATCATTTAGACTAATCAATTTCAGGTTTTATTATATTTTGATTTTGTTTGTTATTCTTTTGGCTGAGGTAAAGTTCTAGGGCTTGTTGTCTAATTAAAAGCAGTGAATAAATTGAAGTCTAAAAAGCTATTGCGAGGGAAAAATGTGAGTTAATCACTCACAAATCTATTTCTAAATCTTTGTTTAATGTACATAATTGTTTTGATGACTTTTTGAATTGAATTGGTTATAAATTGATTGCAAACTTGGATGATTGTTGTGTTGTTGTAATTGGAAATTTAGTGTGAAAATTGCTGCAGTAAAACAACAATATCCTAGTGCAAAATGATCCGAATCGGCACAATCTTTTTGTGGTAGAAATTTCTTTCAGTTAACTGCAAATTCACGTTTAATTGCATTTTGAAATTCTATAGTTTAGATGCTCGAAATTGAGTTTGAAACCGATGGTGTAGCTCTGCCCTGTTCAATTTCTTTAAGTTGAAACCTAGTATTAAAATTATTATAACTTTTGATTGGTAGATCGAATTATAGTGAGGTATTTTTTTTTCAATTGAAAGGTATTTTTATAAGGAACAACTTCTTTGTTTATCATTTTTTTGTAAATCTGTAGTTTACTAAGAGTGACATGGGTTTGAAGAAAAGGCAACCTCTCTGTCCTGTGTTTAATCTGAGCATTGAAACATAGAAATTGTTTTAGGCACAACTTTTTCATTACTTATCAAAATTTTATAATATTTGAAGTTCTTGAAAGCATAGACTTTGTGCTACAATTTTAATGTTTTGATTTTTGCATAATTTTGAAGTTTAAATGATCAAAAATTCGTTTCTTTGTCTCTACCATGTCAATGAAAGACAGAGTTAATAAATTTAAATCTTAAAATTATTTCGGTCTTAACTTTTAAACCGTAAATCCAAATTTGATGATCCTGTTCTTGTTTGAAAGCTAAAACTTTTGTCTACAACTTTCATGTTTTAAGTTTTGTAAAATTATGAGATTTAAGTGGTCGAAAATGCATATCTTTAAATCATAAATTTGAGTTAAACGAAGTAAATAGGCAAGCTTCGTATACAAGTAATTTTACGAAAAAAAATTATTTTTAATTTATAAATCTTAGAATTATTTCTAAATTAAGTTAATAAATATTAAAAATGATTTTTTAGCAAGTTATTTTATGTATTAAGCATGTTTAGTAAAATATTTATGGATTTGGAAATATGACTTTGGAAATACAAATCTAATATATTTTAACATAAAAGTGACTGTGGATTTGGAATATAAGTATTACGATTTATTAAATAAATAATATAGGATTCATGGAGTTTGGAAATATAGTTTTGAAAAGTATAAACTTAATTTATTTTTAAATAAAATGGTTATCTTTTAATATGAATTTAAAAGAGTAATTAAATATGGTTTTAAAGTATAGTTTTATGAATAATACAACCATATGGAAATTTGAGACAACTTGGTGTATATAAGTAAAATCTTGGAACAATTCAGAGTTATGGAATATTTTAACAAATTTGTGAATATTTTTTTGAAGTTAAATAATGAACGGATTTATGATAATTATAATAAGTGTTTTAAATAATAAACTCAAAAGAGAAAATTGTTTTGAGAACCTTAATTCTATAATTTGAGGAGTACTAATAATTGACTTAGTGTCATCGATTGGTTTAAATGCTTTCAAATAAGACTTCGTCGAATATGGTATAACTATTGAATAGAATGTTTGAGTGGAACTTACTAGCCCATTAGCGAATACTAGAATTTCACCGCGTAGTATGGGATGCCTTGGTTAAATTCGTTTGATTGCTATTAGGACGTATTTTACACTTTAGAGTTGTATTCTCTTCTGGTGTGCGACAAGTGGTTGCTAGATCCTTAAGAGAATGTAGTTCAAGTTTTCCTGTGGTATCCGTAATAAGTGATATTTACTAGCTTTTAGTAAATACTTGGATTCACCATACGGTATGAGACCTATTGGTTAAGTTCTAGTGATTACTGAAGGTGATAGTATTTTCCACTTTAGAGTTTACTCTCTTTTGGTGTGCAGCAAGTGGCTGCTAGATCCTTAAGAAGTTTATTCCTGGATTTCTTTTCGAACATAACAATATAATAATATTAAATAAAAGTAGATTTATCGAGTCATGGTTTCTACGATCACCTTGATCGGTATGGACTATCCTTGAAATCATTCTGTGATTCTGTGTTCCCAATCTGAGTACGATCCTTGGTATCAGATCGATTCGAGTGATAACAATTTGTTTGTTTGTTCGCCACGGGTTTTGAGTACAATCGTTGCGATTGTTTTGGACGATCATTACGATCGGTTTGGATTAGGATCTCTTGGATTCTGGATATTTGGATGCTGTGACTATTCTGTGTTCGTGAAATAAACATATATATTCTTATGTCTTGTATTAGTGAAATAAATATATGTTCTTGTGTCTTGTGATGGATGTTAAGTTAATTCTGTTATTCTGTATTTAGTGACTAATATGTTTTTTTGACTTAAATGTATAACCATGTGCCTTGTGATGAGCTCCAAGTTAAATTAATTCCCTTGACTTATTATTTCATGGATATCTATATTTACTTATATGTTATTTGTTCTTATGTTATATCTTGTTCTCACCCTATTGGATATAGTCTGACCCGGGTGTTATTTTGCTCGGGTCGGGCTGAGACTTTTTGATCTTACATGACAAGTTGATCTTTGGATGTTTAGGCTAGCAAGGAGATAAACACTTTTGACTTTTTAGTTTATCTCATTTAGAAAACTTGTAAATATATTTATTAGATCTACAATTGAGATTGGAGAATTGCTAAACTTGTATAACAATTGAGTTTAGTATTTCATTTTGTAAACTCAAAATTTGTAAATGTGTAAGTTGAGATTTATTCTGCTGTGATCTGTGACCGATGCTTATATGATATATTGTTCTGATTTTGAGAAATCGGTGTGTCTATTACTTTGTATTAATACTGTACATGACAAATTTCGTTCAGATATTAAGTAAGGTATAAATGACGTGTCAGTGTTAGTATAAAGATATATTCACATTTGATCGCCCTCAACAAGTTGTATTCTCCAGATTAGCAAACGACATTATTTGTAATGTTCTTTGCTAATATGGGTATCAGGGTGGGGTTGTTGCAGCATTATTCCTCTCTGAGGCCTATTAGCCGAGAGTTATCATATGGATTTATCATATTATTCTCTTAGGGCTACATAGTCGAGAGTTATTCCTCTCTTAGGGCCACTAGTTCAGAATATTTTGTATCTTATTGTGTTATTCTCTAAGAACTTGTAAATTAAGAGTTATTACTCTCCTAGAGCTTATTAAGCTAAGAGTATTACCATGTTACTTTCCAAGGATTTGTGACCCGAGTGTAAATACTCCCTTAGGGCTTACCAAGTCAAGAAAATTATTAGAAACCTTTGTTAAGTAGGTTCATGCCACTATATGGATTGCATTACTAGGCCCACCAAATAGGCTATAATCCATCCTAGCTGTCTAATTATAGGGTTGTGCCCCGAATCCTTGACATCATCCGATTGGTTAGGATGTAAAAGTTATTAACTCTTCTATAACTATTGCCCTGATGTTACTCAAGGCCAACATCCCATTACCAAGGGCATGTAGGTCATGATTAGTGCACTGCATAGTCTTCCTACATGTTACAACGTGTAGATGGAGACATGAGTCATAATGGATAGGAATAACCAAGGGATTGTAAGAGCATAACTATGTGTTTGTAAGTGTCTCCTATTGTAATGATGCAGTATGTTAGTCTCTCATCTAGTTGACTTAGGTCGGTTCAATTGGATATACTTTACTATTTTATAACCTATCCGGAGATAAGGATTATTATGTGAGAGCCGTTATGACCAGAGACTTGTTATGTGCTAGTCATTCATTTGAGATAGCCTAACCTAAGACTAGCTGCGTGCTCGTCTTTTTATATGATTATCAAGAGATAATTTTATCATTCCCTCTTAGAGCCTTTGGTTAGAAGACTTCTGTGCTATTTTTGATTATATGTTTTATTTTATGTCTCCTAGGGTCAGTCGATTAAAAGTCTTTTCTCTCCTAGGTTATTGATCGAGATTTATATTGTTAAATAATGCATATAAATGATAGTTCTGTTTAGCTTGATTGGATGCATATATGTGTAATATCCTTTGACTTATCAACCCGGTAGATTATGTTATATTAATGCTAGTATGTTACATATTGTTGTGGGTGATGATATTAGATTGCATGGTAATATTATGAGATAGATTATTATCCTCACATGCTCACTTATCAGTTTTGTTATGATTCTATGTATGATATAGTATAACTTGAACATTTACCTTAAAAATGGTCTGATCCATTTTTTATTTATATGATACTCAGGTCAGTCCAAGACATTTTAGGTATATGAAAGCGGTAACCATTTTATGGATGATGGTTACATTTTTGAGGAGGCTTAATTCATTGTCATATGTATACATATTTTGAGTCTATATTGAATTTGTATTTTTTTTGTAGCCACTACATATATGTGATGGTATTTTGGACAGTACAATGACTCATTTCCTACGTATATTTTTGGATATAGTAGGTCTATGATGTAATTTTTTAATCTACTATACTTTGTGTATTGTTAGCCTTTTTTATGGGCTAACACCTCAAATTTGTAGATACATAATAAATAAATGAAAATGTAAGAAATCAAATAGAAAAGAAAGCAGAGAGAAATAATATTTTTATAGTGTTGACAAATCTCTGACATATGTCCACTTTATCATTTTTATTGACTACACCTTTCTAAAACAACTTGTTTTACAAGAGAATTTCAACGTATAATGACCAATTCTTGAATTGGTAGAGTTTTCTCATAGAAAATTTGACCAAAGTGCCCAAAGTCGTCTCAATCCACCAAAAGTTCATTTGCATATGTTGTAGTTTGCGATTTATAGATGAATCCATGAAAAAAATCACTAAATCTCATTTTGAATCGCTTAAACAATTAAAAATGAGTTTTAGCATAAAGAATGAGTATGTTTCGCAATATTTGATCGGTAGAAACTGATCGTTCCATCGATTGGTATAGATTAATATTTTGACCAAATCTTCATCACTCTACTTCAAATATGTTTTGCTCTTCAATCTTTGGGTCTCTAAGGAAAAATGTAACGATCAGTACTGATCGATCCCCTATTCTCAAAACTTGCCTTTTTTCATAATGGCATGTAGAATTATCGTAGAAGTAAAATGGGCCCAATATCCACTTTTTGTTTGATAGACAACGTCGATGGATTGATCGGTACCGATCGATCAAGTTTGTTCCAAACTAGAAATTTTATTTTGGCAATTCAACTTTGTTCTCTTCTAAGCTCCTTGATCCATTCTTTCATCATTTTGTAACCACTACCTCTGATTTGATTCAATTCCAAGATTGTGGAAAATTTACCGATAATGGTTGCACCTCAAAGCATGCTTTTATGGATACAAAGCATATTTTTGTCAAGAGAATGCATCAGTATCAGCAAATTATCACTGGTGTCTTTAGGTCATCTATCAAATTAGTTGTTGTAGATCATCCATTTTCCTCGGATCCATCTGCAAATCAAAAGTCATTCTAGACCTATCATGGTTGAGGATTCGTATCCTTGCATAAATGTTAGTCATAATTTTCCATCATCAATCGTTCCCTTAGGGTAGACATATCATAGACAAATCATATATCTTGTTATCATATAGTATAAATATCACATGCCAGTGTGTAAGGTTATGGTTTTACGCATGTACGGAGCATTGCTTACAAATCAGTTGGTATCTCCTAACATCCCATTACAAGCTTGTCCGACCAAATCAAAGTATCACCACAAGTAATCATACAAAGTATCAATGTGTTATGTTGGCATATCACCTCTGATTGAAGCATTGCTTATAAATCACCTAGCATAACGTACATCCCATTATAAGTAAGTTCAACTAGATCGAGATATTAACGTCTACTAGCCAACTAATAATCATAATCAAGTCATTCTAGATGAGAAGGCATTCATACCTTGAAATGAAGTTCTAATCTTTCCAGATAAGGTTATGTAAATCAACATTTTATCCCATCCACTCGCTCTCCGATGGAGGCACTCTATATTTAAGGTGTTTCCATCCACTCGCTCTTTGGTCAGGGGACTTGCGACCCTATACGAGCCTATACACTGACTCTCATGTGAGGAGATTTGTATTTCATAGTAGATCGCCTTGTATCTTCGGCTAAGGTTATTATAATCTATCGTTTCATGTGCTATGTATAAGGGATAACCAAGTTTTATTATTATCCCATAACAATATCAAAAACAAAATCATGTTCAAATGAGTTCATAGCTAATAAATCTAGAATAATATCAATTAGTTGATTATTTACACAACCTTATTGCATCTAAATCAAAGTGCGTAAAATAGAAATCTAAACAAATAGTCCAATCAAGGATTACCTTCTTAAACTCAAAGCATGCCTATAAGACCGATTGAGAACACGCGCATGTGTATTCAGCTCGAAGGTAAACCTTTATAGTTTATTTAAATAAGAAATAAAGAAAAATGAAAAACATACCTAGTTTCCATCCTGGTCATGGGATTACCACACAATGTTTATGTCCTCCACAACAACCGAGGTCATCCCCTGTAGTGGGTGGTTGTGTTTGTTGCACTACTGTGGTTTGTGTTGTCATTATTGGATTCCTCACATATTTTTGTAATTGGGTGCTCTAAACTTGCTTCTTAATCAAATCTAATAAGTGCTGGCACCCATTCGTCTCGTGTCCATTCGGCTAATTGAATAGACAGAATTTTCCATGCTTCCTTTCCCAATTCGTGGGCTCTCTCTTTGGAGATTTTCTGTATTGAACCTGCCCTCTAGTTTAGTGATAAATATTTTTTGGAGTCTCGGTCAAGTGAGTGTAAGAAGAAAACGTAGGCTTCCTCCTAGGATGCTATGTAGCTCCAAGGACATCGTCAGCCTTTCTCTTTTCTGTGTCCTTTCCAAAACTTACCTTTGATGGTCCTTCATCCTCTACATCATTAATTTTGATATTTTTTTCTTTTGTGTCTTCTTGACATAAATACAATTTATCTTGATAATAGAAATCTGCTAGATCTGCTAGTAGATCCATTGATTATGCCTTTTAAGCTCAGAATAATTATTAACTCCTATGGCCACCGCTATAAGAACTATTGATGAATCTGGTTTTTGAACTACGGTGGTTGCTATGCTAAATCTGATTAAATTACTTCATAAAGGTTCCTTCTCCCTCTACTTCATGTTTGAAAGTGACATCACACTCCTAGGTCAAAAAATATAAACCCTAAACTGGATCATGAACTTCTCAACTAATTCGGCCCATGTGCTAATAGATCCATTATCGATTTAGCGAAACCATATAGCAGCCAAATCAGTTAAGTCAGTGGAAAGCAACGCCCCATCACTTCCTCCAAATCTCAAAACACTCCCATTTGTTGGATGTATCTCATCAAATGAAATATAGGATCAGTTCTTTTATCATTAGGTTCGAATGTAGGTAGCATGAAATCAGGTAGATTCCTAGCATTTTGAATGTTTGGGTGAATGAGCTTTGATTCATATCTTCCAAACTTTTATTTGGGCCTCCACATCGAGGTGTCAATAGAATCGTCTTGGCTATACAGTCATCTTGATTTGGCTGAAATCTTTGAGGCTCAATATGCCTTTGATCCAAGGCTCCCTCATGCCGCTGTTTCTATTGAGATCTTATGGTTCTCCATGCGTTGTAAGTTTGCATTAAGTTCTTTGTTCCTCTGATGTTCACTTTCTTGTTCAGGACTTAGATTAACCCTGTTTGGTTGGATAGATGGATCAGTACCGATTGATGGAGGTCAGTCGGTATCGATCCATCGTGGAGGCTATGGGCTAAGTATTGATGATCCCCATGCCTTTGGTCCATCAGCTCTGATCTCTGACCTCTTTTAGTATTGATTTCCAATTGCTCTAATCGTCATATATTGCTCTTTCATGGAAAAAAAGTTCAATAACTCCTCATGTCGGGTTAATAACATCCTTTGCATATTTGTCACCCATACATCACTCATCTCTGGTCATGAAATTTGAAGGTGGGTTTGAACTAGAGGAAACTTCATAGATTTTCCCATGTCCTAATTGGTTTCCTCTAGTAGCCGTCTTTCTAGTAGTTGGCTTTTTATTTTCAATAGGTTAGTCCCGAGTTTAATTCTTAGTGAAAGCACCAAAAATGTTAGCCTTGTTTATAGGCTAACATCCTAAATTAAAAGATAAGTAATAAATAAATGAAAAATGTAATCAATCAAAGAGAAAAGAGAGAAAAGAGACACAATATATTTTTATAGCGATTCGGCAAATCTCTGACCCACATCTACTTTACCATTTTTATCGATTAGTACTTTCTAGAACAACCAATTTTACAAGAGAATTTCAAAGTACAATGATCAATACTTCGATTGATAGAGTTTTCCTTTAGAAAAGTTTATCAAAGTGCCCAAAGTCATATCGATTTGCCAAAAATTCATTTCCATATGTTGTAGTTTGCAATTCAAAGGCTAATCCACACATTATAATCGTTAGATCTCATTTTGAATCTCTCAACAAGTAAGATCCAAGTTCTCAGCATGATAAATGAGTTAATTCTCTTTTTTTGAAGATTTAATCAATAGCTACAGAACGATACATCAATTTGGTGCCAATCGATATTTTGACCAAATCTTCCCTACTTTACTTCAAATATACTTAAGTCTTCAAGCTTTGGATCTCCTAGGGTAAAATGAAAATTTGGATCGATCAGTACTAATTGATCCCTTATTCTCAAAACTTGTCTTATTACATAATGGCATGTAGAATCATCATAGAAGCAAAATGGGCCTAATATCCACTTTTTGATCGAATGGCGCCGATTAGTGGAACGATTTATACCGACTGATTTATTCTAAACTTGAACTTTCCTTCTAGCAATTCATCTTTGCTCTTTTCCAGTCTCCTTGATCCATTATTTCACATTTTGTAATCCCTTTCCTCCAATTTGAGTTAATTCCAAGGCTACAGAATTTTTTTGGTAATATGTATACTATGATTTATATCTTTCCACTGTGTTTTATGTGACTGTTTATTCTCCGATACCTTGTGTATTGTTCTAACATAGAAAACTATGTGTTTATTGTTTTTTGCTTATATCGAGCATGTATAGGTGGGTATTGTTTGATGTTGAAATATATACCTGTGCTAGGCCAAGGGAATATTCATGTTTGATCATCTAATATTACCTCATTTTCCATATTATTAGATAGTATTAATTCGTAATAATCTTTGATAGAATGAGTATAGAGGTGAGGTGCTACATTATTATTATCAGAGAAATGTTCAGAAAAATACATAATATAAAAGATACTAGTCTTAACCTTAGTTAGACATTGAGCCCTTGTCCCTTGGGGTTTGGGTTGTTTTCCTATATGTATAAGTGATGTTAGGAGTAGGTGATGATTACCGGGGGTGATCATCTAAGGACGTATATGTTGTATGTTTCTTATATATATATATATATATCCAATTATTTTACTAATGTAAATCTTACTTGAATATAGAAATGAGAATGGCTGGTGGTCTAGGAACTCGAGCCGATGTCGAACCGTCTAGTGAATTTGGCAATGATGGTCTTATATGACCATGAAGCAGTTAAGGAGTTGGTGTAGAGTATTCGGGTATCAAGTACCTCCGTCACTCATAACTCGCCAACTCCCATATTTGATTTTGCCCGCATGTGTAGTAACTACGCTATCCTAGGCAGGATGTTATTCAAAGGCATAGAAGGTGTTATTAGTTTTTAGGTGTAGCTTAAGACATGCGAGTGTATCTTCTCTTTCGTAGGGGGCATTGATCAACAGAAGGTCCAGATTGTGTCGAGCCATTTGCGCGAGAGGATACTAGATTGGTATGAGCAATTTGTGTTGAGGTTGATGAGGCGGAGCTGACTTGGGCTCACTTCAAACTTTTTTTTGAGTAGAAGTTCCTACTAAAGTCATAGAAAAAAGATATATCTTGGAAGTTTATTGATTTGAAGTAAGGCTGGATGTCAATGGTCAAGTATGTTGCTACGTGTGAAGCTTTCTAAAAGGATGATGTAGATCTTATTAACTCCCCAGTTAAGAAGAATCAAACATTTGTGTATAGCTTGAATAAGACCACGAGGAAAGCTTTGGTACCACAATCAGAGGTTACTTTCAAGAAGCTAGTAGATACAACTTTTAGATCAAGAGGGAGAGTAGTGAGGAGGAATCGAACGGTAACAAAAGGTTTCGGCAAAAGCAAAGTTTCATTTTAGGAAGCAAAGACCAAATTTTCAAAATAAGTAGCAAGCAAGAGGCAGGGCACTAGATTTTCAACGATAAGAGTAAAGCTAAGTAGGATGTTACAATTGTGGAAATGTAGGGCATTATTTTAGGGAATACTACAAGCCATAATAGCCAGATCATTTGAAGAAGTGCAAGATTTGCAAAGAAGTTGGTCATATTAGTTAATCATGCCTAACAGTTAGAAAGAATAAGAAAGGTGGAGAGTTGAGTGTTATATAAGCAGCTTGTGGTCCTTCCCATGAAAACGTAAAAGTGTTAGTAGTACTTGAAGGTATAATCTTATTCGGAAATGTTCCTATTATAGTTTTCTTTAATACAAGTGAATCACACTTGTCCATATATTAGAAGAACTGGTTGATAGAATTAACCTTGATAGTGTCCGCCTTGTCACATCTCTATGATAGCGAATCCTATAGATGCATACGCAACTCTTGGGATGGCGTGTAAAGATGTTTTGTTAGACTTGTATGGGTTATCTTTCCTATATGAGTGCATGTATTTGAGTACTTGGATTTTGGCATGATATTGTGAATTGGTTGGCTAGACAAATATGAGTATATTATTCCTAGAAAGAGTAAATACTCTTGGTTATCCAAATTCTAAATCGCGAGTTGGCTTAACTTTAGGTTACATTAGCCAAAGCAACAGTGGTTCTCTTTTTGCCACCAAGTCTCGAGAAGATGTTGAAATAGCCAGAATTTATATGATTTTGCTGATATATTCTATCTTATTATATATTTGCCACCAATTAGGGCTATCGAGTTTAGAACAAACCTCATTCCAAGTGCTTAGCCAATGAGTTGTCCTCCCACAAGGATGTAAACTAAAGAGAATTAGGAGTTCAAGAAGCAATTGCCAAAACTGAAAGCAAAATATTTCAATTAGCCAGGTTATTCTTCTTGGGCTACTACTAAAATTTTTGTGGAGAAGGCAAATTATTATATCTGCCCATGCATTGACTACCAAAAGTTGAATGAGCTCACTATAAAGAATAAGCATCCACAATCCAAAATCGATGATATGTGGACCAGCTTAGCGGTCCTAAGGTCTTTTCCTAGTACGACCTAGAAACTGGTTTCCATCAACTCAGATTGGTATAGGATAACATTCCCTAAACAACTTTTTGTACCAGATATGGTTCCTACGAAGGCTTGTGATGACGATTGAATTGATGAATGCACCAGCATCTTCATTGATCCAATGAACTGCATATTCGGTGATTTTCTTAATAAATTTGTCCTTATATTTATTGATGAAATACTTGTATACTCATGAGGGACATCTGAAGATTGTTCTGGAGAAACATAGGCAAAATCAATTGAAAGTTGTAGCAACCCACCCTTCACTGTCCTTTGATTTTATGCTCAAAATGATGCACAAATCCCAAGGACCGTATTGGGTCATTAGGGTTTAAAGTAAAATAATAAAACGAAGAGCTATCTATTTTATCTATACTTTCTGAACTTATAGCTAAAGGGATAAAATATAATAGACCGTTTTAAAAATTAAATATCTTCCCAAAATAACTACACGTGTCATACACAAATTTGTAAGCAAATTCAGAAACATACAGTTCTACATAAAATAAGACTGGATAATGGAATAATCATAAAATTAGATAAAAAAAATAAACTTCAATGCCTTTATTACACCGTTGAAGGTCTAATGTTTCTCTTTTCTTATCAGCCTATTGTATATACGAAAAATGGAAATAAAGGGGGGATTAGACATATGCTTGGTGAGTGAGAAAATATTTCTAATCATATGATGTTGTTATATCACTAAGACATTACTTAAGGTTAGCCCTACTATTAGCATTTCATGGTTTCTTATTTTTTACTTAGCACTTCTTTAATAACATGTCAAATCTAAGCATTCTACGTTTATTAAATTAATTGTCTATGGTATACATTCTAAAAAGGATCTCTATATGAAAATTAGTATTCCTAATTCATTTAGAGGCGATGACCATATGTCATATACGCCAATGTTGAGATCATCTGGATAACTACCGTGTGTCGCATATATCCGCCAATCCCTAGGCAACAACCATATGACCCATACACCCTGTACTGTTAAGAAAATGATCATATGTCGTATAAGCCATGCAATCCATGTTTTATGAACTACCATATGTCATAATCGTATTGATCTATTGAAAGGCAATGACCATCCCATTGTATACACCAGTCAATGTATCATCTTTTAAGGCAATGGCCATCCATCGCACACGACCTTCCATTTATGTATAAGTAAATATTAGCATACATATAGATATAGTGTTCTGAACATTATCATTATGGTTTTAGTCCATGTTCTACATATTTACATCATACAATGTCCTGATATCATATTAAAGTCAAGACAAAGTTAAAAAGCATTCGTATTAGCCCTAACCAGTCCATGTTCTAGGTTTGCTACAAGCGATCAGTCAACCGTTCAACCTCAGTAGTCGATTATTCTCCAATTACTATTATTTCTTTAACTAATCGTTGACTAAATTTTATGAAATAGTCGACTCCTTGCATTAACAACCAACTGATTGTTTTCAAACAATCGACTAGTCGTGTGAACAGTTGACTGATGACCATGGTTAGTCGACTGTTTACCCAAGGTTTTCTACTAGTTTCTATTGGGTTTGACTTATGTTTTTCTTAGGTTTTTTTCATGTTAATCAGTTAACCGTTCAAAAGTGTTAGTCGAACATTTTTCTGATTTTTGTTTTTTATGTGTTTTAATGTGTTTTTCACAGAGTTAATTGCTTATTTTTTTCATTTTTGTTATAACTTATAGATCTACTGTTTCTAAATTATCTTACAACTAAATGATTATTTTTCTTCTTTTTTTGTTTTACAAATGAAATTCTATTAAGGTTATCGTTTTTTCTTAATTTTTATTTTCTTTCCCAAAATACCATTTTAAATATTCATATAAGCATAATATAATACAATATAATTTCATTAATTGCAATATAGAGTTATCCCTATTACTTCACGTAATACATACAAATTTAGTAACATAATAATAATAAATTTAGCATTAAAAATAAGTACTTATAAAAAGCTAATTCAAAAAAGAGGAAAAATAGGAAATACATATATGTTGACATAAAAATAATACATATATCAACATACCATCAAAGAGCATATGTCGACGTACCTGAAGTATATGTCGACATACAAAACGTATATGTCAGAATATCAACGGTAGTTTAAGTTCTAAACTTCAAATTAAAAATTGGTTATTTTAAAATGGTAGGAACAATTTTTTGAACCACACTATAAAACACCATTTTGGGCTAGAAAATTTAATTTGTCTTCACTTTTTATCTCCATTTTCCCTCCACTACTATGCAACTTCAAATTGGTATAAATCTCTCAAATTTGAATAGATTTTCAAGATTGACCCATTGAAATTATAGTGGAGATGTGTACCACGATTTGGTATAGAAGTCAAGGTGAATTGCAATGGTATATGGTGAAAAAAGGATAGTGCACCTTAGATAGTGTTGGATTCTACTTCATTCAAGAGTTTTTGTGAGTGATTCCATCTCTAAACACGGTATAATGCAAAGTTATTGCTTTAATGATGGTATATTGTTTATAATACAAAATATAGGTTAAGTAATCATCGTTTTGAATGATATAATCAATGGGTTTGGGAAAAATACGAATCATGGTAAGAGGAATGTAATGGCATATTGGTTTTCAAAAATTTAATGGATGAAACGCCAAACCTTATAAACTAACTCTCAAAACTAATGTACAAATGTAATATTAAGTCCAAGAATCAAATCAAGATTGTTTGGAGGAGGAACGGTGTCGATCGAAGATGAAACGGGGCATCAAAACAATGGAAAAATGCGACAAGGCCATGCACAATGTGCATGATTGGTCGATCGGCCTATATAGGATTGGTGGACCGGTCATCACCGATCGATTGGTCTTGATAGAACTGTTGGATCGGCTAGACATGGTTGGTCTGGTTGAACCTAGAGCCAACAGAGCCAAAGTGGATCGAATAGGACTTAATTTTGTTAATTCGAGTGAGCATTTAGAAACCAACTGACTGGTGATTTTGATGTTATGGAGCTATGGAAGAATATTTTAGGTTTGAAAGGGGAATCTAGTTAAACGAGTATGTTTTTTTGGCGATCTACTTGATTTGATGATATGTGAATGTATATGGACTTGTAATCACAAGTAAGCTTTCCAAGTATTGTGATTCTCTCCTATAGCATATGAGGCAGGCTTAGAGAGAGGAAGCAGGGGGAAGCGATCATGTAGCACATGAGGCGGGTCCATGATATGAGTCCATTTGTTGAGAGTGGACAATAGGTGAACTTGTAGCGCACAAGGCGGGTTCGAAGGAGTGAGTCCAAAGCCGATTGATTTATGATACGATCCTTTATTGTAGACATTGGGACTGGATATATGCAATTGATTTAGTTTGATACAACTACTAGTATGCGAGGTGTTTTTGGGACGTGTTAGATACTTATCAGAGTATAGTATTTCCTTTGTAGTATATGCGGAGTAGGTAGGATTTGCTCACCCAGACTTGTGTTTAACCCACTTTTATCCTTCTCTTTTACTTATGTCATTAGGATCATAGCGCTTGGGGCATAATGAAACATGAGACGTGCACTCTTATGCGTATATTGTAAATATTGTAAATATGTGATAGACTTGATTGTGACTTGTGTGTGGATTGGGTTTGATTAGTATTATAAAGACTATGTATTGGAAAATATTGATATACTATGGTGTTATGAAATGATGAAGATTATTGTTATATTATATTATTTTTTCCTTCCACTATGAGACTCTAATAGTTACTAGTTAAAATTGCATTTGTCTCTCTTATCATATTCCAGTGACTCATCCTTTTCTCTCTCGAGATGTTAACGTTGATCGTGGATTGAACCCGAGGGCTGAAAAGGTAGGTTGTTACATTTAGTGTTGGAGCAAAAAACTTACCCTTAGATTATGGATTAGTAATGTATTAAGAGAGCATATTTATATTTACTATTAGGTGTATAGATGTATAAGTCAAGTACATAAGCAAACACCATTTACTCTTCAAGTTTTGTTTACTATCTATTGGGGAGTTTCTAATGAGTCTCATTTTTATAAATAGCCAAAAATGAGAAATTCAATCGAAACTAAAATAGAGACTAATGTAGACGATACTAGGGGTGCAGTAACTAGAGCCGGGACTAGCTTCCGAGTTGATATACTAGATATCCCCAGAGCTAATATTCTAGTATGGTTTAGACACTTTATCCAAGCAATAAGGCAAGCTAGTACCAACACCACTGAATTCGTAGCCACTAATACTTCTATCGCTACTCAAGGTATGGTTCTTGCCCAAACATCACCAACCTTTGACATTCCTAAGCAATTTAGGAGTTTCTTCAGTCTTGGTAGGAAGCCATTTTGTCCGAATGAAGCTATACTCGGTGACTCATGCATAGTTGAATGCTTGTGAAAATATTTTCAGTCTATTGGGATGTAATGATATTAGCATGAGGCAACTGGCCTCTCGACATTTGCAAGGCAAAGTAGCATGTTTGTGGGAGGTATTAACCAAAGAGGTAGAGGAGTGCAGTATTACATAGGGAATGTTAAAAAGGAAGTTTGAAGTGAAGTTCTTTTCTGGGGCTGAAAGTGATTCGTTATTGGAGAAATTTATTTATCTTAAGGAAGAAGGGACGACAATTTAGGAGTATGTGAGTTGGTTTAATGAGTTGGCTAGGTTTTTCTTTATATTAATAAACATCCAAGAGAAGAAAGCACTAAAGTTTGCAAAGGGTTTGAACTCAGCTTTGAAGGAGTTAGCATTCAACTACATCTTATATGGAGGCACATCTGAGGGGTTAGTGGAAGCAGCATTGCTAAATTATATGGCTGGAGGAATGAGTTAAGAGATCATGAAGGCAATTGGAGAGTAGCAACAAACTAAGTGTAAGAATAATGGAACTTAGGGTGGACAGGGAAAGAAACCAGTTAGTGTGTGTAAGATATGTCAGAAAGTGGGTCACATCGTGAAGAATTTTAGGGTGAATCTATCAAAGCGTAGATGTTACAACAATATTCAAGTGGGACATTTATCAAAGGATTGTAAGGCAGCTCCAGCTCAGTAGAAAATAAAGTTCTATAACCAAGACCAATTTGGTCATATGAAGAGGGAGTGTTCAGCTCTCTAGAAGAAAGGACAAGTGGTCAAGGCATATGATCTGGATGTCGTTCTGATCGCTAGTTTTGCACCACTGATGGTTCAGGAGAAAGGGCAGTAGATCGTTATGTAAGTTATGTTGACTTTATCCAATTCTCTTATTTGTACTTTGTTTGACATTGGTGCATCCTATTCATTCTTAACAAGTGCAATAGTCGATATTAAGTGCTTAAACCAAACATCGTGCACAAACCCATTTCCGTATAAAATTTTGTAGGGGGATCGACACAATTATCGATGACATATTGTACTTAAAAATTGGTCGTTCATGGCTTGGGGTTCCCTTGTAACGCATATAACCTAAAATTTTCAGGATATGGGTTGATTTTGGAAATGGATTAGAAGTCGCGTTATGGGGTAATGTTGGATTAGGACAGGAAGGTAATTAATTTTAGGAGTGATGAAGGGCATGATTTGATTTTGCGTTGTAAGCTCAATATTTCTATTATGGAGACATATTCATATTTGCATGACCTATCACAATAAGAACTATTTTCTATTCCCATAGTGAAAGATTATCCAAATGTATTAAAAGAACTTTCTGGTCTTCCTCCTCGAAGAGAAAATGAACAACCTTGAGAAAGATGTAAGACCGGTACTAATACCTCTTGGGCATATGATCCGAAGGAGAGAATAGCACTGGATAAGAAAATTTAAGAGTTGCTACAAAAGGGATTCGTTCAAAGGATTATTTTAGGATGGGGAGTGCCTATCGTTTTTGCCACTAAGGTAGACAGTTCTCTCGGGTTATGCATTGACTTTTAGAAACTAAATAAGCTAAGGAGGAAAAACCTTTATCCCTTACCTCGCACTAACGAGCTCTTCGATCAACTAGTTAGGGAAAAACTTTTCCCTTATCCCTATCTATCCACTGGATTTCACTAGTTGAGAGTAATTTAAAACAGTATCCTAAAGACTGCATTTTATATTCCGAATGGATTATTTTAGCGGATAGTCATGCCATTTGGGCTGACTAATGCTTCAGCCTATTTTGCAGATTTGATGGATAGGGTATTCCAGGAGCAGTTGAATAAGTTTATAGTGGTCTTCATGAAAGATATGATCATATATTCTAGAAATGAAGAGGAGCATACGGTTCATTTGAGATAGGTAATGGATGCCTTGAGTTGGAACCATTTGAAGGCTAAGTTCTCCAAATGTCACTTCTGAAAGAAGGAAGTTTGTTTCCTTAGGCATGTAATATCAGTAAATGGATTAGCAGTAGACCCAAGGAAAGTAGCTATTGTTAGGATTAGAAGAATACTTTGGAAGTCCATAGCTTTTTAGGTTTAGTGGAATTTTATTAATGATTTTTGCAAATTTATCAACACCTCTGACACGTTTGACTAAAAAGAACCTAACTTATACTTGGAGCTCGGAGTGTGAAGCACCAATTGTTAGGTGGAAGAGTTGTTGATGAACACTTCAGTTTTGGTTATTCCTGATGGTACCAAGTCATTCATCGTGTATATCAATGAATATTGTACAAGTCTTGGTGTTATCTTTATGCAAGAAGGGAAGATAGTGGCAAATGTGAATTAGTGGCTTAGGATTCATAAGAGGAATTACCTAACACAGGACCTTGAGTTGGCTGCTATCGTGTTCACAGTGTAGTCTTGGAGGCACTATTTATTAGGGGAGAGATTTGAGCTGTTTGCAAATCACCAGTTTGTCAAATACCTATTCTCCTAAAAAAGACTAGAATCTAAGACAATAATGTTGGATGGAGTTCTTATCGTCATTTGATTTTAGGATCACTAATACTCCAGGGAAAGGGAATGTAGTTGTCGATGCCTTAAGCAGGAGGCATACCGGGTTGAACGTTATGCTTTTGGAATGGAAATAGTTGCAGTCTATATTAGATTTTGATTTTGGACCCCGGTCGGAATATGCACCTGGCTTATTGGTGGCAATGGAAATTAGACCAACATTGATGGATAATACTGGATTGAGTTAAAGGCAAGATGTACCATCGGTTAGTATCACGGAGAAATGGAATAGGGTGAAAAATCGAGTCATTTGGATCATTAGTCCAAGATCAGAAGGATTATTTGAGGAGAGATGGAAAGTTGTGCGCATTATAAATCATGGAGTTAATAGAGGAGGTTGTGGGCGATTATCATCATTCTAAGATGATTATTCATCTTGAAGGAGATAAGGTGTATAGATATTCAAAAAGGGTAGTCTACTAGCCGAGGATCAAGAGACTGGTAGAGTATGTAGTAAAGTGTATGACATGCTAGAGGGTGAAGTTGGAGCAGAAGAAGCCAAATGGATTATTGCTTATGTTAGACGTGCCGTCGTGGAAGTGGAGTGCATATCTATGGATTTTGTAGATGGACTACATAGGAGATGGTGGGAGAATGAAACATATGGGTTATAGTGGATCGACGAATGAAAAACTCGCTTTATTCTATATAAGAGTTTGAGGATAGCAGCAACATTGGCGACTCTGTATATCAAGGAGGTACTGCATGGAGTTCGAGGAAGTATAGTAAGTAACCAAGGCCCACTTTTCATGAGTGAATTCTGGAAGAGTCTATAGGATGCATTAAGGACCGAGTTGAATCCGAGTACGACATATCACCTACAAAACGATGGACATATTGAGAGGATGAACAAGGTATTGGAGGACTTATTGAGGGCATGCATATTGGACTTTGGAGGAGCTTGGGAAGATCAACTACTTTTAGTAGAGTTCGCATATCACATTAGCTATACTAGGCTAGTACGGATATGGCACCATTTGAAGCATTATAAGGAAGGCCATATAAGTCATCTTCGTTTTAGTGGATGGATAAGTTTATATTTGGGCTAGAAATTGTTAAAGGATACCGTGGAGAAGGTGAACTCATAAGAAAGAGGATGAACGCTACACAGGATCGACAAAAGTCATATGTCGATAAGAGACGAACGTATCTAGAGTTCGCAGTGGGTGACTTGGATTTTCTAAAAATATCACCATTGAAGAGCGTTGTAAGATTCGGGAGTTTGAGGAATCTAACACCTTGATTTGTTGGCCCATTTATGGTGTTGGAGCGGATTGGAAATTTGGCATATTCGGTAGAGCTTCCAAAGAATATGGCAAGAGTTCATAGCTGTCATGCAATCTTTTGACCAGGCAATATTCAGATAGACTGGACGAGTTGAATTTGGAGTTATCAAGACAGGCCGCCCAAAAAGACAGCCCCAGAGTCAAGAAATCAAACACCAATAGCGCCACGGAATAAATACCAAACCAATCCAAGACCAAAAGAGCAGGAATCCACCCAAGTGCTGGATCGGTACCGATCCAAATTATCTCCACCAAAAGTTCCCATCATCTGCCCACATACTCGTCTTGATGCTAGAAGCCTATTCCTCATATTTTTTGTTGATCCCATGCAATTCTCCATTGATCTCCACAAGCACTTGAATAAGAAACTTTGTTCTCCTGCAAATCCATCATTGGAACTTAGAAACAAGCTGATATCAATGCAAACAACTATGGAATCACAAAGCTAACTATAAGATGATCCAATATAAAGAGTTCAAAGCATCCAGTTTGGCCATCTCTTGGATCGATACAGATCCAAGCCTGTGGATCGATACCGATCCATACAAGTTGTTGAGGTGTCCTCCTATTTCTTTGAAGAAATGGTCTATGGAGTGGAAAACGAGGTAGAGATCTTTTGGGCAAGATTTTAAGTTTCCTACATCTATAAATAGAGGTGTAGGGCTCATTTTTTAGGAACTTTTGGCTCTTGCTTTCCCTAACTCTAATTTCTTGTAATCACTGTTGGATTTATACCGATCTTTAAGAACTACTACTTGTATTCAGCTAGATAATCAATAGAATCACTAAGTGGATGTAGGCCAAGATTAGCCGAACCGTTACAAATTGCTGCGTGTTCTTTTCTACATGTTTTCATTTAAATTTCTTCATTTTTTATTCTCTAATTAATCTTTCGGGTGTTTGTGCCATTTTTGGTTCAAATGTTTTGCTGCTTTCATTGAGAGACTCCCATTCTCAGGCTACTTGGACCATCATCTACTATTGGACCAAGAGATAGATCCAATTTTCCAACCTTACAGTTCTACTATTCAGATTTTCAATAATCTAAGAAAAGCTATTTGTCATGGCCCCATCAAGGAGAGAACGTGTTACAACTTATAGAGCTACTACTGATGTAGGAAACCAAGTCCATATCGTGTGGATGAAGCTGCTCGATCAACTCAACCGAAGATCCAAAATCCAGCTGATGTCGTGACCAGAGTAGAAATGGATCGAATAATGAAGCAGATGGAGGATTGATTCCAAGAGATTCATAACCAGATAAACTGGCAGATGCAGTAGAGCTTGAGGCTATTGAACAAATTAACACATGATAGCCAAAGGAGAAGCAGGAGGGATTCAAGTTCAAAATCTAAAAGTTCCTCATCATTTGACCTGAGATGGAGAGATAAAAAGCAAAATAAGACTCAAAACACTACTAGGATATCATATCGAGGAGGAAGACAAACTCGAGGCTTGAGTTTGTGGATCGGTATTGATCTAAGAGGACGGATCGATACCAATCCAACCGATGGTGGGCCCAGTGCTCGCCCTTTGGACGGCGGCATGGATCTGACTTTTGGACACGCCAGGGACAATTAGAATGCTAAATACCAAACAATTGCTGATGATGTTACGCATGAGAATCAAACAGGTGGGACTGCTGGACGAACGGATCTCCCATAGTCTAAAGAACCCAGATATCGAGAGTATGCCCAAGAGCATTTGTCGACCCGAACACTCGGAACAGATCTCGCCGCCATTCAGCCGAACCTGTGGACCTAGAGTACTTAGAAGATGTGGTCAGGAGACTTGGGAGTGAAAACCGATTCAGAAACAATGATGAATAAGGTTCTTCTCCTAGTTTGAATCCGTTTACTGAGAACACTCTATGTGAGAAATATCCATAAAAATTTGTAATTCCAACGATGCCATCATATGGTAGAAAGACGATCCTAGGTAGCGCTTGATGAAGTACAAATGGCATATGGACTTTTCCAGAGCGTATGATGCCGTGAGATGTTGTTTTCAAATTTTCCTGGAAGGAGAAGCGACGATGCGGTTCGCTCGGCTCCCATCAAGATCTATATCGTCTTTCACCAAGTTGTTGTGAAAATTTCTAGAGCAATTCCATTTACACACTGCACGTCCAAAAGATGTGATGTCATTATCAAACCTCTTCTAAGGAGCAGAAGAGTCATTAAAAGATTTCTTGAATTGGTTTCATGCAACTGTGATGGAAGTAATAAGTCTCAATGATGACATAGTATTGATGGCATTGATTATGGGGATTCATCCCGAAACAGATTTTGAGGAATGATTAGAGAGAAAACCCCCATTGACAATGGATGCTCTCTATAGAAAATCAAATCGATACTTATTCTTAGAAGAAGCATGCAATCGTCCCCAGAGAAGCGGTGCTGGAAATTCAGATGAAGTGACACAAAGCAACATTGCTGTAAAGCAATTTGGAGGTAATTCTGCAAACATGGATGTGAATATTGGCAACAAGAATGATAGCCAGAAACAGAGCGATAATGGGGCCAAGAAACGAATGCTAAATAATTGGAATCATCCTAGGATTCCTAAATACGATAATTATACTGAATTGAATAATTCAATCGAGAACATCTATCTAGTAACTCAAGATACTGAGCAGTACAGGAAGCTAGCTCCGAGATATTCGATCGAGAAGGAGAGGAGATCTGGCTAGTTATGTAAGTTTCATGATATGCACGGTCATAATACCAATGAATGCAAGCACTTGCACAATACGATTGAGGAGCCGATTCGAAAGAAAAAATTGCAACAGTTGGTGAAAGCCTCATAGAATGGAGGTAGGGAAATTATAATCCCCTTGGGTTGACATCCCAATAGGGGCAAGATGGTCCTAGTGGTGAGGAACCTAGGCAACTTGAGGTAAAAATTACGTCCAGATATCCATCTCCAAGCAAACGCAGGTGGACAGTGTACATAATACCATTTGCTTTTAAAATAGCTCAACTTGTTCCATGTGCCAATGACAACTTGGCAATTCTTTGCTGGTATCAAGTAAGTCAAGGAAAGACTTCAGTCAAGGAAAGACTTCCCTTTTGGCTTTTAAGACTGTATATGTACCATATTTCCTCGTCACTAGGTATTTGGTGCAAATGTCGAACGAAAACAATGTACGTGCCGAGAAGGAAGGCATAGCTACAAGGGTATAACTACGTTGGAGCTAATCTCATAAAGTTTAGAACTGACATATGAGGATTGAATGGTGGAACACATTCCACCAAACACATATATCTATTGCAAGTAGTGTAGCCATATGGGGGACTATGAGCTCTCTGATGGTGAGAGGAGACTAATACATCATCGAATGGAACTTCATGTTATTCACAGATTCTGCGAAGGGATCCCTCGTCGATCTTTGAAGTAATAGAATCGATCGGATCATCTAAATGAATATCATTTTCGAGCATATTAGGAGCAGGTTCAACCTTTGCCCTTCCACCGGCTCTACGGAATTTTTAGTAACTTCCTGTTCAACCTGTGGATTTTCTTATTGATGTGCATGCTATGCTGGAGTTTGTTATACAAGTGGAGTCGTAGTTGAACTTGACTCAGCATCAGATTCAATGTATTTGGAAGTAGATGGACCTGCAGCTAAGGTGGCAAGAGGCTCGAAACGTCGGTGCTCCATTTCTATAAATATTATACATATAGTCAAAATTAGATAAATTATAAGATGTTCCCCTTGTGCTAAAGTGAAAAATAGCGTGGTGTTGTGTAGTTCAGATTTTTGATATTATATAACAGTTCAATTTAAATTCCGTATATCACTCGAAGTGACCGTCATTGTTGACCGTCATATCGGATTTCATGTCGATGGCTATGCATTGGATATGCATCGAGATTCGAGAAATAACATTTGGTATGGCTCAAGTGCTTGGTCAACCGATTGTGTTAAGGAGATAAAAGTCCAAAAGTCCTCTAATTCTTGGATCGGCACCGATCCAATTCCTTGGATGGATTTTGGATTCTTTTCATTATGTCCATCCTTGATCCAACATGTTGCCGCCCACATCAAAAGTTCACCTGCATCCAACCTTGACACAATCACCTACTATTCGCACGAGCCTAGAATGGGTTCGTTTATGAAGTTGAATCCAAGAGTCGATTACCCTATGTCTTAAATCGGTAAGAAAATGGATCAGGTCGGTGGCGATGGCTTGAATTCAATCGAGGTAAGGCAAGTGGCGTCGCTTTAAGGCAAGAGTCAAGCGGCGATGGTCCTAGGTTCAATCGAAGGTAGGGATTGACCGGAGAAAGAAAGCTTTGTGAATGGCGACTCAATGTCTTGGATCGGGGGGAAAATAAAGTGAAGAGGAGAAGGGAAAGAGATGGGTTATATAACCCTTTAGACCCTAAGTCATGGGCTATAAAGTTGGAAACCTTCTCCAACTTTCGGATCAGCATCGATCCAAAGAGCTGGATCAGTACCGAGTCTTGAACTAAAAAAAAGGGAAAAAAGGGAAACATATATGTATGGATATATGTATATGTATGTGCATGCCAGAAGTTGTTCATCAATGTGCACGCATATGTGTGAACATATACATATCCAATGCTCGACAACTAAGATCAAAGAAATTGGATTCAAACTTGGAAAATCCATGAAAGGAACCAGTTCAAAATTACAGAGCTCGGGATGTCAAATCATGAAAGAACACAATGGATATATAATACTAGATGGTGATAAAATGTCGCGACGAATGACTATAGACATAACTTTTCATAGAATTGATCTACAGGAAGGATAACGACTGTTTGAAATATAAAGTGAAGTCCATTCTAGAAATTCTGACTTGTCTCGATTCAAAGCACATCACGTTTGAAATGAGATGTACTTTGGGGGACAAGCGTTATCCAACCTTTTGACCAGGCAATATTCGGACAGACTGGACGAGTCGAATTTAGAGTTATCAAGATAGGAAGCCAGAAAAGATAGCTCCAGAGTCCAAAAATCAAACACAAACAGAGCCACGGGACAAATACCAAACCAACCTAAGACCAAAAGAGCGGGAATCCACCAAAGTGGTGGATCGGTACCAATCCAGCCCCTGGATCGGTACCGATCCAACTTTTCTCCACCGGAAGTTCCCATCTTCTACATGCATACTCTTGTTGATGCTAAAAGCCTATTCCTAGTATTATTTTATTGATCCCACGCAATTCTTCATCGATCTCCATGAGCACTTGAGTCATCAACTTTGTTCTCCTACGGATCCATCATTTGAACTCAGAAACAAGCTGATATCAATGCAAACAACCATGGAATCACACAACTAATCACAAGACGATCTAATACAAAGATTTCAAAGCAACCAGTTTGGCCATCTCTTGGATCAATACTGATACAAGCCCATGGATCGATACCGGTCCATACAAGTTGTGGAGGTGTCCCCCTATTTCTTTGAAAAAATGGTATATGGCATGAAAATGAGGTAGAGATCCTCTGGGCAAGATTTTAGGCTTCATATGTCTATAAACAGAGGGGTATGGCTCATTTCTAAGGATCTTTTGTCTCTTGCTTTCCTAATTTCTTGTAATCACTGTTGGATTTATACCGATCCGTAAGAACTATTACTTGTATTCAGCCAGATAATCAATAGAATCACTAAGTGGACGTAGGTTAAGATTAGTCGAACCACTATAAATTACTCTTTGTTCTTTCCTACTCATTTTCATTTAAATTTCTTCATTTTTTATTATCTGCTTAATCTTCTATGTGTTTGTGCTATTTTTGGCTCAAACAATAGCGTGTTTCACATATCACATTCTCAAAAATAGCGTGTTTCACGTATCATTTTTTCAAAAATGTGTACATGATCTAACCACTATAGTCAAGCCTTCGGCTAGAGGAGGTAGAATTAGAGATTGAGCCAAGCTCATCTCATAGCCCAACACGCATTGTTGAACACAGTGTGAATCGACATAGGCATAAGGTGGTGAAGCTAGTTAGAATGAAGTAGGAAAATGCAATGGGGAAACGACCTAGTTGAGAGTACGTGAGAGCCTGAAGAGAAGATAAGAGCTTCTCATCATCAACTCTTTTCCGGTACATTCGTTTGTTTAGATTGATTTGTAAAATTAGTTTACCTTTTTAGGTTAGGAATGGATGCTTTTGAAGACTTAATTCCTAAGATAGATTACTATTATATTTAGGATTACCAAATATATACTTGATTGTTGTGACATGATTGTTGCATTCATACAAAACTATATTCTTATGTTAGGATGTGGAGCATTCATGCATAATAAGCCAAACTATTGGATTTTATATATGGAACATTAGTTACATTTTTGCAATAAAAGTATAGAAATTGCAAGTATATATATGTCATCATTCAAGCCTATATGCTCTATATGTTATCATGATTAATCCACCTGAGTTTCATATGTTTTGGTTGGTATGTTTTTTAGTTTTAGGAATTTATATCCCTCTGATGATATGTGATATGAGAATTATATTGCATTTTCTATCCCTTGGATTTTTCAAGGATGAAATTCTTTTAATGGGTGAGAATGTAATACCTCGAAAATTTAGTAATACAATAATAAATTTATAATATGATAAATAAAATAAATAATTATTTACCACAAACTAATAAACAAAAATTTAAAAAAGAAGAAGAGGAAAATAGAAAATACATATGTATGTCGATATATAAATGATACATATGTTGACATACCAATCAAGAAGCATATGTTGACATACAAAAATATATGTCGACGTATCAATAGTAATTTCAGTTTCAAATTCTAAATTAAAAATTGGTTAAATGATGGAAACAGTTTTCTTAATCGAATATAACACGATAAAAGCACCATTTTAGACTATAAAATTTAATTATCTTCTCCCTTTTCATCCCCATTTTCCCTTCTTCGCCATACAACTTCAGATTGGTATAACTCTCTCAAATTTCAATGGATTGTGATGATTCACGCATCGAAATGACCATGAAGATATGTAACATCCCTCATTTGGAGGCCCAAAGCTAACTGCTATGGATGCTACAGTCTTCCACGGTTACTAATTCTCGATGACCAAATGTGGTAATGTAAGATACATTGATATAACAGAAACACATGGATATGAAAAAATTTAAATCACAAAACAAATTTCCCATTCCACTTTATTCAAATTTCAAATTCATTACATAATCCTAATTCGTAAACCACGTTTAGAGAAATATAATTATTATAAAATATGCCAAAGGTGACATACGAAGATGCCCTCTCGGTTGATCAGAATCTAAATATAGGCAATTAAACAACTTTGCCATTACATCCAAAACACAGTGGAATCAAATAGAAAGAACTCCTAATAGCAAGGTTGCCTCTTGCACGTTTCTGGAAGCTTATTCGTCTAAAGGAGAACCTAAAAACCTTAACTCTCAAACTATTCAAAATCAATTGAGCACCCGAGGGTTTAGGGCGAAACATAAACTTCGAGTCGGATAAAAAGTTTGGTGTGAATAATAACCTACCATCTCGAACCATATAGATATCTAGTGAGACCATGCCGCTTAGCGGAATGGGTTTCCCCTCACTAGTATCTTAACCCAATTTTGTAATAACCATATACTATGCACCTGCATCCACAATGGTTAAGACATAACATAATAAAAGGTATTATGATGATAGGCAAACATGCAATATGCTCTGGATTTCCCATCCCCATTTACCTGACTATTTGTCACAAGTTATAGTTTCTAGGTTCACTATTAACCTATTAGTTTTCATAGGCTAACTAATAACCTGTTAATTCTTTATGGAATTCCCATCCACCTTCATAGTTTTCATGGGATCACTATGAACCTATTGGTTCCTACTAATATTATCATCCAATCATAGTTTTCATGGGATCTCTATGAACCTATTGGTACTACCAACAAGTTTCTCCAATCATAGTTTTCATGGTCATACTATGAACCTATTGGGTTCTCCAATACCTTCTCTCATGTCATAGTTTTCATGGGATCACTATGAACCTATTGATCTCTTTCAATAACTTAATCCGGACATAGTTTCAAGGGACCACTAAGAACCTATTGGCCCCTGCCAATAACTATTTCCATACATAGTTTTCATGGGCTTACTAAGAAACTGTCTAACCAATAATCCTTTGATCAGTCAATGGGCATCCTATATTATGGTATGCCTGACCTCTTGGATGCAACTCTACTCAGACAGGAGTTAACTCAATGTATATTCAATACTAGTTCAACCTAACTGGTTATTCGGTCCTTTACACCCCAAAATGCTATTATGGGTTAATTATTCAGTGAATATGTTTACAAAAGCATACATGATAACTAATCAATATAAACATCCATGATTTAACTTCCTTGTAATCATCTTTCTAATGAAATATGGTTAATACCCTTAACCCACTATCTTTAGCAGGGAAAGTTTCTTCAAAAACTCCAAAGTTAAATGCCATTTCAAAGCTTTTTTATATTGCTATGGATTTACGTTTAAAATTGAGATTGGGCCTCTTGTTTGAAAACTAAGGCTTTCGAAACCTTAGGCCTTCTCTTTCGAAATCATTAAAAATATACCTTTCGAAAGTATTCAAACATTCCTTTCAAAACACTTAAAACATTCCTTTCGAAGGCATTGAGACCCTCCGTTCGAAACCATTAGAGATATACCTTTCGAAACCCTTAAAGCTTATCTTTCCAAATACTTGAAACATACCTTTTTAAATGCCTAAAACATACTCTTCGAAAGACTTAAGGCTTTCCCTTTGAAAGCATCATAGAAACCATTTAAAAGTGTTCCTTTCGAAACCATTGGGTTTAACACTTAATATAGCTATTGGGTCAAGAGGAATAGAAGTAAAAGTACGCTTTTCGAAAACATTAATTTTTAAGTAAAAGAATTTGGGGAAGAGGATAGTTTAAAAACCATCCTTTCGAAACCATTGCCTCCAAGACTCTTATGAAAAGCGGCTCAAAATACCTTTCGAAAACATTGAGAAGGCGGGTTCAAATTTTACAAAGGTGAAAGCTTCCCTTTCGAAAGCATTGATTTAAAGTTACAAAGAAACGGCCTTTAACAAATTCGAAAGCCATGAATGCGACTGCTAGGTTTCGAATAGGTTCAAAAGCGGCTTCCCTTTCGAAAGCTTATTTTAAAACAAAGGCAAGCGACAATTCATTCGAAAGCTATTTAAAAGTGGCCTCAACCTCTTCGAAAGAAAGCCTTCGACACCATATCTTCTTCCTTTCTCCAATACACTATGTACCAATTACTTGATACCCTGTGCATTAGTTTCGAATGGGTTCGAAAGGCCTACTGGGCATGGTTTCGGAAGCAAGCAAAAGGAAGTGGCAAGGTAGTAACTCGAACAAAACAGATTTTATGCCATTAAAGGAAATTCATTTTCTCCTAACTTGCCTAATTTGTCAAAATATGATTGGTTGTCAGTCATTTATCAAAATACTTTTTCAAAAAGGCCGCCGAATTCATCAATTAATAATTGAAAATGCTTTAGCAAATAAGCCCTTCTCATCAATTCACCAAACTTAACTAATTTAATTTTCATACTAAATCACTTAGGAAAAATCCCCAAAAATCATGATAATTCATTTTTAATATGTTTTCTATCATACATAAATTTTCAGATCCGAAAACATTACTTTATTTCCTTAAGTAATTTAAACCCAAAATAACTATTTCTTCCATCAAAAATCCATAATAAATTATCCATAGCTTGGAATATTGTGAAAATTTAAACCCATCTTCAAAATAATGTTTTACATAACTTATTAATGGCAAACATCAATAGCATCAAAATGCGTCTTGCCATTGTAACTATTTAGTAGTCATTTAGGAAAAAAATATAGCTCATGTACATGCTATCATTAATAAAACTAAAAAGTCGGCGGTAATTTTTGCTTTCCCTCTCTTTTTTTCCTTTTCACGTATCCCTCCTTCAACCCTTCAATTCCAAAATCCCTAATTTATGAGCACTCATGTTCACTCTAAAATCCATAAACTTCGCTGAAGCTATGCCACTCTCTTCTCACATCCAGCCTGCTGAAATTCTGATTAGTATTTACGAGGTATGGGGATCGATACCCCGCATCTCCATCTTTTTCCCTCTGCCGTTCTTCGGCGCCACGATCTTTTGTACGAAGATAAATAAACACAGCTGCTTATTTCTTTTGCTCACTTCTCCGGTCCACTGATTTATCAATCCAGGTAACTGCTTGTCGTCTCTTAAATTTGCATTTTCTAATCAATTCGAAGTAAGAATTGATTATATTTCTTACGCTGCATTCTTATGTATAGATTGAGTGTTAAATAAGTATTGTGTAGCTGACTGAAAGGAGACTTCTTCACCATTCAGTTCAAATTTTTATGCAGCTCATTGATGGCCTCTAATTGTGAAACAATGGAGATAGATGCCTGAAATAGAGCAACAACAATATGTGGTATTGTTTTCCATTTATGTTTTTGACCATTGTTGTTTTTGGTGTAGCAATTGAGGAGGGCAATTTTGATTAACATATAAAAAGATTAGAATCCATCTCTAGAGTTATAATTTTATTTATATCAACTAAAATTGCATATATAATGAAAATAGAAACAGTTTCATATTTTTATGAATGGGTTCATTACCATGCCTTTAAATGTGGAAACTTGCTTATAATTTAAATTCATTTACTCTGATGTCTGTGATTACATAAGATTTGTATCCGTCATTGCTGCTATTGTAGAATGCAAGTCAAAATTGTAAGGTTTGTCATAAACTTGTATACTTTTGTATATTATATTGAATGTATAGGTCTTAAAATACTTAAATAACCTTAATGGTCCTTGCACTTTTAGATTTTACAGTTTATGTTTGATCTAACTTGCTTTTGAAGAGCAGTTGATGCCACATATTAGAATTCCTTTATTCAAAATGTATGTGTTGAGTTTTCTTCATTTGAATACTTAGATTATTTCTCTATATTGGAATTGGATTTATTGTCAATCTCACATCCTATAGTAACTTTGCACAACTTATAAGTTTCTTTTGAAGTTGAAATGTTCTGGATCTTGTTTCACTTGTGTTCTTCAACTGTTCACTGCCAGCATCAGTAGTATCCACACTAAAGATGGATCTGTGATGAATACAAGTTGTTTGTCGATGAATACAAGTTTCTTGATGCAATGAACATGCATGATTAAATAAACTATACAAACCAATTTTTCAAAGTTACTCTGTTATCATCACTTTTTAAGGCTGCTGCACGTAATCTTTCTTTATGTAATCGTCATTTCTTATGCAATTTTCCTTTCTTTAATCAATAGACATTCCATCTTCTATTTTAATACTATCTGATAAACTTAAATACTTGTTCAAGGTTTGAAGACTAATATCAAAAATTTGGATGTAAGGTAAACTTACTGTAACTTTTTTATATGTAAAAGAAATTAAGATTAAGCAACATTGCAAATATCCCAAACCCAAAACCCAAAAGTGATTAACCCAAACCCAAAAGTTATCCCAAACCCAAAAGTGTACTCATGTTATCCCAAACCCAAAAGTTATCCCAAACCCAAACCCAAAAGTGTACTCATGTTTTAGTTAATGGAACGCTGAGTACAATTATCCCAAACCCAAAAGTGATTAACCCATAGTTACAATATATGTTGAGTTTTACAGGAACTTTCAACCATGCTATAAAACATACTTGATATATCATATTACATATAAAACTATTTATAGTTTCAGTTCTTACCTGCCTATAGTCAATCATAGTTTTAGTTGAACATTGTATTACATTGTTACTTATAGTTTCAGTCCTTACAGGTATAGTTATATACAGTATGAATACAACAATATAGTTCAGTAACCAGTTATTGTGCGTATGCGTGCGCGCGCGTGCATGCGTGTAAGTGCTGATTTTTCATGTATGTGTGTCAGGGGTGTGAGTTAATGCAAGAGAGAATGTGTTAATTTGTGATTTGTGAGTGGGTGCGTGTGTTCCAGTTGGATATGTGTGTGGTTGTGTGAAGGGCTTTCTGTGTGCGTAGTGATGGGGAGTGTTCAATTTTATGTGAACACACACACATAAAACATACTGATATATGACATAACTAGTATAAGACACGCGCAAGACGGTCCCTTATGCAACTAATCAATTAGATTAAACACTATATATAGCCCTTTGGTTTTGATTGGTACTAATGCATATAAGATCTGTATAAAATATATATTTGCTCCATTTTGTATGTATTTTAAATAAAACACTGATTATTTGTAATGACTCTTTTGCCTTAATGCTAAATTTCTAGATTCCAGGAAAAAAAGAATGTAACAGGTTGATCATACAATTGTACATTTAAATAATACTGGATTCTTATGTAAATTGCACAATTACCATTTATGTCTGAACATGAGCTTTTTATAATAGCATGAAATAAAATGTATAGGGGGCCAAAAATGTATAAGGTGACTAGTGACTGTCCTAGTTGCTGTTGGAACGTGATTTTTATTACAGCAGAGTGGACTCCACCATAGATATACATGACTGTACTTTTGGTTACCGATATTTTCCATTGCAGGTCTTTTTGCAAATATTATACCATCCCCTGAAATTTAACTTACCACAGAACAGTGTAGTTTTACTTCAATCTTCATATTTGTAATTAGATTGTGGATTATTGCATTGTACTTTTGTAAGTCATGGATATAACAGTGATGTTTTAATTCATTTATTACAGAGTGGACTGATGAATAATTGCTAGAGTTGGACTATCTAGACGACATGATGTTTTAATTCATTTATGAATACAAGGTTAGCGTCATTTACCTTTGCACCATACCAAAGCTCAAACCTGATGTGTTTTTCTTTACATATGCTGATCAGATGCATTTCATATTCTTTAAATTCATCTTTGCACAATGACACGTACAAAATATAAGCCCATATGTGATTGTTATATACATGGGGTAATACACTTTCTACCAAGAGGTGTCTGTAAAACCCAAATAACATGGGTTTGTTTTTTGAAACTCCATCTTCTATATGCAGAAGATGCTTTCTCTAGTCTAATTAATGTCTGAATACATGATGGAAGTATTTAGCATCCTAGACAACGTTAGCATGCTGCTAAGTATTATTAGCATGTGAATCTCTGATATAAAAGCATGCCACTAGTATATGAATTGTAGATGAAGCAAAACATCACATGATATGACACAAATACTGATTCTTCATTGTTCTTACTCGGTTATATTTTAGAACAATTTTACAAGCAATTGTAATTTGGAATGTCTTTATACATAAAACATGTAATATAATCAAGGTTACGTATAAATGTACATACAATCAACTTTGAATAAACTCAATATTTTAGATCTGAATAGGGCGAATTCGTGTCTAGTTCTGATTGGAGGAGATGGCGCTTTCAGGGATGAGAGGCCTCTCCGTCTTCATTAGCGACGTCCGGAATTGTCAGAATAAAGAGCAAGAGCGAGTCCGGGTCGACAAGGAGCTCGGTAATGTCCGTTCCCGTCTCAAGAGCGAGAAGGTAATTCTTCAGGGTTTTTGTGATACGATCTGAACATGAATTTTATTTTACAAATTTACATGAAATTTAATTTTTTTCTCATCCTATTTTGGGTTATCATTAAATTCACATTTGTAGGAGCAAGGAGATTCTGATGATACTTCAGGCTGGTCTAAAGAGGAGTTGGGGCATGTTGTAGCTTCTCGTTGGACAGGGGAACATAAAAAAACTAAAGAGGATGAAGTACTTCACGATACCACAAGTGATGTAGATGATGATGATAATGGTTATAACTCAGAAACAGAAGATGATAGACATGAATATGGTGATGCCTTCGGAGATGAAGCAGATGAGGAAGACGCAGCTGAGGCTGAATGGTCATACATCACCGATGTGGATGACAAACAGGATTCATCAGGTTTATTCTTTATCTCTTTCTACAATTTGTTGTTATGATTCATCAGGTTTTGCTTCAGGAATGCTTCCTTGTGAAGTCTTATATTTTATTTTCTAGTTAACATTTTAGCTATAATTGAATCTACTTTTAGGTTTTGGTTGTCCAAAAAATGTGGGGATTTGTTATCTACTCTTCAAAAATGAAAATATTTATTCTCTTCGTCACTTTGCTGTTAAAGGCATGCTTAAGTGCCGCTTAAGCAAAAATCACTTATGCTTAAGCGCCTTTCCCTATATGTTTTCCTGCTCTCCACTGAAGCATCCAAAGCTTATTTTCTTGGACTCTGAATTCAATATCCTGTTGTCATATTAGAAAAGAAGAATGATTTTATAGCACTTTAAGGATCAAATATCATATTATGAATATTTGGGGAGGAAATGCACCATCATATCTTTATAATGGCTTTCTAGAATGCTGCAATTCTCCACACGTTCTGCATATGCTTCTGGTATTATTTATTTCATTGTTTCAATGTCCTCTGGTGTCCTGATTCTAGCAACTACATCTTCACCCTGTATAATTGGAACTTGTTTTTAGTAATATATTTAGACTGTTATTATAGTATAGTCCTGATTCCAGGCTATCCAGTCCTATGCACGGTTGCGTTGGAATCTTCTTTGCAAAGTCTCCTCTCAAAAAACCTCTAGCCCTTTGTCGATGTAGGATTGCGTCACCTAAGTTGCTAATGTATTCTCTAGTTGCATCTGCGGGATGTAAATAATCATTCCTCTTTTATTTATTATTCGTTCTGATTTTTTTTCTTTTTTAGAATCACACGTTTATACATGTTAAAGATAGAGAGTTGGTTAAATATAAAGGGGTAACTAGTTTTTAGTTTTGAGTATAATTACGTTTTATCTTTGTTCAATTTTATTTTGTTTTTTCCAATTTGCAGTTTGTAAGCTGAAAGAAGTGAAGTTCACCTTTATCAACGCTAGAGGATGTAGCTGGCTAATTATATTTGTAAGAGAACTTACGTTGCCATATTGCTAAACAATTGGCAGAGTCTAAAAAATTTAATCAATTTTTAGTATTCCCAATTTAAAATTCGAACCCTACTTTTGCAAAAATCAATTCGTTTTTATCAAAACTATAATATATGGACCAGCAATTTCATTGCGCTATTGGTGTATTGTTAAATGTCAATTAATCTTGTGAACTGACAATTCACAGTATGGTTGCCAATTGACAAACAGCAACTAGAAATGAGTGCAATTTCTCTAAATAATACTGTATGGATGCTGAACTAATGGAACTTAAGGATTGAATTAATGATCAAATTACTTTATAAACAGTCTTTTTTAATAGTAGTAGTTGTATAGTAGTAGATATAGCTTGGAATGATTTGTTTTACTTTGATAGAACAAATGCATTTTTCTTGATGTACATCTTAATATTATCTTACAGTGATGAACTACTTCTACAAGAGAATAACTCCGATGTCAGTACTTTGGCCTTGGAAATAAATAGCAATCTCTCCATTGGCAACGCAACTGATATTTTCTTAAACAATAATGCATTCTTTTTTGTATGCATATCAGAAGGTGAGCCAAATGATCCCTTTTATAATTTACTACAATGTTACGCCATTTTCAAAGCTTATCTTCTATTCTATATTTTATAAAGTTGAATTCTCAATTATTTAACCTTTTTCTCAAAATTTTGAAAGTCTGTTAGGTCAACACCACTTAAAAACACTGCTCTATAATTTTCCTTGCCTTCATAGATATAAAGATAATTTCAAAGATGTATTTAGAGCTGGGTCAGTGATGTAAAATCAAATCCAGTACCTATATCTAACCAAATAGAGATGGGTTGTAGATGCTTTAATTTTGAAGTGCAATAATGAATTTGAGAAGAATCTGACATCGGAGCAGAAGCCAATGTGAGTGCCACTACCACCCGATATTTATGTTCCTTAGACACTTTAGGAGGACAAATGGACAGTATTTCTTAGACAGCATTAAGATATAGGTACAATTGAACTAGCAGCTATTTGTGTCAATATTATATAATATTATGCTATATGTTGTCTCTAAACATAAACCTGCTAAATTTTATCCTTAAATCCGAAGTATATAGGATCATTTCATCTAAATTGCTTGAACAGGCTGAAAATCATGGTATTTGAATTACTAAATTCTCTATACTAATTACTAAAACTTCGAATACAACACGTTATGTGTGTAAAATCAGTAGAGCAGGCTTTAACAATTTAAAAGTGTTTGGTTATTTTTACAGGGGGAATTCTCTTAAAGATGCAGCTTCACTGGCTTATGATAAAGTATTTGCACCACACCATGGCCGGGCTATCAGAAAAGCGGTTGGAGCAGGATTATATGCTCTCCCTATAAAAGCACAACTCTTGAAAAAACTTAATGAAGACGGCAAGTTATCCAAAAGAGTCTTAGGTAGTGCCAGTATACAGGAAGAAGATAGTCTTAACACTTAAAAGTTAAAACTGCACCTTTTGTCATCTTCCTAATGCCTATGCAGTTAGGAAAATATTGTCATAATCGAGTTAATTATGGAATAACTACGTCAAATTGATAGTGTAGCAACTAGTAGAATTATCTTGAAGTAATCGTGAATATTTCATGCAAATTTGAGCAGAGTACAACTTTGATACAGACATCTGCATCAAACTTTTGATGCTGATCAGTCCACTTGATGCCATTTGTGCTACATGAAAAATAATATATATATATATACATATATACATATATATACATATATATATACATATATATATATATATTTCCATAAAAAAGGGCATATTATGAACATGATTTATCATGTAGCATACATGACAATTGCTCAGGGGGGCTTTATCTTGATTTTGATACAGATGTATGTATCCAAGTTTTCTTCATTTGAGAAGTTCTTATTTGAAATGAACACCCTTCACATCTTGCAAAGGAATCAGCAAAGATTCAGATGCAAAAGTCTGTATCATCAGCTGGTCCTGTTATTCATTATGTCGAGGAGCTATTTCATTCGCGTGAGCTAGGAATAGATTGGTGAAGATGGCTCTGTTAGCATATCATATATTTTTGCTAATTTATGATGACCATAGGGACAACTTATGCAACTGTAGATACGTAATTTTAATATCATGCAATCAATTGACTTAAATGGAGGAAAGTCGTTTCATAATGCAGGTATGATTACCATACATAGACATGGTCTTACACAGTTTATGTTTAAAAGTGAGTGTATGCTTTCCAATAAGCTTTTGGATTTCAAAGCGATTACTGTTTGCTTATTTGGTAACCTCCCTTTGTTCATAATTGCCTTGATGATATCCAAATTAAAATCTCCTAAAGTGAAATCATTGGGCATTCTTTTCCAGTTGCCATCACGGAAGGTAAATTTCAAAATCATTTTTTCACTGATTATTTTTCCGTAGCAAACTTACAATTTTTTTCTTCTTCAACATTTTAGGCTATGATTCTCCATTCTGTTGCAGATCCAATAAAGTAAGTATGCACTAATATTTGGCCTTTATGCTGCATTACTATCCGAGTTCAAATTTTGAGTGGTGATTTGGAAGAGTATTTCAGTTTTGGTTTGGAAATTGACATGCTAGGAGTAGTGACATCAATAAAGTAAGTATTATTTTTCGTAAACAATAATAGAAATCAGTTCTGGGTCAGCATCAAGCTCCCTTCAGCTCTAGTTTTGTACCACCATATTAGAGGTGCATTCTTTTTTTTTCCCTCCTCTTTTACTAGATTTAAAACATTTGGTAGATAGGCCTGTCTGGATAAGTATAAACTATAAACTGCATTAACCTTTTATATTGCTGTGCATGTGCGTGCGTTTTTTTCTAAAGAAAAAAAGAAATTTAAAGTTCAACTTGTTGCTTAAGTTGTTAGTTGTCTAATCATATTGAACAATCTCCAGTGAATAATCATATTCAAAGTTCAACTTAGTCTTTGGCGATGCATCTTTTGTACTTATACATACTTGTATATATTGACTAACATATGTATGTTTGTGTTTCTTCTTCACAGGTGTTGTATGATGCTTTTGAGGTTGATACATGATGTCGCACTCTTTCTCCTTTAAATCGGTCATGCTTATCGACGATCATTAAAATATTTTTAGTATGTATCGTTTTGGTATGCTACACTCAATTTGTGTACTTATGTTTAATTTTTATCACAAATATTTATGTTTAATTCTGCATGTATGAAATATTATGGATATATATATTTTATGATTTGGCTTATGACTCAATTTGTGTACTTATGTTAATGTGATGAATGTGGTTTTTTGAGTTATAATATATAAGTAGAATTGAAAATTGTAAGCTTTGAATGTTATGGCAGCAAAAAATGTGCAATAGAATTTTTTTTATAGCGTTCTAACTATGCAATAAAAAGAAAAATTGTTCAGCTTTGTTATACTATAGCATCATGTTAGTGCTATACAAAATATTTTGCAAAGAGTAAATAGTTTTCATAGCAATAAGACGGTGCTATAATAGATAGTAATGAATTTTCTATAGCATTTCAATGTGTCATAAAAGGTTGACACGATGATTCCATAGCGCGTTCAAATGCTATAATAATATAGCATGTCGACATATTTATAGCAACTAAAATGCGTCATAAAAAGTTCTATAGCACATTTCATAATGCTATAGAAAAGCAGTTGCACCAATATGGCCTATTTTAGATGGCAAGAAAAATATGTTTTCCATTGCAAGTATGACACGCTATAGTATCTACCAGACTTATTACAACATGTTGATTTATGGCGATTATAGAATCGCTATAGAAAGTTTTTCTAGCGGTTTTTACACGCTATAAAAAGTCCTTTTTGTTGTAGTGCTATGTCTTAAATCGGTAAGAAAATGGATCAGGTTGGTGGCGATGGCTTGAATTCAATCGAGGTGAGGAAAGTGGCGTCGCTTTAAGGCAAGAGTCAGGCGGCGGTGGTCCTAGGTTCGATCGAAGGTAGGGTTTGACCGAAGAAAGAAAGCTTTGTGAATGGCGACTCAAGGTCTTGGATCGGGGGGAAAATAAAGTGAAGAGGAGAAGGGAAAGAGATGGGTTATATAACCCTTTAGACCCTAAGTCATAGGCTATAAAGTTGGAAACCTTCTCCAACTTTCGGATCAGCATCGATCCAAAGAGCTGGATCAGTACCGAGTCTTGAACTAAAAAAAGGGAAAAAAGGGAAACATATATGTATGGATATATGTATATGTATGTGCATGCCAGAAGTTGTTCATGAATGTGCACGCATATGTGTGAAAATATACATATCCAATGCTCGACAACTAAGATCAAAGAAATTGGATTCAAACTTGGAAAATCCATGAAAGGAACCAGTTCAAAATTACAAAGCTCGGGATGTCAAATCATGAAAGAACACAATGGATATATAATACTAGATGGTGATAAAATGTCGCGACGAATGACTATAGCAATAACTTTTCATAGAATTGATCTACAGGAAGGATAACGACTGTTCGAAATATAAAGTGAAGTCCATTCCAGCAATTCTGACTTGTCTCGATTCAAAGCACATCACGTTTGAAATGAGATGTACTTTGGGGGACAAGCGTTATCCAACCTTTTGACCAGGCAATATTCGGACAGACTGGATGAGTCGAATTTAGAGTTATCAAGATAAGAAGCCAGAAAAGATAGCTCTAGAGTCCAAAAATCAAACACAAACAGAGCCATGGGACAAATACCAAACCAACCTAAGACCAAAAGAGCAGGAATCCACCAAAGTGGTGGATCGATACCAATCCAGCCCCTGGATCGGTACCGATCCAACTTTTCTCCACCGGAAGTTCCCATCTTCTACATGCATACTCTTCTTGATGCTAAAAGCCTATTCCTAGTATTATTTTATCGATCCCACGCAATTCTTCATCGATCTCCATGAGCACTTGAGTCGTCAACTTTGTTCTCCTACGGATCCATCATTTGAACTCAGAAACAAGCTGATATCAATGCAAACAACCATGGAATCACACAACTAAACACAAGACGATCTAATACAAAGATTTCAAAGCAACTAGTTTGGCCATCTCTTGGATCAATACTGATACAAGCCCATGGATCGATACCGGTCCATACAAGTTGTGGAGGTGTCCCCCTATTTCTTTGAAAAAATGGTATATGGCATGAAAATGAGGTAGAGATCCTCTGGGTAAGATTTTAGGCTTCATATGTCTATAAATAGAGGGGTATGGCTCATTTCTAAGGATCTTTTGTCTCTTGCTTTCCTAATTTCTTGTAATCACTGTTGGATTTATACCGATCCGTAAGAACCATTACTTGTATTCAGCCAGATAATCAATAGAATCACTAAGTGGACGTAGGTTAAGATTAGTCGAACCACTATAAATTACTCTTTGTTCTTTCCTACTCATTTTCATTTAAATTTCTTCATTTTTTATTATCTGCTTAATCTTCTATGTGTTTTGCTATTTTTGGTTTAAACAATAGCATGTTTCACATATCACATTCTCAAAAATAGCGTGTTCCACGTATCATTTTTTCAAAAATGTGTACATGATCTAACCACTATAGTCAAGCCTTCGGCTAGAGGAGGTAGAATTAGAGCTTGAGCCAAGCTCATCTCGTAGCTCTACATGCATTGTTGAACACAGTGTGAATCGACATAGGCATAAGGTGGTGAAGCTGGTTAGAATGAAGTAGGAAAATGCAATGGGGAAACGACCTAGTTGAGAGTACGTGAGAGCCTGAAGAGAAGATAAGAGCTTCTCATCATCAACTCTTTTCCGGTACATTCGTTTGTTTAGATTAATTTGTAAAATTAGTTTACCTTTTTAGGTTAGGAATGGATGCTTTTGAAGACTTAATTCCTAAGATAGATTACTATTATATTTAGGATTACCAAATATATACTTGATTGTTGTGACATGATTGTTGCATTCATACAAAACTATATTCTTATGTTAGGATGTGGAGCATTCATGCATAATAAGCCAAACTATTGGATTTTATATATGGAACATTAGTTACATTTTTGCAATAAAAGTATAGAAATTGCAAGTATATATGTCATCATTCATGCCTATATGCTCTATATGTTATCATGATTAATCCACCTGAGTTTCATATGTTTTGGTTGGTATGTTTATTTAGTTTTAGGAATTTATATCCCTCTGATGATATGTGATATGAGAATTATATTGCATTTTCTATCCCTTGGGTTTTTCAAGGATGAAATTCTTTTAATGGGTGAGAATGTAATACCTCGAAAATTTAGTAATACAATAATAAATTTATAATATGATAAATAAAATAAATAATTATTTACCACAAACTAATAAACAAAAATTTAAAAAAGAAGAAGAGGAAAATAGAAAATACATATGTATGTCGATATATAAATGATACATATGTTGACATACCAACCAAGAAGCATATGTTGACATACAAAAATATATGTCGACGTATCAATAGTAATTTCAGTTTCAAATTCTAAATTAAAAATTGGTTAAATGATGGAAACAGTTTTCTTAATCGAATATAACACGATAAAAGCACCATTTTAGACTATAAAATTTAATTATCTTCTCTCTTTTCATCCCCATTTTCCCTTCTTCGCCATACAACTTCAGATTGGTATAACTCTCTCAAATTTCAAAGGATTGTGATGATTCACGCATCTAAATGACCATGAAGATATGTAACATCCCTCAATTGGAGGCCCAAAGCTAACTGCTATGGATGCTACAGTCTTCCACAGTTACTAATTCTCGATGACCAAATGTGGTAATGTAAGATACATTGATATAACAGAAACACATGGATATGAAAAAATTTAAATCACAAAACAAATTTCCCATTCCACTTTATTCAAATTTCAAATTCATTACATAATCCTAATTCATAAACCACGTTTAGAGAAATATAATTATTATAAAATATGCCAAAGGCGACATAGGAAGATGCCCTCTCGGTTGATCAGAATCGAAATATTGGCAATTAAACAACTTTGCCATTACATCCAAAACACAGTGGAATCAAATAGAAAGAACTCCTAATAGCAAGGTTGCCTCTTGCACGTCTCTGGAAGCTTATTCGTCTAAAGGAGAACATAAAAACCTTAACTCTCAAACTACTCAAAATCAATTGAGCACCCGAGGGTTTAGGGGGAAACATAAACTTCGAGTCGGATAAAAAGTTTGGTATGAATAATAACCTACCATCTCGAACCATATAGATATCTAGTGAGACCATGCCTCTTAGCGGAATGGGTTTCCCCTCACTAGTATCTTAACCATATTTTGTAATAACCATATACTATGCACCTGCATCCACAATGGTTAAGACATAACATAATAAAAGGTATTATGATGATTGGCAAACATGCAATATGCTCTGGATTTCCCATCCCCATTTACCTGACTATTTGTCACAAGTTATAGTTTCTAGGGTCACTATTAACCTATTAGTTTTCATAGGCTGACTAATAACCTGTTAATTCTTTATGGAATTCCCATCCACCTTCATAGTTTTCATGGGATCACTATGAACCTATTGGTTCCTACTAATATTATCATCCAATCATAGTTTTCATGGGATCTCTATGAACCTATTGGTACTACCAACAACTTTCTCCAATCATAGTTTTCATGGGCTTACTATGAACCTATTGGGTTCTCCAATAACTTCTCTCATGTCATAGTTTTCATGGGATCACTATGAACCTATTGATCTCTTTCAATAACTTAATCCGGACATAGTTTCAAGGGATCACTAAGAACCTATTGGCCCCTGCCAATAACTATTTCCATACATAGTTTTCATGGGCTTACTAAGAACCTGTCTAACCAATAATCCTTTGATCAGTCAATGGGCATCCTATATTATGGTATGTCTGACCTCTTGGATGCAACTCTACTCAAACAGGAGTTAACTCAATGTATATTCAATACTGGTTCAACCTAACTGGTTATTCGGTCCTTTACACCCCAAAATGCTGTTATGGGTTAATTATTCAGTGAATATGTTTACAAAAGCATACATGATAACTAATCAATATAAACATCCATGATTTAACTTCCTTGTAATCATCTTTCTAATGAAATATGGTTAATACCCTTAACCCACTATCTTTAGCAGGGAAAGTTTCTTCAAAAACTCCAAAGTTAAATGCCATTTCAAAGCTTTTTTATATTGCCATGGATTTACGTTTAAAATTGAGATTGGGCCTCTTGTTTGAAAACTAAGGCTTTCGAAACCTTAGGCCTTCTCTTTCGAAATCATTAAAAATATACCTTTCGAAAGTATTCAAACATTCCTTTCAAAACACTTAAAACATTCCTTTTGAAGGCATTGAGACCCTCCGTTCGAAACCATTAAATATATACCTTTCGAAACCCTTAAAGCTTATCTTTCCAAATACTTGAAACATACCTTTTTAAATGCCTAAAACATACTCTTCAAAAGACTTAAGGATTTCCCTTCGAAAGCATCATAGAAACCATTTAAAAGTGTTCCTTTCGAAACCATTGGGTTTAACACTTAATATAGCTATTGGGTCAAGAGGAATAGAAGTAAAAGTACGCTTTTCGAAAGCATTAATTTTTAAGTAAAAGAATTTGGGGAAGAGGATAGTTTAAAAACCATCCTTTCGAAACCATTGCCTCCAAGACTCTTATGAATAGCGGCTCAAACTACCTTTCGAAAACATTGAGAAGGCGGGTTCAAATTTTACAAAGGTGAAAGCTTCCCTTTCGAAAGCATTGATTTAAAGTTACAAAGAAACGGCCTTTAACAAATTCGAAAGCCATGAATGCGACTGCTAGGTTTCGAATAGGTTCAAAAGCGGCTTCCCTTTCGAAAGCTTATTTTAAAACAAAGGCAAGCGACAATTCATTCGTAAGCTATTTAAAAGTGGCCTCAACCTCTTTGAAAGAAAGCCTTCGACACCATCTCTTCTGCCTTTCTCCAATACACTATGTACCAATTACTTGATACCCTGTGCATTAGTTTCGAATGGGTTCGAAAGGCCTACTGGGCATGGTTTCGGAAGCAAGCAAAAGGAAGTGGCAAGGTAGTAACTCGAACAAAACAGATTTTATGCCATTAAAGGAAATTCATTTTATCCTAACTTGCCTAATTTGTCAAAATATGATTGGTTGTCAATCCTTTACCAAAATACTTTTTCAAAAAGGCCGCCGAATTCATCAATTAATAATTGAAAATGCTTTAGCAAATAAGCCCTTCTCATCAATTCACCAAACTTAACTAATTTAATTTCCATACTAAATCACTTAGGAAAAATCCCCAAAAATCATGATAATTCATTTTTAATATGTTTTCTATCATACATAAATTTACAGATCCGAAAACATTACTTTATTTCCTTAAGTAATTTAAACCCAAAATAACTATTTCTTCCATCAAAAATCCATAATAAATTATCCATAGCTTGGAATATTGTGAAAATTTAAACCCATCTTCAAAATAATGTTTTACATAACATACCCAATCATCATGGCATTCGGAAATCAATTCGCATGATTTTAGCATTAAGTCCGAACTATATTACTCCCCAATCATCATTCATCAAATCATTCGATTTTAAACCTTTAACCCAAATTAGAACATTCAAGATGACTTATATGAGATGGTTTAGATTATTATTCACCTTGTTTGGATAAGTAACTTGAGATTTGTTCTTCCTTTATTTTTCATTGCTTGAATCTTAGCTTCTAATTGATTTCCATCTCCTTTTATCCTACGGTTATGGCCGGCCTTGATCACCTTTTGTTTATGTTTTTGTTTTTATGAAAGTATGGATGAGAATGATGTAAGGGTTTAGGGATTATGGGGTTATGTACGGCTATTCCCATATTACCCTTGCCTTGTTATCTTAGGTATTTAACTTATAAAACCATTTTATAAACCCAATTTGTTAGGGCACAACTCTATTTAGTTTTCAATTCTCAATCTCTTTATCACTCTAGTCCCTACATTATTCTATTTAATTAAATCTCCTGAATAATGTTATTTAAATTTAGAGGTGTTACAGGCTCCCCTCCTTAAAGAATTTCGTTCTCGAAATTTAGCAAGGACTAAATACTAAATATAGCAATCATCTGTAACATCTCCTAACTACCATACTAGCCTACCTGACTAGAAAACAGTCTATATAAAGCAAATATATAACATACCCTTACAGCAGATCAGGATAAGTGTCTCTAATCCTGTCTTATGTCTCGCAAGTACAGTCCTTCTTATTGTCGCTCCACTGAACTTTCACTCACTTGACTGTCTTGTTTCTTAACCTCTTCTCGTCTCTCTCTACAACCCGAACTGGTTGTCTAACAAAGTTCGGATCTGGTTCTACTATTAAGTCTTCCAATACCGTCGAAGGAATAGTAGTCTCTGGATCATGCACATACTTACGAAGATGAGACACATGAAACACATTATGAAAATTTTATTTTAACGATATTATTATCGAATTTCTTTATTTTACTTCCTTAATTTAATATGAAAGGTTTAAAATAGTTTATACTTGAAATTAAACTAGTATTGTTTATTATTGAAAATCCGTTAAAAATCTGTAAGGTTTTTATATAAAATATAAAGTTTATACCTATTTTTGGAAAACTGTTTTATCAAATAGATTACTTTGATAATTAGAAATGTATGTTTTTTTAAATGAATATGCTTATTGTAAAAATTGATTTGTGGTTTAAAATTTAAAAATGAGGATTTCTTTAGAATGAAATAAAAGGACATTTTCAAAAGTAGTATATTGTAGTGCATATGTGTGTTTATATTTATGTACACATTTTTTTTTATCGAGTTGGAACATATTAATTTCCTTATTTTAAACTATTTAATATTAATATACATAACTATATTAATACAATTTTGTAATTCATATTTAATAAAACATTATATTTAACTTTGTAAATTATCTTATGCGATTTGACTAAGTCCAAATTTTAAAATTTTAATTAATTATAATATCTTAATTTGACTAGGTACGTATATTCAAAATTAAATTTCAGTTCTAAGTAATATGTCATTTCAACGAAGAATTAACTTTATACACACACACACATATATATGTATGTATGTATGTATTACATCAGATATAGACGAAACTGTATTTTTAATTTTAAAAGGAATACGTTAAATTCAAACATTATAAATATATATATATATATAATATATAAAATATATTATATAAAATATATATACGTTATGCTTTCGGCTAATTTTTTTAGAGAAAATCAAAATGGCCGAGAGAATTTTTTATTATATATACTAGTCTTAAAGTTAAAATTTATATATATATATATATATATCCTTGAGTTAAAATTAGTGTATGTTTCTGGTTCGACCCTATGGTGGTAGGGTTAGTTTCTCGTTCAACCCTTAGCTGGAAAATGGTCTAATATTGGCGAATGTATTGAACCTTCGGCAAATAAGTCAAACTGGGATCCCTCTTTGTGCAAAAGCTTATCACTTCATCCATCAAGGCCATGTCAACCTACCACACTCTAGTAATCAGGTCATACGTCAACTATGGGCTCAGTTCAATGATAAAACATTTTCTCTATATGCAAATGATGACATAAAATGGACAAACAAGCAATGTGATTTCAGCATATCCTTAGTTTATAAAAGCCTGTCTAGAGACACAAATACTCAGAACTTCTGCTGGAGTAAGAGGATACGGTTGAGACATAACACTGAAAGAGAAAATCTTCTTCTTTGGAAAGTTTTTCAGAATGCTATCAACACTAAATCGAATTTGTATCACAGGGGTATCAAAAATGATTTGATGTGCCCCTTTTGTTCTGTGTGTGAGGAGAATACTCTCCACTTATTCTTCAAATGCTCTTATATATTCTATCTTTGGAATTATATTATGCAAATGCTAGGAAGAAATAATGTTGATGCAAATAGTGCGGTGGAATGGGCATTGATCTATACAGCAACTAGATGGAGAGAAATGGATTCCTTCATCCTTCTGTTCACATTGAAAGTCTTTGTTCGAGTTATATGGCATGAAAGAAATTCCATTATTTTTGGTGCAAAGAGAAGAACAGTGAATCAGCTGCTGCATGGTATACTTAATGAGATCAGTAGGGGGATGAAACAGTCTTATTTCCACTTTTCTCAAGCATTTTATGATGCTTTTGGTCATTGAGCTCCCTTCGTTTTCTTTTTGCCTTTTTCTCTTCTGCTGTCTGTTGTGGTTTTCTCATGTGTGTTTTAAAGCTCTTTGTTTCTAGGTTTTCATTTATTTTTTCTAGCCTTGTTATCCTTAATATTCTTCTGACCTAAGCATGTTTAGGTTGGTTTCTATTTCTCTTTGATGCTTCAATAAAATTGTAGTGGTCCAGTTAACCCTGCTGGCTATGCCAAAAAAAATTAGTGTGTGCGTGTGTGTTATGGGAAAATTTTCCGCAGTCTCGGAACAGACTCAAACGGATAAACTAGACTAAAGAATAATAAATAAATGAATTCGGTTGGAAAACATCATGAAATGGAAAAATGGACAAGTGCAAAGAAAAGGGCAAAGACTAGACTAAGTAAAATAACTTGGTATAGAGTCATGACCCTTAACTCGGTACCGAGTCAAGAATGATGAGTCAAGAATGATGAGTCAAGAACAACGAATCAAGGATGATGAGTCATGAATTATGAGTCAGTGTTCAAGAAATTAAAGACAAAATAAAACAAAGTCAAAGAGAACTCATAACTCGGCACTGAGTTGTGAAGCTCAACTCTGTATCGAGTTGACAATGGACTGCTAACCTGGCCACAATCTTTATCTGGAACTTCGGAAGCGGCATGGAGAACATGGTTGAGAAATATCCGGTGATTTTTGTTGTATATTTCATCTTTAAACAGAGGAAGAGATGCACTTGAAAGTGGACTTCTCTCTTCTGGAACCCAAATTAATACGGTAGCGAGTCAAGAGGTCTAGAAGGCATGGTCAATTTGGATTTGGGACAAGGTAGGGCACGTCCGAGGAATGATGTTGAGCCATAGAATGTAGATCAAAACACAAACATACAACCGCAAGAGTTAGAACTCGGAGGTCCCCATAGTAATGGGGGCATGATGAATAACTGAATCAGAGGCATATTGAGCCTTAAAGACTTCAACCGAATTAGGACAATCGTCTAGCAGAATTGATATGATTAATACTCCTAGGTGGAATATTGAATCGATGTTTGGAGGATCTGAATAGAAACCCTTTTACCCTAAACATCTGATTCGCTAGGAATCTGCTAGATTTCAAACTACCAACCTTGGAGTTGTATGATGGAAGGACGAATCCGATGTGCATCAGATAAAATATATAAAACATATAGGAGTGTCGGGTGCTTCAGAGGAAGTAATGGGATGGTGTTTCTTGTTGTACTTGATGGACTTGGCAGAGATGTGGTTTCATCGGCTGAAGAATGGGTCCATCAACAAATGGCACAAATTAATGGAGAGGTTTATGAACTGGTTTAAAGTTTATATTGCACAACCAAGGAACGTGATGAAACTTTTGAGTATGAAGTAGAGGGCCAGTAAGATCCTACAGAGCCACTTAACTATAGTCAATGCAGTAAATGTTGTAGTGCAGAAACTAAACCCGTTGATAGTCCTAATAGCGGTGGTTCCCGGAGTTGCTAGTATGACCGATTTCACGATTGCTTTGGAAAGAGATCCACTAGTGGATCTTGTGGATTTCTACTACCAAGATGAGAGATATCTGCACTATGAGGTCGCAGAAGCTAAGAATACTGAAGTAAATGTTGTGTATGATGGAGCACCATCCAAAATAAGATATGGAAAGGATAAGGGAAAGCGAAAAGTTGACGATAGCTTCTGAGGATCAAAGCAAATGAAGAGGGAACTGAAGTTTTCCTCTTACACTAAATTAGGGAGACCCGGGAGATAATATAGTTGGATACCAGAAGATAGATCCCCTAAAAAGGCCCGCTAAGAGGAAGCCTATGGATTAGATGAGGAGATCTAGAAAGTTTTGCCTCTTCCATGAGCTGGATGGGTAGAAGATGAATGAAAGCAGGCATCTGCTAGATCTAATTGAAGAGAAGGTTTAGAATAACTGTCTATAGAAATACGTGAAGGATCAAACCACAATGGTGGCACTGTAGCGACCACCACCTATAGCGAATATACCTAGTCGCATCCAAGGATCCGGGTCAGGTATTGAAATCCCATGGTCCGGATGGATTAGTATTGGATTTGTTTCATGCATTTTGACTTTGCTTTAAATAAACCGTGTGGGACTATTTCTGGGCTACATACACATGAACGAGATCTCAATTGGTCCTAAGGCATGCTTTGGGTTATGGTTCAGGGGAAATCCTTGGCTAGATTAGACCTTATGATTTTTGCTTGATGCGTTTAATTTGAACTTTATGGTTGAATGATTGATGAATATTTGGATTTGAAAATAATTTGAACATGATAACTGATACCCATATTATTATGAGATACAAATGGAACTTCGTTATTCCTTAAACTTATATATAAACTGGTAGGACATGGTTCTCTTGACAGGAGAGTTGGGACAATGAACTATGAAGTGCAAGTCCCCTCGCCGAAGAGCGAGTGAATGGACTTGTATCGGATAACAAGTCCTCTTATCGGAGAGTGAGCGTATGGATAAGCTTAGATATTGGGTCCTCTCGGAGAAGAGTGAACATATTGGGCTCAATCTAGATACGTGATTATATCATCTGAAGAGTTCAGAAATTAAACTAGGTATATGATTAAGTGATCCAAAGAGATTGGAAAGTAAACTTTAGGGTTTAAGCACCTCTTGATTTTAAGAAGATTTGACAATGTTTACTGCATTATGTCAGTGCCTTGATTCGATTGGACTTACTTATGATGGGATGATAAGCAATACTAGATAATTCATATGTAATGCTCCAATCGACGGCAATTGCACTTCTATATTTAACGATCCCTGATTAATTGATATTTGATTTATCTACGATGGTTGAACCCCAAGAAAACATAGGATGATATTGATGCCAATATATGATATTTAATCTAGAACGAACGCAGGATGACTTTGATTTATGATATGTGATATGCTAAATTCCAATGGAACACAGAATGGTCAAGATTTATGACAAACACTTAGGCAAGATTTGAGTCATTCGCTATGACAGGTAGGGAATGACCTTTCATTTACAGGTGAATCTAACCGAATGATTCACCATGATTGGTCCTGTAGATGCCAGAGAGCTCGACTGCTAATAATTTGATAGTTTAGATATTTGTTCTTGAGCTAAACACATTTTATATTCACAATTCGATTTTTAGGGGCAGATATTACGAGCAAATTTTCCACAGTCTCATAACAAACTCAAAGCAGATAAAATAGATTAAAGAATAACAAAGAAAAGGATCCGAAGACTTGAAAAACATCATAAAAAGACAAAATGGAGAAGTGCAAAGAAAAGAGCAAAGATTGGACTATGTAAAATAACCGATACCGAATCATGCCCCTTAACTCGGTACCAAGTCAAGAATGACGAGTCGTGAATGATAAGTAAGGTATTCAAAAAATTATAGAAAAATAAAACAGAGTCAAAAAGACTTCATAACTTGGCTCCTAGTTGTGAAGCTCAACTCGGTACTAAGTTTACAATGGACTACTGACCTGGCCACATCTTTATCTGGGACTTCAGGAGCGACCTAGAGAACATGATTAAGAAATATTCGACGACCTTTATGGCAGATTCTGTCTATAAATAGAGGAGGAGATGCACTTGAAAAGGGCCTTTTCTCTTCTCTCTTCTAGAAACCAAATTAATATGAGTTGTACAACTTATAGTCGAGTTGTAAGACAATTGTAAGAAATACTTTGTAGAAGCAAAGTACAATCGATAAGAATGGATTAAGTGGACATATGCTAGAGTATTTTCCGAACCACTATACAAATTATGTGTTCTTTCTCTCTTTATTCCCTTTATTTTTTACATTTGCTACTTGGTTGGGTTTTTGTGTAATTTTTGGTCCAAATGGTATACAATTATTAAAAATATTTCTATATATTACTTAAAATATCTTTTCGACGTGATTTTCTTAAAAAGTAAAATTATTGAAAGAAATTTTGATTTAATAAATATGCATGTATACACACTAGATTTAAAATTATTGTAATTTATAACTTAAATAATAATAATTAATAAATGATTACTTAAAATTATTCAAATATGTTTTATGCATAGAAAAAATATTTTACACATTATAAAAAAATGTGGCAGAAAATAATTTGATTTGATTTTAAGATATATTACAATTTAAACCATTATATTTATCAAATTAAAATCATTAATTAATTGTTAAATAATATGAAATCATTACAAGACAATAATGTGTGTATAAGGGGTGAAATAAAGCAAAATAATATAAAATTCATAAAGTTACCTGGATAAAGATGGGGCCTGTTCGACATAGTTCGATCTAAGTAGTCTCCTAAATTCCAAAATCACTACCCAAAGGTACAATTTTCAACATATAACCACCTTGGATTTGTGTGATTTATATTTGGGATGATGAAAGGGGGAGCTCGATTATGGGGTTGAGATATGGGTGACTAGGTTGTATTCAAAAGATAAGAAACAAAAAAGAATAAGTTCGGTTCAGTATTTATAGAGGGAAAATAAAGAAAATAACTCGCACTTTTTACCGATTCTCTCTCTCTCTCTTATCAAATCAACTTAGTTCTGGATCTGAATCCTAACTCCTAACCCTTTCTTATGGCCAGCCATGAATGGACCCCATATGGGTCAAAAAGTATCAAAACCTGTATAACAATTAATTATATTTAAAGTGTTTTAAATATATATCGATATCGTATATCGATTACGGCATATATAACTTTTATATTCGCAACCAATTAATTACTAAAAGCACCCAGAAAATTTCTAAGAGCTACATCATTCACTATACACCCTAAATACAATATATACTTATAATTAATAATTTCATAAATATTAACTAATTTATAATTATTATAAACTAACTAAATCAGGCAATAATTCAAAGCCTGAATAGATTCAATTGTGCGGCTCACAATTGCGAATTCAATCAGTAATCAATACCATTCAAATATTAATGTTAATAAGTCACCTTAGCTAGTAGTGTGACAGTTGCTAAATTCATCACTTATAGATCTTTATCAGTAAAATTCAATTTTACATTTTCCAAAGCGGTACCTTTTAGTACTTATAATTTACACACATTTTCTTCACCGGCACTATATCACTTTAGGATATATGTAGTTTGGTATTAGTCAAAACTCCAATATTATCCATATTTAACTCAATTATTCCATAAACAAAGTACTTGGTTTAATAATAACATTTACTAACCGTTTTACTCTGGCAAGAGATTTTGAATTTGAGTTGACTACAATTGGCCGTGATACTAACCTCGTATAACTAAGAAGACAAATTCTATATTAAATAGTGCTTCACTTTCAATTCTTCAACTCAGATCCAACTTTAGTCGCTCGATGGTTGTCATGCCTGGATTTAACTATAATCAAAGTTCAGCATCCATATTGAATTTTCATAATATTATCATGCCGAGGGAACTGTATAACATCATCGCATTAACATTTCCTATTTAACCTAGTTATTCTCAACCAATAAGAAACTCTAGGACGAGTCATTCCATGGTTATCTAATAATTATGAGTACATAACCCTTGATGCCCTAATAGTTGTGAGTAAGACACTCCCCAACATTTGAAAAGCATTGCGTACTCTGGTCTCAACGAATGTATCGATATCATTCTTAAACATCCTGACCAGGAACATTTAAAACAAAATGTTATTTTATATTGTGATTAATTACTTACGATTGCAACTATTTGCAACTACAATCACATAACATTTTATTTAATAATTTTTCTTATTTATATACTTCAAATTAATTGCTTAATTAATTATATAACTATATAACAAAGTATACTATAGAAAAAAAACCGCTTAATTACGAACAAGATTGATTATAAAGGTAGATATATGTGACAAAGTACATAATTACTCAGATACTTTTAACTCTCCCAATCTCCCATTTTCACTTGGGCCAATTATGGATTCGCAATCGCATTCCCTCGATCGATTGACTCAGAACTTATCGGCTAGTTCCCTCATGGACGGATATGCAATATTGTTTTAATAATCTACTATGTCAGTCAACATCTCTTCATCGTTGATAAATTGCCTTTATCATATGGTACTTTTAGAGTATGTTTCTTAATTTCTAGTAAGGCCTAGGTTCTTTCACAATCTTTATCGTGGCATTGTTATCGTAAACAATGCTACGGGATTTTCAACATTTGGAATCACCACTAATTCATTTAATAATATGTGCATTATTGTATGTACATCTTTTTCCACAACGCTGTTCAAGGCAATTACTTGGCCTTCTGGTTGAATAAGCCACAACCTCTTGCTTGGAACATTTCTAGCTTAAATTCCTTAACTAAGGTTAAACAACAATTTAGGATTGACATGTTATATTTGATATCACTTGTGAAGTTTGAGTCTAAACACTTGTTCATAAGGAGTTTGTTGTTTCTATAAACAGTTCTCTAGTATTTCATAAATACTTGAGAATAACCTTAACTACCCTTTAGCGATCTTAATTTAGATTTTATATTCGCTCAATGCACCAAGTGCATAATAGAAATATGACATAGTTGGCAACATAGCTTATATGATAATTTCTATTACTGATGCATAAGGAATCTACCTCATATGCTCCATATTAAATATTTTAATATCATGTCCATGTATATCATTTGAGATAACCCCAATATCCTTCTATACTGATTATAAAGGATGTCATTTTCAAATCCTATATTAAGAATTAAACAACCAAAATTAACACTGATTTTAACATGGGTTTATTGTTAACAATCAATAGTATGTTGTTTACTTATAGTTTTAGAAATATTTTAGCATCTTTTGGAATTCTTTCTTATAGACACAAGCTTCCTCTACATTTCGCCTGAAAATCAAACAATTTGATATTTCTGTCTAAATACTTCTTCAACTCTAATGCTTATCAGACACCATTTTGTATCCACTCTTGGACCATATCCAAAAAATACAAACATGTTATCGCTCCTACTGATTTCGAGATATTTGATTGTTATGTGCAAACAGTATCTTCTAAATCGCTATATAGAAGTCCTATTTCAACATCAGTGTACCAAAACTCAAAACTGAATTGTGTTATAACTGCGTGTAGAATCCGAAAGGACTTAAGCATGGTAGCTTGTAAATTAATTAATTTACTAATTTCAACATTCGAAAATGAAATCGGCTTATATTTATCGTCTGACTTCTATATTTCTTAGGGCTGAACCATTAAATCTGTTGTAATAATCATGTAGGGATTCATTCCTCTACTCCTTTAGATAAGCCAAAATGATTATACCCATGGAAGTATTTCTTGATAAAAAAAATTGAGTTAGAAAATTTGGTATGAGTTGTAGCTAGGAGCTCATAGACCTCCCTTGATAGTGCTAGCTGAAACCACTTTAATGTCAAACTCGACAAGGTTACTAATAAAAAGCAGCATTTAACTTCAATTGAATCCTCGATGGCTTCCATTTTTATCTCATGCCAGCTCAAGAAATCCTATAGGCCAATTGACTGATCATATGTAATCATTAGAATTTGAAATCCTACCGACAAAAGAGCTTGCATAATGTTTTCAGTAAATAGTTGAAACTTTAGGGTTTTTTTTCCACTGAAGTTCCTTGTGATGCTTGCGTAATTTTCTTCACCTAGCAGCCGAGTTGTGATGCAATTTTCCATCTTATGATCTCCCATAATGGAGAGTTTAGCAGCATCATATTCCTTATCTTCATCTTCATAAGAAATAATACAAATCATTATGTTACCATCAAGGATTGATTACTTAGTGTTTGAAGCATTGGTTGGTTGCCCTAACATTAGTGATTTCAAGAAAACTTCATCATCAGCGAACTTCGACTTCCATTAGGTCTGAAGTTGTTATAGCAAAAGATTTTGATGATTACTCTTTCTCCAGCTCCTTACTCATATCTCATTTATGAGGCTTTTATCCATCTTCCTGGGATCTTCATTTTGAGTTGGTGAGATTTTAACCACGGTAATATTTTCAACAACACTCCTTAAAGCTTTAAATTCATCAATTTTGACTGAGAGCTCTTCAGAAAAGTTATAAACATGCTCTAAAAGTCACATTTTGAAGATTCAACAACATCTACAGCATTAGCAACATCATCAACAAGATTGACAGGGTAAAGCCCCATGTTAACAAGCTCACCCTCATATAAACCTAAAGAACGTTGACATTCATTCTTGATGTTCAACCTATAGTCGTCTTCGTTGTTATATTAGAGGAAGAAAAGCAGTAGCAAGAACCAGATATCCTTCTAGCATTAAAAAAATATTGATGTAGTTTATTATTACAGCAACACCCCAGTGCCCAAAATCTAGTTCCAAGGTAGAAAATGAAGTACAAGTGGTTACAGATAAACTTGAGACTGAGAGACAATGGTCGACCAAAGAGACAGTATGAAGATGGCAGTAAAACACAAAAGGTTTATGTAGTTCTGGATTTACCTTACATCCACATCTAGCCCATTCTTTTATTAGTTTTTCTCAAGAAGACATAATTGTCTTAACAACCATTTTGGAATCTTGTACCGAGCTTGAATTCAGATATATTTCGGAAATGAAAATTGTGGTTGCAAACTAATAGAGTTTTGTATCGAAAAGCATAAATCAGACCCATTTCTTAGTGCAATGGACACTTTATTTATAATAATTTTGTAGCTCAGCTATTAGTGGAGCGCTATTGCCATGGATTATGGACTTGGACAATTAGAGGGAGACGATTGCAACTAATTTTGTCATAATATGGCGGTGCATTGACTGATGTGGATTGATGACGTGTCATTTGTTGAAGTAGCATGTAGTTAGCTTTGCTCTTTGCTTACATTACTTTATGGTGACGTTACTGGCATTACTCGAGGCATTGATAGGCTTATTAGATGCTAACATGACATTTCACTTAAGATATATGTTAAGCGCTGGCTGGGCTAGGGCTGTCAACGGATGCAAACGAATGCGGATATGGCTGTATCCGCATCCGCATCCGTTTGCATCCGTTGACAGCCCTAGCCCAGCCTCCGCATCCGCATCCGAAAATTTAAATCCGCATTTGAATCCGCATCCGATATCCGCGGATATCAAAGAATTAACATCCACATTCACATCCGCGGATATTTTTCGAATATCCGCATCCAAAAATAAAACGCGGATATTTCCGGATATTCGAAAATATCCAAAATATCCGCCTCCGAAATTGAATATCCACATCCAAAATAAATAAGTTTGTACGATATTACAACAATTCAAATAAACAAAAACAAACTAAAACAATAAATAATATTTGTTTTCAGTTCTCATATGTTTTCATCTTAGCCATCTCATATAAAGTAACTAATAATCTAAACAAAATACAAAGTATAGCACACTAGAAAATCAAATATCAGTTAATAAACCAAATAACATACATATTCCTTTAACATAAATTTAGATTGATATTGTTACTTGCTTAGTTAGGGTTTTACTTTCTTTCTTGAGCAATTTGGGCTTGGGCCAATTCATTTCTAAATATATTTTAACTATAACTTAGGGTCATCTTAAAATAATAAACCAATAATAATAATAATAAATTATAATTAATTTCGGATCGGACGGATGTTTTCCGATACAGATATGCCCATATCCGCATCCGCATCCGATTTTCTTTTCGGATATCGGATATCCGCATCCGCTTTTCGAATATCGGATAATATCCTTTTTTTCGGATACGGATCCGGAAGGATTTCGAATTTTTCGGGTATCCATTGACAGGCCTAGGCTGGGCCTTAGTTGGTGGATTGAGACTCATAAGTAATATAGTTGAGTCCAAGTGTTTAAATTAAGTACATTGTTGGCCATATCGGTTATAGGTCAATGTAGCAAAGAAGAATGGATTTTTAAGTCTCAATTCTGTTGTGAATCTCATTATTATCTAGAGTTGTTGTACAACTCATACCGTTGGGGCTTGGTTTTTTTCTTTTGATAGGACGGATTGCGTAGATGAATCACCTACATAGCGTTCGAGATTCAAATTTTGTTTACATATACTATCAGGTTTTGATCGAGGATGTGTTGGATCTTAATCAGTCGAAATGGGTGAAATGGGTAGATTTCAAAAGCAATTCCTATTTTGGATCTTACTCGACCAATGAAGTCAAATGAGGTTACTAGATCCAATCTAACTAATTTAAATAAATCTTATTTTATTTTATTTTCTGATTTAATTAGTCAATGAATTTAACTAAAAGAATCTAATTTAGTATACGAGTATACCATTTGTAACATCTCTTATCTTGAGGCCCGAAGCTAAACACTACAGATGCTGCAGTCATCTATAGTATTAACTTCCAATGAAAAAATACGGTAATTTTAATGTTATTCATAATATCAAAAGCATATGAATATGAAATAAAATTGACACGGATTTCAAAACAGCTTTTCTGATTACATTTCAAATCAATATTTCATATTCAGATCAATAATACCAAAACTAATCCCAGGTTTTGATCAATTATAATTATTACAAATTACGCCTAGAGCGACATATGAAGATGCCCCTTTGGATGATCAGAGTACAAGATAGACATGTTTGTCATAACTACAACACAACGGAAATAAAACTAAATAGCTCCTACATAGCTAACATTGCCTCCTGCACGTCTTCGGAAGCTTATCCGTCCAACCCACTAAACCTGAAAAACCTTAACTCTCAACCTACTTAAATTAAATTTTGAGCACCCGAGAGTTTAAGGAGAAAACATAAACTTCAAGTCAAACATAAAGTCTGGTGTGAATAATACTATTACATCTCGATTTACTGATATTAAGTGAGACCACGCTGCTTAGCGGAACGGGTTTCCCCTCACTAATACCTCTTTAAAACATATCTTTTGCAATTTAGAATCCTGCAATCAAACTGATTATAACAATTAAAGCAAATACATATATGCATAAAAATCAGGAAATACATGGACTATCTGTCCACACTATAGTTTTATCTGATTAACCATTAACCATTGGCTCACTCGAGCCTACCAGACATAATCAATTATCTAACTTCTGTTAGACATAATACTGGGATGACTGCCTTAACTTTCTTTTTCTAGGGTCAACTGAACCTAATGGTTTTGCGGACTCACCAATAATCCATCTTTAGTCTGTATATTCCCTTCTGTGCGTAACTTCATTTTAGTCTCACCTGTGACAAAGCCCTACACACTGGAATTTTGGACTTATTTTAGCTAGGGGCAAATAGCTGAAGTATAGGGCGCGACCCTACACCAGTCCCATCTGGTCTTCTAATATCTGAGTCATAAACTTAGGGTTAACTACCCTATTCATGTTTCATTTCCTGCCTTAGGGTTAACTATCTGTTAAAACTTCATTTCCTTGTAAATAATCTTTACAAATGATTTACCCCTGAAATCATACCTTTATAAAACAAGGAAATCATACATTTTGCTTTACTCAAAACACTTATGCCATGATACACACACACACACACTTTACATATGTTGATAAAACCTTATCAATGAGATTATATGTCCCTTCCAAGTAAGTTAAAAACTCTTTTTAACTTAAAAGATTTTAGGCCATAAAGCTAAACAATACCTTCGAAACCTCTGTTTAAACCTTAAACAATGCCTTTTGTAATCTTGAGAACAACCCTTTCGAAAGCTTTACTAAAACCTTAGGCATCCTCTCTTAAACCATTTAAACTTGCCTTTCGAAAGCATTGGACACCCTCCATTCAAATACTTAAAATAAATCTTTCGAAAACAATGGGGAACTCCCTTTCGAAACCCATATTATATATATATATATATATATATATATATATATTGAAATCATTGAAATTCTTCACTTAAAACGTACCTTTCGGTAGTATTGGGTTCAAGTAAAACTATGTGGAAACATAGCTTCAAAACCATTTAAAATCATTCCTTTCGAAACCTTTGGGTTTAACTTTTAATATAACTAAGGCCGTAAAAGAATAAAGGTGAAATCATTACTTTCAAAAGCATATATCCCAAGTAAAAGAAAGGATAGGTTCGAAACCCCCTTTCGAAACCCCCTTTCGAAACCATTGCCTCCAAACCATTTAAAAACAGCTTACGGGACCCTGTCGAAAGCATTAAAAAGGCGGCCTCAAAGTAAGAAGGTGAAAGCACCCTTTCAAAACCATTGTTTAAAGAACTTATTCGAAAAGTAGAATATGGCAGCATAGGTTGTATCCTTTTGAAAGCTTATTTTATAACATAAAGGCGGCAACTCATTCAAAAGCCCTTTTTACGTAAACAAAAGCAAGTTGGTTAAGTCAAAAGCTAAATTCAACCCCTTCGGAAGCATCATTTGTAAACAAGAATAGTTCAAAGTTACTAAGAACAACTTCTACCCCTTCGAAAGCTTGGTTTCGACGTTGTACCTTCCGCCTTTCTCCAATTCACTACGTATAAATTGTTTGATACCATATGCATTGGTTTCGACTTGGTCATGGACGAAGGTATGGTGTCGAAAGCTACTGATCGAAGTGGCGAAGTAGTAAATTTAAGCAAAACTATTTTATAGCCTTTTAAAGTAATTGCTTTTCAACTAACTTGCATTATTTGTCAAAATACAATTGGTTACCATTTCTTTGTCAAAAATTCTTTTTTAAAAGTGCTGCCGAATTCAGAAATTATCATATTAAAACGTTTAACAAATAAGCCCTTTTCTTTGATAAAACATTTAAGTCTCATACCTTAAAAAAATGTATATTCATAGTAAAATACTTAGGAAATTCCCCAAAAATTTCCATAATTCACTTCTAATATGTTTTCTAACATATTTAAACTTCAGACCCAAAAGCAATATATATAATTGCCATAATTAATTTAAACCCAATATTAGCTATTTGCTTCCATAAAAATTCATAATAAATCCACCATAGCTTAGAAAATTATAAAACCTAAAACCCACTTCAAAAATAATGTTTTCAATCATATATCAAAAACGCAAGTCATTTGGATGTCATTTAATAGGTTTTTCAAATCAAAGCTTATCATAAAATTTATATGAAGCAACATAAACCATCAAAAAGAACATATATCCATTTAAACAATCATATCATGACATATTATTTGCAAAATCAATTCGGATCTTAACTAGAAACCGAAACCAATAAAAATGAGATGTAAATCTATTATTCACCTTAGCTTGGGGTTAAGAATGTTGAGATTTGTCTTTTGATTGATTTGCTTAAGCTTCCTACTTGAATCTTAGCTTTTCTTATTCTTGATTCTCTTAATGGTGGTCAACCAAGCTTACAAGGGTTTTAGTTTTATTGGCAATTGTAAAAATGAACAAAGAATGAAGGTAAAAAGGGTTTAGGGTATAAGAACATTGTCTATTCCTATTTTGTCCTTATCATATTCCTCCTACTTTCTTCTTTTTAATTCTCTTTTGTTTCCACGTTATTTAAGGTACGACCCTCCTTATTGATTAACAAATCTCAATCCCTTAACCATCTATATTATTTTATTTCATTTATCTAATTAAATGTTCTAAATAATGTTACTCAAAAATACGGTCATTGCACCATTATATACTCATATCTATAAAACATGCGTATACAAAATACCTATAGTGTACATAGAAAAGCTTGTACACAAGTAGATATTGGGATTTATATCTACAATGTATATACTTGATATATGTATGTATGTATGTATCACTTGCCAATAAATAATTTGATATATATATATAGGGTTTTTAGGTTCAAGGAAAAAATTCAAGAAAAATTTAGTTTTAGGGACAAGAAGTTTGCTTTTTAGTCTAAAGGACACTTTCTAGTGTAAATCACGGAATGATAGTTGTAACTATCATTTTCTGTTTACACTAAAAAGTGTCATTCAAACTAAAAAGCAAACTTGTTGTCTCTTAGACTAAATTTTTTTTCAACTTCTTCTCTGTGCCTTTTTTCCTGTATATATATATATATATATATATATATATATATATATACACACACACACACATTCTTATAAAATTTATAGTCATGCATAAATAAATGTACTTTAATATATCTCAAACTTCGATTAAGTTTAAAATTTCAAATTTGAATTTTAAATGAAAATATTTAGTCTGACTTTGTAAACAAATATTTAATTCAAAATCTAATATAACATATTAAATTAAAATTAAAATGTTTTTTATTTGAATTGATCAAAATACTATAAAATAAATGTGTAACATATAGGTGGTCGAAAAGATTTTTTTTAATATTTCCAAAAGCAAATTTAGAAATAAATATATGTAAGGATATAGAATAGTTTGATGTTAAATGCATACAAATAAAATTTTATACGTGTATCTAAAAACATAGTTTTATTATTAAAAAAAATTAACAGTCATGAGTTTTTTTTTTATTTTCGAAAACAAAATCATGTCTAATTATAAAATTAAATACGATATATATTTGTAAATATAATTCGCCCTATATAAAAAGTCTTATTTGTATAAAAATTACCGTGAGAAATTTTAGTATCACACACAGCCCTTCACTCATAAACTTATGAAGCAGTAAATAACAACCGTATAACACCATCAATCCATTCACAACAATGAATTTAACACCCATACTACAACACACATCCCTTCACTCATGTAGCTCAAACTATAGTAATGTAAACAATACTCCATCAAAAAAAATGAAACGGTCTCAGTCATATGTCATTTTTTTCACAAATCATAACATACATTTCACCAATCCAAGCACACTAGCTCATAATAGGGTTCACAATAAAAACTCGGGTTAGTCCAAACATGCATGCACACAAAAATTAGGGATGAGCACGGTCGGTTAACCGAACCGATCGGTTAATTAACCGATTTAACCGACCAAAGTTAACGTTTCGGTTAACCGAACCGAAAATAAATTTAGACGGTTCATACCGACCGAACCGCCCAAATTTAACCGCGGTTAACCGCGTATGTCAAACGGTTAACCGCTCAAGCTTAGCTGGTTAACCACATACCAGTTAATTGCGGTTAACCAAACGGTTAACTGCTTTCTTCACTCAAAAATTAACCGAAACCAATAACACTAAAATATAACGTCATCCTCAGCAACAAATATTGCAGTTCAATTCACATATAGTTCACATATTGCATATTACACAAGGCATTAGCTATTATGTACATAATATGTCATCAGCCAATACATTTCACACTCACAATACAGCATGTAATACTTCAACAGAAACACAGTTAACAATAAAACACATAATGCTTCAATATATAATATCTCAAAGCAGTAAATGATTTGCCGTAACTAATATAGTTCTTACTTCATACAGTAAGTCAACACATAGCCCTCAATAGTCAGCAATTACAATACATGAATAGTTTGAACTTTGAAGACAGATACATCAACCTGGAAATTGGCTAGGTTCATAAAGTACTAGCATGAAAACTCCAAGCTCGCTATCATAGGATGTTGCAGCAGTCAGCTCGTTGGTAGAAGCTCACTATCATGAACATTCGTTAACAATTATATTTATGTGATGATAAGCTCAAAGCAATAAATGCAAAATATATTTACTGATCTAAAATGAATAAGCTCAAAGTAGTATATGATAAGCTCAATGTAAGTGAAATACAATCATGTTGCTGCATATATGGAATTAGTTACCAAATTCTTTGAATTAGTTAGTGATTTTTTGACTATATTTACTAATAGTCTTTCTATTACTTCATCAACTATTGCTGCATATATGGAATAGTCTTACAGGAATACAATCATGTTGCTACATAAATGGAATTAGTTACCGAATTCTTTGAATTAGTTAGTGATTTTTTGACTATATTTACTAGTAGTCTTTGTATTACTTCATCAACTACTGCTGCATATATGGAATAGTATTCCAGGAATACAATCATGTTGCTGCATATATGGAATTAGTTACCGAATTCTTTGAATTAGTTAGTGGTTTTTTGACTTATATTTACTAGTAGTCTTTCTATTACTTCATCAACTACTGCTACATATATGGAATAGTATTCCAGGAATACAATCATGTTGCTATCACTGTCTAAGTCAATGTATTAGTAATAGATATGAATTATTGTTTGTGTAGTTTGTAGGTTGTAGTCTCTCACACATTCAATATTTTTAAGCACAAACAAAGGAAAAACTCACGCTATAATTGACATTGCTTTATACATAGTTCCATTCCAAGTTCCAACAGTGAAAAAAGAATTAACTAGTGGGCAATATGCAACTATGTTTGCTAGCAAATGCCAAGTGCATATAAAACTGCCTCCTCTCCACGTTGCATGCTACCTAGTCTTCCTTTTCTTCTTCTTAAGGAAGAAAAGGTAGAGTATGGACTAAATTTATGAAACCTATATACAATCTTAAGGTATATATGTTAAATATATATTATAAACACGATAGGTGTTGTTTATTAAGGGCATCTAAAGAAAGAAAGCAATAGAGTAAGCAATGATAAAATGTGCATCTATGGATCATAGTCATGCAATAGATGGTTTCATACAATAGCAGATTTTAAATATTTAACCATGATAAGAATGTGCAATATAGTTGATAAAATGTACATCTACGAATCAGAGTGAGTCACGCCACAGTTGATTTCATTCATATTCAGTACATGAAACTAGCCTAATTAGGGGTGGATTTGTAATTACTAATTATATAATTTACAATACAATAAAACCCTTATTGCAAATTCCATCATAAGCAACGCAAATTCTGTATATCATCATTCGGTATATGTTCAAGATAATTCACATATGAACAAATACATAACCCATAGAATTAATTAAGAATCGATGGTACTGTTTCAACTTACCCTTATTGATTAGAGCAAATACACTATCCCTAGAACAAATACCCTTATTACATCTCAACAATCGACTGATTAAAAATTAATTAAAAGTTGAATCAAGGTAACTATACTCACATTCTTTCTCTTCCTTCCATTGTTTTCTACAACAGCTCGGTTGGAGGCCGGCACAAGCATGACGCATTGCGATGTCGGCAATTGGAACAATTGAAGATGTTTGGACCGCGGACGATTAGCAGATGAAGACGAGCAAATGTAGGGTTTTCCATTTTCTCGTGGTTTTTTCCTTTTGATTTTATCTGAATGAATAGTTGCAAATTGAGAGGAAGTGATTAATTAGGGCATACGGCAGGCATGGGATCGTTTTGGGTATGGGTTGTAACATTACAAATGGGCCAACTATTGGGTTGTGCTATATAGAGAAAATTTTAATTTTTTTGTCGGTTAACGGTTAACCGACCGATCAATTTTTGTTAACCGAACCTAAAATGGTCGGTTATGGTCGGTCGGTTAACCAATAGCATCGGTTAACCGTATTTATCGGTTAAGTCGGTTCGGTTGATATCGATTAAATCGGTTAAGTCGGTTAAATCGGTTAAATGTCCACCCCTAACAAAAATACATAGATCAATAATCAATCTAGTTCATAAAAATAAAGCACATATATTCAAAACAATAAGGTATCATTACCACACTAACATACCAACAAATAAAACACGTGTGCTAACTCCTATACTGATCACATATACAATCGAAGAGTATAAACCACCAACATGGTCTCTCAATAAGCAGAACAGATACACAATAACTCATGCGACCATCACTAAGGTAAGTAACTACTTAAAATTACATAATAACTAAAGCTTGAAGTAAACCATTTCCATCTGTAAGGCGACAAAGCGAGGATTTGGTGATGATAGTATCCGAGCCCATTTTCGTCTGTGAGCCTAAAGTATCCTTGAGAGTAGCCCAAATCCAATTGCGACAAAGCCTAAAGTAGCCCATCTTAGGTTTTTCATCAAGACTACTGTAACGACCCGTATTTTTTACAATTAAAAATACTAGATTAAATAAGACTTTGGAATTTAATATTGTGAGAAATTGAAATTTATGATTTATTAATGAAAAAAATTATTAACATATAATTTAATAATGTTGATTGAAGGTGATTGACAACTGTTTTAATGTAATTAGATATTCCAATCAACTATAATAATTAAGGTTAATAAGGAATAAAATTAAATGTTGTATTAAAAAGAGATCATAGGTTATTTAATTTAACTGGTTTTAATATAGAATATGAAGTCAATTATTTTGTACGCAAATCTATTAACTTTTGTTTGTAAACAATAAATTTATAAATGTGTTCAAAATTATTTAAATGTAACAATTGTATTATTTATCACCTTATTATTTAATCAGTTTGAAATTAATTTGATAATCGATGAAATTAATCGTAATTGAAATATTGAAATTAATATGGTAAAAGACTTCAACTGTAGAATATGAGAATAATAAGATGGAAACTTATGTTGAATAAATTCATAAGGTAATAGTTGATTTAATATAAGAACATTTAAATCAAAAATAAAAGAACATGTTGGAATTTAAATTATAATAAACTAGGTTTTTATTTCTATTATAATTTAATGTTGAAATTAATGTAATATTTGAATCTTAGATTTAATATGGAAAATTGTATTTTAAAGGATTATTAAATTCCAATTTTATCTAGGATGATGATAGAAAACTTTTAATTTAGAATTTAAAAGTGATTAAATTAATTTTTAAAATAGATTGTTTTAATTAACGTGTAAAATTAGTCTTTTTGGGCACTGTCTCGGATTTCGACGAAACCAATTTTATCGGATCCGTAATAGTGAATTATTATAGGTTTTCAAGTTTCGTAGCGAGACGTATCGTTTGATCGTGCGAGCTCGAAACGCGTAGAAATCAATTAAAGGAATTTAATTAATATAATTTGATTTTAAAAGCTAGCTTCTATATAAAATAGAATTATGGTTTAAAATTAGTTTCATTGAGTTTAAAAATATTAAAAACCTATATTTCGACAAATAAGATGACCTACTTTCGTTTTGGGAACGAAACGGACCTTTCGGGCCTTTGTTGTCACTTTGGCCCAATCGATCTGTTCCATCTATTCCTATTTCAGCTTTATCCATATATAGGCTGTTATAAACCCTAGGGGCCTTCTATTCTATTTTCTGTACGTACAATTTCAGTTCTTATCTGTTCCTTCTCAATGGAGATTAGCCGAAACCATAATTACTAATTTCAAATCAAACTCCAAAAATTCAAACTGCTCAAACCCTATCATATAATATATCATCGCGAAGCTCTCGACGAACGAAATCAGCGTCTGTAATTCGTTTTTCGATTGGAGGCTCCATTTGTCCAGAAATTGGCGATCTTCTTAGCCATCCGTTTTAGGGTTTCGCGTTTAACGATGGATCGTCGACCAATCGACGATCGGGAGGCACTGCCGTATGGAAGAGGAGGTGTAGCTTCGATCCATGGTGACCGATTGTGTTATTCATGCACGAATTCGCTGGATTTTAGCCATAAAGGCATGCGTTTTGGGCTCGGTTGGAGGCCTTCAGGGAGGCGCGGTTGTCGAGGTGGAGCTCAGAGGGGTGCCTAGTCGAGGCGTAGCCAGTTGTGTGGTCAAATCTAAGTATCGTGGCGCCTAGCGGCGGTGGTGGGTGGTAGTAAGGGGCGGTTGTGGACGTTGAGTGGGTTCGATTGTTTCTGTAGGGTGGAGATGGTGAGGATTATTACCAAATTGCCCCTGAGTTATTTTTATTAAATTTTAAAATTTCAAATGTTCTAACATCGATAACTTTTGCATATGAGCTCCGTTTGATGCGCGGTTTCTTCCGTTGGACTCGTATCGAAATTACAAAGAACATGAATCTGGTTTGGTTGAATTTGGAGACTGTTGAAATTTTGGGCCTTTATTGGATTTAAATGGGCTTTAAATCAAAGGTGAGTGATTAAACCCGCTCACAAATACTAAAATGATTCTAATGTTAGTTAAAGTAAATCGTGAAGTTATTTATTTTTATTGACTATTGTTTGGTAATTTAACTGACATTTAAATTGGCATATGGTTTGAACTGGTAAGAATTTAAATTGACAGTTAAATTTGAAATTAAAACTGAATTGCTAGTTAAATACCTGATATTGATAACTAGTTAATTATTGTGATATATTGGATGATTTGAATGTTGACTGTGTGGATGTCTATTTGTTGACATTTTGGATGATTGGATGTTTATTTATTTTTTATATATCCATGTTATCACTCTGTATATTAAGTGATAGCATATAAACTGTTATTTGAATTATTTCGAATAAATTAAGAAATAGGTTGAAATGATATACCTATGACAATTTGATTTGGATTGAAATGATATATATCCATCCCTGAAATTAAAAATGGAAATAATTGATCACTTGGCCATAGGGTAAAAAATTACATACAGACACCGGATTGGTTAAATTAAATGGTTTTAAAATCTTGATTTTGGATTTTGGTTAATGATATCGTTTTAAAAGAAATAAATTGTGGATTTATACGAATTAAATTATTTTCTAATTCAAGCTTTGAAATGTTGAAATTGAAATTGGTTAAGAGAAATGGTTTTAAAGAATTGAATTGGAAATGTGAAGTTATAATCGATATATGACTTTAATTCGGAAAATTGGATTATTTAAAGATTTGGACCTTATAATTGAACAATGGAGTTTAATTTGATTTAAGTGTTTCAAATCGGTAAATTGAAATTGGACTTGAAATCGATATGAATTGAAATGGTTTAAAATAAGAATTGGATTGAAATTTGAATCATTGAATTGAATTATTGAACCGAATTTGAAGTTAAAAATGAATGTTTCAAAAATTGAAGTTAATTCGAACTGAAATTGAAATCAAGTTGATTTGAAACTAATTCGAAATTGAGTCAATTGAATTGAAAGATTGGAATTTAGTTTTGCTGTTTTGAAATTTGGACATGGGTCTAGATTGTTGAAATGGAAAGAATCAGTTTGATTTGATACTATTTTCAAAATAAATTATTTGAATATAAACTATTTAAAATCTATTTTTTTTAAATATTCAAATTATTTTGATCTTCCAAAATATTTACTATATAAACCATTTTCAATACTCAAACCATTTTATATCAAACTATTTTAAACTATTTTAAAACTATTTAAATTATTTAAACTATTCAAATTATTTTCTAAAAATTCAAACTGTGCAAGTTGGAATGTTTATATTTAAATCACTGATTTAAATGCGAATGTGGTTAAACGAGGTTATAACCTAAGTTGGAATTTGAAATGATATTTTCAAGTGAAAATGACATATTTTGAGTAAATATGGTATTTTGAAATGAAGCGTTATTTTTGAAGTAAATATGATATTTTGATATCAAATATGAATCATTTTCAAAATATAAAAGAACCAACCGGTTTGAAAAACGACTTTGGTTGTTAAAGAAACCGGGGTCTCTTATTGGCATACTCTCTGTCAATATGAGAACCACTTTAAAACTGTGTACGTGGTGGATGATCCAGAATGAAGTGGTTGGATTTGGTGAACGTTTGCTGGATTTGAAGAAAGAGAACGATGATGGATGACCCCAGCACTTGTGCCAATTTGAAATGATTAAAACAGGACGGCTTTTCAAGGCCAAGTGGACTAGCTACCCCTAGCGGATACACTTATTCATATTACTATATTGATGTTGACTTGATCAATGCACCTTGATATGATTATGGGAGTGTTGGATGCGGTGGGCGGTCGTGGCTACGATGCGTTACCACCAGCCCTGCAACCCAAACTGGTAGTATCCTACATTGGGCATTGCCTCACGTGGCTTGCCATACTTTTATCCTTATACGCGGCCACTACGACTTTGTTTTAGTATTGTCTTATCACGGTGCCTCCCTGGCTACCGACGTTACTAGTGATGCTACTAAGGAAAATTGTAGGACAATGCTTAAAAATGTGTTAAGGGGAATCAATGTAAAGCCTTAACGTTATTTTAATACTTTACATTACTGATAGACATTACATATATAGCGTATCTTACTACATATAGATAGTTTAATGGATCCTTAGGAGATGGAAATTCCCGTAACATCTCTTAAGTTATTGCACTCATGTTGTACACTTGATAGGAGATGGAAAATCCCGTAAACATCTCTGAAGCTATTACACTCATATTTACTTGTTTTTTATTTAACTTGCATAAGAACTTTTAGTTCAGACTCGAGTGTTTTGTCTTTTCATTACGCTTGGGTCAACCTGAGTATTTCAATATTGAAGACATTATTCCTTGAAGATGAAGATGGAGTTTGCTAGATCGTATTTACTATTATTATTCCACTGCATTATTTTGATATGTTGTTGATTGTACTCTGATTATGTTGTAAAAATTGTGTAACCAAATGTATATTGTAAAATGGCTTCATGAACTGTTTATTTGACTATGCGAGATTCAGTGTTTTGTTTTTCTTCTTTTCTTATTAAATCTCATTGACAATCCTCCCTTTTGAATGGTTTGAGTTAGACATGTGTGGTTTATTGTCAATTTAAACCGTCCAAAAAGATGGGACGTCACAACTACATAATCACCAAAGTATCGCTTCGTCACGATAATAACTCATGTCCCGATTGGATTAGGTGCTCGATCACGTACCTATTTCATAAGTACTGAGTATTGCCCTCTCAAGGCAGGCCAAACTATCTCATGGTATATGGTATACAAGTGAGCATCCTCACACACCCTTGCCCCCACGAATCACTCATCACATGTAGAGTTAACAATGATCCCTTTAGCACACGACTAGATTAAGAAATTCTCATTTCCCATCACATCGCTTCACCTTGTCAAACGTTCCTCCTTGGACTACTCTAGTCCCGTATATATATTTCCCATTAAAATAATCGATCAAATGTGAGACGACCTCCCTACATCTTCGACACCTAATATACGTGAAAAAGTGCGCAGTTGAAGTGCCCGGCCGATGCAGGACGATTGTCAAGGATGGAAAGAAGAAAAATAATCACGGAACCTGTCGTATATCTCACATTGCATTGAATAATATATAAAAATAATAAAACGTCACTAATATAAAACTGACGAGACGGTAATAATTAGATGTACCACATATATCAGAGTGCATGGGTTCATACAGTTATACAAAGTAGAAATAGAGTTTATACAACTAGAAATAAACTCAAAGTATAACCGTCTTTGAATATAATAAACGAACATTGTCTAGGCTCCACATTGTCTCACAACAGAATAAGCAATAGTAAGTTTGCATATAATACGAGAAAGCACCATCTACTTCTTGTCCTTTGTACAATAACTGCATATTGCCTATACCTGCTATCTAGTCTACTTATTTAAGAGCACATGAGATAATAAGAAGCAAAGCATAAAACCACAAGTCAAATAATAGCCTGGTATGAGTGATAAGAAATCCCAAAATACTATACAAGTCGCCATAGTAAGGAACAAGGGTATCAGAATCATACTGACTGTCCCTGTATCCAAAGTGTTAGCACATAACACCTATAATATGCTACTCTACTATCATTATACCATATCCTAAGTACAACGACGAGGTGTCTAGGTATCCACATCTACAATACCTACATCATGTGACATCCTTAGAGTGACAGACAATAAGAAAAGAAACCATAACAAACATAGGATCCATCAAATAATCCTCACCGTCACTCACTATGCCCTAAATATATGATAACTCGCATGGTCATTCCTCTACCATAGATGAATCCTAGTTTTCAATGTACTCGCCCACCAGTCCAAAGCTAACACTAGATCCCTTCCACCAATCCAAGGTATACGGATCAATTCCACTGATCCGAGGTTGTCCATCCAAGTACCCAATGAGCGTCCTCACAATAGCTCTGCTTATGAGTACATTAGAAAACACTCCAAGTATTAGCGATCCCTTAGCACGCGTATCCAAGTCCTTTCCTTGCTTAATTTAGTTTTCTCTTAAGGAACCATTCCACCTTCCTTTCTTTCCACAATAGAACCTTTCAACATTCTATCCACGGGTCACTCTTCCTAGAACCTGCCCTTGTGGATAACCATCCCCACGACTCCATCAACATCAAACCGTCATCATTAGAACACAACTCTATCACCATCGAGTTACCATCATCAAAGTCTTAAAGTCACCATCTTTTATCGTGCTACCAGATCGCAACTGAACGTCAAGCGAATGAACAAACACCTTCAATATGATTTGTATGACATACTTATCATCCCATGGAAGTTTGGCCCAAAGTTGCCACTTCCATTCATATCGGTAATGACATGAACTCATTCATATTGGCATAGATAAGAGTTACTTAGTTATAAATTTCGCTAAGTACTTTGAGCCCCAACACTTTCCCTCTTGCTTGCCTAGAGCTCCTTCTTTTCATTGCTTGACTGCTTGAGTCCATAGCCTCAACTAATTGACTACAAAAGAGGTCAACACCAAGTAGATTTGATTGGTACCGAGTAGAGTTCCCACTTCGAAATCAAAGCTAAGTCCCCCAACTTCATTTTTCTTGTCTTGTCTCAAGTCTACCCCAAAGTTCATTAGCCAAAATCCTTAAGTATTTCCTTTACCGACCTAAATTGGAACTTCAATCGATCACTCCTACATATCCCTACCGGCCAGATTTTGAACACTTTAATCACCTCCAAGCTACCAGTGACCAGAGCTATAGGTTCTCCCCTCAACAACATATCTAAGTCTGATTAGATTTTATGCACATTTGACCTCCTTTTTGCCTAAATCGACAGCCGCGTCCTATCTACTTTAAAAGTACTAACAAACATATCAAAGCAATATATGAACTAGTAACCATCATTCATAAGCATACATCCAATGCATATAATTAATCCAAACATGATTAATATACAAGATCATGCATAGAACTAATTTATACTAAAATGACAATATGGTTCATAAATGGGTTAGAAAACCATTTTAAATCCATTTCTATCCTTTTAAGTTCAGTTGTAAACATGTATGAAGGTAAAGTTAAAGTTTGAAATCATTTTAACAACAGAAATCATACCAAAAACATCATATTTTAACTATATGAACATGCATAGGATAGTGAAAGATCATAAATCACTCACCTAAAATTACCAATTTAATCTCCAAATCTGAAATGGACAGCAAGCAATTCAAATTCTCGAGCAATTAAAATGACAGATCTATAATCCTTGTTGCTAATTACCTTTGTAATGATAGTTTAGGCTAGGATTAGTATTAAAAAAATGATATTTCAGATGAAATCTTGGTTAATGGAGGTTTAGAACTATTTTTAGAAAGTAGGAAATGAATTAGATCTATCCCATCAGTCCCAATTAGGCATAAATCCCACAATGGGTTAATGGCATTATGTTTGGGCTAAAATAACTACCTATTAATCTAGTCAACAACCATCTATACATAAAACGGCTATATCTCCCAAACTGTAAGACCATTTTTCTATTATGACCACTATACGGAAAAAGAAACCATTATCCCGATCAAATAAAAGTACTTTCAGACCCTAATTCAACTCCTATAAAACTTATAGGCTTTACAAGAATTTCAAGGTCCAAAATATCAGATAAAAATTCAAAGTATGGAAAATGTTCCTAGTAATCATTTCCCTGAATTTTAGGGTCGTACGACCTAATATGATTTATGTAATAATATTTTATGATCCTCCGATACGTAAGTTACGGGTTGTTACAAAACCCCTCACGTCGTCGATTCGTTGAAGTTCGAACACCTTACTTGGCTCCTAGGATTTCTTTGCACTTGAACCAAAGCAAACTATTTTTTCCCTATGCACGACCCGAAATCAACTAAGGGAATCCCCGCGCCATCCACTATGACCAATCCAAATATGTCCCTTATCAACTCACTAGTCTGTCGAATGCACACCTCCAGAAATTCAACATTGGGCAACTACCTCATCATAAAATTATTAACAATAATTTAACCTAGCATACGGTATAGACAGTCACAACATGTCATACAAACAAGCAATCAACAACAGAATACAAGCAAAAGAAATTAGTTCAAACAAGCATGACATAAATGAATAAACAAAATAAGAAAACAAGTAGTACGTTTTTTTTAAATAACTTTACAAGAACAAATCAATACGGACAATTCGACCAAAACAAGCCAATATAAGTAAATGGTCTCCCACATATCGAAATGGGCCGCCCTTACATCTTATCTCAACTCTTTCCATGGAAGGGAATAACTAGACATCCTTACAACCTCTTAGGGAAGTCACACACAACAATCATAAATGTAACATCGTCATAATAGGGGTTGGGCACACTCAAACTCATATCATCCCATCATCTCACACCCTATGTCACACACTTACGGTCTTCAAATAGAGTATCCCATATAAAGTATCTTTTTATCAAAATACTTTCCAACAAACAACACTAATTTTTTTTATTTACATCAAATATTTCCATTTTTCAAAATTCGCTTTTGAATCAAATTATTTCATTCCTTGTAAAAATATTTTCCTAAAATATTTAACTAGATATTTTACAATATCCTTCCCCGAAAAGGGAAATATTTTCACACATATTCTCAACAAAACAATCAGTTTATTTTCAAAATCGAGTACTTCCCTAATAAAATTCCTCTATCTACAAAAAATTTATCCTTCCAAACATCGTTTATCAAAAAGTACTTTTTACATAAAAATATTTACGACTAAAAGTAGCTTCCGCACAAAAACTTTTCAAATTTCAAGGATGTTATTTTTAAACAAAATATTTTTCCTTAAATAAAAATGTTTCTCTCACTCTTTACTTAAAAAGATATTTCTCAAAACATTTTGACAAATATACTTTAAAATATTTTCTCCACTAAAATAATTTTTGAAAAGTATTTTTTTCTATATTCAAATATCTTTTCTACTTTAACAATTTTTTCCACAAAAACATCCTAAAAGCCAATTTTTCTCAAGTTAAATATTTTATTTCCACCTTTTTAAAATTTCAGTAAATCATTTTAAGTCCAAAAAACATACATTTTCCCTTCTTAAGTAAAATACCTTTTAAAAATCAAAGTGTACATTTTTAATATACATCTTTAAGTCGACATTCCATAAAAATAGACCCATCTATTAATGTTAGGTCTCAATTACAGTTTAATGTCATATAGTATTTGTTTCCCGCTCCAAGGTCTCTATAAATAACTAACATCTTAGGGTAAGGTAAAGGTGGTTACATATTCAACTCATACACATAAAACATATAACCATGAATAAGAATGCTTTCTCATTCTATGTTTTTAATCCAATCTAAGGTGTACGTTTAACCTATCCTAAATGGTTAATTCTACCCAAGGCTTAGGGAATCACTGAACCTAAGCTATGTTTTTAATGTCTAAATTCAATTAAAAATGCCATAAAATACGCTTTCGGTTAATTTTTGATGTTAAACATGATGGATCTTTATTTTATAAATTAAAATTTCAGAACTAAGAAAGAAAAAGGGAAACCCTACAGTGGAAATGAACATCATTATAAATGTACATTAACTCAATAATAAAATTATTATAAAAGATAATCACATCAATCCACATTTTAATACATTAATTATCACTAACTCATAAATAGTATAACTAGGGTATAAAAGAGTATATGAAATCGGCTATTTGTAGTATAGCCTACATCCACATTTTTGTTCCCTCCTTTACTTTTACCTGCAACTTCACAGCTGTATAGATACATATATGAAGAAAAGAAAGAGGTGTCAACTATCTTTGGACTATGCCAATTTCCATACACCCCGACCATAAGAGAACCATGGACTATTGCGTAGAAAAGACTATCTACGTACCACTTTTTGGGGAATCAAGCCCACATGGTTCTACTTCATGCTTTTTTCCTGCATTCAAACACTTGTTAGCACATTATAACCACAACATCCATGTAACCAATGCAAGCAAGAAACACCACTCCTACTAAATCATCACTATCAATCGTCATAAATGTAGCGTAACAATAATAATTGCACGCTTAGCTATTAATCATCACATACGTTTGATAACACTCAATGTCAACTCCTAATATCAAATAAACTAATCATGGCATATATACTCACACATATACTAATTATCCACTATTAGTAATACACCGTTAAGCAAGTATAAATCAACCAATGTGTATTAACCAACTATATTAGTAACACATACACCAAGTCATAAAATGTGTAATAATCCACTCTACTAGTAACACAACATTAAATCATCAAATGTGTACTAATCCGCTATGTTTGTAACACAAACACCAAATCGTCGAATGTGTACCAAAAACCACTATATTAGTAACACAAACATCAAGACAATAAAACCATAGTTAACTACACACAATGTACTAATAATGACAAAATATCGCACATACATCCAAATGCGATTTTATCGTCATAAAACAACATATATAATTTTAATGGATAATTAATCACATGTTACATCCATCCAAAAACATAATATTTACAACCATTATTTTCTCTTAAGTATAAAATCATTTTATCATTTTTTAACCTAAAACAACCTTTGTTTATCTCAAAACAATAATAATTATTCCAAGATGATAATATACTTCAAAATCCTTTGTTATACTTCTATTACTTTAAATCCCTTGAAAGATCGTACTTTGACATCAAAAATACAATGTTTCCCCTCCGTTTGACCCCATGTTCGACCACAGCTACGCCCCGCTATGGTCATTTCTGCGCCCGCCTACCACCACTTGAAGCTTCCCCTCCGGCTTCTCCACCTATAGATACCGATATCGCCTCCTTCGATGGTCGAAATCATCCACCCAAAATCCGCCACTACCGTTCATTTAAAGCCAATTCTAACCTCCTTTCACGCATTTGAGACCACCGTCGAACTCAGCATTAAATGACACGTGTTCAATTCTATCAAAAGTCGTCTAAATTAACAAAACCCAAATTTGCCCTAGGTTTCCATCACCGACGACCTTTGACCATGATTTCCCATTGACTCGACCATTTTTTCGACAAACGACTACCTTTCATTAATTCGACTCGTCGAGATATTCGGAATGATATATAATTCGATGTGTATTGGACAATTTGGATTTTGAAACAATTTGTAATGACCCACTATTTTGGACCATTCAAATCGACAATAATCCACACATGTCGGACTTGAATAATGCAAAATAACAGATTGTAATAAATTTTGGAGCAAATAAAACCAATCACAGAATCACAAACACAGAATATCAGAATAACTCGAAGCGGAAAATAAAATAAATAGTGGTTCATGAAGCCACTACAACAAAGTCTCAAAACAGATACAAAATACAAAGTCTGAAAAACAGATACAACAAAAGTCTGAATACATAAGCATAGTAGAAATCCCAAATACATAAGTCTCTAATACAAAGCTGACATAGAAATACTGAATGGAAATAGATAGCAACTAGATAAAAGATGATCTCCAGCAGTCCTAGCTCCAGAAGGTGAGATCCAAAGCTGATACTCAGGCTGACCCGAGCATAAATAAAACACAAACACTCGAGTCAGGACATACATACTTATACAATGTAAACCAACTCAAGTGAACTATAATAAAAGGTACAAGTAACTTAAAGAATGCTTGGGATCTCCCATTCTTTAAGGATCCGTTAAACTATCTACTATGTAGTAATATTCGCTATTATAATAATGTCTAATTATAAAATAAACATACTTTTAAATAGCATTAAGGAGTGACCCAGTATTCCCCTTAACACGTAATAGTCCCAGTAGTCTATCCAGTATTAGCATACTCCCAGATCGGGGGCTACCCTCAATACTCCACAGGCTACGGGAGAAATCCAAACTCGTAGTAAAGTTCGATATGGTAGGTGACACGGCACAACAAGGCAATGCCAGGGTAGATATACCAATTACGCATCCGAGCTGGTGGAAACGCATAGCAGCCACTACCGCCCACCTTGAGCCACACTCCCAAAATCAAGGGGTGCACCCAATCAATCACAAAAGTAATTGAATGGTATCGAAGAAGTGTGTCCGATCAGAGGTGCTACCTCATTGGTCCGTCAATCGCTCCTGTTTTAGCCACCTTATGCCAACTCACGGGAGTTGGGTCCACGTTCATACCATAATAGGATCGTCGCCACCATCCTACTTCGTTCTGGAAATTCCACCGCGTATACAGTTGTTAAAGTGGTTTTCGGTATCGACAGAGAGTATGTCCATATCTGATCCAGGTCTCTTTAACAACCAATCGTTATTATAACCCGTGGTTATAAATTTCAAAAAAAAAATTGTTTATATTTCAAATCAAATACTTCATTTAAACCATTTAAAAGTAAAGTCATTATACCTTAAAACCAAATATTCAATTCCCAAAAAATTTGCCTTTTTGAAGCTTATTTATTTAGTTAAATACTTCAAAACATTGAAATTTCAGCATTCACAGCACTTAGAAGATGCTGCAATAAGTTATATTTGAAAACAATTCATTTCAGCAAAGACAGCATTTAAAAACTGCTGTAGTAATTCAGTTGCATTTGAAAATAAGTTCAGTTCAGAAAAGACAGCATTTCAAAACTGCTGTAGTAGTTCAGGGTTCAATTTAAAAGGTTTAATTCAATTTAGCAAAGACAGCGTTTACAAAACTGCTGCATTAATTCAATTATATTCAAAAATCTCATTTCAGCCAACTGCAGCACTTAACAAGTGCTACAATAGCTCTTTCATTAGTTTCAGGTTCAAGTTTAGTTTCTGCAACTACAGCACTTACAAAGTGCTGCAATAGCCCTTAGTTAATTGTAGCCTTTAGTTCACCTCTGCAACTACAGCACTTACAAAGTGCTACAGATTCTATTAGTTCAGTTTTTAGTTCATTTTCAGAAACGATAGCATTTTTGAAGTGTTACTAAAAGAATTTCAGATTTTAAATAGAATTCCAGCCACAAATAAACTTCAATTTAAATCATTTTAACTTATAAAAATCACATTTTCCCACTTTAAAAATAGTCATTTAAATACCTTTTAACTTATGATTTTTATAAAATAAATTTTTACAAATAAATCCAATTTTCCAAAAATTTCACTTATTAAATTCAAGTGTATAATTTTCCTATTCTTTACATTTTTAACCATTTACTTTAACACTTAAATTTAAATTCCCATTTCATAAACAAACTTAATTTCCATTTTTATTTAATTAACTTAAACTTCCATTAAACATCAAATCACAAATTCCCAAATTAAGTTATGTTTCAAACCACAATTTTTCCATTCATTTATTTAACCTTTTTAATACATAGAAAAATCATTATTACTTTATTAAATCATTTTAAATTCAATTTAAATCAAATTATGATATTTTTACATTTTAAAATACTTAAAAATTTTCAGAAAACTATATAAAATAACCATGGGTTTGTATAATATTTTCAAACCTAAGTCAAGTGATACGGATAATATATCATTTCAATCCGTAGTTTACAAAGAAATCCGGGTTTTATCATTTCAAACACGCAATCCCAAGTAAATAAAATTAAATAAAAATCGCTCAGACTTATCATTTCAGCCCATAACGATTTTTCTCTATTCTAAAGTCCGTTCGGGTATGTATCATTTCAAGCCATAGTGTATCTATTCTATAGGGAACTTGTAGTGTGATTAACAGAAATAAATAAACAGTATAATAAAATATAACATAGCAGATGACGTGACAAGTTTATAACAGAGTTTAACATCATATAATTTACATCACAGGCAGGTATACATGATATAATAGTTTATACACATTCACTTGTTGTCACTTCACAATTTATATAAGTATAAATGTCATGTGTAAATACTCACCTTTTTACGCTGGAGTTAGCAAATAAACACACAAACAGAAACCCAGAAAGCATGGTAGCACAACTTGATTCGAGTGGAGAGAGAGCCAAGATGTTAATCTTGTATTCACAAATAAAATAAAGCAAAATAAATATACCTTTACAATACAAAGATAAATTTTGAAACAAATAGAAATAGAATTAAACCAATGACTTCACAAAGCTTTTAATCAATTTTGCTCGACCACTACACTATGCTTGCTCGGCCATGACATGTTTTCATGTGGAAATGGTTTTGGTTTGGACTCATATAGGCATGGCTACAAAGGAGAATATGAAGAGGAAGGAGTTGCAAAACAAGGAAGGTCAAAAGGCAAGGCTAAAAGAGGGGTTTTGTTCACCATTTAGGCTCGGCCAAAGGCAATAAGGGTTCGACCATGGCTCACTACAGGTCAGGTCAGATCTGAAACAAGGCTAGGGTGATGGTCACGTGCTGGTGGTGGAGCTAGAGGTGGTGGTCGTGGTCAAGATGAAGGGGGTGGTGAAACTAGAATTAAAAATTGCAAACAAAAATGCAATTAACTTTGGAAAATTATAACTTTACTTCTAAAATGTTTTAAAAATAAAATATTGAAATAAAATTTAATTTAAAAATAATTTAAAAATATTTGCAAAAATATTGGGTTGTTACACTCTCCCCCACTCAAATCTTTTCGTCCTCGAAAAGAACGAAACAAGGAAAATAAAGAAAAGGCAAGATAGAAAACAAATAGTACCTGAAATAAACAATTCTGGATTCGAAGCACGAATGCTCTCCTCCGTCTCCCAGGTACAATCTCGATCATCAGTACTCCACTGTACTTTGACCAAATTAACAGATTTCCTTCTTAGCTGCTTCGTACCTCTGTCGACAATACGAAGTGGCTTCCTCTCGACAGTCAGATTAGGTTCAATATCCAAACTATCAAGAGGAGAAGGCTGAATAATAAGAGATGGATCATGTAGATAGCGATGAAGATGAGAAACGTGGAATACATTATGCACTCCAGAGAACTTCTTGGGCAAATCCAGACGATAAGCCAAAGAACCAATTCTTTCCATAATGCGGAAAGGACCAATGAACCTAGGAGAAAGCTTCCCTCAACGACCAAATCGAATGACATTCCTTAAGGGAGAGACCTTAAGGAAAACCAAATCACCAACAACAAACTCTAAACTTCGCCTACGCCTATCAGCATACTTCTTCTGCATATCCTGAGCAATCCTCATCTTCCTCCTAATCTCCTCAACTCTCTCATAAGCCTCTAAAATCATCTCAGGACCAAGAACCAAACGATTACCGGATTCAGTCCAGCAAGATGGAGATCTACAACGTCGTCCGTAAAGAGCAGCAAACGGAGACATCTTAATGCTAGCCTGAATTCGAAGATAGAAATGAGATAGATAAAAGATTAGGATAAACTTAAAACAGAAGATAGAGATTGTACCTGATAACTATTGTTATAGGTAAATTCAACAAGATGGAGATGATCTTCCCAAGATCCTCCATAATCAAGCACACGAGCACGAAGAAGATCCTCTAGAATCTGATTCACCCTTTTCGTTTAACCGTCGGTCTGTGGATGGTAAGCAGTGCTCAAATTCAGATGAGTACCCAAAGATTTCTGAAAAGCTTTCCAGAACTGACTAGTAAAGATAGGATCACGATCACAAACAATACTGAGAGGAACACCATGGAGACGAACAATCTCCCTCGTGTAGATCTCAGACAAACTAGAAGCAGAACGGGTAGACTTGACCGGAATGAAATGAGCTGATTTGGTCAATCTATCCACAATAACCCAGATACTCTCATTACCCCACCTAGTCCTCGGTAATCCATCAATGAAATCCATAGAAACCTATTCCCACTTCCAATTGGGAACCTCAAGAGGCTGCAACAAACCAGGGGTTTTCTGATGATCGGCCTTGACTCGCTGACAAGTCGCACACCTACTGACAAAGATGGAGATATCTCACTGCATACCTCTCCACCAATACAACTTCTTCATATCCTGATACATCTTGGTCACTCCCGGATGAATAGAAAGTCTGGACTGATGATTCTCCCGAAGTAACTCCTGTCTCAATCCATCAACATTCGGGACACAAATCCTATTATTAATCCTCAAAATACCCCTATCATCGATCTGAGCTCCACTACCATCAAGACTACTACTACCAACTCTGCTACGAACATTCTCCTTCATCAATCTAAGCATATCATCCTCATCCTGCTTAGCCATGATACGATCCAAAATAGGAGAAGAAACAACCAGCTGACACAACATAGCCTTCTTCCGACTCAAAGTATCTGCCACAACATTAGCTTTCCCAGGGGTATAGTTGATGTCGAGGTCATAAGAAGCAAGAAACTCTAACCACCTAACTTGTCTCTGATTCAAATCCTTCTGAGTGAAAATATACTTCAAAGACTGATGATCTGTGAAGAGCTCAAACTTAGTACCCAAAAGATGATGCCTCCAAAGCTTCAAAGCAAAAACCACAGCAAGCAATTCCAAATCATGGGCAGCATAGTTGGCTTCATGGGTCTTCAACTGACGACTAGCATAAGCAATGACCTTACCATCCTGCATCAAAACAGCTCCCAAACCTTTACGACAAGCATCAGTGTATACCATTAATCCCTCATTTCCATTTGGAACGGTAAGAACTGGTGCGGAAGTAAGCTTGTGCTTTAACTCACTGAATGCAGCTTTACACTCATCACTCCAAATAAACTTAGCATTCTTTCGAGTCAAAGCGGTGAGAGGTGCAGCAATCCGAGCAAAATTCTCAATGAATCTCCGGTAATAACCAGCAAGGCCTAGAAAACTACGAATATCAGTAGGAGTCCTAGGAGTTTCCCAATCCTGCACAGAATAGGGATAAATAAGGACAACTGGAAAGATAGAATAAATTGAATGAAACGAGGAAAGAGAAGGAAAGAAGGACTTACATTGATCGCAGCGATCTTAACTGGATCAACAGAAACTCCATTACCAGAAACAATATGCCCGAGGAATCAGACTTCATCCATCCAGAAATGGCATTTCGAAAATTTAACCTTCAACTGATGATTTCTAAGAGTTTCAAGAACAGATTTCAAATGTGACTCATGCTCTTTCTTGGACTTGGAGAAAACAAGGATATCATCAACAAAGACTAGAACAAATTTATTAAGCACATCACGAAAAACACGATTCATCAAATCAATAAAGAAAGCAGGAACATTAGTCAAACCGAAAGGCATGACTAACCATTCAAAAAATCCATTCTCAGTACGGAAAGCAGTCTTGGGAATACTTTCCTCAGCAACTCTGAGCTGATGAAAACCTATGGCAAGATCAAGTTGAGAGAAAACAGTAGCACCATAAAGCTGATCAAACATATCATTGATGCGAGGCATTGGATATCTGTTCTTCATAGTGAGCTTGTTCAGCTCCCTATAATCAACACACATCCGGAGAGAACCATCGGACTTAGTGACGAAAACCACCGCTGCTCCCCATTTAGAATAGCTAGGTTTGGTCAGACCCTTGAAGCACAAGTCCTTAATTTTCTTTCCCAACTCAACCTTCTCGCGGGGTGCCATTCTTCTAAGAGGAAGAACTACAGGTCAAGCTCCAGGAATGAGATCAATACAGAAATCAATTTCCCGCTTAGGGGGTAAAGCAGTGACTTCACCAAATACATCGGGATAAAGTTTGACCACACGAGTCGACTGAAGATCAACAGGAGAAGAATCCAGAGAGTAGATAAAGCTGCCAGCATAATCATGAGGCATACGACACTGAATAACCAAAGAATTACCCTGATCATCCTCAAGAGAAACAATTCGGGATTTACAAGAGATACGAGCACCGTGCCTCTTAAGCCAATCACCTCCGAGCAACAAATCAAAAGCATCGAAACCAAGAACATAGAAATCACCAGAAAATTTATGGCCATAATAGAAGAGTCTCACTTGGTTACAAATCCTATTAAGATTTGCGGGACCACCAATAGGATTTTTAACACACAAAGATTCAACAGCATACACAGGAGAAAGAAGATGCTCAAACTTATCACACAAATCAACAGAAATAAAACTATGCAAAGCTCCAGTATCAAATAAAACACGAACGGGATGATTAAATAAATAAAAAGTGCCCTAAAGAGTACCTTGATCATCACTAAGAGCAGGAGCAGGTGCAGGTGGAGAAGGAGAAGAAGCAGAGGTAACAACAAAAATACCAGATGGGTTGCCCTTCTGATACAAAGGACAATCATTCTTAAAATGACCAGGCTGAAGACAGACACGACAGAGGTTGTTCCTGGTACCCTGAGGTGGAAGAACAGCAGCACCAACTGAAGTAGGGCAACTATTAGCATAGTGTCTCTTTTGATCACACTTGAAGCAGGTAATGGTAGATAGGTCGATAGGGTGCCTCTGAGAAGGAGAAGATGAAGATCCCAAACCCGGATGTTTGAGCCAATTCTTCTTCTGCTGGTGGAAATTGGGCTTTCTCTTCTTAGAGTTAGCAGAGGAAGTCTGAGATGCAGGAGCACTAACAACAGCAGGACCCTTGGAAGTAGGGTTCTCATAACGAATAGCCATATCCATAAGCTTAGTGAAAGTGCCATGAACATGAGAAATGAGACGATCATAGAACTCTGGGCGAGCTCCAGCTATGAACTTCTCATTCTTCTTAAGCTGGGTGTCAATAAGGCCAGGACCAACCTTGGAAAGTTCGTTGAACTTCCGTTCATACTCTGAAAAGGACATGGTACCCTGCTTGAGATCCATGAATTCACGATAAAGCTGAGATTTCCCGGCTTCTGGCATCCATTTTGCCACAAAAGCCTCCCTGGAAAGAAGATACAGAAACAAAACTTAAGATAGATTCAAAAGAAAGGAAATGGGAACAAAATTCAAGATAACACAAAGGATACCTAAACTGCTCCTAGGAAATATCACCCTCGTTAGTGTGAGCTGTAACAGACTCCCACCAATCCAAGGCTGACTCTTACAGCTGCCAAGCTGCTAACTGACGCTTCTGGGCATCGGTAATCTTGAGACCGGTAAAGATCCTCTCTAAACTCCATAACCATTTCCGGGCTTCGATAATGCTCTCTGAAACGGTAAACTTGGAACCACCAAGTTGAGAGAATACCTTACAAAGAACAGTAAACCTAACAGGTGCAGCAGGTTGAGGAGCTGGGGCTATACCACGACCCCTACCTCTGGCATTTCCACGATTCATCCTGAAAATATCAAGAATGAATTTTAGGACAAAGGTACAGAGAAGACAAAGATAAGACAAGATAAAACAAGATAAATTCACTTGGATGAATATCCTAATTGAAGAAATTTCTAACAAGGCAGATACGAAAAAAGGAAGTTTAGAAAATTTGCTTTTAAAATAAGAAGAATTTTTATATCAAAATAATCTTTGAAAGATCCTTTGAAAAATCATTTTAAAATCATTTTATACTTTGAAAATACGTTCTCTCACAAAGAAATAATTATGAGGTTGATTTCACTCATTCTCGGGTATTTCTACCCTATCCCTAATGAGTTTTTGCTCCATAGGCTAAGGTTTGCCTAAAAACCAAAGCTCTGATACCAAATGTAACGACCCACTATTTTGGACCATTCAAATCGACAATAATCCACACATGTCGGACTTGAATAATGCTAAATAACAGATTGTAATAAATTTTGGAGCAAATAAAACCAATCACAGACACAGAATAACTCGCAGCGGAAAATAAAATAAATAGTGGTTCATGAAGCCACTACAACAAAGTCTCAAAACATATACAAAATACAAAGTCTGAAAAACAGATACAACAAAAGTCTGAATACATAAGCATAGTAGAAATCCCAAATACATAAGTCTCTAATACGAAGCTGACATAGAAATACTGAATGGAAATAGATAGCAACTAGATAAAAGATGATCTCCAGCAGTCCTAGCTCCAGAAGGTGAGATCCAAAGCAGATACTCAGGCTGACCCGAGCGTAAATAAAACACAAACACTCGAGTCGGGACATACATACTTATACAATGTAAACCAACTCAAGTGAACTGTAATAAAAGGTACAAGTAACTTAAAGAATGCTTGGGATCGCCCATTCTTTAAGGATCCGTTAAACTATCTACTATGTAATAATATTCGCTATTATAACAATGTCTAATTATAAAATAAATACTTTTAAATAGCATTAAGGAGTGACCCAATATTCCCCTTAACACGTAATAGTCTCAGTAGTCTATCCAGTATTAGCATACTCCCAGATCGGGGGCTACCCTCAATACTCCACAAGCTACGGGAGAAATCCAAACTCGTAGTAAAGTTCGATATGGTAGGTGACACGGCACAACAAGGCAATGCCAGGGTAGATATACCATTACGCATCCGGGCTGGTGGAAACGCATAACAGCCACTACCGCCCACCTTGAGCCACACTCCCAAAATCAAGGGGTGCACCCAATCAATCACAAAAGTAATAGAATGGTATCGAAGAAGTGTGTCCGATCAGAGGTGCTACCTCATTGACCCGTCAATCGCTCCTGTTTTAGCCACCTTATGCCAACTCACGGGAGTTGGGTCCACGTTCATACCACAATAGGATCGTCACTACCATCCTACTTCATTCTGGAAACTCCACTGCATACACAGTTGTTAAAGTGGTTTTCGGTATCGACAGAGAGTATGTCCATATCCGATCCCGGTCTCTTTAACAACCAATCGTTATTATAACCCATGGTTATAAATTTCAAAAAAAATAGTTTATATTTCAAATAAAATACTTCATTTAAACCACTTAAAAGTAAAGTCATTATACCTTAAAATCAAATATTCAATTCCCAAAAATTTTGCCTTTTTGAAGCATATTTATTTAGTTAAATACTTCAAAACATTGAAATTTCAGCATTCACAGCACTTAGAAGATGCTGCAATAAGTTATATTTGAAAACAATTCATTTCAGCAAAGACAGCATTTAAAAACTGCTGTAGTAATTCAGTTGCATTTGAAAACAAGTTCAGTTCAAAAAAGATAGCATTTCAAAACTCCTGTAGTAGTTCAGGGTTCAATTTAAAACGTTTAATTCAATTCAACAAAGACAGCGTTTACAAAACTGCTGCAGTAGTTCAATTATATTTAAAAATCTCATTTCAGCCAACTGCAGCACTTAACAAGTGCTACAATAGCTTTTTCATTAGTTTCAGGTTCAAGTTTAGTTTCTGCAACTACAGCACTTGCAAAGTGCTGCAGATTCTATTAGTTCAGTTTTTAGTTCATTTTCAGAAACGATAGCATTTATGAAGTGTTACTAAAAGAATTTCCAGATATTAAATAGAATTCCAGCCACAAATAAACTTCAATTTAAATCATTTTAACTTATAAAAATCACATTTTCCCACTTCAAAAATAGTCATTTAAATACCCTTTAACTTATGATTTTTATAAAGTAAATTTGTACAAATAAATCCAATTTTCCAAAAATTTCACTTATTAAATCAAGTGTATAATTTTCCTATTCTTTGCATTTTTAACCATTTACTTTAACACTTAAATTTAAATTCCCATTTCATAAACAAACTTAATTTCCATTTTTATTTAATTAACTTAAACTTCCATTAAACATCAAATCCAAATTCCCAAATTAAGTTATGTTTCAAACCACAATTTTTCCATTCATTTATTTAACCTTTTTAATACATAGAAAAATCATTATTACTTTATTAAATCATTTTAAATTCAATTTAAATCAAATTATCATATTTTTACATTTTAAAATACTTAAAAAATTTCAGAAAACTATATAAAATAACCACGGGTCTGTATAATATTTTCAAACCTAAGTCAAGTGATACGGATAATATATCATTTCAATCCGTAGTTTACAAAGAAAATCCGGGTTTTATCATTTCAAACCCTCAATCCCAAGTAAATAAAATTAAATAAAAATCGCTCAAACTTATCATTTCAGCCCATAACGATTTTTTCCTATTCTAAAGTCCGTTCGGGTATGTATCATTTCAACCCATAGTGATTCTATTCTATAGGGCACTTGTAGTGTGATTAACAGAAATAAATAAACTGTATAATAAAATATAACATAGCAGATGATGTGACAAGTTTATAATAGAGTTTAACATCATATAATTTACATCACAGGCAGGTATACATGATATACTAGTTTATACACATTCACTTATTGTCACTTCATAATTTATATAAGTATAAATGTCATGTGTGTATACTCACCTTTTTACGCTGGAGTTAGCAAATAAACACACAAACAGAAACTCAGAAAGCACGATAGCACGACTTGATTCGAGTGGAGAGAGAGCCAAGATGTTAATCTTGTATTCACAAATAAAACAAAGCAAAATAAATATACCTTTACAATACAAAGATAAATTTTGAAACAAATGGAAATAGAATTAAACCAATGACTTCACAAAGCTTTTAATCAATTTTGCTCGACCACTACACTATGCTTGCTCGGCCATGACATGTTTTCATGTGGAAATGGTTTTGGTTTGGACTCATATAGGCACGGCTACAAAGGAGAATATGAAGAGGAAGGAGTTGCAAAACAAGGAAGGTCAAAAGGCAAGGCTAAAAGAGGGGTTTTGTTCACCATTTAGGCTCGGCCAAAGGCAATAAGGGTTCGACCATGGCTCACTACAGGTCAGGTCAGATCTGAAACAAGGCTAGGGTGATGGTCACGTACTGGTGGTGGAGCTAGAGGTGGTGGCCGTGGTCAAGATGAAGGGGGTGGTGAAACTAGAATTAAAAATTGCAAACAAAAATGCAATTAACTTTGGAAAATTATAACTTTACTTCTAAAATGTTTTAAAAATAAAATATTGAAATAAAATTTAATTTAAAAATAATTTAAAAATATTTGCAATAATATTGGGTTGTTACACAATTTGTAATTAGCAAAAATCATCTGTCATTAAAACGAGATTAAAAGAAATTTCGAAAGCGGGAAAGAGAAACAGATATGATGGCCACTCTCTAGAGTTTATAAGCACTATTTATATAGATAATAGAGCGGGTTTAGTTATATGTAACTATTTGACCCAAAAGTGATTGTGTACTCTATTTAAATACCATTATGCTTCTATTCACAAACCGTAACTCCAAATCTATATTAAAAATATATATCAAATTGATCAGTTTGGAAAGACTTACGCAACGGTTATAAACAAGTTACCCAGTTCACCTTTTAATTAAAAATTCATTTTTATTTAATTTAATATTATCTGTGTCAAATTTGCAGATCGTTAAAATCAATACGTAACCTTTTGGTCCTCCCAAATAGTTATATATTGCCAGCATTTGTAGAGCATTACGCTCTCCGGTCCTAATGGAGTTATCGATATCAGTTCTCGAAAAAACTTGACCAAGAACATTTAAAATAATATATTATTTAATATTATGATAATGTTCCAATGATTACAACTCTTTGTAATTATTATCACATAACATATTGTTTAAGGATTTTTTGTTAGATATATTTAAATTAATTATTTAATTAATATATCACAGAATAACAAATATATAATAGAAAACAAATAGCTTTTATTTCATACGAGATTTATTACGGAGTTAATAAATTACAATAAATTACAGAATTGCCACTACGACATAGTCTAACTCTATCAATATGCTTATAATGGGCTGTAGAATACTAAAATTATTTATTTGGGTCGCTTGGGCCTTTCTATATTAGTTGAGCTAAGTTTGATGCGCTTGGGCTTTCGGTATTACCTTTTAAGTCTATTATTAAGTTGTTAGTAGACTAGTGATCTCCTTGTAGCTGAAATATTGTGCATGGATTTTATGGACTTTGCAGTCTCATTTATAACCTAATAATTACTCCAATCATATTTTAACTTGGTAAAAATTATTGTATAACAATGCTAAACACGAAAAACAAGACACGATTTTTTTTAGTACAACCATGGAAGAACGGCAGCAGACAAAACGAAGGGCAAGATGGTAATTAAAAAAAAATTCCTATTTTCGTTTAAAATTAATAAAAGGTAAATTTTAAGTTGGAAAAAAGAAAAAAAAATGGATTTGGATTGATAAAATAAAAATGAACCGTGCTAGACCTGAACAAAGAAAGAAATAACTGTGGCTAAATTCCACTTTTACACTACACACATGCAAATCATTAGATGGCTAAGTGTTAAAAAAAAAGAGAGAGAGAAAGGAAAAAAAAAAAGTTTACTTGCCCAGCAGACATATTAACTTACCATTTGCCCTCGAATTTTGATCCATTACCATTCCCTACGCGTCGGACGCACGGCATATTAACTTTCAAATTTAATGTGATTATCTTCATTGCTCTTAATTCTTCTTTCGCATGCCTCTTTCGCATCATCAAAAGTATTTCTCTTTCAACCAATTTTTTCACTCAAATAGTTCACTCAAACTCTCCGTTCAAATGTGCAGCTACGCATATCTTTATTAATAATTGAAATAGAAACACAATTTTTTGGTACAACCGCGAAGTTCCAAAAATATTTTTATATGTATTTATCTTTTATAATATTTGTAATACCTTTGGTGTTATTCTTTTTTGTGTTAGTGTGAACTACCAAAAATGTCTTTCTATATATATATTATCGAAATCTCAGTATCACATAAAAATATGATCTATCAAATAAACTTATTTTACCAATTCAAAACACTCCTCTACAAATACTGTCAAATTTTAATTTCACTTAAAAATATGATATACAAACACTACCATATCAATCATGTGTCACTTAAAAATACGATCTAAAAAAAATTCTTTAGAAATTCATACTTTATCAATTACTAATTGAAATAAAAATAAAAACAAACAGAAAATCAGGAGTTGCAACTTAAAAAAAAAATAAAAAAAAGTATACGCTATTTCAATTCAAATTTTGATTAAACATATATAATTTGTAGAAAAACAATTAACTCACGAAGCGCGTGCCGTAAAGCTCGTGTTGTCTAACTAGTATCCGTTTAGAGCAGGACGCTAAAAACAAAACAATGATTAGTCATTAATCTGAAAAAAATATAATATTTAAGATCGTATATATATATATATCTTGCACGACATGCGGCGATGAGCACCAGTTGCTCCCTGCACAACTTGGGCATGGGCCCTACAGACAACGTACATAGAGGGTACCTACCCTCTGGCTTGCCTCACTGTCCAAACGAATGCCATCCGTCGATTTACCATCGTGCGGTTTGTCCAGTGCCGTAAGGTTTGCCTGAAATAATGCAATCTAAGCCATGTGGGGGACTTTGCTGTTAAATGATTAATGGGGCTAATGTCCTTGTAATGCTTGCCAGCTATATTCGCTTGACCCTCTCCCACACTGGTCAACATTATTTTAACCATAATGCTAATATGCAAATTTTGAAACTGTTTTATGTCATAAACATCATTTCCCTTTACTGTTTTTGGTGATAGAAGGGTTAATGCGCGTTTTGACGACTAGTACGTTAGGTAGGATAACGATAAGACAAACTACCTGCATTTCCTCTATATAATGCCACGTAGAACTTTCAACATGAGTGTAATATTTTACCTGAAAATGCATGGAACTAATCTGTATATAACACATATTGGTTTGTTAAGATACTTCCACTCTTTCGGTCTAGAGCATCTTCAACTCTAGCCTAATTCATTGTAATTTAAATATAGCATTGTCTATTAAAATGTTCTCTTCAATTCTAGCAAGACTTTCCTTAGCTGATCCATCCAAGAAACTTGGACCTGATCCATCTCCTTTTCCAATAGTCGATCTACTTTTCACCATCGATCTAGGTAGTTCTTATTGTCAAACTTCGACTTGGACCGCAGCTACCATAGCTAAGCCATCGTTGCTTCTTCCCATTATCGTCAGTCTATCGTCGATCCATCTACTAGTGGCCGCCAAGTAATACGCACAATCCAAAGACATAACCATCGCTATTGGGATGAACATTAGATCGGTTGTTGGTGATGAGGAGGAAGAGGGACAAAACCTTAATATAAGTATCTATGGATCGACATTGTTTGATTCCTTGGATGATTCGTAGATTTGCTCTAAGATTGTACTCTGGTTTCCCATGAATTCAAGAGTTGATATGTCATAGGATGTGAATCTCATCGACGCTCGAATCCGCCTATCGAAGATCCTCCATACTGCAAAGGAAATATTTCTTTAGGATTCCCCAGTTGAGAGATAAAGTTCTATACCGCGTCGAATTCCATCCAGTATCGTTAACGTAAAACCTATTTTAATGGCTAATACCCGACACACAGTTCCGTAGCATGTCATAGCTCATCTGTATAGAGACTCCCATTCCTGTTAGACCTCATCGCCATCACATACTTCCACCCAAAGTAGCTCAGTTGATGATAGTCGAGGAGCCACACAATGAAGTCACTCCCAAGGTTGACCTAACCAGAATCATGGTCTTTGACAATCCACTCCCTAGATCTCGTTTAACATCTACCGAACTCCAAGGGATTTACATTAGGCACGATATTCCAATGGAGGAAGCGATGTTGCCCGAACCTCATCACCGCGCCCATAGTCCTCCAATTGTTTACACGACTTGTAACCGATACATGTGTCTGTCTGAGGCGGTACCTCCTTTCAAACCCTTTGTCAGACACATCTTCCAATCCATGATGCCTTCCCCCTCTCAACTTCATACAAATGCCTATGTTGTTCTGCTCAACCTCTATATGATCACCTTGAGAGAGTTAGGGGTATGCCTTATGGACAGTTATGTAGTTTGTTACATATATCTAACCATGTAATCAATTTTGTTCGTAATAATGGTGTTTGTTTTCTTTTATATACTTTGTTATATTGTGATATAATTAATTAAGTATTTAATTTAAAGTATATAAATATGAAAATCTTTAAATAAAGTATTGTGTGATTGTAGTTGGAAATAGTTATAATCGTGATTAGTTAGTCATAATATAAAAGAATATTTTATTTTAAATATTCATGGTCAAGATGTTTTGAGAAATGATGTCGATTCATCCATTGAGACCATAGTATGTAACACTCTTCAAATGTTGGGCAGTGTATTACTCATGACTATTAGGGCATCAAGGGGTCACATACTCGTAGTTACTGGATAACTATGAATCACTCATCCAAGAGTTTCTTGTTGGTTGATATTAATTAGGTGAAATAGGAAATGTTAGTGCGACGATGTTATATAGTTCCCTCGACTTGGGAATGCTATGGAATTTCAATATGGACGTTGCACTTTGATATTAGTTAAATCATGGCATGTCAACCACCGAGCGACTATAGTTGGGTTTGGTTTGAAGCATTGGAAGCGAAACACTATTTAATAGAAAATTCGTCTCCTTAGGTTTATGAGATTAGTGTCACGGTCAACTGTAGTCAACTCAAAGTCAAAATCTCTTGTTTACGTAGAACATTAAATATTATTATTGAACTAAGGAATTTGTTTACGGACCGATCAAGTAGAATGTGGATAATATTGGAGTTTTAACTAGTACTGGGCTCCATATATCCTAAAGCGATATAGTGTTAATGAAGAAAATATATATAGATTATTGTCCCATTGGTACCGCTTAAGGTGATGTAAATTACGATTTTACTGAATAGATCTAAAAGGGATGAATTCGACCAAATTATCGCACCACTAGCTAAGATGACACACAAACGATAATATTTGAATTGTTCAACATTGATCGCTGGCTGAATTCATACCTCTGAGTCGCACAACTGTATTTATGACTTCTCTGAAATACCACACTATTTAGTTAGTTTATAAAGTGTTATAGATTAATCTAATTAATTAATATTTCATGAATATTAATTATTATTATTTTTGATGTTATTAGAAAGTGGGGTTGCTCCTAGACATTTTCTAGGTGTTATTCGTAATTATTTATATGTATATATAGAAGTTATATATGCACACATTGATATACGGTATCGATATATATTTGAGCAGGCATTAATTATAATTAATTGCTTAACGGGCTTTGGGAATTTTTAGGTCCATTTCGGCCAGGAGGATAAAAATAGTCTAGATATTAGATCTAGATTTATTTAGAATAAAAAAGGAAAGTTTTAAAGAAAGGAACGAGGAAAATTTTATTTTCTCAATGAATATAAAACCTTCCACATTAATTCACTTTAATCCTTCTGTTTTCTTGCTCCTTTCATGACCGCCATCGCCTTGCTCCCCTCCTCCATGGCCAAACTCATTTTCACCAAAACAATACCAAGTTAAATTAAAATAAAGTGGTTCACCCGATTCTAGCAAGATTATGTGGTGATTCAAGTAACATACGAGTTATTCACAAATCGAGGTGTCACAAAGGGATGGATCTATCGAGGTAAATCGTCATATCCTATTTTAAATATGTAAACATCCCCGATGTATATATTTTTATTTCCAAATGCATGTTTATATGATTTTATTAAATAACTGAAATTTAATTGCAAGATTTTGATTAGTTACAAATTATAAATTAGTGCAATTACAAATGAACAAAACATATATGTTAGGTAAAAATCCAGTCTAATCCTATGCACTTGGAGTTCAAAGGAAGGTAGGTTTTGTGGTTCAATATGCAAGTCAAAGGCACAAGTACAAGACATAGTCCCGTAATAAAACAGGCACAAGTCATAAGTTTATATAAAAGAATTATGCAAAAAAGAATTTATTCAATTCTTTAATAAAAAGTTTTCAATTTCGATTTGACGCGACAACGATTGAAATCCTAATCTCAAGTTTTTTGTTGTATACAAAAAAATGTAAAATAAGGAAGAAGAACAACTAGGAATCGATCCTTTTCTAGTAGGTGTACATGTCTATTTATAGAAAATTTCAGCCTTTAGATTCATGACACATGTCATTTAAGAAAATTAGTGGTCGCGATATGCTAATATGGCACAAGCTCGATATGACATGTGGCACTATGATGCAACGCGAGCTACGAATTCACAAGGTTTAGGTCATTCACGACTTAGTGAAGAAGTCCTAGGTCGCTCACGACCTAACGAGGGGAAGTCTAAAGCATCCAAGCGACCTACCGAGTTAACTCGTGTCCGACCTAAGGAGTTAAGGGATAACTCGCTGAGACGACCTAACTTGTTTTTAGGTCGCATACGACCTAACGAGATAAGAAGGAGGTTGCTGGGATGACTTAACAAAGCGGTCATAAGTCGGTTACGACTTAACGAAGATGAGGTACTAAGTTGTCCACAATTTATCGAAGCAGATGGCCTAAGTCGTCCACGACTTATCGGAGTTGAAGACATAAGTCGTCCACGACTTAACTCGAGCGCATTACGACCTAAAACTACAAGAGGAGCAACACAAGTTGAAGCCGCGCAAGGCTTAAGTCGGCAACGACTTAATGGAAGCATGTTGGGTAGTGTACGACTTAACGGGACAAGTGTTAAGTCGTTACCGAGTTATGACTTAGTTAAGTCGTACCATCTTGTGTCGTTGGAATCTAAAGCCATGGATTCTTCTGCCGAGTTAATCTGAACCGCTGTTTCAAGTCGCTGCTGAAGATAAGTCGTCACCGAGCTATGATGAGTCGTTAAGTCGTCTACGACTTAAGTGTTGAATCGTTGTATGGTATTATGTTGTATTTCTTTAAGTCGTAAGTCGTTCTGTACATAAGTCTTAAGTCGTAGGACGTGCATTTATAAGTCGTAAGTCGTTGATATGGTGTTGTAATATAACTGCCTATGCTAGGTCGTTACTCTTAAGTCGTATGTCGGAAAGGGGTCTAAGTCGGAGCCGACTTATGAGTTGTACAGAATTGTATTGCTAAAATGTGTAGCCTATAAATAGGCCGAAAGTCTCATTTGTAAAGGTTGTTGATTTTTGAATAAAATTCTCTTTTGTTAGCTTTGTGCTTTCATTCAAATTGGTAGTTGAGTGTAATCTCCTATCTCCTCTTTCGGTTAATCGAGTGCGCTCGATTCAACGATTGCAGAAGCCGATTTGCGGAATCAAGTGCGCTTGATCAACGCTTGAAGAATTGAAGATCTTTGAACCCGGTATTGTGCGCGATCAACGAGTTCGGGATAGCTAGAATTCGGTATCTTCGGATCAACGAATTTGGGCATTTCAGTATCTTCCAATCCATCGATCGCTACTTTCATCGTAACATCAATTTTTGTGTAATCCGCTGCGTCAGTTTTGGTATCGGAGCCTGTTTTAGCCAATCATAGCTAAATCGAGTCTTGGAGCCAATCATCTTGAAGAAGTTTGAATCGAAGTGAAGATTTGAGTTTTTGTTTATCACGGCCGAGAGCAAGTTGAAGTTGTTCGACTTTGTATTGAAGTTTAGTGATCGGACCTTATCATTTGGAGAAGTTGTGTTCATCGTGTTCATCGCGATTTGCAACAAGTGTGGAGTTTTCGATCCATTTCATTTGGATCAAAGTTCGAATTGTGTTGAATTTGAAGAGTTTGTAAAATTTCAAGTATGCCACCAAGGAGAGCTAATCGACATCAAAACGTTGAAGCATTGTATCGAAGAGAAGAAGCTGATGAGATGGAGCAAAGAATCAATGAAAACTTTAGTGAAAAACTTAACGAAGGAATTGGACGGTTAGAGAAGATGATGTTAGAGATGAATCAAAATCGGAGAAGGGTTTCACCTGAATCTAACCATGGGGGAAGTAGAGTCTCACCACAATCCAATCGAGAAAGAAGTGTTGACAATGATCAAAGGCGTGGGAGGAACGTGGATGATCAAGAACGGAGGAATGTAGATAGAAGGGATGATGGTGGAAGATGTGATGGTAGTAGAGATGTGGGTGGACGAGATAGACAACGATATACATCTGATTTTGAAGAGGAGTATGATGGTGGTAGTGTTCAAGGACAAGGACGAGGACAAGGAAGAAATTACTCTGAATATGATCACAAGTGGGAGTCGGGGATGAAGACTGAAATTCCTAAATTCAAAGGTGGTATGCAAGCAGAGGAGTTTCTAGATTGGGTGGCTAATGTTGAGGAGATTTTTGACTTCAAAGAAGTTCCGGAACATCGTAGAGTGAAGTTGGTTGCTACAAGGTTGAGGGGTAGAGCTTTGGCATGGTGGCAGCAAACCAAACTTACACGTGAACGGATGGGAAAGTCAAAAGTTGAATCTTGGGAGAAGATGAAGAAATTGATGAAAGCAACGTTCTTACCTTACAATTATCAATCTTTGATGTATCAAGTTTGCAGAATTTGAGGCAGGGCACAAAAAATGTTAATGATTACACAGATGAATTCTATCAACTTATTGCGAGGAATGATATTATGGAAACGGAAGAGCAGCTGACATCTAGATTCATTGGGGGACTGAGAATGCAGATACAGGATATGGTTAATATGTTTGATCCAAGATCTGTGGCAGAAGCACATCAGAAAGCGTTGGCTTGGGAGAAGCAGGGACGACGAGGAGGTGGTGTGTTTACAAATTCCAATAATCAAGTGAAGGGTGTTAGTGGAAGTTCTAATGTTTCAAAAGCTGTTGCAAAACCAGTTGTGAATGAGGTTGGAAAGATGAAAGTCGGTAATGGTTTCAAGTGTTATAATTGCCAAGAAATGGGCCACAAAAGTAGCGAATGTCCAAAGCTAAGAAGAGAGCTATGATAGCAGAAGTTGAGGATGAGGATGAAGAAGCTAAATGTTCCAATTCACCACCTGATGAGGAGGAAGAAGAAGTGTCGGGAGACGAAGGTTATAATCTAATGATGAAGAGGTCCTGTTTAACACCAAAGCAAGAGGAGGATTGTAGTTGGTTGAGGAGCAATATTTTTCAGTCAACATGTACCATTCTAGGGAAGGTTTGCAAATTTGTTATTGATGCTGGAAGCTGTGATAATATAATTTCTTCAAAAGCTATGAGGAAGTTGGCGTTGAAGACTGAGAAACATCCGAAACCGTACAAGCTAGCTTGGTTAAGGAAAGGGGGGAGGTGAAGGTTGGACGAAGGGCTTGTGTGAAGTTTTCAATTGGAAAGAAATACCAGGATGAAATCTGGTGTGATGTGGTAGACATGGATGTCTGTCATTTGTTGCTGGGGAGACCGTGGCAGTATGATAGGGCGGTGCAACATGATGGGCGTACCAACAGTTACAGTTTCATGTTTGAAGGCACAAAGATTACTCTAGTTCCAAAGAAGCGACAACAGGAGGAAAACAAGTTGAAGGAGATTGAAGAGCTCAAAACTTTGTTATCTTTGAAGGAGTTTGTGAAGGAAGTAGAGGAGGAGCCTGAAGTGTTTTTGTTGATTGGGCGAGAGAGCAGTGAGGAGGTTGAAATTCCGAAAGAAGCGAAGCCAGTTTTGAAAGAATTTGACGACGTATTTCCAGAGGAGTTACCAACGGAGTTGCCACCGTTGAGGGATATACAACATCAGATAGATCTTGTTCCAGGTGCTGTATTGCCACACAGACCACATTATCGAATGAGTCCAAAGGAACATGAAGAATTGAGGAGGCAAGTGGAAGAATTGCTTGAACAGGGGCGTGTGCAGGAGAGTTTAAGTCCTTGTGCTGTACCAGCTTTATTGGTACCCAAAAAGGATGGAACATGGAGGATGTGCACCGATAGTAGAGCATTGAATAAGATCACCATCAGATACAGATTTCCGATGCCGAGGCTTGATGATCTATTGGATCAAATCAGTGGGTCCGTAATCTTTTCTAAGATTGACTTGAAGAGCGGTTATCATCAGATTCGCATTAGACCAGGGGATGAATGGAAGACAACATTCAAGACAAGGGAAGGATTGTATGAATGGCTGGTAATGCCGTTTGGTCTATCGAATGCACCAAGTACATTCATGAGGGTGATGAACCAAATTTTCAGACCGTACATTGGAAAATTTGTGGTGGTTTACTTTGATGATATTCTGATCTACAGTGCTAATAAAGAAGAGCATGTTCAGCATTTGAAGAAAGTGTTGATTATTCTTCGTGAAGAACAATTCTACGCTGCTACAAAGAAATGTGTTTTCATGACGAGGAGTGTTCTATTTCTGGGGTATGTTGTGTCGGAAGAAGGAATACAGGTTGACCAAAGTAAAGTCGAAGCTATCAGAGATTGGCCGCAACCCAAGGCGATAACGGAAGTTCATAGTTTTCACGGGTTGGCTTCATTCTATCGAAGGTTCATTCCACACTTTAGTAGTGTGATGGCGCCTATTACAGATTGTATGAAGGGCAAACAATTTGCATGGACGGAGGAAGCTGGAGTTGCTTTTAATCGAATCAAAGAACTCTTGACATCTGCACCAATTCTAATATTACCATATTTTCAGCTAGTATTTGAACTACATACTGATGCATCCAAGGTTGGGATTGGAGGAGTGTTGAGTCAGAGGGGACGTCCGATTGCATTTTTTAGTGAGAAGTTGTCAGGAGCAAAGATGAGATATAGTACATATGATGTGGAATTTTATGCTCTCGTGCAATCTATTAAACATTGGAGACACTATCTATTTCAGAAGGAGTTTGTTCTTTACACTGATCATGAGGCATTGAAGCATTTACAAGGGCAAGACAAGATTTCAGCGAGACATGCATCGTGGATTGCATATCTGCAACAGTTTACTTTTGTTGTTAAACACAAGTCAGGGGTGACGAATCGAGTGGCTGATGCTTTGAGTAGAAGGAATCATGTGTTGACTACAATGAAAATTGAAGTGACAGGGTTTGATGTGTTGCTAGAATTATTTGACGATGATCCTTACTTTGCAAAGTTTGTTGATAAAGTCAAGGAGGGAAAGACGGATGAGTTTTTGATGGTAGATGGTTTTTTGTTCAAAGGAAATCGATTGTGCATACCTGATTGTAGTTTGAGAATGAAGATTGTAAAAGAGCTACATGAAGAAGGACATGTTGGGAGAGACCGTACATTACAGTTGATTTACAATCTTACTTTTGGCCATCGATGAGGAAAGAGGTGGAGAGGTTTGTGGAGCGATGTCATATCTGTTAGGTTTCGAAAGGAACTGCGACTAATGCTGGTTTATATATGACGTTACCTGTATCAATTAAACCTTGGGTTGATGTGAGTATGGACTTTGTGTTGGGACTGCCGAGAACACAGCGGGGAAACGATTCCATTTATGTGGTGGTGGACCGATTTTCGAAAATGGCACATTTTATTGCTTGTAAGAAGACGGCAGATGCTGTTCATGTTGCTCAGTTGTTTTTCAAAGAGATATATCGACTTCATGGATTGCCAGAATCTATTGTGTCGGACAGGGATACTCGTTTTCTGAGTCATTTTTGGCTAAGTTTGTGGAAGATGGTCGGAACGAAGCTGAACTTTAGCAGCGCTTATCATCCGCAAACGGATGGACAGACCGAGGTTGTGAACCGATCGTTGGGAAATTTGTTGAGGTGTCTTGTGCAAGACAATCTGAAGAGTTGGGATGTGAAGTTATGCTAGGCAGAGTTTGCCCATAATCATGCTGTAAATCGAAGTACTGGGTTCAGTCCATTCCAGATTGTATATTCTAGTATGCCAAAAGGACCGTTGGATTTAACGGTAATACCACAGCCAAAGGGGACGGTTAAACGAGCTGTTGATTTTGTTGAGGGGTTGACTGATTGTCATAAAATCATTCAGGAACGACTGGAGAAAGCAAATGAGAAGTATAAACGTTCGGCAGATCTGAAGCGAAGAAATGTTGAATTTAATGAAGGTGATATGGTATATGCTGTGTTAACAAAGGATCGTTTTCCAATAGGCGCTTATAACAAATTGAAAGCCAGGAAAATTGGTCATGTAGAAGTCGTGAAACGAATTAATGAAAATGCTTACAAATTGAAGCTGCCGGAGGATGTGTACACTTCTGACGTGTTCAATGTCAAACATCTCGTACCATATTATGGGAATGAACAATCGGATGTGGAAGAATTTACAAATTCGAGGACGAATTTCTCTCAACCTGGGGAGGATGATGCAGCGCGAGCTACGAATTCACAAGGTTTAGGTCGTTCACGACTTAGTGAAGAAGTCCTAGGTCGCTCACGACCTAACGAGGGGAAGTCTAAAGCATCCAAGCGACCTACCGAGTTAACTCGTGTCCGACCTAAGGAGTTAAGGGATAACTCGCTGAGACGACCTAACTTGTTTTTAGGTCGCATACGACCTAACGAGATAAGAAGGAGGTTGCTGGGACGACCTAACAAAGCGGTCATAAGTCGGTTACGACTTAACGAAGATGAGGTACTAAGTTGTCCACAATTTATCGAAGCAGATGGCCAAAGTCGTCCACGACTTATCGGAGTTGAAGACATAAGTCGTCCACGACTTAACTCGAGCGCATTACGACCTAAAACTACAAGAGGAGCAACACAAGTTGAAGCCGCGCAAGGCTTAAGTCGGCAACGACTTAATGGAAGCATGTTGGGTAGTGTACGACTTAACAGGACAAGTGTTAAGTCGTTACCGAGTTACGACTTAGTTAAGTCGTACCATCTTGTGTCGCTGGAATCTGAAGCCATGGATTCTTCTGCCGAGTTAATCTGAACCGCTGTTTCAAGTCGCTGCTGAAGATAAGTCATCACCGAGCTATGATGAGTCGTTAAGTCGTCTACGACTTAAGTGTTGAATCGTTGTATGGTATTATGTTGTATTTCTTTAAGTCGTAAGTCGTTCTATACATAAGTCTTAAGTCGTAGGACGTGCATTTATAAGTCGTAAGTCATTGATATGGTGTTGTAATATAACTGCCTATGCTAGGTCGTTACTCTTAAGTCGTATGTCGGAAAGGGGTCTAAGTCGGAGCCGACTTATGAGTTATACAGAATTGTATTGCTAAAATGTGTAGCCTATAAATAGGCCGAAAGTCTCATTTGTAAAGGTTGTTGATTTTTGAATAAAATTCTCTTTTGTTAGCTTTGTGCTTTCATTCAAATTGGTAGTTGAGTGTAATCTCCTATCTCCTCTTTCGGTTAATCGAGTGCGCTCGATTCAACGATTGCAGAAGCCGATTCGCGGAATCAAGTGCGCTTGATCAACGCTTGAAGAATTGAAGATCTTTGAACCCGGTATCGTGCGCGATCAACGAGTTCGAGATAGCTAGAATTCGGTATCTTCGGATCAACGAATTTGGGCATTTCAGTATCTTCCAATCCATCGATCGCTACTTTCATCGTAACATCAATTTTTGTGTAATCCGCTGCGTCACACTACCTTTCTTTAACTTCCTCGTGATGACATGGCATAGTTAGCCCAGTAGGAGAACGCTACATTGCCAACTAAGATGTTGATTTTTGGGTGTATTCTTCAAAGTGCGATAGTTTTGAATTGTCAACTTTCGATACCTCGAATTATCAATACATAATAGCCTTGAAGTACCAAGCCTCGATAGCTCATTCTATCAACATGTGATAGCTTAAAATACCAATCTTTGATAGCTCATTCCATTAATATGCGATAACCTTAAAGTACCAACTTTCAATAGCTTAATACCCTTGAAGTATCAACCCACGATCGCCAATTCGATCAATAAGCGACAACTTTGATGTATCAACCTTCGATAGGCCATTCCATCAATATGCGATAGCCTTGAACTATCAACCTTCGATATCCCATTTCATTAATATGTGATAGCTTTGAATCACCAACCTGCAACAACTTTTCACTTTATTTTTTGCGGTAGACATTCATATTAATTTTTTATAGCTTTATTTGTCAAACTACAATATCTTTATTCAATCCATCCTTTGATAGCTTTACAAGTATTCAACTTGTTATAGCTTATAACATCACCTTACGATGACTTACATCATCATCTTGCGATAGCTTACGGCTTCAACTTGCGAAGGCTTGTATCATCAACTTGCGGTAGTTTATAGCTTCAACTTGCGATGAATCTACGTAGTATCGTCATGCGATGGCTTCCGTGGATCTCAACTTGCAATATCATTTACTATCAACATGTGATGGCTTGGCTTTGCCTTATCTTCAATCAACTTGTGATAGCATTTTTTCAACTATCGACGACTAGTTGTTTTGGGTATAACATTCCCTACTTTTATAAAAGCATTTTATATTCCAGTGTAAAACTTAATTTCTTTTTGCTTCTTTATGACTTAAACTCTTTGTATTCTTATAACTCTCTATCCTGGCCATGCATTTTTTTCTCCTTCTCAATCCAATGACTAACTTATTTTCTTTCCTCTCTTATAAATATCTCTTCTTTCTTTCTTCTTCTCTTTTACTGGCTTCCCAAAGTTATTAACCCTAAACCGCCATTGAATTCTCCTGAAAACCCTAATTCTCGAAAGACTTCCTCATGGTAATGATTTATTTGCCATTTAATATGATGATTACTATTTTCGAGTATCAACTTACTATCATTCACTTTGATTTAGTTTTTGTTAATATTTATTGGACTTGCCATTGTAATTTCTTATGGTTTTCCTCAATTTCCTCTTTAATTTCCATTTTGATCCAATGTTAATTTCATTTAAGTTGTTACTTTTGTTGGTGGGTTTTGGATTTCTTTTACCAAATACCAGTTTAAGAGTTTAGTTAGTGGTAACATATTCTTATTTCAATGTGTGAGCCTAGTTTCCCTTTCTCAACCCGCGACAGCTCAATATGCAATAGCTCATTTTATTTACTTTATTCAACTAGCGATAGCTTATTTCATTTATTTATTCAATCAGTGATGACTCATTTCAACTACTTTATACAACTAGTGATAGCTCAACTTGCGGTAACCCATTATTTACCGTATTCAACCAGTGGTATATCAATATGCAATAGCTCGTTTTATTTACCTTTCTCGAATAATGGTAGATCAACATGCGATGGTTTATTTTATTTAACTTTCTCAACTAACAATTGATCAACATGCGATAGTCTATTTTATTTTTATTTCTTAACCAATGATAGATCAACTTACGACGGTTCATTTTATTTACTTTTCTCAACCAACATTAGCTTAACTAGCGACAACCCCCCTCCACCTATTTTAATCCACGTGCGATAGCCTACTTTATTGTTTTCATGTAATGACTAAACACTACAAGAAAAACAGTCTTTTGTAACGCTAATTTATAACGCGTTATTTCATTGTGTTATTGTTTATTCTATTTTTTTTATTTGAAGCCAGTGTTTGGTTGCATAACGCTTTCTACCACCAATTATTTCCCTTGGCCGCGTCCTCATCTAATTATTTTACTCTTCCCTCTTCCTCAAATTATTTCCCTCTTCCTCAAATTATTTCCCTCTTTTTTTCTTCCCTCTTCCCTCTTTCTCAAATTATTCTCTCTCCATAATCACAAAATTGGTAGATCCCAAATTAAAAAACCCTAGGATATCAATTCACCACTGAAAGTAAGAGAAAAAAAGAAAGATTGGTTGACTCGTGCGCGATGAAGAGAGCGACGTTGGTAGGAGGCGATACCACGATAGGAAGCATAGTACATAACACGATTCCAGACTTTATCTCCATCAAAGGGCGGTGACTTGGCAGCCGCTCCAGGTCTCCAACCTAACGGCGACTCCCGCTCTAATCAAATGAGAAATTTACTTTCAAGCAGCCTAACAATTGATTCTTTGTTGTTAAATAGGTGCTACCTTTTGATTTGGCATATTCTAGTTTAAATTTGGTATAGTTTTATAATTATTAACCTGTAATCTGTATAATTAGCTTGCTTTAATTTTGTGCTCCTTATTGAAAAGGTACCCTTGCCCTAGATAAATATTTCGTTACTAGTTGTTTATAATAAACAAGTTTATCACTTCAATATACTGATAATTAAATGCACTCATAAAATGGAGCAAAGCACACTTACCTCAAAATTTTGGATAATTCATGATTTTGAATTTGATGGTAGATTGTTATTTGGAGAAGGAAATGGTCCATGAAGCTTTTTTTAGGCGATTAGTATCTGTTTTTGTTGTAGTGATAGTTTAGCGCAAATATAAGCTAATAATGCAGACTCCTTTTATTGTATAATTATTATTTACAAATATCTTGTTACAATCAGTGTTTATTGTCATTAGGCATTTTTCAAATGGGAAACAAACTAAGCCTGAAGGTGCAAATGTAGAATACTATTCAATTTAAGTATGCAAGTCTATTGTTATAACCTTGAAGAAGTCGTAACTCAATTAACAATTAACATGCTATAACAGACAATTGATAATCAAGAAACTTTAAAATATTTTTTTATTGATTTCAAAGTAGTACTAAATATCTTATGCCTTTATACTGGTGGTTTTAAGAGTTGAATCTGTCAACCAATGAATTTTATGACCAACAAAGAATGCATCTTTACTTAAAGGAAAGAATTCGAATTTTTACAGGGTATGTAAAAGGAATAAAAAGTGCTATTCATATTTTGAAATTCAATATTGTGTGATCAAAGTGCAAATCATGAAATAAAACAATTGGTGTTAACTGGAATGTTCTGAATATACTAATGAAATGCTCTTTTTTTCTCAATTGGCAATACTAGAACTGTCACTAATATGAGTTTAGTATTTTTAAGTTAGAAACTTAGAATAATATGACTACTGAAGTATTCAAAAAATTACTAAAAGGTGATTTACAAATTTTAGAGATAGGAATATACTTTTAGGTAGATAATTACACTTGAATTTGATATATGAATATGTTTTTAAATAATGTTAGTGCCTTTTAACAAATAAAAATTCATGTATCCATAAATAATTTTAGTTATATCAACTTTAATTTAATTTTCTTTGCATTTCCTCATTGTGTAATATTGCCTTTTACAAAGATACTTGATTGGTCGCAAGTTTGAGGAGGTTGTTGTTGTTGATTAGCGAGTTTGAGGCCAAGGAATAAAAATAAAATTTCAGGAAAAATACAAATTCAGAGGATTAGGTAACTTTCTATCTTCTCACAATTTATTTGTTATTTATTTATTATAAATTTTTGGGTCTTCTAACATTTCTGACTTCATGTTTTAATAACCAGCTCACTATCCACTTCTCTCACCAATTTGCTATTGCTTTGTTCTTTCAACATGTCCTTCAGCTATGTATTGTAGGCTTTAATTAACTAGTGGTAGTTAAGTTATATTGCTGCTTTTTTCACTACTGTCGGCGTCATTGTAAACACCGCTGAATTTTCTAAGAACGAAAAACTAATTCTCAAAATGGAAACCATTATAAACACCGTTGTTTAAAAAAGTGGTGATGTTGGTAAGACTAATAATTTATAGGAAATAAATCAACCGATGAGAATCAATTTTATCTATAATGTAAGGTAAATTTTATATAAAAAATGGCAACTTATCGTAGTTTACAGTTTTGACAACTTTCTTTTGGGCCTTTTCTTATTTGGAGCTTTCATGGATTGGGTTATGGAAGTAGGTTTAGTTAGTACTCTTTATATACATGAGTATTAATGTAGACTAATTTATACCAGGCATACGAATGTGTTTTATTACATGAATATGGATATTTACAGGTATTTATATTAGTGGTTACACATTGTTTAATTTAGTTTTCCAATATGCGTTATAAAATCAAGGAAATAGAAGATCTATGTAAGCAATATTACACATGAAATGTAAAACGATCAGAATATAGGAAAGTTAATGTGGACTCATTTATGACAGGCCTATGAATGCGTGTTTTAATACTAATAATTTGTTGTACAAGTATTTAAATTAGCCACTATGCTTGGTTCAATTTGCTGGATCACATTTTTTCATTAACATTTGAAATATTGTTCTCCAATCTGATGTTAGAAAAGTTATTGCTTAAGTTATTGAACGAATGTGCAACCATTGATATTTTAATCAATGGTCAGTTATTACTTATATAAGTTGTTGATTTAGCTATTTTTGATGATTCGACCGTGTTCTCTTCTAGAAATATGAAAATGAGCTTTGTTTTACCAGTTTTGAAAATTGTCAGCTGTGTCTTATATGGGTTGTCCGGCCTCTCTTTCTAATCTTCAAATTGAGCTTATATTACTAGTTGTATAGCATGCAGTCATCGTAGTAATTGTTTACAAAAACCCACCAGTTCATTGGCTATTGGATGTGATTTATTCCAATTTTAGCAGAAATTCAATCACGTAACAAAAATTAAATAGTAAAAATAACTTAATAATCCATAATTTTAACCACCTTTCATAATTAGGTTACTATTCCTAATATACAAAAGAGACAGTGTTAAAGAGTAAATCAAACGAGCGACTGCTTCACTTCTGACGTAAAGAATACAAGATACAAGCAGAATTCTACCATGACTAGTACTATTACACTTTGTAAATATTGTAAGTCGAGTACAAGCATTTGAAAACATTTTCGAGGAAGCCTTAAATTAATAATATATTAATTTTCAACGATAAAATAAAACTAATAATGATGAGCATTTCATTGTGTAATTGTCATCCTTTTTACAAATAATTACAACTATAAGCAAGCAAGTTACAACCTTTTCTTGAAATATGTGTTTATTTTAAATATTATAATATCAATTTTAAATAATTACAACTTTTTGGATAAGCAGCTAGATATGCTCTTTAACTATAGTAATTGTTACACGATCATGCATAAAAGTTACGCATGTGTATACTTATGTGAAGTCTGTAGAAAATGATATTTGCAGGGAATAAAACCTATACTTATGCTCAATGTTAAACTGTATGGATATTCACACGTTGATTAAGCATCCAACTTAAAATAGATAATATCATATTAAGACGAAAACAGATAATACTATGATATATATAGTTCTATTGGCATAAATCATTCCCTTAACTATCAAAGTTAACTGATATACTAAGATCAATCATAATAAATTTATATTAAGGCATTACCTCTATAACTATTACTAAGATCCATCATAAAGTATGGGATGTTTGATTTACTATATTGTTATGTCAAAAAAGAAAACAAACATACATCATAAAAGCATAGCCCTTTTAGGCATCCAATTGATGTAAAACAAACGAGGTTTATGCATTCAATCAAGTTTATTACCTGAAAGCTATGTCAATAGAGATGAGATGACTCCAAAACTGCCAGCCCTATCAAAATTATAAGTCAATGTTTACCGATAAAACACACACACACAGAGATACAAAAAACACTCAAATGAGCTCATATTTTATGAAGATGATCTTAATTTTGTTACGATCAAATCTACAAAATTTTGTAGCATTTGGGAGTGTAGCAAAATATGATAGGGGTGCTAAAGTGTTGCCATGGAATCTTACTCCATTTTATTTCATGTGTAAAGGGATGCACATGTAGTTGTAAGACAAAGTAGCATCTTTGGTTTATACTGATGTGCTGATGTTTCATGTGTTTTAATTGTATCTGAAATTTCATTTGCAACTTGTGCAGGGTACCGAGTTGGCATATCAAGAAGGAAACAGTGCGGCAGCTTTAGCAGCTTGCAGAACATTAGCGGATGAGCTCACTGAACATAGATTTCCTGCTCCACGCATCCTTGCTTTCAAAGTAATTCACTTCCCTTCTTTTTATAATTTTCCTTTGACTTTGTCATGTTTCCAGTTTCCATGGTTTATTTGATTGTACAAAACAAAAAAAATACTTGGGTATTGGGGATGCATGTTTTTTTAGCTTTTGACTAATCAATTTTGTGGCACCTGTTACTTTGCTGAATCATGTTGAACATATCATAGGTATATAGTCATATGTTTTTCTTACAAGATAAACATTTAAGAATAGCTTAAATGCACAAAATACTTGTGTTTATAGGTTCTACACGCTCTTTTGTTCCTATGTATCAATGAAGATTTTTTTTCTTTTGCAAATTATATGTATAAAAAACAGTCTTTGTTTGGTTATTATGCTTGCTTTACATGTTTGAGACACGCTTCTACTGAAATCCAATAAACATTTATGAGAGTTCATATTAGAAATCTGTTAATTCAAATATCCAGTAATATCTCTTATAATTTTATCATTTTATTTTTGCAGGAAGGAAGCTCTCAAGCAAGATACTTTGTTTCGCGGTTAATTCCAGCTCATAAAGATTCTCCTTATGAACAGGTAATAAACTCATACAACAACATTTCTTGAATCTTTTTTTGCACCACAGACAACTATGATACAATATAAATACATATGGATTGAAGTTAAGCAAACGAGATCAGTTGGCATCTCTTCTTGAAGGAATCAGATTAACCATTACTAAAGTTATATAATATTTCTTGAAAGCTTTTTCTACAAGTACAACAATGGTTTTTGATGTGTTTTATGGTTTTATTTAATTCTAATATGTTTTTGAAAATAGGCGTACTCTATATTCAATTAAAATTGTAGTGTGCACCAAAACTGATTTGGATGTTCAATATTTCTGTGTAGTTGCTGTGATAACAAAACTGATCTTTTACCCCTTGTCGATAAAATCATAAAATTTTGTTAATCTGTTGATAAATAATGGAGTTATGAAATTGCTGAGTTTGGGTTTGTGTTTGCTGCGAGATACACAAAAAGGGAGCACAAAAACTCTAGAGGGTGTCATTGCAGAGCTTAAGGTCAAGGTATTTTTTACTGTACAAGTAATGTTTCACTTAACTTTATGTCTTAAATTGGTTTCGATTATTGCATTGCATAAAAACCTATTTAACAGTCTTGTTCTATGTTTTTTCATCCCTTGCCAGAGAATTAATGAAACACTGGATGCTGAGATAAGAAATTGGGCTGCTAGCAAAAAAGGCAACTTGCGAGCTCTGCTCTCAACTTTACAATATGTAGGTTCAAAGTATTTTTGCATCTTTTATGTTAAGGATGACATGCATGAAGAAAGGCTTTGAGCAGTTCAAGTTCTTAGTGATGCATTTGGTACTTGTAGACGTTAACTTTGAACTATGTTGTCTTTTGTTATCATGAATATGTATTGAATTTGGTAACTCATGTATTGAACTTATTTTTTGTTAGTTAATACTTTATTTTGTTATCATGAATATGCGTTACATTTGCTGATTATTATATTTCTTTCGTTCATACATTGTTCAAATTGTTATCTATTTAAAGAAGATTCAATTTGATTGTTATTATTAAAATGTAATAGTGGGGGCATCAAATATATAGTAAAATAAAGCATAGCTCCTAAAAAGCGTTATAACTATATGACATAAGTGCTATAAAAAGATAATGCAATGTATGAGGTTACTGTCAAAGGATAGCAGCAAATAGGCGTTATTGTATCTACACATTTTATAGCGGTATATATATGTTATGAAATCATGCTCTTTTATAGCGGTTTTTTTTGTGTTATAAATGTGCAATTCTTTTTTATAACACGTCAATATACAGCGTTTATCAAACCGCTATAGTTGTGTTTAATAGCGGCTATATGCCGCTATAAAAGACTGTTTTTCTTGTAGTGAAACTTGCGATCACCCTTCTTTTGCTTGCTTAATATGGGATAATTTCATCTCTTACTAGGTTATTTTATTATCCAAGTACTTGTTAGTTTAATTATATTGGAAATTTACCTATTTGACTATCCTAAGAGTGATATTTATTTAAGTTAAGTTGTTTTATATGCTTGATTATATGATGTTGGTATCAATACTGGAAACAAGAAAGCAACCTCTAAAGAATCACCTAGTTCCTCCAAGCATCAGGAACCATCTGAAGAAAAACTCTATACCAAACGTTAGTTTTACTTTTCAAGGCAAGAGGACATTGACTATTTGCTGAGACATATCAGAATATCTGGAGTTGAAATTAGGACATGCCCCTTTTGACAGGATTAATACTCCTGTTGTGTATTCTTCGCTTTTACTCTGATACACATCTGGTACTTTTATTACTAACCTTTCAATAACCTCATCATCAGAACTTAGCTTTTCACAGCCTTCTTAGGTATTGATGTACTCTTAGGTATTTTTTTCACAGCCCTCTGAATAAGTCATACCTAGTTGCATTGAACAAGCTATACCTGGTTGCATTGTGCTGGTTTAGTTTCCTATTTTCATTGAACAAGTCATTGATGGTTCTGCTCTTAAGTTGGGGGAGGGGTTTCAGTGGACATCGCCAACACGACCTGGCAGGGTTATTATCTATTTTTGAAAATTCTAAATTACCAGAGAATTTTTCTGTCAAATAATATGTTAGAGACATAAAAAATGGAGGGACCCATGGCAAATGACTAATTTATAGCTCGTAAATTCGTCAATTTCAACCATTTTTCATATTTTGACAAAATCATGTTTCTTATTACCTTTTTTTAAGTTGTAATAAACTTTGACATCTGACGTTGAGCATGTCATCCCAAGAAAGGCCAATTCCTCATGTGGAGGGAATATGGAAGAATAGCTTCGTGTCTTGTTCCTATCTACTAAAGCATACGATGTGTCGAAATGGAAACGGGGCATGAATTGTCTACGAACGCACCCTAACTCTATTTGGACTACATCAAACAAAAATGGCTATCTTAATAGGCCGGTTGATCGATATCTCTTTGTTATATGTATTTCTCAGCAAAGCACTCCAATATTTGTAATCAACAAAGAAAATTCGTCTTTTCACTTGAGAGAGTGATCATGTGTAAGGATGTTTCTTAGTCCCAAATTAATAGTAAGCAAGAAGGCTAGTCGAAGTCTAAAAGTTTAGAAATCTCTAAAGTTGTTTAGTTTGCAGTCACTTGAACATGGACGGTTAATAATTCGTCACTTACAAGCAAATATCCATTTTTTAAACACAAAACACATAATCGTTCATTTACAAGCATCTATATATTCATTGGTCATTTTAATCATTTCTTTAACGAACTACCACCACATCTATCCAGAATTGTTAGAAGATTGTTGCGTAAATAAACCATGATGACAGTGGTCCAGAAATACGTGCCAACGACAATAACGACCTTTCATGATCTTCACATTTTGAGGTTGAATATAGCAATAGAATCTGAGTGACGTAGGCTATCCTAATGTATTCCTTTAAACAACAGCATAGAAAATCAATACCATAATACAATGATAATTGTGAAGCAGTATGCTATTTAACGTGGAATATTAATTGTTAAATATTTAAGAAATACTATTTCAATGATATAAACTGTGAAATATTGCAGAAGTCTTAATATATTCAATTTGGTCAATTAAATATTACTTACGAAATATTATATGTTATACAGTTGAAGTACACGGCCCTTCATGGTGATTAGCATAAATGCATTCACAGATTTTATGATACACTCTATAACTCTCCATCATTTGCACCATCCGAATCGATGATAATAATGCTATGAACGATGAAGCTTATGAAGTTTTGAACTAACTAAAACTATTCACATGAAATTGTACATTACAACTCACAATGGAAATAATCAAATATAATCGATAAATACATAATATAGAAACACAATGGCCATCCTATGAGGCATATATGAACAACTGAGAATAGATAATGCCATTAACTACTAAATAAATAAGACTATATAATGGTTTCTTATACATAAGAAAAGTACTGAATAGAAACTAAATAAATAGTATATGTAATAAATGCTTAGCATAATGTTGATAAAAGATAAATAAACTACAATATAAAGTTATGTGATCCTCCATAAACTTCGATGCAAGATCCAAATCATAATATAGTCCTTAATACCTAACTCTTAACTTACCTATGAGAGTACTCAAGAGTTGCCTTAAGAGAACAAAAGACAAACGATATGCCATACATAAATTCTAGTGTGTGGGACTCTAACCAAAATACTCCAGTAAAAAGACAATCCACGAGTTGCTAATTTGCTCTGCAGTTGACGATTTCCTTCGCCCTTAAAATGACGTCCTAGGTCAGATCTTGGCATCCCTTCGCATTTTTTACATCTTTGCTCTACTACCTTTCTCCTTCGTCGGTTGTTCTCCTCCGCAAGTGAAGTCCAGGAGATCTGGATTCTTTTTAGTTTTGCTTTGCTTTCTCTATCATCACCCATGAAACACACATTCCTCCATCACTTCCTTGATACATTGATGGAATGTGAGGTTGCCCATATGTTGACGAGGGTAATTTTGGTTGTGCTGGGTTGTTTATGTTCGGCTAAGGGAGATGGCGCTGGCAGTCAAGTTTTCTGGTGCCACTCAATGACGTTTGTGTGATAGTTTTCTGGTGGTAGGAGAATTAGCTGCCTGTTGTGGTTGCACTTTCAAGTTTGGAGCATTTGTTTTACATCATGTTGTTTGCTATCTTTTACTCCTGTTTTTTTAGCATTGGTATCTTCCACAGCTCTTATGGCTTCACCCTTTGTGCCCTTCTTTCAGAAGCTTCCCTATTTATCATCAGTACTGAACTTCCTACTTGGTGATTGCCTTTTGCAGCTCTTGTTTGCTAGTTTGTTTTTGACATGTTTTACGGTTCACGTGGTTGTAGATAATGTTCATGAGGAGTTTGCTTGTGGTTTTTGCTCTCTACACTCTATTGATTTTTATCCTTGAATAATTTATCTCTTATGATGTTAAAACAAGCTTCCCCGCATTACATGTATTCTAACTAAGGATTGGGTGATCTTCGTTAGCTTGTGTTAGTGGCTACTGGAAATGTTGTTTGGAGAATTTTTCTTTTGTTATTTGAAGAACAATAACAACACACAACAGAACATCTCTTTTAATTACATTTTATGGATGCCTAAATGTCAAAAATAACAAGTTTTTCTAATTAAACTACCATGCATTGGGCAAATATATTTTGGGTCAGCGAATAATTAAATTACCTAAAAATAATGAAATCCAAGCTCGTGTAGAAACCCAATTACTCTAGCAAGTTTTGCCACATGCTTATGGTAATATTTCAAAGTGTTAACTAAAGAACCATGAGAGTGAATATTTCGCGACTGTTAAAGGTGAACAAAAATCTAATATACATTAATAACGCGATATTGTACTCCATATGTAATTAATAAGCAAAAAAATACTTACAGCCAAGCCAGTCTGTGTGTTAACATGCACTTCACTTTTTGGAAGTGCCCGAAACTCGGTGAGAACCTTCTACACCTTCTGATTAGGATCATTATAACCGTTCAACTCAGCAACTCTACCAGATGCATGCTTCACTCCCTTAGGACTCCAACCTGCCTGACTACCACGACGACCTCCACAACCCCTTCGACCTTTGGGACCGCCTATATTGTCTTCGTCGGAAGCAGACAACTCTTCTATCCCATACAAATATCCAACCGGAACAATCGCATTGTTTACGGCACCGCCATCACCTCTACATCTGCCACCACCACAGCTACTTTTCCCAAACAAGATTTTTTTTTCCAATTTTTTTATAACAATCTGGACATTTTAAGATGTGTAGATTACAGAATCAATATCTAATTTGTGTAATTTTAATTGGATTTAAAGGTATGTGGTAAAAAATTGGTGAAAATTGGAGGATTTGGGTTTTTTCGGGTTTGAGAAATGAAAGAGCATGGTGAAAAGATAAAAAATGAGGTGGTTGTCTTTGAAAAATAAAATTCAAACGGCGAAAAAGATTTCGCCGTTTTAATTTTTATATTGCGAAGTTTTCGCCGTTTTAATTAAACGTCCAAGACTTTGCCATTTAGTTAGAATGTGGATTTTTTTTTACTAGTCTGATGGCTTGTTTATATATTATCCGAGTATAGAGCTCATTTATTCAGTATAAAAGCAAGAAAGAGTGAAAAACCGAACAAGTTTGTTGTTGGTGATGGTTTAAGATGCTAAAACGATCGTCGTCCAAAAGGGTTTGCTCTGACATACCTAATAAAGGGTTGTCATCCTATAAACTCCCTATAGGCGTAAACATTTAACAAGTAAAATACAAAAAGTGATATAACATGGGTAAAATAATGTTAACAATGTGTTTGTTTTTCCTCCAATTTCGCATTAATTTTACAATTCAATACCAATTAATAACGAGTACCTAAATATGCATAAAACAATTAAATACAAACAAGCGTTCCTTTTTCGTTGCAGCTTTGGTAACATAAACCATATTTTTACCTTTCATCAAAATGCTTTTCCTGTTTGCTTTCAAACAAAAATTCTAAAACGACGAGCTCCAAATGCACGAATTGACAATAGGATTCATCATATCCGTTGACTCATATTATCTTCTCTGATACCCACCTTTAGATTTACGTTCGTAAACCCCATAATTCCCGGTTGATATCACTGGTACCTACTGGTTGAGAGTAGTGTAATCAAAATCGTACTGCATCCAATTTGTGAAGCTAATCCTATCATGCAATTATTTGCATTTAATTTATTTAATAAAATGGTACAGAACCCAAGTCTTGAGAAACGTACAACTGATCAAATTGCTAAAACAAACCGAAAAGTTCCTCTAAATTCTCTATTTAAATATCTCTGAATGGTTGTTTTCCCTTTCAACAATCATAATATACATATATACATATATCCCCAAAAACAACTAATCGCACACCAACCCTTTTATTAATAAATAAATAATCCCCTATTAAATAATAATATAACTTATGTCAATCACATTTAATTAATTACTTTATTTAATGCAAATAAGACAACTCAGTTCCGCGTAAGTTTCCTTAAAAGCCCTTCCCCTTTCCACATAAATATCTTTACCATCTCCTAACCTCTCCATTTTTATCAATAAGTCCTCAAAATTAAATAAAATGATTAAGACGAAACTCCTGCTCATTTCTCTCCTCTTATTCTTCTTTATCCTACCCACATTCTCCCTCCAACTCAAGCTCTTCCGAAGTCCGTTCGGATCCAACCCGCTCCCAACCCGTTTGGACCGGATCCGCAACCTGGTCCGCCACGACCACATCCGAAACCGCTTCATCTCCGCTTCGCTTGCCCGAAAAATAAACCCTGAATGTACCGGATCCCCTCCGCCGTCGCCTCCGTTGCCCTCGTCATTCGCAATGCCGATAAGGTCGGGCGCGTACACGGGTACGGGTCAGTATTTCGTTCGGGTTCGGGTTGGCACGCCCGCTCAGAAGTTTTTGCTAGTAGCGGATACGGGTAGTGATTTGACTTGGGTTAAGTGCAGTAGAAATGGAAACAGTAACAGTACTAAGCGGGTTTTCTTCGCCGATAAATCGAGAACGTTTCGGCCAATAAAATGCTCGTCCGATATGTGCAGAACGAAGCTACCGTTTAGCCTGACTACGTGTCCTTCTGAGAATGCATCATGTGGATACGATTATGGGTAAGGCATTAATTACAATTTTCAAGTTCATTTTACATTTTTTTTAGATTGAGAATGCCATAGTTTCGCCCAATTTTGTTTGGTAGGTCAATCATAAATAGTTAATCTCTGAATAATTTAACGATTTAAGTTAATGTGTAAATTGGGATTTGAGTCTTAACGTATCAAAGCATTGAATGATAATAGGACATTAATGTCCACCAAATCAAAATAAATTTAACGATTCATTTACAAAAAAAAGTAATCAATATTTTACGGCCTAATAGACCTTATTTCCTGATTATGTACACTTTTCTCTTTTGTTCCACAAAAAGAAGAAACGATGTTGTATTGTTTTGCTGGATATACATAATACATTGTAGAACCAAATGAGTAAAATGAAAAGCAAATTTCAGGCAGAAAATCATTGAGTATAAAAAATGTATCTATGTTTACTTTCTTCTTACTTAAAAATATATACGGTAAAGTTATGTGAGCAAATACATTGATGTAGAACACGAGATGGCTGCGGGTAGTTTTTATTTTAATTTCCTGCACAGAAATATTAATGCACCCACTTCTAAGACATTTTGCTTGCATTAATGTGGATGAAAAATTAAATGTTCTTTTTTCTCTGTAACAAATGGTTGGCTGGCTCATACTGTATGGATCATAAATTGGCAGCTGTGTTTATTTAGTGCACATACTTCTTTTATCCTTTCCCTTCATTTCTGTTGCTACTCAACCACCGTACTTTTGATTTTATCTTCTAAATAAAAATGCTACATTTCCTCTTTTAACTACTACCTATAAACAATTGGATGTTTGGATCCTACTTACAATGTGATAATCTCGAGAAATGTATGCCTGCCTTCAACATATAAAATCATATAATTCGAACTTTGCACCTTCTTAATCACTGTAATGTAATACAGATACTCAGATGGATCAACATCACAAGGATTCTTTGCACACGAATCAGCCACAATAGACCTATCCAATGGTCATAAACAGAAGCTAAAAAACCTAATAGTAGGATGCACATCCAAGTTCATGGGCTCAAGCTTCCGTTCAGCGGACGGTGTCTTAGGTCTAGGGTACAGCAACATATCCTTCTCTTCACGTGCCGCTTCCCATTTTTCCGGAAAGTTCTCCTACTGCTTAGTAGACCACCTCAGTCCTAAAAACGTTTCCTCCTACCTCACCTTCGGCCCTAACAAACTCATTAACTCTTCCACCTCCCATCAAACTCATCTCCTTCTAGAACCTACCATAGAACCCTTCTACGCAGTCAGAATAATCGGCATTTCAGTCTCTGGCGAAATCCTAAAAATACCTAGATCGATCTGGAACTTAACCAAAGGCGGTGGCACCATTTTAGACTCCGGCACCAGCCTTACCATCCTAGTTGAGCCTGCTTACAAAGTAGTGGTATCTTCCTTAAGCAAAAGACTGAGGTCCATTCCTAGAGTCAACGTTGATCCTTTCTCATTTTGCTACGACTGGTCTAAGGTTAATAGTAGTTTTGAAATACCAAAGCTGGCAATACATTTTGATGGTGCAGCCAGGTTCGAACCTCCGAGCAAGAGTTATTTGATCGATGTGGAAGATGGAGTTAAGTGTATAGGGTTCGTTTCAACTCCTTGGCCTGGTGTTTCGACCATCGGGAACATTATACAGCAGGAGCACTTATGGGAGTTCGACATTACTAACAAACGCATTAAGTTTCAAAGGTCGAGTTGTACATTACATTCATGATGATGAAAGAGTTTATGGAAATAAATTTGTATGATTCTTTTGGTGCTGAGTTTCTTACAAAGTTTCAATTTTTTAAAAATTTAACGTGTCCTAATTGTGAATGATTAGATTTGGGATTTGAAATGAAAAGAAATGGAGAAAGGTGGGGGGCATAGTGTGATGTCGTTATGTTTACAAATTGCTACGGGTCCGTGATTGAAAAGGATGGATGCTTTGCTTTCCAGCATGTACTTATGTGTGTTGGACAGTTGTGTACCTATCCTTCTTTTTTCGCTTTGATTCTTGAAAGTATTAACTACATCTTACTGAAGCATGATTAGATGTGCAGAATCAATGTCTCTGTGTTCAAATTTCAGCATCATTGCTTGTAAGATAATTCTGAAAGAGTGTATGTTAAAGATGTGTAAACTTTTGCTGAAACTTGTGAAATAAGAATGCAATGCTTTGAACTTAAGTTGCTTCAGCAGACTCAACCAAACTTTTGATAAAGACACTGTAATGGTTTTTAGAAACAGTCTAAGATACGATCCAAAGTACGTTTAAAAATGGTAAGTCATTTGCTTTAGGGTGAAGTTTACGGTTTGGAACCGGTCGTATTTGTTGAATTTCATTGCTGCGTTGTTACTACTTTAGTGCTTCCCTACTGAACCCAGGTAATGTGATTGAAACATTTGTAATTTGTTTATTTCATTTATAATTTATAACTATGACAATCGACCTAACACTACCACTGAGCACGATCGTTTTCCTTCAATTTTGTTTTTTTAATTTTCTTGAAGTATTCAATCTATACGTGTTTGTAGTACTGTATTAAAAAATTCGTTATTCTCTAAAATTTGAATTAAGAAAATGCTGGTCAATTATGTATAGTTGGATGCACCACGTTGGGCTAACAAAAACAATAATAAGACTACAATAAATTGTAGAAAGAGGGACAATGTTACAAATGAAGTTCAATTAAAGATTACAAATTAAGTTCAATTAAAGACAACAATTAAGTTTTGTATTAGAAAAAAGACAAACTTTATAAAAAAGTAAACTGAAATCATCAATTTGTATAATTTTTATTGTTTGACTAGAGGACGGAATTATTACATAATATTAATTATAACTAACATTGTATTCCATGTTATATCATACAGAATGCTAATTATAATTAACATTTATATTCAGTTCAACAAAAAAATTATTGCTCTTCAACCAAATTTTTTCTCAAAGTTTGTTCTTGGGTCTGTTTAGATCGATCACCTATGAATCAAAAAAGAATATATATACATCTGACTATGCTTCATTTAGTAAAATATAAGTGAAAATTTATTTTAAAACTTGAAACAAAACAGAAGAAACTCTCAGACTAGATATAGCTATTTGGACGGTAAAAGTATTAGACAAAAGAAGAGAGTGGATGCGACTAAACACGTTACTAGTCAAATTTGTGTTTCTTGTATTAAATTATATGAATTATATACATAAAAAATATATTTAAATTTAAATAAAATTGTCTATGTAGAATCTGTAAAATTATATTTCATACTGATTGGTACATTATTCAGCAGGTCTAATTTTGTCGGATGGAAGAATAAATTAAATACATCCGCCGAAAATTCAATCATTTGACAGCGAGCAATGAAATCCTCGCAAAATCTAGTTAGCTGATTAGGTTGACCCTCATCAATTTGTTCACTTTATTATTTGATTCAACTTATGTATAGGTCGTTCGGGCCCTGGCAGTTAAAAAAAGAAGTTATATAAATGGGCCTTTAATTTTACAAACTTTTGATAAGGTCCGTTTCTTATTTTAATTTCTTCGAGCAACGCCCAATAGAAATTTGATAAGAACAGTCGTTTCCTTTTATCTTTTACAAACTTTTGGTAACATGAGTAATACTCGTTTTGATTCCTTTCTCTAGAACAAAAGATCGCTAAAACTCCATCTAAAAATCTTACCATTTAAACTAGTGATCATTGAGTTTTATCTTTTACAAATTACTCAACGTATCCATAGCTAATAAATTATGAAAATTAAAATCCGTTTCTTATTTTTAAACTTAATGAAAAATCACATTCCAAAACATATTTAGATTACCCCTAAGATTATCTTTGATTAATTATTTTGTTTTGTTTTGTTTTTTTTGAAGGGGAGATATCAAATCTGCACATCATCGAAGGTTAATATAACAAAAATTAAAATTTTCTTATTTTCTTTAATTTTTTTGCAAAAGTGTAAATATTTGAGTTTTTATTACAAATATTTTTGTATATTATGCAAATATTTTCATTTTAACTAAAACTAAAAATTGAGTTGTTTACAAAATCAGTTTTGAAAATGGTAAATGGGCATTTTGAAACTTAAAACCGGCGTTTTACAAAAGTTCCATAATAAATTTATTAATAAATACAACATAAACTTATTCGTTTACATGTTACTGACATGAACTCATGCTACACACATGATATGTTAAACTAACGTAACTTAAAACCGTTAAAATGTTAGTGTGATAGTTGCAATGGTGGTACGGAAGAAAATAAAGAATATGTTTATTGCATAAACAATGTAGCATGAAATGAACTCTAAATAATAATATATTGAGATGTGACAGGATAATACATATGACATACTTTTGTTTTACAGTTTAATCATTAAGAAAAATTATGCATTCTTCGGAACAAGATATTAGCTATACGGAAATGAAATGACCGTTTCAGAAAATAACTTCCTTCTAGGGCATCGCAATATAAAATCTTCTAAACATTCACTAAACGTTATGATCCCAATAACACCAAGCATTTGCAACATTTCATTTTACTCCTTGCAACTTATTGAACTCTAAATATAAAATTTAGCAACTCTTGCTTCCTGTATTTCTAAATCAAACACCATTAAGAAAACCATTTGTCTTCTTTGGAAGATGAAATATACTTTCGTTCTTCCACCATGCTCAAATGCATATAAGTTGTATTTCTAATTATTTTTTGGGGTTAATGTGCTTATTACCATAATATTATGTCACATTTGTCGTAACAAAAGCTCTAGTATAATTTTTAACAATGACAAACATGAGAAATTTTCAAAAAACATCTGAAAGCATACTAGCTATTATACGACATCCATAATATTTTTTTTACAAATTCATGATTTGTAATTAACAATAACAAAGCCAATATAGCATGATATACCATTTATGCTATTATATGATGGCCTACATGTGATCTTCAGTTCGAATATGCACCTTATGAGTATTTAAGTAATATATGATAATAGTGAGTTTACTTCAGTAATACGTCAAAGAGAAATAAGTAGTTTAAATAAGTTTTGAATGTACAGTTCATATATAATTCTTATAATACATTACACAATTTAGTATATTTCAGTGTTAGAGAATAATCTCTATTACTAATGGGGGGTTGATTGTATAAGATTCGCTAGTTACATCTAGTTTGACAGTGGTTAGAGCTACGATAATCCTTTGTTATTGTTTCATATACTATTTTATCACTACATCACGTGCATGTTTGTGTACATGGTGTGTTTCATATAGCATGTTTAATGTGCTAGTTGTCATATAAAACAAAACGTTTGTTAAATGTATTCATATTTGTATCCCTTGATTTCTATTGTCTATAAGAATAGATCAGCTTTTATTCTAGTCAAAACACTATAAAAAGAATGTTAAAATGCATTCAATTTTAGTAACTAACATAACATCATCCAGATTAAGAAACTTCTAAATGTATACACATTTTCATTAACATCGCATAATCAAATTTAACCCAATGATCGTGGATTTTTTTGTAAAATTATCATTGCCAACGTATTTCTAACCACTTCATGTTATGAATAAAATGGAAGCTAATGTATAACCACAATCGGTATAAGGAACAATTCTAAGATCAAACAACTTATATGGAACTTCATGTCCATCCTTAATATTTTTTGTTACACCTAAACTTCTAAAATCAAACTTTACCTAGATTACCATGTGAACTTGATTTGATCAGAAAAAACATACTTACAGCTAAAAAACATAATCAACCTCCTATACAAAATACAGATGTTAGGGGAAACTCTTTCCATTAGCATGTATCTTAACATCCAAAGTTATAGGAACAATAAATATGAGTAAATATTAATGGCTTTAAAGATAATATTTTAAAAATAATACATGTTAATTATGAGTATTTTACAAAACTTTAGAAATATAGGCATAACGATGACATTTTTAATGCGGTTGATTCATGCTAATGTGATTTGATCCTAAGACAGTTAAATAGGCAATCCAAAGATACAACATTATATAATAAGGGACATCTAGATAAATTTATTTTTTTATTTTCATGCCTTCTTTATGTGCTTGTACAATTTCCACAAATAGTTTTTGATGTAATTCAAATTCCTAAGTAGATATACTTTTCAAACTCTTTTTCAAACAGGGGTCAATTAATAAAATGGAAATGCTGTCCATGCTAAAGACAAAATATCTCAAAAAATATCAATGTCAAAAATATAAAATAACCAAACTACATTGTGTTAATTGGTATGAATTCTTATGGATTAAAATTAAGCTTCCAAATTGCTTAGAACTTCTTTTCTTTTGTATCAGTAGTCTACACTGGCAATGGTAGAATGATAGTAAAATATTTATAAATCACAATCCAACATAGTTTCCTAAACACATCTAAACTTGCAATGTTTTCAAACGTAAATAACCAATCGTAACGATCCATATTTTACGTATCGAAAGATCATAAAAATATTTTTATTTCATACATATGTGGTCGTATGACTCTATAATTTCGTGGAACGGTCTTAGGGACATTTTTCACATCTATGATTTTTTTTTGAATTTCTATGCGACCATATTGACCTTGAAAATCCTATATGGACTATAAATTTTGATAGGGGACGAGTTAGGGTCTCAAACTATTTCCATTGTTTTAGAATAATATTTTCTCATTCTGTAGAGTGGTCATAGTTGTAACAACTGTAACGACCCTAATTTTGGTTAACATTATTTAGCATTTAATTAGTTAAATTAAATGAAATAATGAAATGGTTAAGGGATTGAGATTTGTGTTAATAGAGGTAGCCGTGCCAACTTAAACAAATGAACTAAGGGGAAATGAAATAAAATAAGTTAGGTAGTTGATAAGGGCAAGATTGGAATAAGACCTATTCTAATATCCTAAACCCTTATGCACATTCATTCTATACATTCATAAACAAAATCAAATACTAAGAGATGCTGGCCACCATTAAGGGAAAACAAGAAGAAGATAAGAGGAAGAAGCTTAAGCAACTTAATCCAAGATCATCTTAACTCCTTAATCACAAGCTAAAGGTGAATAATAGGTTACATCTTATATTTTTGATGTTTTTTTTCTAGATCAGATCCGAATATTTTTGCAAAGTATATTGCCATGTTTTTTATTGTTAAAATGGATATATATATATATATATATATATGCTTGTTGATGATTTATGCTATTTCATATGGATTTTATGATAAGTTTTAATGTGAAAACCCTATTAAATGACATCCAAATGCCTTGTGATTTTGAGATAAGGTCAGAAATAATAATCTAGAGATGGGTTTCAAATTTTATAATTTTCTGAATTAATGTGAATTTATTATTAATTTTCTAGTGAAAAAAATGGTTAATTGGATTTAAAATTAATTACGGCTATTTTATATATGTTTTGGGTCAGAAATTTAAATATGTTAAAAAAACATATTAAAAGTAATTTATGGGAATTTTTGTAGAATTTTCTTAAGTATTTTAATAAGTATCTAAAATTATTTAAGGTATGAGACTTAAATGTTTTATATATTTATAAAAGGAGGAGTATTTTGTAAATATTTTAAATTGTTTATCTCTGAAATTTCGGCAGCAATTTTAGGACAGAATTTGAAAAAGAAATTAGCAACCAATCACATGTTGACAAACAAAGCAGGCTAGTTGTAAAGGAATTACTTTTTAAAGTTAAAAATTAGTTTACCATGGTTTTCTTGTTTCACCACTTTCGGCAGCACCTTTCGACTAGGTACTTCCGCCTTCATCTCCATTAAAACCAATGCGCATGGTATCAAAGACTTGTTACGTAGTGAATTGGACATAGGTGAAAGGTATATAGTCGAAACGAGGGGTTCCGAAGGGGTCGAAACCTTGCTTTTCTTTTAAAAGGAAATGCGCCTGCTTTGCTTTCGAAAATAATGCTTTCGACTTAGATAGCTTTCGACTTGGTCAAATGGTTTTAACGAATGGTTTCGAAAGAGGTTGTGCCTTTTGTTTTATAAAGAATCTATTGAAGGGGTCGAGACCCCTCATTGTCGCCTTCAACCTTTCGAAGCAATGCCTTTGAAAGGATGCTTTCACTTTAAAATCTAAGTCGCTTCTTCAGTGCTTTCGAAGGGATTGGTTTTGACACCATCCACTTCTTTACTTAGGAAATTGCTTTCAAAAGAGTGTTTTCGATTTAGTTATTTTAGGACCCTTTGTTCTATTGAAAGTTAAAACCAAAGGTTTCGAAGGAATGGTTTAAAATGGTTTCGAAAGGTTGTTCCACATGTTTTACTTGAACCCAAATGCTTTCGAAAGGTTTGATTTATGTAAAGAACTTAATGCTTTCGAAAGGTATAAGAGAAAGGTTTCGAAGGGGTGGTTCCCCAATGTTTTCGAAAGGTTTTAAATGGAAGGTTTCCAATGGTTTCGATAAGCATGTTTAAAGTGTTTTGAAAAGAAGATGTCTAAGGTTTTACAAAGCTTTCGAAAGAGATGATTCCAATGTTTTCGAAAGGTTTAATGTAAATGGTTTCAAAAGGGGTACTTTCAATTGTTTCGAAAGGGGCACTTTCAATGGTTTCAAATGTTTTCATCAACAAATGTTTTGTGTAAAGTATATATATATCATGGCAAAGTGATTTGAGTAAAGCACGAAGTATATTTTCCTTGTTTAAGTATGATTTAAAGGGTTAAATCAATTTGAAAGAGATGTTTTCAAGGAAATTTTAAGGGTAGCTGACCCTAAGTAAAATGACTCGGATATTAGAATACCAAATGGGACTTGTATGAGGTCGCGCCCTATACTTTAGCTAGTAGCCCCTAGCTAATATAAGTCCAAAATTCCAGTGTGTAGGGCTTTGTCACAGGTAAGACTAAGATGATGTTACACACAGAAAAGAATATACAGAGTGAGGATAGGTTATTGGTGAGCCCGCAAATTAGGATCAGTTGACCCTGGAGAAGTAAGTTAGGGACAGACCATCCAGAAGCGTATCTAACAGAAGTTAGACTATTTATTTATTTTGTATGGTAGGCCCGAGTCAGCCAAAGGTTAATATTTAGCCAAATAAAACTATAGTGTTCGGATAGATAGTCCATTTATTAACTTATTTGTATGCTTACATGATATTGATATTATTGTTTTAACCGGTTTGGTTGCAGAATTTTGATTTGCAAAAGATATGTTTTAAAAGGATATTAGTGAGGGGAAACCCGTTCCGCTAAGCGACGTGGTCTCACTTAATATCAGATAACCGAGATGTATAGTATTATTCACACCAGGCTTTATGTCTGACTCGAAGTTTATGTTTTTCCCCTTAAACTCTCGGGTGCTCAAAATTGATTTGAGTAGGTTGAGAGTTGAGGATTTACAGGTTTTAGTATGTGGACGAATAAAGCTTCCAAAGACGAGCAGGAGGCTGATATTAGCTATTTAGGAGTTGTTATGTTTTTATTTCCGATGTGTTGTATTAAGTATGTTATGACTATTTATTACTTTCATCATCCAAGGGGGCATCTTCATATGCCGCTCTTGGCGTATTTATGTAATAATTATATTAACATGGGAAACGATTGAGATTATGTAATGGAATATAAAACATGTTTTGTGAAATGTAATCAGAAAAGATGTTTTTGAAATATATGATTTTGTTTCATATTCATGTGCTTCTGATATTATGGATACCAATAACATTATCGTATTTTATCATCGGAAGATAATACTATAGATGACTACAATATCTGTAGCACTTAGCTTTGGGCCTCAAGATAGGGGATGTTACAATAGTAGAAAAAGGACGTACCATTAAGAAGTTACGACCGTTTGAAGTTCTACCTGATTTCAGACAACTAAATGGGTAATTAGAGGAGTTAAAGGGCTTGGCTCAATGTCCATCTTGGATTTTTAGCCAATATGGCTGAAATCAACAATCGCCATTCATTTATCTTCTTTCTAAAATTAAATCAAAACTTCTTTTAGTCATCTTATATTAAAAAGATCCCATTTTTCCTTAAAAACCTTAGCTAAAACAAGTAATTAAGTGGTAATTAGTGTAGTGAATTGTGATTTCACCACTTTAGGCTATTTTAGGAGTTGGATCATTGCTGTCCAAACTTGATTTTGAGATTTAAAGTGGTAATTCGGGTAATTGGTGAGTGGTATTGATCCATCACTACACTATACATGTTCATATAGTAAAATTTAATGTTTTTGATGAGATTTTGATTATAAACCATTTTATAACTTTAATTATACCTTCATGGATGTTTATGGATGATATGCTTGTTTGTATGTCATGCTTTGATATGGTTTGCTAGTGCTTTTAGACAGTTTGAAAAGAAGCGGCCGATTTGGTAAAACAGCTCCAATTTGGATGAAACTTGGAGGAGAGGCTTCGGAGCATGGAAGAGCTCACGGTTCAATTCGCATCAAGTTTGGATAGAAAAGGTGGTCAATGACGAGAGGTTTTTGGTCAACGACAAGTGGTCCAATAGTTGGCGGCGAGTGGTTTCTGGTCGAGCAGAATGAAACTTAGAGGATGGGCTCTGGAGCATAGGTAAAGCTTATATTTCAAGTTGCATTAAAATCCGACCGGTAGAAGCTCTAGTGATGAGTGGTCCAGTGCTCGGCGACAAGTGGTTTTTAGTTAAGAAAAATTCATCAGAATTGGATGAAACTTGAAGGATGGGCTTTGGAGCATAGGAGAAGCTTATGTTTTAAGTTGCATCGAAATTCGGTCGATAGAAGATTTGGCGTTGAGTGGTCCAATGGTTGACGACGAGTGGTTTTTGGTCAGGCACAAGTAGTCGGAATTGGTTGAAACTGAAGGATGGGCTTCAAGCATAAATAAAGCTTATGTTTCAAGTCGCACTGAAATTCGGTCGGTATAAGCTCCGGTGACGAGTGGTCCAGTAGTTGGCGACAAGTGGTATCTGTTTAAAAAGAAATTGTTGGAATTGGATGAAACTTGGAGGATGATCTCCAAAGAATAGGGGAAGCTTATATTTCAAGTCGCATCAATATCCGATCGGTAGAAGCTTTAGCTACGAGTGGTCCAGTGGCGATGAGTGGTTTTTGGTGAAGCAGAAATTGTTGAAATTTGATGAAACTTGGAGGATGGGCTTTGGAGCATAGGTAAAGATTATGTTTCAAGTCGCATCGAAATCCGGTTGGTAGAAACTCTGGTGATGAGTGGTTCAATGGTCGATGAGGAGTTGTTTTCGGTCAAGCAAAAATCATCGGAATTTGATGAAACTTGGAGGATGGGCTCTGGAGCATAAGCGAAGCTTATGTTTCAGTCGCATTGAAATCCGGTCAGTAGAAGCTCTGGCGACGAGTGGTCCAATGGTTGGCGGCAAGTGGTTTTTGGTTAAGCAGATATCGTCAAAATTGGATGAAACTTGGAGGATAGGCTCTGGAGCATAGAGGAAGCTTATGTTTCAAGTCGCATCAAAATCTAATCGGTAGAAGCTCTGGCAATGAGTGGTCCAGTGGTTTACGACGAGTGGTTTTTGGTCTAGCAGAAATCAACCCAGTGGCACTTTGCTTTGGAGCTTGGCAAAGGAATGGAGTTAGGTACTGATGATGATGGCTCGACATTGAAAGGAGTTGTGAGAATGGTTGTCCACAAAGGGCGGGTTCTAGGAAGAGTGACCCATGGATAGAAGGTTGAATGGTTCTATCGTGAAAAGATGAAACGGGGTATGGTTCCTTGAGGATAATGGAAACTAGATGGAGCAAGTAAAGGGCTCACATACGCGTGCTAAGGGATCGTTGATACTCGGAGTGTTTTCTGACGTACTCGAAAGTAGGGGTATTATGAGTGCACTCATGGGTGCTTTGAAGACTACCCCGGATCACTTGAATGGATCTGTATACCCTGGATTGAGGGAAAGGGGCTAGTGATAACTTTGGGCTAAAGAAGGGTACACTGAAAACCGGGATTTCCATTAATCCCTAGTAGGGGAAAGGTCATACAAGCTATCATATATCCAAGGCACATTGAGTGATAGCGAAGATTTTTTGATGGATGCTATGTTTTCTTTGATTGTTTTCTCCTGTAGTCAATTACTCTAGGAATCTCACTTGAGATAGGTATTAGCAAAAGGGATATGTGGGAACTCATCATTGTACTTAGTTTGCAAAACACTTTATGATATTCATAGAGTAACATATTATATTCATTATGTGCTAACATTTTGGTTGCAGGGACATGTCAGGTGTAACAACCCACCCTGGAATAGCCCTAAGTTTCGATGTAGAAAAGGCCCATCGAAACTTAGATCCATTCTAATGCAAGCTATTGATTGTAAAAAGAAATAACATTGCAGAGCCATAACTAAATTTTCAGAACTCACAGCAGATGGAACAAAATATAATAGTAAAGTGTACCAATTTATTTCAAAACCATAAAAATGTCATAACACAAAATCCCATAAAAACTGTAACTTAATATCCGTTACAACAATTGTCTAAATCCATGGGTACACATAAAATCAAATAATAATAAATACTGCCACTAGCCAAGCTTCTCCATCTTTAAGTATCGTCACCACCATCATTCCATCCTTAACCTGTGTTGTAATGAGGAGGGAGTCAGAACAATAAGTGTTTAGTGAATAAAAACCTCGAGTCTTACCTTTTCAGTACTTGGGCGGTATATTCCAAAATAAGAATATGTCTATGAACATAAAACCATTAAAGTCATTTAATACTTCTTTATAAGGAAAGGATGCGGGTCCAACCACTTAACACCTTCCATTCCAGAAGTAGGTTTCTAGAATACCATCCTAATAATACGTCATAAATAGCTAATAATGTGAGAGGTGGTACCCAAACCACTTAATACTTCCCAATGGAAAATAGGCAGACTCTGGTCATTTAAGACCTTAATTAAGGCAGACCCCATCATTTAAGACCTATTTCCATAAGCGTGCTCCTCAATAGTATTATCTAGCTGACATCACATGGAATCTCATAGGCAACTTAATACTTCCAAGTGGAAAATAGGCAGACTCTAGTCATTTAAGACCTTAAATATGGCAGGCTCCATCATTTAAGATCTATTCGCAGAAGCGGTCCCCTATAGAGACACCTCCTAACGTAACCCTTTGGCAATTTAATACTTTATCTAGGGAAAAGAGGCGGGTCCAACCACTCAATACCTCAAAACCTCGAAGCAATCCCTTCGTCTTATGGCCCATACTCATAATGACGTCTCACATTAGTCCGTTATTCGTAGGATTTGGTAGCCAGATTAGCTGGGCAGATCTCCCTTACAGAATTTGGAACTAACCTCATATCATTACAAATATTTATCATAAGGATATCTCACATCAATAAATGTGTACACAGTTGCTGGTAGCTTCAAAGTGAAGGGCAGACTTCCATCATGTAGCTCTATAAACCTCGCATCCCTATGACTTAGCCATAAATGAATTACTCTCCATATACATACATACATACATACATACATACATATATATAGACACACACACACACACACACACACACACACTCTCATCTCACCGTTTCATAAATAAGGCCTTATAAGGAATCTTTCTTATTACGCCTTAAAATAATAATTAGGTTATATAAGAGTTTCCTCTTATTTTCGCTTCAAAATCAATTACGTTCCTAATGGAGGAAATAAATGTAAATAAATGTCTAATTAACTATGCCATATACTCCATAATTATACATTAGTTATGTAAATAGAGATAAATAAATATTCGCGCCTAATAAGTTCTAAACGAACGGATTTTACGCTCTAAACTAGCATTAAATGTCAATTCCCTTACCAATTATTATTACAAGTCCTTTTTCTTCAAATTCCCAAGATTTCATGGGATTCTAATATCCAAAAAGGGAATAAATATTCATAACCAAAACTGCAATAACAGACTTGTAAATAAAACAGATACTCAATTTATTACACCAATTCAATGGGATATCTTAAACAATAAGAATTGCAATCTAAACCCCATATTTTATTCAACTAATCTTTTACAAAGAAATAAATAAGAATAAGTGGTGTAAAATATGAATAGATTTCGTAATCTAAACCCCTTATTTTATTGAAGGATCACAATTTGACTCAAGGAAGAAGGAGAAGTGGAATAGACTATGAAATTATCAAAATTTGCATAAACGCACAAATACCATCAAATTAATGTAAATAATTGAGAATCTCAGCATAGAATTGACATTATAAAAAAGAATGTTAGGGGATTTTATCTATCATATTTTCGAAATCCCAAGGCATATTCAAATCCAAAATGAAATATATTAAACAATTACTGAAAAGAAATACTAAGGTTTCCACCCACAGATTAGCCTTAGCTTTACTCAAATGGATTTGTAGCCTTCTGATCTCTTCCAGAATCCCTCTCTTTTAATACACACACATACACAATAGGGAAGAGGTATATATATTCATTAGATTCAGAATAGTTGGAGAAGAATAGGATAAGAATAGATTGGAGGAAGAAGAATCAAATAGGAAATAAGTTGAATTCTTACCTGAATTCTCTATAAATTTTTTGAATCTTATTAGAGAGAGATAGCAATGATAGAGTTTCGTCGTATTCCCTAAAATAATATGAATAAAAGTGGAGAGGATGGGGTTCTATTTATAGGAGTTGAAACACACCCAAACCATAGGATGGAAGTAGGTTGGAAACAGGTAAATTTGAAGCCGAATAAAACATAACTTCGAACCCTAGCCGCAACTGGCAACTTATACTGCCAAGCGGTCGACCGCCCTTGGGCGCACGGTCGACCGGTTGATCTATTCAAGTCGACCCCTCCTCTTATTCAGGGGACGTTTATTTCTTTCCGTTGCCAAATTATTTTATTTCCTAATTAACTTTTTAATGTTAAACATTAATTAAATGTTTACTTATCCATCAAGCTAATTATTGAAATTTAAACCCTAAATTTGATTTCTCATTTGAATTTGAATTCAAACTAAATTAATTTAAATTTGAGGACTTCAAATGTCCATAACTTCTTTGCTTGAGCTCCATTTTTCAGCACATTATATATGAAAACAGATCAGAATTTCACCACGAACGCAACGGAATAACTTTCGTGGTCAAATTCCAACTTTTATAAAATTTCCATATCCAACCCTCATCATATTTAATTCAATTTTCTTTATTTATTTATGGTTCATTTTACGGGGTGTTATATTCTTCCCCTTTTAAAAAGGATTTCGTCCCGAAATCTTCAAAGGGGCGAACAACGTAACTTGCAATAATATCTATGTTATACAACCAAGTTCTCTACACAACGATCTACTCAACCAATAGTGCAATGTGATTATGTACTACAAACATGCTAAAATGAGCTCAATCCTAATGTGAGTGTGTAATCATGTCCTAAACATGCATAAAAATTTCTACATGAGTGTAAAGTGATTGTGAAAAAGTGTAACAACCATCTCCTACCATCCAATCTAGCAATCGTGATGCAACCAAAATCCTAATTCTGGAGAGAAAAATTACCTACAAAAAGCTCTAGGTGTGTGTTTTTCATCTTCTCCTCGGTCTTCCATGTGCTTTCCATCGGATTGTCCCCCCATTGTACTTGGACCTACTTAATTATTTTATTGTGGAGTCTCCTAGTACCGTGCTCTACAATGTGTGTAGTGGCACGAGGCACTGTCGGCTCCATCTCAAAATCCCTAACTGGTTAGGCTCTATTATGCTAGAGGTGTCATGAAGGTATTTCCTAAGGTGAGAAATGTTAAAAACATTGTGGACTCCTGCATACTTGTCAGGAAGCTCCACACGATATGCCAATTTTTCTGTCCGTTCCCGAATTCTGAATGGCTCAATTAATCTATGGGCCAATTTTCCAGACTTGCCAAACCTAACAACTTTTCTAAGAGGGGATATTTTAACAAATACCATATCTCCAACCTCAAATTCAAGCTCTTTCATTCTTTAATCTGCATAAGATTTCTAACGGTCTTGCGCTACCTTCATCTTTTGCCTAATAAACTCATCTTTTTCCATGGTATCACAGATCAAATCGGCTTCGAGCAATACTTTGTCGGGTGGTTTCCCACCAACAACTAGGCAATTTACATGTAAAGTGCTTCAAAAGGGGCCATTCTAATCGTAGTTTGATAGCTATTATTATACGCAAACTCAACCAAAGGTAGATGCAGCTCCCAATGTCCTTCAAATTACAAGACAAAAGCTCTCAATAAGTCCTCCAAAACTCTATTCACCCTTCCTATTTGTCCATCAGTTTGTGGATGATATGCCATGCTAAGGTTTAAAGAAGTTCCTAAAGCTGTTTGCAGGCTCCTCCAAAACTCGCTAGTGAACTAGGAGTCTCTATCACTTACTATGCTTACAGGAATTCCATGTAGACAAATTACCTCCCTAATATAAATCTGGGCGAGAGAGGCACTAGTCCTATTTCTCCTAATCGGAACAAAAGGAGCACTCTTGGTGAGTCTATCTACAACAACCCAAATACCCTCATTACCCTTCTGACTTTTAGGCAATCCTTCCAAAAAATCCATCGAAATATGTTCCCACTTTCAAGTCAGAATTTGCAAAGGTAATAATAATCCACCAGGCTTCCCTTACTCAACTTTTATCTTTTGACATGTTAAACACCTAGCAACAAACTCAGCTATGCTCCTCTTCATTCCATTCCAAAAGAAAATTCTCTTCATATCCTTGTACATCTTATCTCCTCCGGGATGAATGGCCATCCCTGAGTGATGACACTCCATAAGCACATCTCTCATTAAATCATCAATCATTGGGATGCAAAGATGTCCATCTCTTCTCAAATATCCCTTCTCATCAACTAAGTACCTCATAGCTTGGGGAAAATGTTCTTCTTTTCTTAATTTTTCCAAAATCTCTACTAACTTCTCATCTTTTACTTGCTCGTGCCCTATACAATCCATCAAGGCTAGTCTAATCTCCATAATTGATAGAAAACCTTGGATGGGTTTTGTTGAAGGTTGGAGATTAAAATTTGAGAGACACTCCAACTGTCTCCATTCATATATAACACCTAGGGTAGCATGTCTTTGACTAAGGGCGTCGGCGACTACGTTTTCTTTTCCAGGGGTGTATTAAATAAAGTCAAAGGATGCACATACTCCCTCATCCTCTGCTGCCTAAGATCCAAATCATTTTGGGAAAATAGGTATATGAGTGATTTATGATCAGTGTATAACTCACTACAACAAAACAACCATATTACAACTTTTACGTTACAACTAGCACAAAATGACAGTTGTAATAGGTACATTTTAACAACTGTTTATTTTCAACAGTTGCAACAAAGGCACTTTTAACAACTGTATTTACGCAGCAGTTGTAATATGTCTCTATAACAACTGTTCCTTTTGCGTCCGTTTCAAATGTTTAAGTATGACAACTGTTTGTGGCCGTTGTCTTTTTAGGAAATAAAACATCACTTTCCACCTAATTAATTTTTTTAGTTCCCTCCCTGCATTTTCATTCACCGCTCAATTTATTAAACAACTACATTAAACCTCACCATCAAAAGTTCCTAATTTAAACCCTAAATCCATCGCGTTGGGATAACCGCCTTGCCATCCACGAAGCTAAACCCGCTCTCCGCCGTTGCGCTCGCCGCCGTTGTGCTGTTCGTCGTCGTTGCCATTGACAAAGCTAAACCGCTTGCTGTCGTTACCATCGACAAAACCCGCAACCCATAACCAGCTACTCTGCGCCAAACCGCGCTATGCTTTGCAAACGCTAACCCTAACCCTAACCCTCTTGCAAACGCTAACTCGCAACTCTCCGCTATCTGCTTTGCTCGCCTTTTCCGCTGATATAGGTATGGTATTTTCTTTCATATTTTTTATTATCATTTTTCATATCTATTTATTTGCATGCCGATTTTATAAATCAAATGATATTATGTGCTAGAAATACAATACAATAGATTTGTTGTTTGTTTATTCAGAGTGAACTACTGGGACATTATGTAACCAAATTGATGCATTTAACAAATATGTACCTGATTAAAGAAGTTCAATGAATTGCTCAATTTGTTCACTCTGTAATTTATCTTTTAGAAATTCAACGACTCTTTATGTAGATACTTGAGTGATGAAATATAATTTGCACATTTTTTTTGGAGTAAGAGAGGCTCGAGAAATGGAAGAAATGTTGCAAGTATTACGAAGAGTGTGTTTGAATTTATGTGGAAAATTAAAGCTACTAGACAGAAAATATTGTACTCATATTACACACCAGTTACGTCATTATTACGAAAGTGTCATCACTTTATTTTACTTTTTAACATTTTTGGTTGGTTACTAATTTTCAGCTTAATAAAAGCAAAATATTTTTTATAGAAGATAAGTTATGAACTAGAGATGAAATATCATAATTATAATCTAAGGCATGGCGCAAAAGTGTATTTTCATTTTGATCCTCCTGTTGAACTTTAAATGATTCGTTTCATACTGCTGAATTGCTGATGTCGACAGAAAATAAGGTTAAGAAGATAACTAGGATACTAGTTTGCGATTGGTTTAATACTTTAAAGCAATAAGTAGATGCAATTGGGTCAAAGATGTGATGTTGGAGTTTACATGAGCCTATCTAAACAAAACATGAAATGAAATATTATTCATCATAGATCAGTAGAAATGTACAAGTATGAAGAAAGATTCTAACCAACTTGCATGTAAACTATTACAATGTTAGTATACAAAATAATATCAGTAGATATACTCAGTGTATTCAACCAACAATGATAGGTTATTTCCACATCCACTGTCGTTTACAACAGATCATTGTGCATCAACCATCCATACACCATGCACAATAAACTTGATCAAAACAAAAATGAAAACAAACTTTTCAATTAACAAATATAGAAACAGTCAGGAGCCTTATAAGATGATAAATGACAATATTGTCACTGCTTTTACCTGGTATCTACCAGGATAATGCCTCAGATGCATGGTAAACATACCTTCTTCCGACCTTTCCATTCTTCTCTGCAAATTTCATTTGTATAAACCCAGTTATATACGGTGTGCTTCCAAGGACACCATAGTTCCTTCTTCATAATATCATTTTCTAAATAATATCATCAAAATATGATATTGTACTTCTTAATACCAAAATTTGATTGATATTCAACTTTAGCTTTATTGTTTTTCTAAAGAAATATAAAGAGAAGATACTAGGAATATTGTTGTGCTAATCTTAACTTGATTTTCTATATGTTTAATAATTCTATATGACCCCGTTTTTAAATCAGAGTTCTGATTGCTACAATGTGAATGTTGTTAATGCTGGTTGTTTTTTAATACTGATGATAAGGTATACATGTATGAATTCTGAATTTAATGTGTATAGTAAGCAGTAGACTTAGGTTGTAGAGTATGTTGAGAGATCCGGTTGATGAAGAGATGAGTTGGGGTTAAGACCAGGTTGGAGGATAGTATTGGGATGAGAGTTGAGTGGAGTTAGGTCTTTAATTGATAATAAGTTACAGAGAGGAGAGTTCGTCTGAGGTATGCAAGCATGAGAATGCAATTCTTCAGTTGAGTTATCATTAGGTGATGTGAATCTGTTGGGTGAGTTAATGCATCCAGCAACTTAAATAAGTAAATCATGGCTTCTCAGTTTCATTAAAAGGTAAGGTATGGAAAGTTATGGCTGTCTTTTGATTGAGAAGAGTGTAGATGAGATTCTTTAATGCATGTAGAAGTAAAAATGAAATCTGATACTGAAGTGGTAGAATTTTCTTTGTTATTTATGTGGGCATGTGTTATATTTATGTTATGCTAACACATGTTTAGACAAAAGCTGGAAGTGTCAAAATCCCTACTAGCATGCCTTTTTAAGTTAATGTCCATTGGAATTGGACCCAATAATGAAGCTCATTCATATTTTTCTCATGTTATAAAGATATTTCCAGCACTTTATTTTCTTTTAATGCATCAGCATTTCCTTTTGTACTAATTGCTGCCTTAAAATTTGTTTTTTCATTTCCCCGTTTTTGTATTGTTTATTTTGAATATGTCTTGCCTTCATCTTGTTTCTACTTTTAGCTTGTTTCCCTTTAGTTGACTTGAACACTAATATACTAAGGTTGAGATATATAGGTTAGTATGAGGACAATCGATTTCAATATTAATAAGAAAAAGGGCGGTTACATCTTCCGGCTGCACAAGCAAAAGGTCTACTACTGCTCTGCCTCCATAGTTCGGCACGCCACCAACGTCAGTCGTAGGCGCCTTTATTCTCTTCGAACTTGCATTGGAAAGTTTACCAAGTCGGGTCAGTATTCTATTCCCATGGTTTGCCAGTTTTGGTGATTTTTGTGATGATGATTTGATCAATGTTTTGTATAATATGTTCTGCTGTTTATATCTTATGATGTGATTATACTGAAGTAGAATTATGCTGCATAATTGGTACTATACTGTTATTTATATCATGACCGCCTTAAGTTCTTATTATTCTTAGGGCATCTACAGTGGGTTAAGGGCTGAATATCCAGGGCACTGAATATTCAGTTCTTAACTGGGCTGGAAATTTTAGTGATCAGGCGCCTAATTAATGAGCGCCTGAACATCAGGCGTCCATTAAATGGGCGCCAGCCCGCCTTAATATTGCGTCCATAAATGGGCGCCTAAAGCCAATTCGGTTTTCTAAATTGAAAACTGAATATTCAGGGCTGAATTCGAACCATTGGAGATGCTCTTAGCGCTAAAGTTGAATGGAATAGGCTACTTACATACCTGCTTGTGAATGCCAATATTTTAGCTAGTCATTGAACCTTCAATATCTTTTAGTGATCCAAAATAATTCCTGAAGGCTACTTAAGTAATCAAATGTTGGGTAGGCTCTTAATATAGCTACAATATGCAAAATCAATTGTTGGTTAGGCTATGTAAATATCTGCTTGTGATAACCGATATTGAGCTGATTATAGAACGGATGACTGCTAACATCTTCTTCTGAGTCAAAATAATTCATTGAAGGCAGCTTAACTAGGACTAAAAAAATACATATTAAATTATAAAAATCTCCTTAATAAGTAGATGAAATGCCTAATTCTTGCTGGTCTATTTCATGAATTAATTTTTAAATACATCATTTAACTTAGCTGATGAGTAAATATAGCTATTTGGGTTGAGTAATACATGTTTTACTCTAAATTCAGCATTCTTTGAAAATACTTGCATTATCCTAGTTATGTTTTCAGTTCCAGAACTGTATTATAATGAGAAAGCTTAAACACTGACATTCGTTCTGTACATTTTCACAAATACAAATTCTACAAATCTTTTAATATATTACGAAATATATTATCAAGTGTAGTTTTGCCTTACCATGTATGCAAATGCGATTTCTTTTTCTCATGTAGCCTATGTTTCCTTGTGAGAGTGGAGTTGATCAGCTTGTTGAAATAATTAAGGGTGGTAATCACCAAATAATTTTGTCAGTTTAGAGTGTATATTAAAAAGATGCTCTGGTGTTAAATAATGTCAATACAACTATATGATGGAATTATAGAATTGGATGCTTTGAATTGATATTGTCAATAGTAACTTCCTTGGTTTATAATCATTTAATTTATAATACACAAGCAAGATTTCATAGACGTCGTAGAGGTGCTTATCTCTCCATAATTCCACATTTGTTTAGCACACTTGAATTTTATCACTTGTTTGAATTCAAAGGCAGTGAAGCTTGTAATAGAATTGTATAAATACTTTGGCATATTTTGTGTTAGTAGCTAACATTATAACATTTAGAGAAAAGATGTACACTCCTGGTGTTCACAATCCGATGAATCGGTAGTTACACGATTAACTTTTTGTCTCATGGATGGTTTGCTTGAATTATTTTTTCTTCTTCATTTAGTTTCATCCTATGTGGATTTTATATTTATAGTCCTTGGTTCTTGTATTTAAAATGATCAACTAATCCCTGAGATATTTGTATTCTTTATGACAGTTTCTTTCAAATATAACATTGCTGTAGCCTTTTCTATTGTTAACCTTAAAATGATACAATGAGCAGCAACACCATTTAAATAATTTGAACTTACTAGTCAATCAATATGACATGACATATATTATATGTCTAGGACAGTGCATTTTTGTAATATCTTAAAGAGGTATTATGTTTTTGTAGTTGTTTTGGCTTTAGTGATATAGAATTTTAAACTATGAATTAAATGGTTATAATATGATTTCTACACTGTTATACAAATTTCCAGTTGCCTATTTTCACATATGTTTGTTTGCCTTAGGGGATGATTGGCTGATAAAAGCTAGCACTCGTAGCTTGTAAAAAAATAAGCATTCTTTGTATTAAAAAAAGGGCTTACAAAAACATTTAGCCAGGCACTTTTCCTGTATACTACATATCTTACACAATTGATTAGAGTTTGTTCCATTTAATTACAACTAACAGGTCAATGTTCACACACACCTGTTAGCCAGGCACATCTCTGAAAACTTGTACATGTTGCCATATTCTTTAATGGATTTAGCCAGGTATTCAAACTGTAATTACAACTAACCATTTTACCCAAAGTGATTTAGCCAGGCACTCTTCCTGTAAACTTGTACATGTTGCCATATTCTTTAATGGATTTTTGACTTAGTAAGAGTGCAGTTGACAAGCAATACACGTGTGGTATCTTCATAATTACTATTGGTTTCCAGTTAACTAAGGCTATCTGATTCCTTTTTCCATGTTATGAATGAACAATTGACAACCTGGCTCCATTTATGATTTTCTGGAATACAAATTTCTAAATGGGGCAACTAATTTGAGGAATTTTTTGACCCTTCTATGGCCTTAATGATAACATTTCAAAACGACATAAATAGAGATGATGAAATTTTCTTTTGTATAATGAAGTTTTATTTCTGTTTCAGCAAATGCGTAATGTAACAGAGAGTATCATACTACTTTTATATAGCAACATACATAAGTAAAATAATAAATAATACATATTTTTGTTGATGTTATACAGAGGTTTGTGCTATTCAGTCCACATTTTTAGTTGATGTTATACATATACCATAAATAGTCTAATGTATTCGTAAATTATTTTTGTGCAGTCACACCGTGAGAGCAATACTTTGACTGTTGAAGAACGGCCTGAACGGGATGCAAGGCATGCTGGAATTGAGGTCGGAAAATGTAAAATATTGAGTTGGCAAAAGCAAGTTGTTGCAGAAGGAATGGTAGTATCCACTGATCCTGATTGTTTGGTGCATTTTAAAAAACTAGGACCAGATGGTTGTAAAGTTTGGGTTGATGTGGCGGTGGATCCGGAAGCTTTCTTGTGGAGGCCGAGTTCCGAGATGTGTACTATTGGAGAAGTAGTTGGATCAACCGTGGCTTGGCATAAAGACTTCGTTGCCTTCGACTAGTGTATTTCCTTAGGGTATGTGTTGTTTTGGTACTGTTTTAGTTGGTGATGTGAACGAATACTTTAGATTGTTTTATTTGGTATGTATTGTGTTTTGTTAGAATTATATAAATATTAATATTTATGAATGAATTTGATTCAGTTATGTATATTTATAGTTTTTGTAAATTATTAAATGGTGCATGCAATTATATTTTTGGGTTTAAATGTTACATACATGCTATAGCACGAAATGTTACATATCTACAAGAGTTACCAATAGTTCTAAAATGGTTATTTGCAAGGGTAAGAAACGGTTGTAATATACAATATCACAATGGTAATATGCAACTAAAGAACACAGTTGTAAAAAATTGATAGTCTTTTACAACTTCTTAAAATACGACTGTTGTTCCACCGTTGTAATATATCTTTTACAACTGTTTTCCACCATTGTAATATGCCTCTTTTGTTGTAGTGACTTAAACCTTTCCCCTAAGAGATAATGCCTCCACATCTTTAAGGAAAAAACATTGGCTGCTAATTCTAAATCATGCACTGGATACCTCTTCTCATGGTCCTTTAGTTATCTACTAGCATAGGCAACTACCTTCCCTTCTTGCATAAGAACTGCCCCTAATCTTGTACCACATGCATCTGTGAAAACCGTGAACGGCTTGGCTTCATCTGGAATAGTGAGCACATGTGCACTAGTCAATGACTCCTTAAGCTTCTCAAATGCCTTGGTGCATCTATCATCCCAAACAAAATCTAGATTCTTCTTAGTCAATCGAGTTAAAGGGGCTACTATTTGTGCAAAGCTCCTGATGAACTTCCTATAGTAGTCTTCAACCTTAGAAAATTTCTGACCTCTGATGCATTACTAGGAGTCTTCCATCCTTGGACAACTTCCACTTTTGCAGGGTGCACCACCAATCCTTGTTCCAAGACAATATGCCTAAGGAACCTAACTTCATTTTTCCAAAAGTGGCATTTAGAAAACTTGGCTTTTAGTTTGTTTCTTCTAAAAGTCTCCAATACCTCCCTAAGGTGGTCCTCATGCTTCTTCTTGCCTTCGGTGAAAACCAAGATATCATCAATAAACACCACGACAAATTTATTAAATTGCCCTTTAAATATTCTACTCATCAAATCCACAAAGCATGCTGGAGCATTAGTCGGTCCAAAAGGCATTACTTCCCACTCATATAGCCCATCTAGAGTATGGAATGCAGTCTTCCGCTTACTTTCCTCTGCAATCCTTAACTGATGGAATCCCGTTGCTAAGTCTAATTGAGAAAAGACTTTAGCCCTTACAAGTTGGTCGAACAAGTCATCTATTCTAGATAGAGAGTACCTATTCTTCCTTGTCAACTTGTTGAACTCCCAATAATCAATGCAATGTCCCAAAGAACCGTCTGACTTAGTAGTAAAAACAATAGGGGCTCCCTAATCAGAAGTACTCCTGTGGATAAATCCTTTCTTCAATGGCTCTGAGATTTGCTTATCCCTTTGGGGGTCATATTTCTTAAAGGTTGAGCGACGGATCTAGCATCCTTCTTCAAATTGATTCGGAACTCAATTTCCCTATAGGATGAGAGACCCGAATCCTCCTCAAAGATATCAAGAAATTCAGAAACTACGAGGACAGATAATGGCTCTTGAACAACAGATAGATTTAGTGAGTATAAATGGCTTAACTCAACTAAAGCTTTGGGTGTACAAAGTACTTCTAGGTCACGACCTCCATGACTCCTTAATCGTACTACCCTCTTATCCTAGTCAAGAATGGCTCCACAATATGACAACCAATCCATACCCAAGATAAGCCTAAACCCCTTGAAATTTAGAACGTACACAATAGATATGAAATCAACGTCGCATATGTCTAACACAAGGTCATTGCAAATAAGAGAAAGATGGATCAAACCCTCAATGGGATTGGAAACCTCTATTGGGCTGTTGACCATCTGGGTTTCAAGGTTTAAGGAATTTACTATATCCCTAGCTATAAAGGAACGTGATGCCCCATAATCAAATAGGGTATGAATAGTAATCCCAAAAATAAGAGTTATACATTCTAAAGCTGTTTTTCCTTGGCCTCTTGGTGGCTTACTAGCAATAGGGATAACTTCAATAGCGTAGGCCTGTCTGCTTGATCCTTTCTTAGCCATCTTGGGACATTGATTCTTGTGGTGCCCTTCCTCATGGCAGCTAAAGCACCTTCCTTTAATGGCTTACTTTATCAGACTCACCCTACAATCTTTAGCTTCATGGCCCTTCCTTTGGCATTTCATACAAACCTTTACATCCTTCTTAAACTTCCCCTTCGACTTCTTATTGGCCCAAAAGCTCCCCTTCTTGGACCCTCCTTGCTTTTGAGTCAATGCAGACTTCTCTTTCTCTCTTCCCTTATCTTCCTCATTGGCCACGTGCAGCATCGTTGTTTCTACCAAGATCTCATACATAGCCTCCATAGGTACATGGATCAACAACATTTCTCTTAGTAAGGAATTTAAGCCCTTTACGAAATTTATTTCCTTTTTCATAGGTATGTCTATTAGGCTCATCCTGAGTTAAGCCAATTCAGTAAACTTAGGTACGTGCTCCTTAAGGGTGGAACTCCTTGTCTCAGCTGAATGAACTTTTCCAATTGCAAGCTAACCATTGATCTAGACATGAATCTCATCTCAAATCGGTCCTTGAATTCTTCCCAAGAGAATATCCTTCCTGGATGCTTATTAGTCACAAAGTTCCACCAATTTAAGAAGAGAGGGTGTGTGCGTGTAGTAAGAATTCTTTGAAAATTCTTTTTAAAAAACCTTTTCCAAAATAACAAATATATCTCTCGTACATATAGTTTTTCCCCGTTTATCGGGTAACCTAAGCTCCGATACCAAATGTAACAACCCATCCCGGAATAGGCTTAAGTTTCGATCCAGAAAAGGCCTATCGAAAGTTAGATCAATTCTAAGGCAAGCGTTGGTAGTAAAAAGAAATAACATTGCAGAGCCATAACTAAACTTTCATAGCTCATAGCGGATGGAACAAAATACAATAGTAAAATGTACCCATTTATTTCAAAACCATAAAAATGTCATAAGACAAAATCGCATAAAACCGTAACATAATATCCGTTACAATAATTGTCTAAATCCATGGATACACATAAAAGCAAACAATAATAAATACTGCCACTAGCCATGCTTCTCCATCTTTAAGCATCGTTACCGCCACCACTCCGTCCTTAACCTGTGTTGTAATGAAATGGGAGTCAGAACAACAAGTGTTTGGTGAATAAAAACCTCAAGTCTTACCTTTTCAGTACTTGGGCAGTATATTTCAAAATAAGAATATGTCTATGAACATAAAACCATTAAAGTCATTTAATACTTCTTTTTAAGGAAATGAGGTGGGTCCAACCACTTAATACCTTCCATTCCAGAAGTAGGTTTCTAGAATCCCATATTCCAATCATACGTCATAAATAGATAATAATGTGAGAGACGATACCCATGCCACTTAATACTTCCCAGTGGAAAATAAGTAGACTCTACTCATTAAAGACCTTAATTGAGGCAGACCCCATCATTTAAGACCTATTTCCAGAATAGTGCTCCTTAATGGTACTATATAGCAGACATTACATGGAATCTCATAAGCCTCTTAATACTTCCAAGTGGAAAATAGGCAGACTTTGGTCATTTAAGACCTTAAATAAGGAAGACCCTATCATTTAAGACCCTTTCGCAGAAGCGAACCCATGTAAATATACCACCTAACATAACCCTTTGGCCATTTAATACTTCATCTGGGGAAAAGAGGCGGGTCCAACCACTTAATACCTCAAAACCCTGAAGCAGACCTTCGTCTTATGGCCCATGTTTGTACCAAAAATGGGCACAACACTATTCAGAAGTTTTTTAAAGAGATAAAATAAAGAATATAAGTATAAAACAGAGATTATCTAATAAAAACTCCAACAAACAGAAATGTAAAATGCAAAGACAAGCGATTTAGAGTGGTTCGGCGTATTGCCTACGTCCACTATGAAGTTTTGATGATTTTATTGATTCTCTTTCAATGATTACAAGTGATTACAGCAAATTACAGTTTGGAATTCGAATTCAACAGTAATAATAAGATGCAAGTCTCAATCCGGCAGAGTCTAGACGCTTCAGAATCCCAAGATCCTTCTTCTGCAGACTCTAGGGCTCTTTTTATAGGCGTAGGAGGCTGAGATTCCGCTCAAACTTCGGGAGACTCGTTCTGGAACGTGATGGGGCCCACGCGACCAATCTCATGAAGTTTCGCCTCGATCTGTGATCGATATGAATCCATTTCGTATCGATCAAGATGATGTCCAATCGAGCTCAAATTTGGCAGAGACATTCCTTAGTGTATATGCAAGCTTCTGTGAAAGTTTCATTGAATTTGGATCAGTGGATCAGGAGATACAGTCGATACGAAGTGGAATTTCTCGAAGGCTGTTTGGTTCATCTCCATGGCTTCGACTCGATCCCTTCGTGTCGATGACTGCACGTGTTCCTGAGATGATGTGGCGCGCGCGCTTCGCCTCGATCCAGTCTTTGCTCCGTGTTGACCGTATCGACTCCATATATCTCGCCTTGTTCGTATCGAGGGATGACACATCCTCCAGGTTTGTTGACTTGTTGGATACGAACAAGCCTCTGCTCATGGTTTCGAACGTGGTCCTATGATGGATACAAAGCATCGAATCTCTGATGGATGCGAAGTTGACGTTAGGTGATCGTTACGAAGCGGACGACTTACTGATGGATTCGAACAAGTCTCTCTGGCTGAAGGCTGATCAATACGAAGTTTATTGATACGTGGACCCGGCCATTCTAATCGATACGAAATCGATGGATATGAAATGAGGACCATTGATGGATACGAAGTGAGGACCGTTGATGGATACGAAGTCCATCGATACGAACTCGATGGATTCGAAACATGGCTAACTTCATCGGTACGAACCAATGCTCCTTGATGGGTACGAAATGAGACTTACTGATGGATACGAAAACATGCTTTTCCCTTCACCTTGCATCCATCATAACTTGATCATATGAACTCGGATTGACTTGAAATTTGGAACGTTGGTTCTCTTAGCTTTTCTGGTCATGTCCTACTAATTGTAGCTTGATCCGGACTCGGACAAAATTCATCGATATCCATGACGAGCGACATTTGGTTTTCAATCAATCTCTTGGTATCCTGGCCTTGCCAAAAGGCGGGATAACAGCCCATACTCATAATGACGTCTCACATTAGTCCGTTATTCATAGGAACTGGTTACTAGATTAGCTGGGTAGATTTCCCCTACATAATTTGGAACTAACCTCGCGTCATTACAAATATTTATCATAAAGATATCTCACATCAATAAAGTGTACACAACTGCTGATAGCCTCAAAGTGAAGGGCAAACTTCCATCATGTAACTCTACTGACCTCGCATCCCCATGGCTTAGCCACTAATGAATTACTCTCCATACACACACACACATACACACTCATCTCACCGTTTCATAAATAAGGCCTTATAAGGAATCTTCTTTATTACGCCTTAAAATAATAATTAGGCTATATAAGAGTTTCCTCTTATTTTCGCCTCAAAATCATTTACCTTCCTAACGGGGAAAATAAATGCCTAATTAACTACGTCGTATATACCATAATTATACGTTAATTACATAAATAGAGATCAATAAATATTTGTGCCTAATAAGTTCTAAACACATGGATTTTATGCTCTAAATAGCGTTAAATGTCAATTTCCTAACCAATTATTATTACAAGTTCTTTTTCTTCAAATTCCAAAGATTTCATGGTATTCTAATGTTCAAAATAGGAAATAAATATTCATAACCTTAAATGCAATAACAGACTTGTAAATAAAATAAAAACTCAATTTATTACACCAATTCAATGGAATATCTTAAACAATAAGAATTGCAATCTAAACCCCATACTCTATTCAACTCCTCTTTTACAAAGAAATAGAGAAGAATTAGTAGTGTAAACTACGAATAGAATTCGTAATATAAACCCCTTATTTTATTGAAAGATCACAATTTGACCCAAGGAAGAAGGAGAAGTGGAATAGACTAAGAAAGTATCAAAAATTGCATAAACGAACAAATCCCATCAAACTAATGTAAATGATTGAGAACCCTCAGCATAGAATCGACATATCGAAATAAAAAGAAATTTTAGGGGATTTTATCTATCATATTTTCTAAATCCCAAAATCCCTAAGGCATATTCAAATCAACAAGAAATACACTAAACAATCGCTACAAAGAAATGCTAAGGTTTCCATTCAAAAATTAGCCTTAACTTTACTCAAATGGATTTGTAGCCTTCCGATCTCTTCCAGAATCCTTCTCTTTTGATATATATTTATACACATAATAGGGAAGAGGTGTATATATATTCATTAGATTCAGAATAACTGGAGAAGAATATGATAAGAATAAAGTGGAGGAAGAAAAAACAAATAGAAAATAAGTTGAGTTCTTACCTGAATTTTCTACGGTGTTTCTGAATCTTATTAGAGAGAGATAGCAACGGCAGAGTTTTGTCGTATTCCCCAAAATAATATGAATAAAAGTGGAGAGGATAGGGTTCTATTTATAGGAGTTGAAATGCACCAGAACCATAGGATTGAAGTAGGTAGGAAACTGGTAAATCTGGAGCGTACAACCGAATAAAACATAACTTCAAACCCTAGCCGCCACTGGCAACTTCTGTTGCCAAGCGATCGACCGGTTGACCTATTCAGGTCGACCGCTCCTCTTATTTAGGGGACGTTTGTTTCTTTCCACTGCCAAATTATTTTATTCCCTAATTAACATTTTAATGTTAAATGTTAATTAACCGTTTACTTATCCCCCAAGCTAATTTTTGAAATTTAAACCCTAAATTTGATTTCTCATTTGAATTTGAATTCAATCTAAATTAATTTAAATCTGAGAACTTCAAATACTCATAACTTCTTTGCTTGAGCTCCGTTTTTAGCATATTATATATGGAAATAGATCAGAATTTCACCACGAATGCAACGGAATAACTTTCGTAGTCAAATTCCAACTTGCATAAAATTTCCATATCCAACCCTTATCATATTTAATTCAATTTACTTTATTTATTTATGGTTCATTTTAAGGGGTGTTACATCAGGTATGATTCATATACACTTGTTCCTTACTCTATCGACTTACATAATATTTTGAGATTCATTTATCGCCCACACCAGACTATTGTCTGACTTGAGGTTTTATGCTTTCATTCTTATTATCTTGGGTATTCATAAATGAGTAGACTATATAGCAGGTCTAGGTGTACATGGTGCAACGCAGTGAACGAGCAAGTTGGAACTTCTCATATTATATATGGATATTATGCTTATTCCACTGTGTAACACTGTGGAGCCTTGACAGTGTTTGCTAATATTGTGAGATAGTTATTTGAGTTTATTTCCGCTTTGTATAAACTCTATTATATTGTTTTATAACTTTATGAATCTGTACTCTAATATTTGGATCACTTAGTTATTATTTTCTCTTGTTTTATATTTGTGATGTATATTATATTTATTTCATTTGATGTAAGATATATGGTAGGTTTTGTAATGTTTTATGTCTTTTCAAACCTTTGATGATCGCCCTATATTGGTCAGTACCGTAGTAGCACACTATTTAGTTATATTGAATGTCAAACGTGTAGGACAGTCATTACATTTGATATTAGAGCTTTAGGTTACATGATTAACCTGAGTTGATACTGTGGTCCAGTAAAGATATGGATGGAGTTATCACTCTAGACTGTATCAAGAATATATATACGAGTGAGTGCATACTTGTTATATTTTGATTTCAAAACTATATGGTAGTATATATAGTATATAAGCTGCTTTGCACATATGAGTACCATTAATGCAGTTTTCCTTTATGAGAGACTAATCCTTTTTATTACAGTTCGTAAGAGTGGACAGGTATATTGGGAATTCCACACCAGTAGCTAGGGATGGAAGGTCCACTGGGATAACAAATGACCTGGAAGTGTCAACGGCATTTATTTATATGATGGTGAGCATATTAAGGGCAGCCCAAAGAGGAGCTACAAGGGAAGTGGATGTTGGTGCTCAAATGCAAGTGCAACAAGATGTTGTTCCTCAAGAGAAAGCTAAACTACAAGTAGGCAGAAGTAATAAGAGAAAAAGGGATTAAAAAGGAACAAAACAGTCCCCGAAAAAAGATGACTAAAAGAAAGTCAAGTAAAAGCCTATATGCTTTAATTGTAATGGAAGGGGTCATCTAAGTAAGCACTGCAGGGCCCTGAAGGGTGGCCAGAGGAAGTGCTATAACTGTGGTAAGACTGGGGACATTAAAGTGGATTGTCCGGAGCCGGTTAAAGAGAAGCAACCCCAAATGAAAAATGGTTCGAAAAGAGCAAATGGGAGTCTATTTGCTATGATTATGGAGAGAAAGACCATATTGGTAAGAACTGTAAGGTGGGAGGCAAGAAGTGCAACAAGTTTGAGAATATAAAGGGGATAGTCCAGAACTGCTTGGAAACAAAGAGGATGTATCTACTTATGCTTTCCCAGCTTCATCGAGTGCTCATTGGTGAAGGAGAAGGGGAAGGGGAAGGGCATCATTATACAGGGTATGTTTTCTATTTTCGATATACCTGTTTATGTTTTATTCAATATTGGGGCTTGACCTCCCTTCATATCTAGTGATTTGGTAGATAGGTTGGGGCTGAAACCAAGATAGTTGATTGACCTTTAACTGTCACAAACCATATTAGTGGATTGACTAGCCTTTGCATGATTTGCTAAGACTTAGCCTTATCGAGACATGGATGTTTGTTTGTTATGATTGCTTTGTTTTGGTTTTGTCGGGTTTAGTATTGTTTTAGAGATGGACTGGCTAAAGGGGTACGAAGTAGTGGTGGACTGTGAGAGGCTGTTAGTGACAATTAGGGCTATGAAGGGAAGGACGGTAGTGATTGGTTGCCAGCCAGAGATGAGGTTATGGTCAGCTTTCTATATTCGCTCGAGGTTCCAGAGGATGGGTTGTCATCTATGCCTATCGTTAGAGAGTATCCGAACGTGTTTGAGGAGGTGATCAGATTACCGCATAGACTTAGTGAAGGATGCCAAATTGATAGTTTCGCCTTTGAGGCGTATGACACCCAAAGATCATAAGGATTTGGAGGTATAAGTTAATGACCTATTGAAGCGAGGATTCATTCGTAGGAGCATATCTAAGTGGGGTGCACCTATAATATTTACCACCAAGAATGATGACTCTCCAAGGTGACTAGGAAGAACAAGTATCCACTCCCGCATATTGATGACTTGTTTAATCAGCTCCATGGTGCGAAGGTGTTTTCTCAATTAGATCTAGCAACGTGATTTCATCAGTTGAGAGTAGCGAGGAGAGTGTGCCGATCACTGCATTTCATACGCCATCTGGTTTCTATGAGTGGTTGGTTATGCCGTTCAGACTAACCAATGCTCCGACATGCTTTGTTGATCTCATAAATCGTGCCTTCAGGGATCATTTAAACAAGTTCGTGCTTGTTTCTTGGATGATATTATAATTTATTCCAGGATAGAGGAGGAACACAAGATGCACTTGAGGATTGTGCTTAAAGTGTTGCGGAAGGACAAGTTGAAAGTGAAGTTTTCGAAGTGTTACTTTTGGAGGAGGGAAGTGAGATTCTTGGGTCATGTCATCTCTGAACAGGGATCGTAGTAGATTCTACTAAGGTGGAAGTGGTTTAGGATTGGAACCAATCCAAGAACGATCCAGATGCGATGAGTTTCATAGGATGGCAGGATATTATAGACATTTTATCAAGGACTTCTTGAAGGTAGAATCATTGTTGACTAATTTGACAAAGAAGAATCAGAGTTTTGTTTGGGATACAAAGTGTGAGCAAGAGTTTGTAAATATGAAGGAGAGATTGAGTAGTGCACCAGTATTGACCATTCCGAGCGCGGCTAAGGAGCTGACAGTATACGCCGACGCTTGTGGTGCCGGACTTGGTGAAGTGTTGATGTAGAAGGAAAGGTTGTCGCCTATGCTAGTTGACAGCTAAGAAGTATCCAACTCAAGATATGGAGTTGGCGGTGATAGTATCTACTTTAAGATTTGGAGGCATTATCTATCAGGAGAAAGGTTTGAGCTTTTCATGGACCACAAATCGTTGAAGTATTTTTTCTTCCAAAAGGATCTCAACCTTCATGTGCAACAATGGTTAGAATTCTTGGCCTCCTACGACTTTGACATTTCCTACACCCCTAGTAAGGGAAATGCGATCGATGATGCATTGAGTAGAAGACATGCCAGTTTGAGAGTGATGTTCCTGGAGTGGAAGCGGTTAGAGTATATTACTGGCTATGATTTCAGACCACATTACGAGTTAGAGTCAAAGATGTTGGCGATCTTGACGATCGGACCTACTTTTATTTAGTGGATCGATACAAGTCAAATGCGAGATGTTAGGCTAGCGGAGATCATGGTGAAAATAGAAAGAGGAGTAGAGTTTGAAGATATAAAGAAATACAGACTCGATCGAGATGGTTGACTCCATAAGGAGAATAGATTGTTTGTCCTTGATGTTGATGGATTACGAGATGAAGTGTTACGAGAGTGCCACCATACTAGGTTGATTATACATCCCAACGGTAATAAGAGATACTGTGATATGAAGCAGACCTATTATTGGGAGGGGATGAAGAAGGATGTCAAGACATTTATCTTGAAATGTATGAACTACCAGTTGGTGAAGGCAGAGTAGAAGTAGCCAAGTGGATTACTATAACCGCTCGAAGTTCCCAAATGGAAATGGGAGTAGGTATCAATGGATTTCATCGATGGATTGTCGAGGACCAGAGGAGGGTACAATAGCTTTTGTTCATAGTCGATAGATCGACGAAGAGTTCCTAATTCACACCCACTAAGTATAGTAGAATGACATCCAAATTGGTCGAGTTATATGTGAAATGGGTAGTACGATTCCATAGTGTGCCGAAGAGCATTGTGAGCGACTAAGACTCTTTGTTCACTAGTGGGTTTTGGAGGAGCTTACAAGAGGCATTGGGGAACGAACTGCATCTCAGTACAGCTTATAACCTACAAATTGTTGGGCATACCAAGAGAGAATCATATTTTGGAGGATCTCTTGCAAGCTTGCATACTCAATTTCAGAGGCTCGTGGGATGATCACTTGCATTTGGTAGAATTCACATACAACAATAGCTTTCAGTTTAGTATCGTTGTGGCACCTTATGAAGCATTGTATGGCCGACCGTGCAACGTTCCTTCATGTTGGTGGAAAGCGAGAGAGAAATTGATACTTTGACTAGATATGATTAGAGAAACCTCAGAGAAGATTGAAGTCATTTAACAACAAATGAAAGCTACTCAAGATAAGCAAAAGAACTACACAGATAGGAGACGTCGAGAGTTCTCTATCGGTGATATGGTGTTCATGAAGATTTCTTCGTTGAAGACTGTTAGTCGATTCGGTAGTAATGGGAAGTTGGAGCCTAGATTCGTAGGTTCTTTTTCTGCTAGTAGAAAGGATTTGAGAACCTAGCATATATGATCGACTTAACTCAGAAAATGGCGGGCGTGCACAACAGTTCCACCTTTCTCATTTGCGGAAGTTTGTGCACAACTTAGGCAAGATGATTGTACCAGATCAATTTGATGATATCGAAATTGAACCAGGAGCTTCGAGACCTCGTAGGCCGGTTTGTATTGCCGAACACGATACAAAATAGCTTAGGAGGAAGACGGTGGAGTTAGTGAAGGTTCAATGAGGTGATATGAAGGCGATTGCAGTGGGAAACCGAGGAGAGCATGGGGCTTGCATACCCCGAGCTCTTTACATGGTAAGGCCTATTGTTCATCGTATTTACTTTCGGTTTGGTATCACATAAGATAGTTTAGTATTGCGCATGCTAGGATAGGTTTATCTATACCGTTTGTTACATGGCTACTTGTTTGATATGTTTGATGGTTGCATATGATTGCTAAGTATGCAGGGTAATTATGGCTGACTATTCTTTGACTTGTTTGGGGATTTTGGGGGCAAAATTCCTAAAAGGGGAAGAGTGTAACGACTTGCATTTTACGTATCAGAGAATCGTAAAATATTTTGATTTTATTCATATGCGATGTATGACTCTACGATTTCGGGAATGGCTCTTAGGGACATTTTTTGCATTTATGATTTTTGTCGAATTTCTATGTGACCATTTTAATCCTGAAGATCTTATATAGACTATAACTTTTTATAGGAGCCGAGTTAGGGTCTCAAGCTACTTCCATTGCTTCAGGATGATGGTTTCACATTCCATAGAGTGGCCATATTAGAAACACAGACTTACCATTAAGAAGTTATGGCCATTTGAATTTTTGCCTGATTTCGGACCGCTAAATGGGTAATTAGAGGAGTTAAAGGGCTTGACCCATAGCCCATCTTGGGGTTTTAGCCAATATGGCTGAAGGCAACAGACCCCTTTTCATTTATTTTTTTCTCAAAATTAGTTCAAAACTCCTCTTAGCCATTTTACATTAAAAAGATCTCACTTTTCCTTAAAAACAATAACTAAAACAAGTAATTAAGTGATAATTAACGCAGTGAATTGTAATTTCACCACTTTGGGTTATTTTGCGGGTTGGATCATTGCTGTCCAAACTTGATTATGATATTTAAAGTAGTAATTCGGGTAATTGGTGAGTAGTTTTGATCCCTCACTACACTATACATGTTCATATATTAAAATTTGATGTTTTTGACATGATTTTGGTTGTAAACCATTTCCTAACTTTAATTACACCTTCGAATGTTTATGGATGATATGCATGTTTGTAAGTTATGCTTTGATATGGTTTGCTAGTGCTTTTAGATAGTTAGGAAAGAGGTTGTCGATTTGGACAAAACAAAGGTAAAACAACTCCAAATCGGATGAAACTTGGAGGAGGGGCTTCGAAGCATGAGAAGAGCTCACGTTTCAACTTGCATCAAGTTTGGATCAGGAAAAGTGGTCGATGATGAGAGGTTTTTGGTCAATGACGAGTGGTCCAATAGTTGGCTACGAGTGGTTTTTGATCAAGGATGAGTAGTCGGAATTGGATGAAACTTGGAGGATAGGCTTTGGAACATAGGTAAAGCTTATGTTTCGAGTCACATGGAAATCTGGTCAGTAGAAGCTCAAGAGACGAGTGGTCCAGTAGTTGGCGATGAATGGTTTTTCATTAAGAAGAAATTGTCAGAATTTGATGAAACTTGGAGGATAGATTCTGGAGCATAGGGGAAGATTTTGTTTCAAGTCACATCGAAATCCTATTGGTAGAAGCTTTGGAGACAACTGGTCTAATGGTTGGTGACGAGTGGTTTTTTGTCAAGCAATAGTAGTTGAAATTGGACGAGACTTGAACGATGGGATTTGAAGCATAGGTAAAGGTTATGTTTTAAGTCGCATTGAAATTCGGTTGGTAAAAGGTTTGGCGACGAGTGGTTTTTGGTTAAGCAGAAATCGTTGAAATTTGATGAAACTTGGAGGATGGGCTCTGGAGTATAGGGAAAGCTTATGTTTCAAGTCACATCTAAATCCAATCGATAGAAGATTTGGTGAAAAGTGATTTTTGGTCAAGTAGAAATCATTGGAATTGGTTGAAACTTGGAGGATGGGCTCTAGAGCATAGGAAAGACTTATGTTTCAGTTGCATCGAAATCCAACCGTTAAAAGCTCTGGCGACGAGTGGTCTAGTGGTTGGCAATTAGTGGTTCTTGGTTAAGCAGAAATCATCGAAATTGGATTAAACGTGGAGGATGGGCATTGGAGCATAGAGGAAGCTTATGTTTTAAGTCGCATCGAAATCCGGTCGGTAAAATCTCTGGCAACGAATGGTCCAGTGGTTGGCGACGAATGGTTTTTGGTCAAGCAGAAATCGTCGAAATTGGATAAAACTTGAAGGATGGGATCTGGAACATCGGGGAAGTGTAACAACCCATAATTTTGTACTTTGATTTTGAGTATTTAATTAATTCTAAATATTGAAATAATTGGTTTTTAAAGTTAAAAAACTTGAATTCAAAAATAGAGAGTATCTAAATATTTGAACTATGAATTTAATATTTAAACAATGATTTAAATATCTGGATTTTGAATTGAATATGTATTTAAATGGATTTAATGATCATTATTTAATTCCTTTTAATTAATAAATAATGATAGGGAATCCATTTGTAAATTTATTTGCAATAATAAATAATAAGAAAATTTATTTTTATTTTAACGACTCGATTTTTATTGACGTATTTTTATTTTTATTTATTTATTTTTTCCATAATTTTTAACTTGGAAAATATTTAAATTATCATTTGATGATTTTTATTTGATTTTTCCATAATTTATTCGTAGTTCGTACGCAAACGTGATTTTGTATAGCAAGATCCGAAATTTTGTTTAAAATATAATAACCTAAAGGCTAACTTCTGTATATGATAGAACTAGGTTCTGGAACTAGTTCCTTTGATTTCAAAATAGGGGTATTTGGTTAGGAACGTCAGTGAGCACGCCTCGTTTGGAGTCCATGATTATTGGGCTATAGGGTTGGAGAAATTCCTATATAAGGACCCTCACTTATCTTAACTGCCCTAAACTTTAACCCTAGCCCCCTAAATCCAATGGCCGAAATCATCCACGGCGATAGAGCCCGAATCAGGCGAAGTGTCCAACATGAAAAGGGTGCGTCGTGGTCTAGGGAATCCATCAACGGTGGTGGATTGGCGGTAGGTGGAGTGTGGCAGCGCAGATCTGAAGTTGAGCATAGCTGACTTTTTCCACAAAATTTCATTGACAATGGCGTTTCAGGAGGCATGGCTAGTGGCATTGGGGACGTCTGGGTCGGGGCTACCCTCGGTAGTGATGCGGCGGCGGCTGGAGGGTTGAGGCGGCGGCGGCATCCACATGTTGAGTGAAGGGGTGGCCTGGATTTTATCGAGTGCATTTAGGGTTAGTGTTAATCGTGGTTATGGTGGAATTACTAAAGGTGATTAGTGATTAAGCATATTTATTAATTATAGTCTAAATCCAAATCTTGTAAACTCAATAACTTTTCCATACGAGGTCGAATTCGGACACGGTCAATTGCGTTGCACTCGTGGAATTGTTATCAATGCAATGGAATTGGTTTGGTCGAATTTGAGGCTAATGGAATTTTGGGTTAAAATCGAATGTCATTTGATTTTAGTTCAAACCCGAAACGCTTCGGCATGAATTGGAATTTCGGTGAGTTAAACTAATCTTTTTTGATAATTAGTATGATATATGTATAGTAGATAAAATTTACTATTTATGATTGGGTGAATTATTGGCTGGTTTGGTTAAAATACCCCCTTTTGAAAAGCGATTGACATTTAAAATGAATACGAGGAAAATTTATAGAGAAATTTGGATTTCTCGATATTAAATTTTTTAATGTCCAGCTACATTCCTGCTGATCTTATTTCAGTTATATACCTGTTATATAGATAGTTAAATGACAAAATTTGATTATTTGACCATACTGGATGTGACACCGACATATGTTAAAGGTTAAATCTTTTTGGAGAAAGGGTAGTAATAGCATTGATTAAGTGCTATAGTAACTATTGGCTTCGATATAGTATTTTGAAAAATACTATTAATTGCTATTTGGGTTTGGGAATGATTTTCGATTTGAAAAATGATTTAAATTTGATCTTTTGGATTTTCTGTGATATTTTATTTTAAAAAGTAGTTTTTGTACTTCTCTATTTTACTTCGATTTCTTTTACTTTTTTAATAATGTATATATGTAAATGTTTTAAATTTATTTAGGAAAGTATTTTGTTTGTATAGGGAAAAGTTATTTAATAATGAACGTTTTAATTTAAAAAAGAAAATAAGAGGGTTGTCCTTTATTTGGAAAAGTGATTCTATTGTTGAAAGAAAGATAGAAAGATTTAGAATAAATATCCGTGAATCGTTTTTATGTAAAATGTTGTATAAAGGGATAGATTTATAAACATTATTTTGTAAGTGGAAGATAGTTTTATAAATAGGAGAATGGTTTTTATAAATAATATCCTATAAAAAGGAAATCAATATCATTTTGATAAATTGGAGTAATTAATTCCATTGTAGATTTATTATATATATGGAATATTCATGTTATGGAAGACATATAAGTTTAAAAATAAATTAGGAGATTTTAGAGAATGAGTTTTATAAAAGATATTTTATTAAAAGAAGTTTTATAAAAGAATTTATAAATAGTATAAAGGGTATTTATGAGGGAGCTTACTAAATAATTTTGGAGATTTATAAAAAGGAGGTTTCTAATTATGTTTAGATATTTATAAAGGGGAATTTATAATATTTAGATGAAATTGTATAAAAGCAGTTTGTAAATGTAATGACGTATATAAAGGCATTTTATAAAAAGGGATTTATAAAAAGACCGAGACTCGATTTCATAAGTGATCATTTTTAAATACGGTGGTATGAAAAATGTTCTTTTCATACATAACACCAAATTCCAAGGTATAGAAACATGTCTCGATCTTTAAAACTAAGAATGTATACCAGGGCAAGGTTAGTTTTCTAGCTTGTCTGATTTCATTGTTAATAGGAGATAACACTGTTTGAAATCGAGAGATAGTATATTCAGTCCAATTTCTACACGATCTATTTATTTTTGCCTAAAGATAAGTATTTTGGATTTATTATTATTATTATCAACGTTTTAAGTTACATTGTTTTAACCCAAATAAGTATGGTTTTGAAAATGAAATCTTTCCTAAGATTGGTGAATATACTTATACCGTTGATATAAGTATATGAGTATGTTATCTAAGTATTGGAAATGTAGTGTTTGTGAATATACTTATACTGTCGATATAAGTATATGGACAGTTTTTCCTGAGTTTCGAAAGTGAAATGTTTTGTGAATATACTTATATAGTTGAGATAAGTACATCAAATATTTTTAAGTATCGAAAGGAGTACAAGAGACTTGCGAATATATCTTTGTAAAATTATTTTGATACAAGTATTTACAAAGTTGTTTTAATTAACGAGATGATTAGTTAAAGAGGCTTAGTGGTTACTTTGTGCTTGACCATGCTTGGTTAAATTTCTGGTTGAATTGTTTGTTTATTTGATAGATAAATGATCGACCATCAAAACCTTGGCCAGTTTTTAAACTATCATTAACGGTTCGGAGAGACCGGGATTAGATATATTATCTGAAAACCATTTCGAACCGGGATAAGCATTTCGAATTTGGATATCTTGATGAAATCGAAGTCGAAGATCTTTGAAGTGCACGGGATACTTGCTACTAATTCTAAGGGTGATTCCAAAATGGATGTTGTAGAAGTAGTGCCTTCAGTTTGTTCGTATCCTAAACAACTTGTATAGACGAATGTTGACACTGCATTTGCTGCCTGGAGGGAAGTATTAGCATTCCAAGTGGGATTGCTATATAAACGGTAAAACGTAGCCTCAAGCCTCATCAACGGGGAATGACTAAAACATGGGTTATGCTTCAAGGCAATGTGGGTTGCACCTATTAGGGTATTTTCATCATCCTTTCTAGATATACATTTATGAATTTGGTTGCGAATGAGAGCTCTCGGAAAAGCTTGCAAAAGTAAACATGGTGATGAAATATTCGAAACTATCCAGCAAGGGGTAGGGCCCGTCCTGATTCGTCGGGGTCGATAGGTCCGACCTCGTTATATTTTTATAGAGGTGTATTGTGGTAGGCATTACTCCAGTGCCTTGTCATTGTATGGAATCCATTCTCCAATAAGTGTCATTCAGACTTAGTTGTATACCTATCATGCTAGAATTTAATTAATGTAACAATTTTGGCTATGATTCAATATTTATTTTAAACCCTAGACACTATTATAATATAAGAAGATTTCCTATGAAATGGTTTGGTTATCATAAGGTAAAAACTCATTCATGTTTATGTGCGGCATGTTCTTATGAGATATGTTTATTTTGAAAGGTTTTATAACATTAAAATCCATATGATGTATGCCTTCTCGTGCTGGTTTACCAGACTGATACGGGCATTATTTTATCATAATGCTCGGGTTAGACCGAGCATATTTTCAGATTTAGTTTTGATGCTTTGGAGCTTCAGAATACGAGCTGGATTCCTCAAAGACGTATTCACATATATTTTTATTTTCGTTGCATTGATTGTTTATATTTATCAACATTTGTGAGGATGGGTAGTGATTAAGTGGTTAACTCTAATTGATGTATGTATATTATAGTTTTTCTTTTGTAAAGATCTGTTGTATACTATATATTACTCGTTACGATGTGAGATTCCGTTCTATCTTTCCTTTCTTTTCCTCCGACGATCTACCTTTCCGGCACTTGGATGCTCGGCACGTGAATACCGTAGATGTTTTCGTGTCGACTTGTAAGGGTCGAAATGGCTGGTCGTTGCACGAAGCTTATGTTTCAAGTCGTATCAAAATCCGGTTGGTAAAAGCTCTGACAATGAGTGGTCCAGTGGTTAGCGATGAGTGGTTTTTGGTCAAGCAGAATTCAACCTGGCAGCACTTTACTTTGGGGCTTGGTATAGGAATGGAGGTAGGTTCCGATGATAATGGCTCGATGTTGAAAGGAATCGTGAGAATGGTTATCCACAAAGGGTTGGTTCTAGTTAGGGTGACAAATGGATAGAAGGTTGAATGGTTCTATCATGGATATAAAGGATGAGGAATGATTCCTTGAGGATAATGGAAACAATATGGAGTGAGGAAAGGGCTCAGATATGTATGTTAAGGATCGTTGATACTTCGAGTTTTTTCTATTGTACTCCAAAGCAGGGGTATTATGATTGCACTGATGGTACTTTGAAAAGCTACCTCGGATCACTTTAATTGATCTGTATACCCTGGACCGAGGGAAAGGGTCTAGTATCAGCTTCGGGCTAATGATGAGTACACTAAAATGAGGATTTCCATTAATCCTTAGTGGGGAAATGTCATACGAGTTATGATATATCCAAGCAAGTTAAGTGATAGTGAGGATTATTTGATGGATGTCATGTCTATTTTGATTGTTTTCTCCCATAGTCCATCACTCTAAGAACGTCACTTGGGATAGGTATTGGGGAAAGGGATACCTGGGCACCCATCATTGTACTTAGTTTGCAGTACAACTTTATGATGTTCGTAAAGTGGCGTACTATGTTCGTTATGTGCTAACCCTTTGGTTGCAAAGACAAATCAGGTATGATTCGTATACTCCTGTTCCTTACTATATCAACTTGTATAGTGTTTTGAGATTCCTTTATCGCTCACAATATACTATTGACTGACTCGAGGTTTTATACTTTGCTTCTTATTATCTTGGATACTATTAAATGAGTAGACTAAATAATAGGTCTAGGTGTACATAATGTAGGGTAGAGGACGAGCATAATGGAGCTTCTAGTATTATATATGGATATTATGCTTATTCCACTGTGCAACACTATGGACCCTTAATGGTGTTTGCTACTGTTATGAGATAGTTATTTGAGTTTATTTTCGCTTTATATAAGCTCTATTATATTGTTATATGACTCCGTGGATCTATACTCCAATATTTTGATCACTTAGTATTTACTATCTCTCCTGTTTTATATCTGGGATGTATATTAGATTTTATTCCATGCGCTGTGAAATATACGACAGGTTCTGTGATGTTTTATTTCTTTTCAAACCCTTGATGATTGTCCTACATTGGTCTGGCAATGCAGTAACGTACTATTTAGTTATATTTGGTGCTGAAGGTGTAAGGCGGTCGTCACACCAACAATTACTTTTGTGTAGATATTGCAATTATCTTAGTCTTGTAAGGTGGAAAGTAAAAAATCAAAATATCAAAAAATTATAGTATAAAAGTACATAATCAATATGGAACAAAGAATTGCTAGGAAAATTGTGATGACCCTCCATCATCGATACCCAAAAACCAACCATATATGCTCATGCATAAGACGAGCACCAACGATGGTGGTCTATCTAAATAACTTCAGAACTTGTAATACATATTATTGCACCATATTTTTAATCAAACATTTTTATGACGTGAGAAGACTTTACATAGCTTATATTGTATTATCCTTTATTTATGGGGTCAAGCTGTATGGCTCAGTAAATCAGACCGCACCGTCATTTTGAAGGATTGTCATATCGCCTAAACCTATTCTAGGCTGTTCTTATCAATCGAAGTTTGTGCCACTACCCTCGTATTTAAGTTGTGCCAAAGGAATTTGAGAATGATGTCATGGCTACTCGGCTTGCTTTTGAGGAATGTAACTAAGCTTTTGGTTGTGGAGCAGTTTTACCCTATTGCCTTACCCTTTGAGTCATTGCATTTATAGGTATAATTCTTTAGAACTGCAACGATGTTCTGTCATTTGAACGTCAAATCAGAATGGTCGTGCATCTCGATTTCTTCAATATTAATATAAGATTGCATTGCAGCCCCGCAACTTAAATGTTAGTTTAAGATTGCAGTGCATCCTCATTGCATATGATTGCTTTAAGGATGGTACCACAGTTCTATATCTTTAATATTATTTTCGGAGCCGTAGCATAATCTTTACATCCAGTTATTACTTAAAGATTATGTCACAGTTCCAACTTCTTTAGGGTTACTTTTGGGACCGCAACACAACTTTCATATTTGGTTCTTGGAGGCTGGTCGCAGTTCTGTCTATTGAAGTAAATATTAGGATTCCAGTGCAGTCCCTATACCTTACGGTCGACTCAGGACACTGGAGTAATATTACGGCGTCGATGTTGTGCTCAAAGGAATGACACAGTACTGTCTGAATGTTCCTTTTTTCTCTTTGCTTCCTCATAGTAGTCCAACTTTCATCGTGGGAGCAGTTCTTTTGGGTCCCGTGCTTTCATCAATTCGCCTTTACAAGTATTTGGAAAATATTGGTGTATAACTTTCCCCCTAAGTCTGTGTAACAACCCGCCCTAAGACAAACCTAAATTCCAACCCATAAATTTCCCATCGACACTTAGACTCATTTCAAAGCTGGCTGTTGGTTGGTAAAAAGAGCAATACAAAGCTATTTATCCACACAATCGGATCTCACACTAGAAGGATAAAATATAATAATAACAATAGTGCCCATTTTATTATAAATTCAAAATGTCATAAAAACCATAACACAAAACCAATACCAATCGTTACATATCCTAGGTATATCATATTTAAAATACAATAGTTTCTAATGGGTACATCTGAAAATAACATGAATGGATGAATAGATAATCTACCACAAGCTTTCTCTATGCCTTCACCTTCAACATCGTCATCTTTTCTAACATGTGTTGTAATAAGGAGGGAGTCAGAACAACATATGTCTCGTGAATAAAAATCTCGAGCCTTACTATAGTAGTACTTGGGCAGTGTAATTTAAATAGGAATATATCTTTCGCATTTTGTCTACATCCTAACTCTTTCCAAATATAAGCCCAAAGGCTTTCCAAATATAAGTAAAAAATGCTTTCCAAATATAAGCCCATAGTCATCTCGCTTTCAACCCAATAACCCATATCTGTCGTCAATAATGTCCTATTAATGTAAGAGATAATACCTATGTTATTTAATACCTTTTAATGGGAACTAGGCAAACTTTGACCATTTAATACCTCTTTTAAGGCAGGTCCCCATTCTTTAATACCTATCCTAAGGCGGGCTCCTTACTAGTAACTATCTTGCTGACATTGCACAAAATCTCTTCAACCACTTAATACTTCATATCGAAGTAGGTCCTTCCTAGATATCCTCAACATGCCTAACCCATAACCCCGACCACTTACTACTTCCTATATAGGGAAGAGATGACCCTCACACATCCACTTAATACCTTCAAGCCCTGAAGCAGGTCCTCCGTATTTTGACTCGTACCCTATAGTGACGTCACACATTAGTCCGACTATTCATGGGTATTGGTAGCCAGTTTAGCTGGGCAGATTTACCCTATATAATTTGGGACTAACCTTGCGTCATCCATAGTTACTTATTATAGGCAATGTCTCACATCAGCCCAAAGTCACACTGCTAATAGAAGACTTCTGTGTGCTTTTGGCTGACCTTGCATCCCTATAACTTAGTCATAATCTATAACACTCTCTACATATGTTATCACACATCTCACATCTATTATTAAGGTCTTATAATAAATCTTTCTAATTTCGCCTATACCATTAATTACTTTCCAAAGGGGAATTTAATAATAATTAATAGCTTATTAACTACACAATTAATTCTATATAATTATACGTCACTTACGCACATATATATATATATATGTATATGTATATGTATATATATATATTTACATGTATATATATATATATAAATACATGCCTAGGGATTTCTAGGCGTGCGAAATTTATGCCCTAAACTAACGTGTAAATGTCAACTCTTTCAAAATTATACAAGTCTCATTTCCATATTATTAATATACCATAAATCCAGCATCCAAATATCCAGTCAACAGACCTGTATACAAATAAAATTCAAACTCAATCTACTATACTAGAATAATGGAACAAATCAATAAGCTTACAAATTAAATTACATTTTACGCTCTATTCAACTTCTTTTACATAAAATTAGACAAAGAGAATTTTTATTAAAATTTTGGAAATAAGATGTGCTAATAATGAATAAGAATTCGTACCTTACACACCATTTCCTAATCAAAACCCTTAATCAAATCTAAAGAAAAGGAGTAAGAAGTGAAATAGAAGGTAAAAACACTAAAATTGCAAATCTATACAATTCCCATTGTTTTAATATGAACAATTGAGATTCCAAGCTAGAATTGACATTTTGCTTTGGAGGAATTTTGGGAATTTTTAATACGATGCTTCCATAAATCAAAACCCCCCAAAGCATTTTCAAATCAACCACAGTAATCAATTATGAAAATAGATTTGACATGCCTTCAATAATCTCTTTTAGATCTCTTCATTTTGGTATATATACAACAAGGGATTTGTATATACGTTAAATTCAAAAAATTAGAGGTTTGGAGACAAAAAGATTTAGAAAGTAAACAATAAACAAAAATAAACATACATGATTCCTTACTTGAAATGCTAAAGAAGTTTTCTGAATCTTGAAAGAGATGAACTGACAGAGCTTCGCTAGGTTCACAAAATAATATTTAAATAAAAGTGAGGGTGCAAGGCTCTTGTTTATAGTGGTTGAAATGCACCAAAACTATTAGATTTAAGTCGGTTTAAATTAATATAATCTAGTACGTTCATGGTTGCAAAACCCTAGCCGCCACAACCTTAACCGATCGATCGCTAGCGTTCAACTGGTCCTAGAGGAGCGGTCGTGTCCTTCTATTTCGAAAAGAATTTTATTAGCTATTGTTTTAATTATTTAATTCCTTAATTTACCACTTAACAGAAACTTAATTTAACAATTACTTAACCCCCAAGTATAATTACTGTTAGCGTTCAAATTTCAGATTTAAGAATTATTTAATTATTTGAATTTGAATTCCGTTTAAATTATTTAAAATCCGAAAAATTTAACGTTCATAAATTTTCCGTTTGAGCTCCGTTTTCAACATACTATATATAGAAATTGATCAAAATTTCGCCACGAACACAGCGACATAGCTTTCATGATCAAATTCTTACTTTATCAAAATTTTCGTTTTTAACCTTATCTTACTTTATTAATTTTTACGGGGTGTTGCATCCCCCCTTAAAAGGATTTCGTCCTCGAAATCTTTCCAAGGGGCGAACGGTGTAACACATAATAAACATCTATGTTATACGGCCAATGTATCTACACAACCATCTACCTAACCAAAAGTGTAATGTGATTATGTATGCAGACATACTATAAGTGTGGTCAATCCTAGCGTGAATGTATGATCATGACATATAAGTATGTATACAAAACTCCCTAAACATGCATAAAATTTCTATATGAGTGCAAAGTGACAGTGAAAAGTGTAGCAACCATCTCGTACCAACCAATCTAGCGACCACGATGCAACCAAAACCTAATTTTGGAGAGAGAAAGTATGTTGGAGAAAAGCTTAGGATGAAAAGTACTCATACTTTCCGCCGAATTTTCTCCCTATTGTACTCGAACCAATCTAATTTCTTTATTATGGAGCTTCCTAGGTCCATGCTCCACAATGTGTGTGGTGACACGGGATGCTATTGACATGATCTTAATATCCTCCAATTGATCAAACTCTACAACTGTGGCCGTGCTATGAAGATATTTCCTCAAATGTGAAACGTGAAAAACATCATGGACTCCTGCAAACTTATCTGGTAACTCCACACGATAAGCAAGTTTTTCTAGTCCCAATAAATCTTGGTGCCAGCTTTTTCAACTTTCCAAATCTTATGACCTTCACACGCTGCCTAATCAACTTTATCTTTCTGAAGTCTCGCAAATTAAATATGGTCAGAGTAGAATTTGTTCAGTGGTTTCCAACCAAAAATTTGGCGATTTGCATTGCCCCACATAAAGCGCTTCAAAGGGTGCCATACCACTCGTATATTGGTGATTATTATTATATTCAAATTCTACTAAATCTACATGCTGCTCCTAGTGTTCTCCAAAGTCCATGATGCAAGCTCTTCAACAAATCCTCCAAGATCCTATTTGTTCCTTTAGTTTATCCGTCGGTCTGCGGATGGTAAGCAGTGCTAAGATTCAAATAATTTTCTAAAGATGTCTGCGAACACCTCCAAAATTCCCTAGTAAATAAGGGGTCTCTATCACTAACAATGCTAACCAGAATTCCACGAAGTCGAACCATCTCCTTGATATAAATTTGTGCTATAGACGCTACGGTCCTATTGCTCCTAACGGCAAACACCTAACAACAAATTTTGCTACCTTCTTCTTCATCCTTATCCAATAGAAAATTCTCTTCATATCCCTATCTATTTCTGGAATGGTGACACTCCGCAAGCTAAAATTTATTTTTTCCAAAATCCTAAATTTTTGGGATTGAAGCAATCTTTTATTTCTGGTTGCTAATCTAATTTCCTCACTAACTTCCAGTCTTACCAACAGTTTACTGCTGGTAAAGGGTCCTTGTAAAATTTCCTTATTTACGTTGCTTCTCAATATGCATATATTCATTTAGCAGTTTAACCCCATCCATAAAGTCAACACAGTGATAGAACATGGACATATCTTATGTTTTTCCAATAATAGGGAGACAACCAGTGATTATAACCTAAAAATTCTAAAAGAAATTTTTGCTAAAAGATTCCATTTATCATTAACTGATGTAAATGGTGTTGATTTCATAAGACTACTTACTAAATTAAGATGGACATTCCTAATATGTCATTCCACTATCACTCAGCTTCCTTAATTTTCCTTCTTGGTTTCTAATAAATGTGATCCATCCATTACTTCAGTTAATATACCTGCAATAGTCGATCATTATTGTCAAAATTGGACCATCTCTAATCAATCCTCATCTATATCTCTTTAATCTATTTACCAATTTCAAAATCCACCTATTATACCAATTCTATTTTCCCATAAATGCCATATTACATTCCCTAATCAGTCCTCTTTTATCCTTTAATCACTCATTAATTACAAATTTATTGCCCGTTAAATTTGTAACCAATGTCCATAAACCTTAATCTGATAATTACAAACTAATATGCATATAGTCGTAAATTATGCTATTTTTTTAGTTGTTAAGTGTGGTCATACATGTGTGTGTGTGTGTGTGTGTGTATATATATATATATATATATATATATATATTTGACCACTAATTTCTAAACTAGAACATTTATTTCTTCATCTTAATTTATCAAAGTTATCCTTCTAAAAAGGATTACCATTATAATTTTTTGATAAATTAACCAAAAGTGAAATCTTTGCTCCGTTTGAAATTATAAGGAATTATTTCTTTTTTTATTGAATAGACAGTGTAAACTATGGAAAAGAATACCCATATCTTACACATCTCTTTCCCTTTTTGGTATATCCCTTGTTAATTCAAACGATGCGTTTTTATACATATTTTGGAATTGGTAATTTATAGAAATTACACGGAAAGTGCTCCAAATAGATTAAAATATAGAAATTTACTTTCCAAGTCATCTAGGGCAACCTAATTTACAACCCAATTATAGATTTGGAATATCTTACCACTTTACCAATTTCTACAAATAAAGGTTTGGGACAGATTTTAAGATTAGGTTATACATACTGTTCCCATTTTTTCATATCCTAAACCTTTATCATGTCTTATCTAGGTAGTGATCCTTCTCTACTTTGTATTAAAATTTTGGTTTAGTTCTCATCATTCCTTATAAAACTAAAATTTCACAACCATGAAGTGTTAAATTCGAAATCTTTATTTTTAAAAATATAAACTCAGAAACCTTTATCAAGAATTCAAATGCTTTGTTCCAAAAAGGAATAAAATAACTTTTCTTCTCAAAAACTTTCTACTTCAAAGGTTTATTCCGTTAAGTTGGACCTTTAATTCATAATATTAAAAAATTGCTAGGTTTTCAAAAAGGAACTATGAATTTTTTTCCTTTTTAACGACTTCCTATAATAAAGACTTACTTCTTTTAAAAGTTGAATTTTTGACCCTAAATATTTAAAAACTCAATTATCATACCAAATAATCATCCATGCATTTTTTTTTCAAAAACAATTTGTACAACTTTTAAACAATGAAAAGTGGAGTAGACAATGATAACTCCTATCCTGTTATTTATATCATATCCCTATTGCTTCTCTCCTATATTATTTTTAGCTAGACTACTAATTCTACTACTATGATAAATTCCTAATGCTATTATTATCTATTTCAGCTGTTATTCTCTACATTTCCTTATATGGGAATGTTCCTCCTACCTGCCTTATCGGGCATTCTTACCCTTCTATTTTCTATTCCGATTTCAAAGTGCCATATCCATTTATACACCTCTAAAAAAATATTTTTAAAGAAAAGAGCTTCCAAATTTATAAAGTAGAGAAAATCATTGAGTCCAACCTACGTTCTATTTTACATTTGTTACAAAAATGAAAAACCCCTTTATCGAAATCTATAGACCAAATGTTTTTTGACTCAATCAATTTTAAACTAAGAATTTCAAGAATGAAAAATCCTTTTTAAGTTAGAACATTTTAACTCAACAAATTTGATAATTTTGAGTTTCCAAATTTCCTTGCTCTTTCAAAATAACAACTTCTTAATAAATCCTTTGAAAAACCCAATCAAAACGTTCCAAGCAATCTTCCAAAAACCTTTTATCAAATTCTTTCACAAAGGGTTGGATTTAGGAATTGGCTTTGATTGTTCTTTCTATTGAACTTTCTTCTTTCCTACTCAGTCTTTATAAAAATATGGTTATCTTCTTGTGCTGATTGATGTACACCTTCTTATGGAAACATGTTCCACTACTTCTTTACATTTTACTTTCGCATGTTTACAAATATATTGCCTTATAATATTTAATTACTACCTAACATGTTTATTCACTATTTTTATAAATGTCGATTTTCTGTAATAAACGATTACTGTTTTAACTGAACAATTTTTAAAGACATTTATTTATTCGTTCTAATTTTTCCTATTATTCCTTCCTTATCTATCCATAACTACCCTAATAATTTCTTTAATTAGTCCATTTATATCCTTATTAAATTTGTTTAATTCCATATTTATTCCACATTTATTGCCTTATTAATTTTGAAGTTACAATCTTTTTCATCCATATTACCTATCCCTATTATTTATTTGGCAATTTATGCTAACGCTGTAATTACATCTAATGTGAACATCGACGTGTATTACGCTTAAGTTCACAATTATAAGGAAGTGTAGGTCAAACAAAGGAGTCAAGTACTATTCAACTTCTAAGGTGCTTCTATACGTTGCGCTTATGCTCTTCTTAAGCCACTCGTTATGATATGACTTCTTCTCCCTGTATAATCAGGGTAGGAGTGTAAATTTAACTGTATTTATTTTTTCCCAACTCATAGTCGCATCGCCCATCCTTTCGGAATACGGTCGCAGCTACTTCTATAGTCAGAAATTATAGAGTTAGGCGTATGTACAAAATAAGAATATATATTTACATATAGTAGGGTTTTGAAAAATACGTTCAAAAATAACAAGTAAGCTTCTCATACACATACCTATCCCCGTTGATCGGGTAACCTAAGCTCTAATACAAAATGTAACAACCCATCCAGATATGGATCTGAATTCCAACCTTGAAAATGCCTATTGAAACTTAAACCCATTCCAAAGCTGGTTGTTGGTTGGTAAAAAGAACAATACAAAGCTATTTATCTACACATTCTGATCTTACAATGGAAAGATGAAATATAATGATAACAATAGTACCCATTTTATTCTAAATTTAAAATGTCATAAAAACCATAAACAAAACTAATAATAACAATTACATATCCGTGGTACATCATATTTAAAACACAACAGTTTTCAATGGGTACATCTGAAAATAACACGAATAGATGAATGGATAATCTACCACAAGCTTTCTCCATGCCTTCACCTTTAACATCATCATCTTTTCTAACCTATGTTGTAATGAGGAAGGAATTGGAACAACAATGTCTCATGAATAAAAATCATGAGCCTTACTAGTGTAGTACTTGGGCAGTATAATTTAAACAGGAATATATCTTTTGCATTTTGTCTACATTCTAAGTCTTTCCAAATATAAGCCCAAAGGCTTTCCAAATATAAGTAAAAAATGCTTTCTAAATATAAGCCCGTAGGTATCTCGCTTTCAAACCAATAACCCATATCTATCATCAATAATGTTCTGTCGATGTAAGAGATAGTATCCAAGTCACTTAATACCTTTTAATGCGAACTAGGTAGACTCTGACCATTTAATACCTCTTTTAAGGTAGATCTCTGTCCTTTAATACCTATCCCAAGGCGGACTCCTCACTAGCAACTATCAAGCTGATATTGCACAGAATCTCTTCAGCCACTTAATACTTCATGTTGAAGTGAGGCTTTCCTGAGATATCCTTTACTATGCCTAACCCATAACCTTGACCATTTACCACTTCTTACACAGTGAAGAGACAGGCCCTCACACAGTCACTTAATACCTTCAACCCCTGAAGCTGGTCCTTCGTATTATGACCTGTACCCCACAGCGATGTCTCATATTAGTTCGATTATTCGTAGGTACTAATAGCTAGGTTAGATGGGCAGATTTGTCCTATAGAATTTGAAACTAATCTCGTGTCATCCATAGTTACTTATTATAGACAATGTCCCACATCAGTTCTAAAGTCACATTGTTGGTAGCAGACTTCCATGTGCTTTTAATTGACCTCACATCCCTATAACTTAGTCATAATCTATAACATTCTCTACATATATTATCACACATCTCGCATCTATTATTAAGGCCTTATAAGTAATCTTTTTTATTTCGCCTTACCATTAATTACTTTTATAAAGAGGATTTAATAATAATTAATTTCTTATTAACTATGCAATCAATACATTATAATTATATGTCATTTAACCTAATATATATATATATATATGTATGTATCTATGTACGTACGTACGTATGTATGTATATGCGCCTAGGGATTTCTAAGCGTGTGAAGTTTATGCCTTAAATTAACGTGTAAATATCAACTCTTTCAAAATTATACAATTCTCACTTCCATATTACCAATATACAATAAATTCAATATCCAAAAATCCAATTAGCAGACTTGTATATAAATAAAATTCGAACTAAACCTATTATATTAAAATAACGGAATAAATCAATAAACTTACAGTTTCAATTATGTTTTGCACTCTATTCAACTTCCTTTTACATGAAATTAGACAAAGGGAATTTCTATTAAAATTTTGGATATAAGCAGTGCAAACTAAGAATAAGAATTCATACCTTACACACCATTTCCTAATCAAAATCCTTAATCAAATCCAAAAAGAATAAGAAGTGAAATAGAAGGTAAAAATACTAAAACTGCAAATCTACACAATTCCCATTATTTTAATATAAATGTTAGCACAGAATTCCATCTACACCAACACCTTGAGATTCAATGATATAACTCTGAAAGTCACTTGAGTTATGGGTCCCGGGTATGAGGTTACCGAGACTTGAAGTAAAAAGGTTGGAGTTACAAAAGGTTGAGCTATTAAGTCATGATGATAAACGAGAAGAAGATAAAGTGTAGAAAGTAAATAACATCAAGACATTTTATAGTGGTTTAGACCGAAAGTCCTTACGTCCATTGTCCTTTCCTTATTTAGTTACTTTTGTTTAGCCGAGAGGCTTATTACATTGAATCTAGATGTTTCTGCCATTAATGAGTTTTTGAATAGAGCTCTAATATAGGAAAGTACTATATGATTGTGTAAGTTCTTTATGTTCCAAAATGATCCCTTGTGTCTTGGGATTGTCGCCTATTTATAGCCAACATGCTGAGTGCCATTGGTCGAGAATCTTCTCCTTGGATTACTGAGGTTGGTTGTTGTACAACTATGATTGGAGCTTGTTCTGGACATCTAGCATTACTGCTTAAGGAGTGCGGATTGATGAATTGTCTTCTCATCTAAATAGCCTCTTGCATCTGAGCTGCATATTGTCTTATTGTTCGCTTTGACCATTGATTCCTTCGCTATAGATTGGTGCTCCGGGCTTTGGATCCACTAATGGGCTATTCCCTTCGACCCATGGTATTATTCTTTCGAGACAGGCTCAGCCCGTTCGTTCCTAAGCATCATAACTCTTGCAATACATATGGATATGGAGCGTTTGACTCTCCCTAGGAAGATAACCATTATTTTTACTACTGAGAATTTTTGGTATAACACATACCCCTCAAATTTTGCTTCATATGTTAAGTATGGAGTGAACTTTGAATTGTGCAGGTTTGGTTTATTTCTCTTGATTATCTTCCAAGGCTGGTCTGCACATATGTATGGAAGATGTTACAACACTTAGTTTTGAGAGGAATAATGGGTCAAGTGATGAATATTTAAAGGTTTTAAAAACCGAAGTGTGGAGATTTATCTTAGACCAAGAGGTTAATTTTTTTTCAAAATCATATTGGTTATGTGAAGCCATTTAGGTTTGACGATGAGCGAAAAATGTTTGAACACCGAAAGGCGAAATCTGAATCGGGACTGTAGGATCAAAACTTTTAGAAATCATGCTTTCCAATAAAGTTACTTGAACTAAGTGGTAAGCGAAACTGGTTTGGTGCCGATGGGAAAAATCTAACTTGAGACCATGAGATCTAAACTATTAAAAATCACGCTTGACACTTGAAGCCATCTAGACTAAGTGACAAGCGAAACTGTTTTAGGTGCCGAGAGCAAAATCTAACTCGAGACCGTGAGGTCTAAACTTTTGAAAATGATGCCCGACACTTGAAGCCATCTAGGCTATGTGACAAGCTAAACTGTTTTGTGTGCTAAAAGGAAAATTTTAACTTAAGACCGCGAGGTCTAAATGTTTGAAAGTCATGCTTTACTCTTGAAGCCATCTATACTAAGTGACAAGCGAAACTGCTTCGGTGCCAAAAGGCAAAATCAAATTTGAGACCGTGGGGTCTAAACTTTTGAAAATCATGCTTGACACTTGAAGCTATCTAAAATAAGGGACAAGCAAAACTATTTTGGTGCCGAAAGGCAAAGTCTAATTCGAGACCGTGAGGTCTAAACCTTTGAAAATCAAGCTTGACACTTGAAGCCATTTAGACTAAGTGACAAGCGAAACTGTTTCAGTGCTGAAAGGCAAAATCTAATTTGAGACCGTGAGGTTTTAATCATTCTTGATTTTTGAAGCCATTTAGACTAAGTTACAAGTGAAACTATTTCGGTGCCGAAAGGAAAAATCTAATTCAAGACCGTGAGGTCTAAACCTTTGAAAATCGTGCTTGAAACTTGAAGCCATCTAGACTAAGTGACAAGTGAAACTATTTCGATGCTGAACGGCAAAATAATTCGAGACTGTGAGGTATAATCTTTTGAAAATCATGCTTGACACTTGAAGCCATCTGGACTAAGTGACAAGAGAAACAATTTCTGTTCTAAAAGGAAAAATCTAACTTAAGACTGTGAGGTCTAAAATTTTGAATATCATACTTGAAACTTGAAGCCATCTAAACTAAGTGACAAACGAAACTGTTTCAGTTACGAAGGGCAAAATCTAACTTGAGAATGTGAGGACTCGACCTTTGAAAATCATGCTTGACACTTGAAGCCATCTAGAATAAGTGAGAAGTGAAACTGTTTCGATGCCGAAAGGAAAAATCTAACTTAAGACCATAAGGTCTATGAAATACTTGTCTTGTAAGATCTGAAAGAAAGTCGAGGTTTGATTGTGAAAGGATGGTTCCTGCTTTTGCATTTAATGCCTTTGCAAACTGTCACGATTTTATTGGTTTCTCTGGATAAGTGCATTCCTTTTCTCTGCCCTAGGATGATTCTTATTTTTTTTCCACAAGTAATCTAGGACTATGATCCAATTTGCTAGGTAATCTCTACCGTTGGTCCTGAAGCTTTTAATAAGCCTTTTCCTTTCTTCACTCATATTTCCAATAGTTGCGTTCGCCGTTAAAGCTTAGAGACTTTTACTGATTATCATAAATCTTCAACTGGAAATCAGTAAGTCTTTGATCTTTCCTATGGTTTTATTAGTATCTTTTACTGCTATTACTTATGAGCATTTCCTTTTTTGAATTTATGAAAATTTTGACTTTGATTACCGTTGCGATATTAACGATCGATCCTGATTTGGGGTATTATCTGATTAGTTAATTCATGATGCTTATTATCTGCTAAACTAATATTTTGTCCTCAGACTGATCCTTTTACCTACTTAGGTTGATAATCACTTTATTGATAAGATGGTTCTTTGAAAGAGTTCAGAACTTTGAGTTTGGGATGTAGAATCTAATTTTAGGCCCAATTTCCTTTTGGACCGTAAGACTTTAAACCTTCTTGGTAGGAGTTTCGGAATTTCTATCGAGTAACTAGCTTAACATTGGTCCCTTCTTAGACCTTTTGATGGACAAGCCTATAACTAATCTAGGAGAGATGAGATTGGATGGGGGAGTTATGGGATTAAATGAGTCGAAGTCAAGGCTCCAAGTCTAGAAGATGACTAGAGCGAACCTCCTGAAGGGTTCATTACCTGGAACTTGGAGCATTTGGAAGATGGGATATCACTCCCTCTTGCTCCCTCATTTATTAGTATCCTAGAATTCTATGGAATTAGCCCAATTCAACTTGGGGTGGTCTCTTATAGCACCTTGTCAGCTTTAGCAATCCTGTACTGGAAGAAAGGGTACCACAACGTGACTACTTCCGAGATCCATTACTTATATAATCTTTATAGGCCATCTAGAATTTCTGCAGTTCCCTTGTATTTCCTTTGTTTTTGAAAAAAGATGCCCCTAACAAAGCCACTTATCAAGGTGATAGCCACTCACTAATTTTTCATAAAGGCAAATTATCCTCGACTTTTTAATGAACTACTAGAGACTTGTAAGATTTCAAATTTTTCCTATTTAGAATGTTCTTTCTTTTAAGCTTTGATCACATTGCTCCCTAGTATCTTTCCTTTTTTTATCTCTTTAGCTAAACTTGGAAAGGACAAGGCCCCAACCCTTAAGGATCTTTTCAATGCTAGGTATGAAGGGATCATGAACATTCCGGAGGTGAAAGGCGTAGCCATGTTGTTCTTACCGAAGTTAATCTCAAGGCTTGCGGGTTGTTATCATCCTCGGCTAGGTTTCTTGGATACGATCCCCCCTTTAACCGAAACCATACCCCTAAACGTGATTGATTTATGTAACCTCGAAGAATCCACTCATTTTGATCCTACAAATGCCGAAACCGAAATACAGGATGCTGCCCCCGAGGGTAGACCTCGGTTCTAAATATCTTATAGCATGTGTTCTAAGATATAACTTTCATGAAATAAAAGTCTGTTTATCTAACCTGCTTTCTCTTTTCATGTGGTAGTGGCTTCTGGAGATGAATTCGAGATAGGTAAACTGCTATTGAATAAATCATCTTCCTCCACTTCCACTTGACCGAAACTAATTCTAAAGGACCCGTCCTCAAAAAGATATAAAAATTATATACTTTCTACCAAAACCATACCTACCTCCGATGCCCTTGTTCTGACTTCTTCTACCAAGGACCAGGTGGACAAGGTGATTGATGTCACCCATTCCACTATTGATGATCACTTGCCCAAGGTTGTAAGGAACTCTCGATTGGAGTTAGCTGATGACATCGATAGCTTTGGGAGGATGACGAGCAAGGGGATGGAGGACCACCTCAGGGTAAAGGCCTTTTCTCTCTTCTAAATTATCTATCTCTCTCTAGGTTTGTAATGACCTTCTTTTTCCAGGTCCTAGCTGACTTCTCAGTTCTCCACCGAGGGTTCCAAAAGCTGAAGGGATAGTTGGTGAAAGATGATGTTGCTAGGAGACAATTCGCTAAATACAAGGAAAAGGCCAGGTCCATTGAGAAGCAGTTTGCTGAATATAAGGAGAAGACCAAGAAGGAGGCCCAGGATGAGAGGGAAAGGAGGTGAGAGCTTCTAAGATCAAAATTGCAAAATTGGAGAAGGCCTTAAAAGATCAGAAGGCCAAGCATAAAGAAGAGTTAGTAGAAGCTAAGAAAGGGGTCTCGGGCTTGGTCATTAAGGAAGAGGCCGATAAGGTGGATGTTGTTGAAGCCTTCGAGATCCTCTACAACACCTACGAATTCAACCGGGACAAAGGAATAACTCTCTCTATGGGATTTAATCCTAATGGAAAAAGGATTGAAGAGAGTTTTTCCCAAAAGTATGAAAAAGCTCAAGCCTTGGCGGGTATTGGATCCTCGGCTCCAATGGATGAGAATATTGATAAAAAAAAGGTAAGTCATCATTCTGATTCCTAGAAATCTGTTGCTGATAATAATTGAGCTTTCGATTTGTAAGAGTTTTGGTACATTTCCTTTTTATGTTTGTTTGTGGTGGTTGTTGGCTTTGGTGGTACCCTTGTTTGATGTTTGGATTTTTTGTGAACTATTTTCCTTATTGACTTCATCACGCCTATTCCGAAGTACTTATTCCTTTCCCCATTTTTAAACTGAGAAAGTTGGTTCCCACTAAGAAGTATTATGGAAGAGGATTCAAACCAGAAACTTGAAGTTGTTAGCAACCATAGGTGCCCTAAAATCCCAACTAACATCCAATAGACTAAGAAATGTACACTTATCCAATAAGATCAACGAGGTACAGGAAACACACGACCGAACTTGTTCTAGATCAATTAAATCCCTAAGGCTTAGAGGTACACGATTAACTAACCAAGTCTTACGTCCTAGGGGTAAATTAAAGCTTGTGTTAGATGATTGAGACGAGGTCTTTCAAGAGTTTGCCCGACTCTCTAAACTATATCCGAGAGACCCTCAGTTGAAGAACAAAAGGCCATCTTTCCTCAGGAGATTCTATAATCTAAGCCTAACTATAACTCCGGAAGTTCTACCTGGTTATCGAAGTGTAACTCTATCTCTCTTAGCTATCGCTGAAGGGAAGACTCCTGAAAGTGAACATGTTTCGGAATACATTCCCCATTATGTTCTAAAAGCTAACCTTAATCTATCCCTAGTAGATTCTTCTCCTTCAGAACTTTCTATACCATAGGGTGGTTTAGGAAAGGACATTTCTTTCTCCAACATGGCTAGACCCTCGGGGTCCCTAGCTAATACTAGGAGTACCTTAGGATTATTTTTGCAACCAAGGAGAAATTTCTTATCTTAGGAGACCTTAAATTTTGTATCCTCTTTTTTATCTGCATTAATCTTTACTAGAATGAAATAGAATTACCTTTACGATGATCTGCCTTTTCTAGCTTTAATTTGAATTTCTTTTAGGGGCAATCATGTCCTAACTGCTTAGAACTAGACATAGACCGCGCCTCCTTGAAATGGAGTCTTGATGATAAAATATCTGAACTAACGAAGTGTAACCCTGATCTCGGTACCAATATTCATGCTATCTTGAAAGACAATGAATATTTAAAGCAAACTCTCGAAGTGTTATCCAAGAAGATGTCTTCTATTCTGGAGGCAGTGCCGGTTACTGGTCAAGCTTTGGAATCTGCCTTTTCTAGTTTATGGGAGTCCACGTCTATTTTCTGACAATAATTGGACGAAGCTTGACGAGAGCTTTTGGCAATCAAATTACAAGAACTTGAAATAGAAAATAAGCGAACTAACGAAGTTACAATTGCGGCCCATCCAGCTTGCGGAAGGGGTAGAGGTAGAAGTCATGCCAGTATAGGATTTTCTTCTTCTTATAAAACCACTGTTGTCCCTTCTAGGCCTCGTTTCCAACCCGTGAGGAGTTCTCCCTTAGCCCTGGTACTTAATACATTAAACATTTTTGTGGGTACTAAGGATGGTCGAAGAATCTCATTCAAGCAGTTTAAGAAGGAATGGGTATCCAAGACATACGACAGGATGGGGGAGCATTTCAAATCTCGCTTGGAGAAGGCCATGAAGGAGGCCAAAACTAAAGTCAAAAACATGTATGAAGGCTTATGAGACGTTGCTACTTCTTCTTTCCTTCTTGTATATTGTATTGCAGATGTACTGATAATCACCTAATCTGTCTGTAACAGTGAGGCCTCTTTTGGTCTTTTTGGTTAACTAGTTTTTTCAACTTGAGCCGCTTTGCTTGTCCTTTCTAATTGCATTCTGAATTCTTCTTGCCCCTTGGCATCTCGTCCTACTGGGGTTTTCAATGTCTATTCTTATAGCCCGGATTGGGGATCCTTACGCAATACTCATTCTTATTTAGGAACTTTTCTCCTAAAACTCCAAACTTATTAGGATTTCTTTCTGATTCTAAACTTATGCATGATACTTCTTGATCGTCGTTCACTATGGTTGGGAATCTACCCAATGCATGTCACCACTCGTCCCACTCTCGCTATCCTTGGGATCTACCTTACATTATAATCTAATTGGAAATCTACCCAACATTATAATCTAATTGGGAATCTACCTAAATTTCTAATCCAATTGGGAATCCACCCAACATTCTAACCTAATATGGAATCTACCCTACAATATATTCCAATTATGAATCTACCCAACATTCTAATCTAATTATGAATCTACCCAACATTCCAATCTAATTGGAAATCTACCCAATGCATGGTACTACAAGACCATGACTCACTATTATTGTGAATCTACCCAATACTTAATCTAATTGGGAATCCACCCAACATTCTATTATACTCCCAACATTCTAATCTAATTGGGAATCAACCCAACATTCTAACTTGATTGAGAATCTACCCAACATTCTAATCTAATTGGGAATCTATTTAATGCATGGTACTACTAGACCATGGCTCACTATTATTGGGAATCTACCCAATATTCTAATCTAACTGGTGACCCACCATGCATGATTCCACTGACCAGGACTCACTATTAGCATGCATTCTACTTTTCGATGTTTTTTAAAACCCAAGTGATATTGGCCTTACACTTTGTTGCGCATCACTATGGAGGTGCTCTTATGGTGAGGTTTACCAACTTATCGTTGGGTCCCAATCTACAACCACTTTTGGCTGGCATCAGCCATCTAGAACCACTTTTGGCTGGTGTCGGCCGTCTACTACCACTTTTTGCTTGTGTCGGCCATCTATAACTATTTAAGTTACAGTTTATACGGAAAGCTAATTGTAACTTGGTAAAAGAGAAGCAGGAGTGCTTTCAGATTACTTTGTAAAAGACTTTTGAAATTGAGTAGTTAATAGGCTTTATTGTTAGGTAAAAAACATATTTACTTTAAGTTTGAAAAATAGAATTATCGAAAAAATTAACATTTTTAAGAAAAAAGTATAACTCTTTATTGACCTCGTCAGATCAATAAAAGAGTTTAAGCCCTTGGACTCTAAATGTAGACACAACAATTGAAAATAACTAAAAAAGAGGACGTACTAGATAAAATGTTATGGGTACCGAGACTAGGTTGTACTTACCGAGAGAAGACATAACTAAACCCGAAAGGAGTATCTTTGGTAAGATAAGAGATTTCTAAAAATATAAAGATCCATATAGCATTCTTTATCTTTAGAAGGGGATGTGTATATACTCGGTTGAATAAGTCAGCATGAATTTCCCCGAGAGAAGGAAGAGTTAAACCCAAAAGGAGCGTTTTTGGTAAGATAAGAAATTACTTCAAATATAAAGATCCATATAGCATTCTTTATCTTCAGAAGGGGACGTGTGTGTGTGTATTCGGTTGAATGAATCTATATGAATTTCCCATGAAACATAGAAACAAAGTCAAACATTTATAAAGATGAGAAATTTAACTAACTTTTTAATAAATTCAGTCAACCTTAACTGGTCTATGACTTGAGAAAGTCTTGCACTTGAGAAACAAAGTCATAGATCTATAAAGATGAGAAATTTAAGTTTTCTATGACTTGAGAAAGTCTTGGACACTCGTCTGTTTCATGCCTATTTGCTTGATGGTTAGAATTGACATTTCATTTTGGGGGAATTTTGGGGATTTTTAACATGATGTTTTCATAAACCTAAACTCCTCAAGGCATATTTCAAATTCAAAGTATACTAATCAATTACTAAAATAGAAAGACTAATATTTCCACTCAAAGTAGGTCCTTAGCTTTGCCTCCTTTTAGATTTAATACGCCTTCAATAATCTATTTTAGATCTTTTCTATATATATAAATAATAAGGGATTTGTATATATTTTAGATTCAGAAAATTAGAGGTTTGGAGGAGAATAGAATAGAAAATAAACAATAAATAAAAAGAAACATATAGGATTCCTTACTTGAAAACCTAAAGAAGTTTTCTGAATCTTGGTAGAGATGACTTGATAGAGCTTCACTAGGTTTTCAAAATAATTTGTGAATAAAAGTGAGGGGGGGCTAGACTCTTATTTATAGTGGTTAAAATGCACCTGAACCGTCAAATTTAAGTCGGTTTAAAATAATATAATCCGGTACGTTCACGGTTGTAAAAACCTTAGCCGCCACAACCTTAACTGGTCGACTAGTCCTTCCATTTTAGGAATAATTTTATTGGCAATTATTTTTAATTATTTAATTCCTGTTAACTTTCAAATTTCAAATTTAATTATTTAATTCCTGAAGAAGAAATTTGGTCGGCTTTAAATGGCATGGCTGATGATAAAGCTCCTGGTCCTGATGGCTTTGGACCGCTTTTTTTCAAACATTTCTGGACAACCATCAAATCTGACATTATTGATATGTGTGTAGAATTTCAATCCAATCCCTCCCCGATTGCAAGACTGAACTATGCCAACATCATCCTCTTACCCAAATCCCCCGGTTCCACCACCCTTCCTTCCTTTCGCCCAATCAGTCTCCTCAACACAACCTTCAAAATTATCACTAAACTCCTCGCTAATCGTCTGCAAAAGGTCATCGGTTCTTTGGTTGGCGTGGAACAATCGGCGTTCATCCAAGGCCGAAGCATCTTAGACTGTGTTGCAGCTACCCAGGAAGTTATCTCATTCTGTCATCACTCCTCCACCCCAGGAGCCCTCCTTAAATTAGACTTCTCCAAGGCTTTCGATTCTGTTAACTGGAATTTTTTGCTTGACCTTATGAAACACAGAGGCTTCTCAAACACTTGGTGTATCTGGATCAAAAGTATTCTAGACACAAGTTTTTCAGCTATTTCCATCAATGGCTCTTTAGGGGGCACATAAAATCAGCCAGAGGTCTTCGACAAGGCGACCCACTCTCGCCACTTCCTTTTGTTCTCATCTCAGATGTCTTCAATCGTATGGTCAAACTCGCAATCTCCAATAACTTCCTAGCCGGCATCAATCCCCCCGACTCAGAGCTGTCTGTCTCCAACCTCCAATTTGCTGACGACACCATATTATTGATCTCCCCAAAGCCAGACCACCTCCACTGTCTCAAGGTCCTATTATATATCTTCGAACTCATATCCGGTCTATCCATCAACTTTTCTAAGAGTTCCATCATTATGCTCAGCAACACCCACCACCTCGGCCCCTTTTCTGCCTCTTTGCTTAACTGTAAACTTGACAACTTCCCTATCACCTATCTTGGAATCCCCATTTACCCCACCAAGCTCGCTCGACATGACTGGCTCCCTCTAACCTCCAAGATCGAATCTCGACTATCAACATGGAAAGCCAATTCTCTATCTGCTGCAGGCCGCCTCGTCCTTGTCAAATCAGTGCTATCTGCCCTCCCCTCATACTGGATGTCATTCCATGTACTACCGAAATGGGTTATAAACAGAATTGATTCTACTAGGCGTTCTTTTCTCTGGAATGGCACCAAAGGGAAATGTTTAATCAATTGGGAGTCTGTCTGTCTTCATAGAGATCATGGTGGTTTAGGGCTAGTTAATCTCCGCTCTTTCAACATCGCCCTCTTATCCAAATGGCTTTGGCGTATCATCACTCCAGGCAGTTTCATCTGGAAAGACTGGATCCTTCAGCGTCATTACCAATCCAACCATCATCTCGTCCTTCACACACCCCTGCGTCTGTCACCCTCTCCCTTCTGGACAGGTATTTCAAAATTCATACCCTGAGTCAAATCCCTATTCCATGTATATGTAGGCAATGGTCACAATTGCCTTTTCTGGCTTGATACTTGGCAAGATCAATTGCCCCTCACCCGCTCTTTCACCTATTTATTTCCCTATATCTCCCTCCACATCAGTTCTGTTGCTGACCTAACCTCTCTCGGCCCAACCAGCATATGCCCCTCGGCTCTCTTCGACCTCAACACGCTGAATGACCTCAACTCTGCCTTAAACTTACTCCTTTCCATCCAACTCACTGACACACCAGACTGCTATATTTGGGCACGTTCCCCAGAGAAAGGCTTTTCAGTTGCCTCTTGCTATGCATTCCTCAACCATCTAGGTAGGTCCTTCTCTTTTGCAAGACTTTGGAAATGCAGACTCCCTCCTCGCATCCTTTTTTTCTAATGGTGCCTCATTCACGCTCGCATTAACACTAAAGACAGACTCAGACGCTGGAACACTCAGCTTGACCCTCGCTGTGTCTTCTATTCCTCGCAGGAAGAATCTATTATTCATCTTTTTTTCGAATGTGACTTCTCCTACTATATTTTAGCCTCGGCCAGCACCAACCTTATTGGCTACATCTCGACCATAAACTCATTCTTCAACTTTTGGCAATATGGTAAACCGAATAAACTCCTTGATTCCTTCATCGCTATATATAGTTGGTGCATCTGGAAAGAAAGAAATGCTTATGTATTCAACAAACCCACAAATAGTAATGCTAAAATTTGTAACAAAATCTCCTATTTGTTTTCTCTATGAATAGGCTCAGTGCATAAGCGCCCCTTCACTTGGCGCCTTCCTTCCAGCAGCAATGAAGATGATTAGCTCACAATCGAGCCTGACATGCGGACTGGGCTGTACGTATGGGTCCATCAAAGTTTGTCTGAATACATTATAACTCTGCTTCTACAGTTGTATATAAGCCTGACTGCGTTTGTTCTTTTGGGTTTTTACTTTACCTGCGAATTATCATTTTGGCTACCGACCAGGCTTGTTGGTCGACCCAGACTTCTACTACTTATAATATATATTTTCTAATCGGCTGTGTAGCAATGCGCTACACACCCGTTCCTCTCAAAAAAAGAATTATTTAATTATTTGAATTTGAATTTCATTTGAATTATTTTGAATCCAAAAACTTTAAACGTCCATAACTATTCTATTTGAGCTCCGTTTTCAACATATTATATATGAAAATTAATCAGAATTTCGCCATGAACACAACAACATAACTTTCATTGTTAAATTTTGACTTTACAAAATTTCTATTTTTAACCTTACCTTATTTAATTAATTTATCTAATTTATTTATTTATTATTAATTTTTATGGGAAGTTACAGTTTGCACCGATTGAGGATTGGTGTGGACTTGTCTTTGCTTCCATATTTTCCTGTAACCCATCACCTGCTTTTCTCTCTCTTCTTTTCAATCTAAAATGTCTTTATCGTTTTTTACATTTAATGCCCAACTACACATGTTAATTTTCCATTGGTCAATTTTCTAAAAAAACTATTTCTCTAGTCTTTTCGTTTCTTAAGAAAACCTGTATGGGTTCTTGTGTTAATCTCCCGTGTCGTTAATCAATCGACATTTTGGATTTCCTTCATCATTCTAATTTCATGGCAGAGATTCAAATTGAGGTGAGTATATGTTCTTCTTCTTCTTTATTTCTTTATGTGCTCTCGAACAAATCTCATCTTTCCTAATAAATGATATCTCTTTCGAACAAAAGTAAGCGTATTCTTTTTCTTGTTGTTTCTTTCTTTTTATCTTAGTGGCAGATGGTAATCAATCTAGTATTTTGTTATGAAATCTGCTTCTGTCAAGTGGACTGCTTCTCCCTTATCCATGTCATTTAAAATAATAAAATTAAGGGAAACAGAGGGTATTTTGGCTCATTTTGGGTTCGATAGTTATGTAAGTAGGGTACGTAAATCTCATGAACGTATTCATATGCCCCAAATGGCTTCATTTTTATTACTTCTGAGCGTATTCGATGTGGGCTTTATCTTCTTTCCAATCAAATTCTTCGTGAGTGGCTATCTACCATTAGTATTGCCCCCATTCAACTTGCTCTCATTTCTTATTTTGTTTTAATGGTCACTTTCATTCTGTATATGAAGAAGAGTTCTCCTCCTTCTTGCAAGGAACTTCAATTCCTATTCGACATTCATAAGAGTCCATCTTGGGATAATTTAGGGTTTTATTATGCCTAAGCAAAGAAGTCGGTTCTAATGTATGTTCCCCAAAAGACCCGGAACGGGAATGATCAATATCTTTTCGTTTCAAATTTAGATAACTTTTCTTCTTCTTTCCAACCACATCCTAATCATCCTATCTTTTCCTTTGAGGCCACTAGGCTATTTGTATCTCGTAGGAAGGACTGGATTTGGGTGAAGACGGGAGGAAAACAAAGTCATTTTTTACCAAGTTGTTACTATGCAAGTATGATTTTCTACGTACTAACCACAACTTTTCTCGCTCTATCTTTAAATTCTCCTTAGTTATAGATGAATCCAGGGGTACAATTCGATAAGATGGACGATGAAATTTTATTTTTTTAGAAGTAATTACCGATTCCAACTCCTTATTACACAGTTAAAATGGTCGGTGGTCTTTTTAATGTGTTTCTTGATGATTCCCTATCAAAGAATTAGAGACATCGAAGGAGATGAGGGGAGAGAAGAGGAAAAAGGATGGCTGAGTCCTCTGACTGACCTCTCAAGAAACCTCGTACATCTCCTTCTCATTCTCTTCCTTCCTCAAAAGTACTTCACATCTCACCTCTCTAGTTCTTCCGAGACCGAAGCATTTGGTTCTTTCCCTTACCCGAGGGTACCAACTCTGATCTTGCTGAAAGGGTAGGGCGTATTGCTTTGGATGGTTTATCCTACATCGTCTCTGCCCTACAATCTTATCCCATTACTCTTCCATCTCTTACACTCTCCTTCTTCGAGCTTGTGACTAAGCTTGAAAGGATTTGGGCCTATGTAAGTGCCTTTTTTCTTTCCTTATTTAATGATGAATTGTTTTGTAAATTCTTATTTGTTTATGTCATCTTTACAACAGACGGGGGCTTTGTCATCCAAGGCTCGAAAGAGGGCCATAGATGAACATGTTTCATCAACAACTCGGATCACGAAGCTTGAGGCGGACCTTACTGCGGTGGCCTCTGAGAAGACCAGAGTAAGTGAAGAGCTTAGGACTCCATGGGAGAAAGCAGAAGGGCCGACAAAGGTAGCGGAGGAGGCCTTGAAGTTGAAGGGTTAGGGGTTATAAAGGGAAGATAAGGCATTGGGGGAGAAAGAGAAGGAGCTGGAGGAGTCTAAGGTCGTGCTCAAGCGGATTAATTACCTGGTGCTTTTCAAGATGTATGCTACGGTTAAACGTCAATTTTTTACCGATCGCTTGGGTGATACAACTGCTGAGGTCGATCTTAGCTTCCTAGGGGACCCTATTAAGATTGAAGAAGCCCTTGCCTATTGTAGAGCCGATTGGGCCAAGGAGACAGCTAAGGATGATGCTTCCCCCTTTGCTTCTCAAGACACCTCGCTGCAACATGATGATGAAGCTGCATTGTCTAAGGGGAATGATGTTACCTCTACATCCCAGCCCATGTAATCACTTGATCTTTTGTAAATAATTTTTATGTTCCTTTTGTTTTTCGAACCTACCGGTATGTAATGAAATAATTTTTTTTTCTAGTTTTGTTGCGACCAATTTTATTTGATTATACTACTGTTTTGTTATTTCACCACAAACGACCATGTTATTTACATTCCTTTGTTCTTTATAGACTTCTAAGGAAGTAGTTTTTACTAAACTCCTGAAGGAGAGCATGGAAAAACTTCAAATTCAAATTATAGATCGTCTCGGTCTTAGCATGGTAGCAATTTGCAAGGGGGAGAAAGAGTTAAATGAGGCATTCATGCTGCTTAAAGAAGAAACCCAATGGTTGCTTTCCAAAATTGATCAAATAGTTAAAGAAAAGGAGGCACTTAGTGACTTTGTATTGCGTTGCTGGTGTTATGCCCTAGAGAGCAGTTTTGTTCCCATAACAGTCCTCATTTGGAATGGTTTAGGATTAGGCTTAGAAATCTAAATAAGGAGTGAGCATTGTATATTTCTGTGTGTGGATTTGTGCACTTTTCATATAAAACTTGCCTTATGTGATACGTCTTTCTAAACTTATCTTTGTGTAATTTGATTTCTATTGAAATAAGTTCTAGTTACAATTAGGTTAATTCCCTTTTTTCTTATGGGTATCCTTTTGAGTCTATGAAGTATTCGAATCCAATGCACCTTCGGTTCCCACTATCTACAGTCCGGACGACTTAGGCGTACCTGAATTTGATGTTACGATTATGACTTTTACTACGACCTTGAAGGAAAAGAACTTCCAACTAACACTTACCAATGAAAGGCTTGAAAGAGATTTGAAGAATGGTCTTTCCGACTTCGAAAATGCTAAGGATGCACACGAGCACCAGCACCGATACAATACCAAAGTATGCACTGAGCTTGAGGCTGCAAATTCAAAGATGGCTGAACTACAACAAAAGATGAAAGAGAGTGAAGTGCTTTATGAGATTTTCTTTTCTGAATCCTTAAAAAAATCACCAAAATATTTGAGAGCATTCACTTTCCACCCATTCCTCTACATACGAGGGAGCACCTTCGGCTCTGGTTGCTCTAACTATCGCATATTATAAGCTTCCAATTCTTCAAGTTTACCTTGATAGTGTAGTTCCAGCTTCCTCTTCCACTCATTCGCCAACACAGTGTCCATGGCTGCAGGAGGAGCAGTGGCCACACCAATGCTAAGCTTCTTAATCCCCCAGTTCCTCAGAAGCACTTCCCATCTCACCACTCCGGTCCTTTCGAGACCCAAGCATTCGCTTCTTGCCCTTTTTCGAGGGTACCATCTCCGATCTTGCTGAGAGAGTATGGCGTATTGCTTTGGATATTTTATCCCACATTGTCACTACCCCACGGTCTTATCCCATTACTCTTCAAGACCTCATGCTTGGCCGTTCTTAGTTGGTTAGAGCTTGTGGCTGTTAACCATAAAGTCGAAGGTTCAGACCCTCCTAGCGTCAAAAATGTTAATGGGATTTTCCATCTCAAAAAACACCCAAGTAATTTTATTGAAATAACCATGATGTTTAATGCTTTCCTGGATAGAAATCAACAAAATTATGTGATATTAAAATTGTCTTTTAAGAGAATAATTATGTTGCTATAATGCTTACACAAATATGAGGAGAAATATTTAAAATCTTATAAAAAGTCTCTATCCAATTTGTTAAGCAACATATTCTAATTTTAATACTAAAAAGGGAAAAGTAAAGGAAAATACTAAAAGTAATAAATGACATGGAGAATTTCCGTTGTTCGAATGTTATTGAATCCTACGTTCATGGAAAAATGCCCTTATCTTCTCTTTTCATTCTTAGCACAAGTGCAAAAAATGGCAGAGAATACAATTTTGATTTGTGTAAAAAAAGAGTAAAGTCCAAAATAGATCCTCCTCTTTTCTTCTATAGTTCCCTATTCATTTATAGTACATATAGATTCACACAGATCACTAACATCCATCTTCAGCTCTTTTGATTCTTGGTTTTGGATCATACCACGTGTCGATCATCCTTTTTGCTGATTTAGTGTATATAGATTGCTAACGTGGCCTTAAGCGTAAAACTGTGATTTGAGTTAATGAATTTTGAACTTGGATGAGAAATTTGAAATTGAAGCGGGAAAATCCAATTTTGAATAGACGACGTCTTGATGATTTCATAAAGCAACATGTCGATAAATTTACCACATGTGTCGGCGAAGCTACAATGAGCCCCCATCTTAGAAAAATGACATAGTTACTAGCACCCAAGGGTCACGCTACCGTGAATGGACCATTGAAGACCGCGCCTTTATTATTGCACGAGGTGACGGTATTTCATAGCATTTGAATTGCGTCAACCCTCCTAAAGCTATACTTCGTCGTTCCATCCAGAATAATAACAAAGCACAATGTTAATAGTAATTGGGGTCAAGTCACATGGCTCAGTAAATAAGACTGCATGGCCATTTTGAAGGATGGTCATATCGCTTGAACCTATTTTAGGCTGTTTTTATCAATAGAAGTCTGCGCCACTGCCTTTGTATTTAAGTTGTGTTTAAGGAATTTGAGAATGATGTCACGGCTGCTCGGTTTGCCTTTGAGGAACGTAATTTAGCTTATGGTTGCGGAGTAGTTTTACCCTATTGCCTCACCCTTTAAGTCATTGCATTTGTCGGTAGTATTCTTTAGAATTGCAGCGCTACTATGTCATTTCAACATTAAATCAAAATGGCGATGCATCTTGATTGCTTAAATGTCAATATAAGACTGAGGCATATCCCAATTGCACATGATTGCTTTAAGGATGGTGTATAGTTCTATATCTTTAGTATTGTTTTCGGAGCAGTAATACAATCTCTAAACCAGTTATTACTTGAAGATTGTGCCATAGTTCCAACTTATTTAGGGTTACTTTTGGGACCGCACAACAGCTTTCATATTTGGTTCTTGAAGGTTGGCTGCGGTTCTGTCTATTGAAGGTTGTCTGAATTTTCCTTCTTTCTCTTTGCTTCCTCATAGAAGTCTAACTTTCATCGTGGGAGTTGTTTTTTTGGGTCATGTGTTTTCATCAATTCGCCTTTACATGTATTTGAAAAATATGGATGTAACAGTTTGGACGATGATACTGCGAAGAGCTGATTGACTGTTGAGGTAGCACAGATGTGTTTCATCCGTGCTATCTCAACAGTCAATCAGCTCTTCGCAGTACATAATATGTAGGATTTTATTTTTCATTTGCGTTGTTTATCTAGCTATTTTTTTGCAGTGTATCAGTTTTTTTTAACCGCAGTTCCATTTTTATTCTTGATTTACTATTTTTTTCCGCATTGGATTATAATTTAATATCGATTATTCTACAATATTTAAAATGAAAAAAACTAAACATATAAATAAATATAAACAATTATTCCCCTTCCCCATTTCTTTTTAGTAATACACAAACACAATCTTCTTTCGCAAACTTATCCCTTTCAGAATACCATTTTCCCTGAGCAGCAAATGCACCATAAGTTTTCGAACTACGAGTAAATTAGTTTTCTGAAACTCTCTATTGCAAAGTTGGGGATCCATGATGTAGCATGAATATCACGCATGTAAATTTGTACAGGTCCATACTAGCGAGTAGTTGGATGCTTTAAGGACATTACCAATTCACAATTTCTAATGTTAGAAAGAACAAATTAATAAAGGTTCCTCTAGATACTCTACCCTATGGTAACTTCCCATGCATGTCAGAAACATGTTAGAACAACAAATGGTTTGGTAGTAGCAACTATATATGTTCAAGGTCTCTTTTATGGACATCGTATTCGCTAATAGAAAAGCAGATAATGGAAATTATGTTCAACTTATATCTTGGACGTATGAATATGTTGATGGATCTATCATCGATAATTCGACCCTTGAAAAAGCAGCGTTTGAACATCAATTACTTTTGCACGTAATTTCTATTTTCGAATTTTCTGCAGATAGTAAATAATTCATCATATTCAATAGTACACAGTAACTAATAATAATAATTGATTAATAACTATTGTAAATATAATATAAACACCATATATATATATAGCACATTATTTCCTATCCAACCTTTTAAGCAACCGATAATCAAACTTTTGTCCAAAGGATTACACAACATTTCCCATCTTCTCTAATCAAAATTGCCCGCCAGCGCAAACCTTATTTTTTATGTTGCGCGAACAGTCATATACCCGGGTTTTGTACTAGCCTTCGTATTAATATTATACATGGATTTTTGACCATTTTGAATTGTACAGACATCTATTGGCCCAACTGTAAATTATTAGCCTACATTAAAATCAGTAGGCCCATGCTATATTTGAAGACAGAATTCCCTAAACTACAATATAGTTATTTGCGTCAAAAATGGTCACAAACCCAAGTGTTGTGAAAGCACCAGTGTATGAATACAAATCAGCAATATTCAGACACAAATCACAAATCTAAGCTAGCAATAAACAGCAATCCAGAAATAAATCACAGGAACACGAGATTTATAGTGGTTCGGCTATCTCCGGCCTACGTCCACTTCAATGATTTTTATCTTTTATTGATGTTCTTCGCTGATTACAGATGATTACAGCAGATACAATAAATGAATTCGAGTATAACAACAATGGAAAGAAGTAGAATTGAATCCGGCAGAGTCTGGACGTTGGTTCGCCAAAAGATCCTTTTTCTGCAGGCTTCAAGGGGCTATTTATAGGCGTAGGAAGCTGAGATCGTGCCCAAACTTCGGGAGACTTCTTCTGGCACGTGAGGGGGCCCACGCGACCGACCCCACCAAGTTTCGACTCGATCTGCGATCGATACGAAGCAATTTCGTATCCATCAAGAAATGATCCAATCGAGCTGAGACTTGGCAGGATTGTTCTTTACCTTGTATGCAAGCTGCTGTGAAAATTTCATAGCATTTGGTTCCGTAGATCGTGAGATATGATCGATGCAAGATTTCACTTTCGTGAACACTGCCGCGTTCGAATCCACGTTTCGTACCCATCTGTTCGACTCGATCAAGGCACGTGCGCGTGAGATGACGTGGTGCGGAAATCTTGGATCACTCCACCTTTTTTGCCGAGTCGAACGAGTCATTCGCATCTAGCGCCGAAGCTTCGTTCGTACCAACCCTTCATTCGCATCTATGTGTTTCTGTCTTTATTCGAATCAGTTATCTATTCGACGTAGCCCTTGTTCGCATCGATTATTATTGGCGAACTGCATATCGATCGCTGCAACTACTATCGACATGAAGTGACCACTTTGAGCATGATGGATACGAAGAAGGACTTATGCGCTATTGATTCGAATAACCACGAACCACATGGATACGAACCAAGCCTCTGTAATCAATTCGAACCGGGTCTACCCCTGGTCGATACGAAGCGTTTTGCCCACGATGGATACGAGCTAAACCGATACGACGCTACCGCTTCTGGATCGATGCAAGGAGTCCAATACCGGATGGATTCGAACAACTCCGATTCGAACAAAGTTCTAGGATAGATTTGAATAGGTTGAGGTGACGTCATCGATTCGAACATACAGACACGTGATAACCTCATGGATTCGAACTACGCAAACATGATGGATACGAATCTGATCGATTCGAACAGGTTGTATCTGATCGATGCGAACAACACATTTTACCTAACTTGTATCGATCATACCTCACTCGTACGAACTTCGATTAACCTGAAACTTGGAGCACTGGTTTTTATGGCTTTGCTTGTCATGTCTTGTCAGTTGTAGCCCGATCCGGACTCGTACAAAATTAATCGATATCCATGGTTATCCTGCAATGCATAGTTGATATTCATGGCTTGATTTTCAGTCAGTTTTGAGTATCTCAGCTTCGCTAAAAGTTGGGATAACAATAGTCACATTTCTTTATCTGTCCTAGATACAATTTATCAACTGTTTTCTTTCTTCTTTTCAACTTTCGAAAAAAAAGAGAGAAAGAAAGTTGTATTGGTATTACAATTGGGAACCAGTTGTCCAAGCCCAAGGCCCAAATGCAAATGCATACAGTTATTATTTTCATCATTATTATATATAATAATATACAATGAAGTCTGAACGTAAAATTGATGGAAGTGGCTGGTATCAGAAAAACGAAGAGCAGGAGAGTGGACCAAAATAAATTGAGACAATGATGATAAGCATTAATTAAACATAGAATACAACCAAAATATGCCTTGAATAAGTCAGCATGAGAATTGAAATTGCTTCAATCAATCCATTGAACTATTAACTGATAGGAATCCAGATGATGACTACAATATAGTTTCCTCAATCAATTTTTCCTTTTGATACTGTCTGACGTGTTTCCTACAACTATAATACATGCATCATCTCCAACTTAGTTATACCGATTCATTTGGAACAATTAACTTCCATCTAAACATATGTATGTACTTCTTTGGATTTACGAGTAAAATGCGTCCATCTTTTAATCTTATTTGAACAGTTAAACTCTATTCCTAAATTCATTTTAGGAGATTTCTTACTTAAAACATACAACTTATAGATGTTAGTTTATTATTTGAAAACGGATCCTTGCACGAATGCACCTCTTATTTTCAACTGGATTAGACGAAACAGTAAACTGAATATATACAAATGATTCTGGTTTTAAATAATTATTGTGGACTTGGGAAGTTGGAATTGCGTTCACTCTTTGTTTCTAATTTAATTACATTATACGATAGCGACTTTATTTCCATCCTATTTTACGGTATATATCGCTACCAAATTGTAGCTTTCTCTAAATAATAAGTAGCCTAAATATACGTATGGTGTATCTTCTCAGACCTGTACAAGTAACATGGTAATAATGTAAAATGAATTATTGATGTACAACATGATTAGTTCGACCAACCCCACCAACCTTAATATTCCTCTTTCACTTGTGAAGTAGCAATTTTTGTTTTGTTGCGTTGCTAATTATGTGTAATTGACAGATTGCTGCCGCAACTGCCGGAGTTGCAGTACTTCTCTTTGATGAGTTTTTTGGTTGGTAAGAACTTTAACTATTGTACATAATTTCAATCATACTTGCCATTTATCTATGACCTCATAAAAAAACCACTTGAATAAACTTTTACGGTACATGGACTGCTTCACTAAACGGTTTAGAAAGAAGAGACCAACATACACGAACTAGCAATCTTTTTCTCATCTTTTTCGCAAACTAGCAATATTTCAATTATACCCATGTCCAATTAAAATGCAAAAAATTGATTTTCCAACGTCATACCGATACCATTGCTGAAATATTTTTGCAGCATTTTTACTAAAATTTTCAACTTTATCACAAATTCATTTACATATAATATATAATCACACCAATATAACATACTAATATTACAAGTTCATATACCATACCAATACCATCAAATGATATTATCCAACATTATAATATCATAAATATGATCCAACATCATAAAGATACATATCATCAAATCATACAACAAACACAAATGTTTACAAGCATACAAACCATACAACCAATACAAATGTCTATAAGTATACACACCATACAACCAACACAAATGTCTACAAGCATACAAACCATACAACTAACACAAATGTTTGTGTACATATATACAAATGTTGTCTACACAAATGTCTACAACCATGCAACCAACACAAAATATAAAAGATAACCAAACAAAACAAATCATTAAATGAAAAATATTCTACCAACACATATACTACCTACTCCCCCAAACCCTGTCCACCATCTCCATCATCATCTTGAGCAGAAATGCCATCATCTGGAAAACGTTACAAAAATGCATCTATAAGCAAACCGAGCTTCTTCTCTAGCATACCGATATGTGACTTCACCATCGGTTTTCTTCTTCTACATCATCACTAAATGTAGCAGTTCTATCTAATCTCTGCATTTGATAAAATCAAACATTAATTTTATTATTACATTCAATAGTATTACTAATTTAAGTAACGGTATTAATTTTATTATTACATTCAATAATATTATTAATTTCAATAATATTATTAATTTTGTTATTACATTCAATAATATTATTAATTCAAACAACTTTATTAGTTTTAATAGCACTGATAATTTTAGTATTACATACATTCTATAATATTATTAATTCAAATAACATTATTAATTTTATTATTACATTTAATTGCATTATTAATTTTATTATTAATTTAAATAACATCATTAACTTTATTATTACATTCAGTAATATTATATATTTAAATATTACGAACATTTAATAATATTATTAATTTAAACAACATTATTAAAAAAAATTATTACATTCAATAACATTATTAATTTTATCATCAATTTCAATAACATTATAAATTTTATTGTAAAATAATGGAATTCACGAATAATTTCAAAGCCATATAATGTAGGGTTTCTACACTTGGTCATCCTACTTCCCATTACAAATGCAATTATATTTACGTTTCGCAAATTATTTCAAATCGAATGATTAACAAAATTTTGGCAGCACTTCCTCTTATTCTCCATATCATACGCAAAAAAGCGTGCACGAGGAATAAGAAGGTAGTGCTATCGAAATTTCGTTAACCGTTCAATTGCAAATATTGATTAACAAAACATAAATATTTATAGCTTGTTCAATACTGAATCCCAAAAATAACGATTAGATGAATATCGATTCCATTTTATTTAAAAAACGAATATCTATATAACGGTCATATACGGTACTTGTCAGACGAAGCCAAATTAAACATCTAAGGGTTTTCATTAGTATTACCATATCGATAATATAACGATCCGAAATTCCACTACTTTGATTAGTGAATATTTAATTAATTTTAAATATTCAATAAATAGGTTTTATAATAAAAATAAACACATTTTAATTAATTAATAATGATGGTAAAATCGTTTTCAAAATTTGTTTACCAAATTAAATAGTTCGTAGAAAAAAAGAAAATGAGACCGAGGAACGTTTTCCGAAATTTCGACCTTTCGACACCGGAAAGTTGTTGGGAACGTTGTTCGTCTTTGTGCACTATATGTACATATATAAGAGTTAATTAATTACATAATAATACATTTAGAAATAAATTATCTTATATTAATTTGGATTAGTAAGTGATGTGACAAGACATAGTTTTAAAAATAATAAACATTATATATATAAAGTATTGTCACATCTTAGATTTGTAATCATTAACCATGATTATCTCTTGTCACATCTTAGTTAATTAATAATTAAGCTTATATATATATAAAAGAGTGATGTGATTAAATATAATTATATTTAAATATAATTATATATATATATATATATTTATTATAAAAGATTTGTGATGTGACTTGACAAAGTGATTAGGGTGAAATTTTACCTATAAACAGTCATATGTTTCTCCATTTTTCCTCCTCTTTCCACCAACCTTTTCTTCCTCATTTCGAATTCAAATGGAGGTTTTCTTTTTTTGAAACCGTATGAAATTTTAATGGCTACAATATTATAATTGACCATTTTTTCAAGTTTCTATCATAGCTATGTCAAAATACCCAATCTTTGCAAAGCAATTTTTCACCTAGAATTTCAAGTCCGAAAATTACCCCTCTTCTTTTGATCATAACTTCTTCAAAACAAATCAAAAATGAGTGATTCATTTTATGAAATGATAAAGGAAAGAAATTCCTACAACTTTCCTTTTGATTACTTTTCCAAACTCCGTGAGTTAGTGGCCCAAAAACCAGTGGGAAAATGACCTAATTTTGGGTTCATTTTCGACAAATCGGTGATAACCCGAAGCTCCTCTACCCTCAAGCTACCACCCCACATCCACCCCCACACCTATGGTCAAGCTTACATACACCTGGTCCAAGCCCATTTTGAGGGTTGCTAGCACTTAAAGCCTTCATCCTTCAAAGCTAGAGAGTCGTTGGGAAGTTTAGTTTAAGTTCGGGTAGCTTTTGCGGAAGTTTGGTGAGTAAACTACTCGTTTTTTTAAAAATGAAAATGGTAACTTTATTTATGTCACTATATATGGTGATTATATAGTGTAGAAGTTGAATGATAATCATGTGGTTTGATTATAATTTGGATGGTTGATTTTAGTTTGATTTGGTTATGGAGATCGATGTTGTATTATAAAGTTAGTACGCATGTATATATGGATGTATACTTGCAATCTATGATGAAGATGGCTGGTGTTAGTAATACGTTGATTGTAAAACATGAGCTATGGCATGAGGTTGGTAAACAAAGTTAACTATTTTGTGTAATTGCGACGGTTATGAGATTCGGTTGGAATCGAAGTTTGTTTTCGAAGTTTAGGCTTTTGAAATGGATTAAAGTTTGTAACTTTAGTTTTAAAGTTTTTTTTAAAAAAACTTTGTAAAGTATGTTTTCAAATCATGAAAAGCAAGGGTTTGTGAAGTGATTCGCTAAGAATATGTTAGAGCGAACTGCACCTATAGCGATAGTTGCTATGGATGCAGTTCGACAAAAGTTTGAATTTCTATTTCAAATTTGTTTTATTTTGAAATTAGTTTACCAATTTTTCAAACTTAATTAGTAATGTTAAAAAGTAATTAAGTTGTAATATAATTAATTAATTAATCAATCAAAAGGTAATTAGTACTAAATTGGTAATTAAGAAGGTGATTAAAGGTTAATCATCCCTTAAGTTAAGTTAACAACGGTTAATTAATTAATAAAGTTTTAATTAATGTTTTATATGATTAAGAAGTAATCAAGTGATTAATAATTATTTAATAAAGATTAATGGTTAATTAATTATTAAGTAATTAATGGATTATTTAATTAATATTTAATTAATTAGGGTTTAACTCTTAAACAATTTGGTTTTACCTTAACCAAGTTGCATTAGGAAGTTAATTAGTACTTAATCAAGTTCATTAAGCCTAATTAGAGTTTAATTATGATTTAATCTTGATTTAAATTGTATTAATTAAGGTTTAGTTAGGGTTTAAGCTAATTAAATTTACTTTTAACTTTTCAATGGTGATTTTAAACTAAGGAGAATGTGTTTTAATCAATTTTATTTTTCAAAGTAAATCGTTTCCATATCAAAGGATTTCTTGTCCAGACCCTTAAGAAACCCATATGATTAAGAGAATTAAATGACATCCGTTAGCAGAACAAAACACCATTCTGCTATAGTGTAAGTGATTTGATTGTGTGGACATGTGTTAAACAGAATAAATCTCCGTTCTACTATAAATTGATTGAATTGTTTGGACATCTATTTGCAGAATAAATCACCGTCTTGTTGTTATGTTATTTGGACTTGTATATGCCAATTAGTTATATTGACGTGTTATTTCCTGATTGGATATGAACTGTATTTACATATATGGTAGCTTATGTAAATAATTGTTATGTGATTTGGGAATCGAATTGAAATTAAATGGTAACTTAAATTAGTATCATTGGGATTACTAAGCCTCATTTGGAATTTATAAAGTATGGTTTGAATTTACTTTAATTCTTTAATCAATTTGAGGCTAAGGTTTTATAAATGGTTTTTTCAAGTTATATAATTCTTATAAAGATATTTATAAATGATAACTTGTTTATAAAAGGGTTTTTTACTGAAGGGTTACTTTAAGTGTTTTACAAATGAAGTTTTGTAAATGATAAAGGAGTATAGAAAGGTTTATATAAAGAGTTTTAAAAATAGGAAAAAGGTTTATAAATCATTACAGAGATTTGGAAAGACGTTTATAAATTAAATTAAGGGTTTATAAAAGTGGGTTATAACTTTATTTTGAAAGTTATAGGTTAATTGAAATATGAGATGAGCTTTTAAAAAGGGAATTTTTGATAAAGGATAAGCGGAATGTTTTATTTGAAAGAAATGTTTGGTTATTTAATATGAGATTTGGAAAGAAGAAAACTTTGAAAAGTTGTAAATATACTTATATTGATAAGATAAGTATATGATTTTGTTTCAAGGCATGAAAATTAAAATGTTTTGGTAATGTACTTATACCATTGAGATAAGTATATAAATGTTTCTAAGTATAAAGAAAATGTAAGGGGTTTGGGAATAGTGTTTTGAAAAGACTTTGTGATTAGATTTTATAAAGTGGTTTTATTAATTAAAGAGAATTAATAAAGGTTTAGTGGATCTCATATGGAAATTAAACCATGGTTGGATGTTTGTTTATTTGATAGTTAAATAACCGACTATCAAAGCTGGACCCAAAACGTAACTTTAGAAATATCTAGGAGAAACATGAGAATTATATGGTATAGTTACCGTCGAAGGTGCTATACTGTATGTATAAACTCGTTCATTCCTCTAGGACGAATGATAAGGAAATCCGTCCATAAACGGTTAGGAGGTGAACTCCGCTCTTGTCATTTGTCTGTTTATTTCCTAAAGAACCGAGGTTGAGTTTACCGGAAAATATCGAAAGTTGTTTCGAAGAGACCGGGATCAGATATGTTATCAGGAAACCACTTTGATCCAACTTAAGCATTTCGAAATGAAGACATCTTGAAGCATGGGATCAAAGACGGAGCCATTGAAGTACAAGGGCTGCTTGCTACTAATCCTAAGGGTGATTCCAAAATGAATGTAGTAGAAGTAGTGCCTTCAGTTTGTCCTTATCCTGGACAACTTGTATGGATGGATGTTGGCACTGCATTACTGCTTGGAGGGTAGTGTTAGCATTCCAAGAGGGACTGCTATTTATCAACCGGGAATGACTAAAACATGGGATATGCAGCAGGGCTATGTGGGTCGCACCCATTAGAGTATATCATCACCCTTATAGATATATATACAATCATAAATGAATTTGTGTACGTGGGAGCGCTCGGTTAAAGGTTGCAAAGCAACCGGGGTGATGATATATTCAGTACGGGTAGGCTGGTTCTGTGTTGGCAGGGGTTGTTAGGTACGATATTGGTGCATTTTTCTAGAGGTGTACTGTGGTGGGCGGTACCCCAGTAGCCCAATCATTAGTTAGAATCCATTCTCCAATACATGCCTTACGTTTTCGATTGTAGAGCCTAGTATGTTGGAATGTGAGATGCAAGCATTTCAACTATTTTATCTATTTACTTTAAACTTAGACACTATGATAATATCACTGGATTCTGATATAAATTTTTTGGTTATCGTAAGGTAAAAACCCATCCGTTTTTATGTACAGTGTGATCTTATGAGATACCCTTTGTTTGAAAGGTTTTCAAATGTAGAAATCAGTTTGGTTGTTACTTGTTATCGAGTTTTACTCATGCTAGTTACTAGACTGACCCAGACGTTATTCCGTGTAATGCTCGAGTCAGACTGAGCATGTTGGCCAGGTTAGCTTTAAATGCTTTGGAGCTATGGAGTTGAGTTGGAGGCCCAAGACGTACTCTCGTATTTTAGATATCTTCCGTTGTGTATATGTTATGTGTAGTTTGTCTGCTGTTGTAAGGATAGGTGATATAACTGTCCAACTCTAATATGTATATGTATAGAAAAAAGAGGGTCTCAGATTTTGTAAAGGCTTGATTATATTATATATTATTCTGTTGCGTTGTGAGATTCTGTGTTTGTTCCTAGTTCTTCTATCTTCTATCTTCTTTCTTTCCACTAACAATCTGTCTTTTCGGCACTTAGTTGTTTGGCATGTTAATACCGTGGATGTATCAGTGTCGACTTTTAGGGTTTGGAAAGATGGGTCATTACAGATAACAATGACTTGATCGAACAATTCATAATAATACAATAAACTAAATCATATGCGAATTATCTTACCAAAGAATCTATGTCAACGATCATATACCAACGAATTTAAATTAACCATCGAATCTATATCATATATTGACCTAATCAATTCATAGTTTTGAATAAAAAATAAATAAGAACATTAAATCACACTCACGGAGGCTTGGTATGAGGTGGAGGGCGATGCTTGTGGCATGGCTAGCTTGTGATGGGGATACGACAGTGGTGGTTGCAGCTTTAATCACAAGGTGGCGGCTAGTTGCTTGGGAGAGGCGGTGGCATGGTGCTTGGAAGATCGAGGTGGTGGATGGTTGTTTGGGTGAGGTGGTGTTTGGGAAGGCTACTTCAATCATGAGGCAGCTACAAGGCGGCGACGTTAAGTTGGAGGTGGCTACAAGGCGACGGTGCTTCCAACCGTTATTATTTTTGTATTCGATTGCAATACGAATAAGAAAGCATCGACTATGGGTATATAGTTGGGCGCTATATCATACCGACTCCCCGCTGATGTTAATTAAAAGGCATTGACAAGGCATCGATAATTTATCAAAGGCAATTCTTCATTGATGCCTTGCTGACACCCCACCGACACCTTTTAATTGGCGTCGATAGGGTGTTGGTAATACCAGGTAATCATTTGGTGCTTTTTCTAGTAATGTGTATTTAGAAGATAATTCATGAGAAATATTAGAAAGATAATTTAATTACATAATGATATTTCATTAGATGAAGATAACTTCCTGAAGAAATGATTAATGAAATGTATTTGGAAGAAATTTCCAATTTCTTTTTTTTCATAAAGATAATGTTTATATATAACCATCTCTAGAATAGTTATGGTCATCATTAATAGGAATGAAAATAGTCAAGCAAACAAGAAGAATAAATTTGAGTTATAAGTGGTTTGACTGTAGTTACCCAACAATCCCCCACTAACTACAAGAAAATTCAAAAAAGATGAATAAATAACTACTGGGGCATATTGAAAGTTTTGTATGTTAATTGCCAGTATCTTTTGATTGAACTGATGTATAAAGAAGGTTACAACTTAGACTAAGTATCGAATTTCTCTTGAACTAAAAAGATTTGGTTGTAACCCAATAACGCGCACAACACTTTTGACTTTGGCAAACTTCGTGATGTATAGAAATGTGCTTTTAGTGGTTGTGCACTCATCTAAGGATCTCATGAGTGCTCTAGAGAGATCACCTAAAACTCTCATATAATACAGGCCACCTTCACACTCAAGTAGGTGAGTCCATCAATTTGTCTCTTTAGTAATCATTTGGCTTTGTTTAACCACTAATGAGTATCCACCATATTATGCTCTACCGGATACTAGTTGACTATTCCTTTTAAAAACTCAAGGCTACTTTCTTTGATAACCCTTTTGTAAGAGGATCAGCTAAATTCCCCTTTGATCTTATGATATTTAAGAAGATCGTTCATTCTCTTAACTTATTTTTTAGCTACTTTGTGCCTAATATGAATATGCCTTCTTTTTGCAGTATACACATTACTATAACAAATTTTAGTGGCACTGTACAAGTCATTATGTAATAAAACATAATCAATTAGTTTCCCAGTAACAGTTTTTCAACTAGCAAGTCTCTTAGCTACTCAGCTTCTTGACCTTCCAACCCAAGAGCAATGAACAACGCTAAACTTGTATATTTTAAGGATTTCCATGATATAGCATCATAATCCGAGGTAAATATCAGTCTACTAGTAGAGTTAACTTCATCAGTATTTGTAACCTAGTTTGTATAACAAAATCTTTTTTGGACAATAGCGAAATTGTTTAATGTAAGCATCGATCAATTGTACCATTACGTATGTCACAAATAATGAAGAACATTTTAATTTTCATGTCACGACTCATATTTTACGTATCAGAGGATCATAAAATAATTCTATTTAATTCATTTAAGGTATGTAGCGAAGTTGAAGCAAGGAGGAACCAAAACCACAGTAGGGCGGTGGAGGTAAGAAGAAGTGGGATGGAAAAAGGAAGCAACAACAACAAGGAAAAGGGGGCCAGAAAAAGAATAAGAGTAAAATTGTTTGCCATGGTTGCAAGGAAAAGGGCCACTATATTAAGGAGTGCAAGGCTGTTAAGAAGTGCCACAACTGTGATAAGCCTGGGCATATGAAGAGAAATTGTCCAGAACTGCCTAAGGATAAGCAGATTATGAAGGCATATACTCTGGATGTGTCCCGACCTCATCTTGTGCTTCTATTGCTAGGAATAAGGGGAAGGGAGTCGTAGTGCAAAGTATGCTTTCCATCCGAGATGTTTCTGTTAGAGTTATTTTTGATACTGGAGCTTTGCATTCTTTTATCTATGGTGAGCTAGTATGCAGACTAGGTTTGGGACCCGAGATAGTAGACCGACCATGGATCGTGACGAACCCTATTGGAGGATCTACTAGTCTTTGTATGATTTGTCGTGGTTTAGTGTTATCGAGTCATGGATGTTCTTTTGTTTGTGATAGCTTTGTTCTTAATTTTGCTGGGTTTGAAATTATTTTGGGAATGGACTGGCTTGAGAGGTATGCGGCTGTGTGGATTGCGAGAAGCTAGAGGTGAAAATTGGGAATGTGGAAGGGCAAACGGTAGTGATATGCTGTTTACCGGAGGGTGGGGTATTAGTCAACTCTCTTTATTCACTTAAGATTCCATAGGAAGGAATGTTATCTGTGCCTATCGCTAGAGAGTATCCTGATGTCTTCGAGGAAGTGATAGGATTGCCGCGGCATAGGGAGATCGAGTTTTAGATCGACTTAGTGGATGGAACCAGACCCATAGTTATGCCTTTGAGGCGTATGGTACCCAGAGAGCAGAAAGAGTTAGAGGTGCAAGTGAATGATCTACTGAAGAAAGGATTCATTCGGAGAAGCATATCCGAATGGGGTGCACCTGTTGTATTCGCAACGATGGCAGATGGTTCTCTGAGGCTATGTATGGATTATCGCAAGTTGAACAAGGTTATGAAGAAGAATAAGTATTCGCTTTCATGGATTGATGACCTGTTTGATCAGCTGCACGGTGCAAAGGTGTTTTTTCAGATGGATTTGGCAACAGGGTTTCACCAGTTAAGAGTGGCTAAAGAAAGCGTGCCTCTTACTGCATTTCGGACACCGTCAGGTTTCTACTAGTAGTTGATGATGCCTTTTGGATTGACTAACGCTCTGGCATACTTTGTGGATCTTATAAATATAGTCTTCAAAGATCAGTTGAACAAGTTCGTACTTTTGTTCGTGGATGCATTCTGATTTATTCTAGGACCGAGGAAGAGCACAAGACACACTTGAGGATTGTGCTTGAGATTTTGAGGAAGCACAAGTTGAGAGCTAAGTTCTCTAAATGTCACTTCTGGAAGGAAGAAGTGAGATTATTGGGACATGTCTTGTCAGGACAAGGAGTTGCAGTGGATCCCGGAAAGGTGGTAGCGATCCAGGATTGGAATCAACCCTAGAATGCTACGGATGTGAGAAGTTTCCTTAGATTGGCAAGATATTATAGGCTCTACATAAATGACTTCTCAAAGATTGCATCACCATTGACCAACTTGACCAAGAAGAATCAGACTTTTACTTGGGATGCAAAATGTGAGTATGCATTTGTAACTTTGAAGGAAAGGTTGACGAGTGCACCTGTATTGGTTATTCCGGGTGGGAATGAAGAGATGACAGTATACACGGATGCTAGTGGTACAGGTCTTGGAGCTGTGTTGATGCAGAAAGGAAAAGTTGTCGCTTATGCTAGTCGACAGCTAAAGCCGCATGAAAGGAATTATCCAACTCATGACTTGAAATTGGCAGCGATTATTTTTGCTTTGAAAATGTGGGGGCATTATCTATTAGGAGAAAATTTTGAGTTATTCACGAACCACAAATCCTTGAAGCATCTTTTCTCTTAAAAGGATCTTAACCTTCGGCAGCTACAATGGTTGGAGTTCCTAGCTTCTTATGACTTTTATATTTCCTATACTCCAGGGAAAGGTAATGCAGTGGCAGATGCATTGAGCAAAAGACATGCTGAATTGGGAGCTATGTTTTTGTAATGGAAACATATGGAGTATATAGCTGGATTTGATTTTAGGCCATGTTGTGAGCTCGAGCCTGAGATGTTAGCAAGTCTATCGATCAGACCTAGTCTCATAGAAAGGATTGGTACTAGTCAGAAGAAAGACGCTGAGCTAGTAGAGATCATGGAAAAGATTGAAATGGGAGTAGAATCTGAAGATTTGAGACAGTGCATGATTGACCGAGATGGTTGGCTTCGTAAGGATCAGAGTCTGGTTGTTCCAGATATTGATGGATTACGAGATGAAGTACTAATGGAATGCCATCATTCCAGATTAACCATTCATCCTGGTGGTAACAAAATGTATAGGGATATGAAGAGGACTTACTACTAGGAAGGAATAAAGAAGGATGTTGGAAGTTTCATCTCAAAATGTTTGAATTGTCAATTAGTGAAGGCTGAGCAGAAGAAGCCTAGTGGATTGCTACAACCACTAGATATTCCCAAATGGAAATGGGAATATATATCCATGGATTTTATAGATGGGTTGCCACAGACTAGAGCAGGATATGATAGTATTTGGGTAGTGATAGATCGACTAACCAAGAGTGTAAGATTCATACCTGTCAAATCTACCAGAACGACATCCAAGTTGGCAGAATTATATGTTAAGTGGATTGTTCGATTCCATGGTGTGCCAAAGAGTATTGTAAGCGATAGAGACCCATTGTTTACTAGTGAATTCTAGAAGAGCTTATAAGAGATTTTAGGAACTGAGCTGCACTTGAGTACAACTTATCACCCATAGACGGATGGCCAGACCGAGAGAGTGAATCAGATTATGGAAGATCTTCGAGCATGCATTATAAATTTTGGAGGGTCTTGGGATGATCACTAACATCTAGTGGAGTTTGCCTATAACAACCGTTATAAGTCGAGTATTGGCATGGCACCATATGAAGCATTATATGGACGACCTTGTAATTCACCCTCATGTTGGTGGGAAGCAGGTGAGAAGTCGATACTTGGACCAGAGATAATTAGAGGACTTCCGAAAAGATAGAGATCATTCGGCAATGAATGAAGACTGCTCAAGATCGTCAAAAGAGCTATGCAGATAAGAGAAGAAGAGATTTGGAATTCTCAATTGGGGACATGGTATTTGTTAAGATTTCTCCTCTGAAGAATGTTGTTCGATTTGGTAGGAAGGGAAAGTTAGCACTCAGATTTGTTGTACCTTTTCCAATTATCGAGAGAATTGGTAAATTAGCTTATAGGGTAGATCTACCTCCGAAGATGGCGGGCGTGCACAATGTTTTTCATATCTCCTATCTGTGGAAATTTGTGCATGACTCAGGTATTGTGGTAGCACGGGATCAGTTGGAAGAAATAGAGGTTGAGCCAAAAGTGTCAAGACCTCGTAAGCTGCTTCGAGTCATTGGGAATAAGACGAAACAACTTAGGAAGAAGGTAGTTAGGTTAGTTAAGGTTCAATGGAGTGAGGATGATAGCGATTGTACAAGGGAGACTGAAGAGAGTATGAGGATGGCCTATCTAGAACTCTTTGAGTGGTAAGACCCATAGGTCGTATCTACTTGCACCATTGTATCTTATACAATTAGAATTCTGCATGCTAAGATAGGTTTTGCTTGCTATGGTTGATTTGGCTGCTTAGTTGGATTGTTAGATAGTTGCTAATGGATGGTAGGCATGCGGGATAACCTTGATTGCTCATGTTTGTTTAGTTATTTCGGGGGTGAAATTTCTAAAGAAGGGGAGAATGTAATGACCTGTATTTTATGTATCAAAGGATCGTAAAATAATTTTATTTAATTCATTTGAGGTCGTATCATTCTAATATTTTGAAATATGATTCTTAGGGATATTTTACACGTCCATGATTTTTCCCGAATTTCTATGCAACCATTTTGCCCTTGGAGATCTTATTTCGGCCATAGCTTTTGATAGGAGCGGAATTAGATGTTCTAACCTTGTTTATTGCTTCAGGATGGTGGTCTGCCATTCCGTAGTGGTCATATAGGAAAATCGGATAAGTGGGAAGGAAGTTATAGCAGTTTTAAGTTTTGTAAACTGCTAGCCAGAATTGGGGATTGATGAGCCAATTAGTAAGTCCATTAATCTAATCAGGTTTTGTTATAAATATGAGGTGAGAGAGATCATTTGAAACCTTTGTCTATCATTTAATATTAGCCTCAAAACCCTATCTCCTCTCTAATTCTCCATTTTTTTGCATAGATTTCATCTCAAATTGTCTCTAATAGCAAATTAGAGACTAGAGTATCATCTAGAGGCTTGATTTCATTGACTTTGTTGCATCTTTATCTGATTTCTTGCTGTCCGGATCGGATATCCTCTCATTTTCGTAGGTTCGATTGGTTTGGTGAGTAGTTATGATCTCTCACTAGTCTATGATGGATTATATGTTGTAATTAGGTGATTATAAGTTAGGATTGTCAAACTAAACTATAAATTGATTAGACATAGGTAATTTCAGATTTAGAAACCCTAGATCTACCTAATTAAACATGTAATATGGATTAGATCATTGTCTAGTGTCATTTGTGCATATATAGCCATGTAATTCTATGATTTAGATTAGATCCATGTTTGTTTATGATCATTAATTGAATTGGATGACTTGAATGTTTATGATTGGATGTAATTGAATGATTTGTTATGTTTGATTCATTGTTGTGTTTGAAATTGCTTGCTATGCTTGATTCGTTTGCTAGTGTTGTTCATGTTTAGGACTTAGATTGGTGATTGGGGCATATCGGGATCAAACTTCGTCAGGATCGAATGAAACTTGGAGGATAGGCTCTAGAGTACGCAAGGAAGATGCCCTGAAATTTCATGATGATTGGAGCAAAATATTTGGATTGATGTCGATCCGACTCAATTGGATCGGTGCCGATCGAATTTCGTGCACCAATCAACATGAGATCCAAGGGGATGGTAGAGCATGGGCTCCAGTGATGCTCTATGAAGTTGGATAGGAGGATAGGCCAAGTGTTGAAGATATGATGGATCATCTATGTTGGATCGGCTATAAAGCATAGATGTAAGGACCAAGAGGCTAAGAGGGAAAGCAAGGGGTCAATGACATCTAGAGGAAGTGTACTAAAGGCTAGAAGTGAGACGAAGCCAAAATTGGCTAAGCATTCGGATCAGTACCGATCCAAATTATTGGCTCCAATGGATGTGAAATCCGGGGTGGTGACTTCGGAGTTGTAGTGGATCATGCTGAAAGTTGTGGCTCGCTGATTGCTTCTACGTTTTGGTAGTTATGGCATGATGAAGTTTTAGCTCTTCGACCAGAAACTCAGATAGGAGCGGGATCGAAGGAGTAGATTGATAGCTCGGGATGAAACGAGGCTGTAAGATAATGACTGGGATGAGTAGTAGGCTCCCACTTGGAAATGGATTGGAGTTGTGGATAGCTCTGAAGATTTGGTAGTGCCAAGGAACCGTTGATGACTAGGAGTGTTCTGGTTGTGTTCAAGGAGGGGTACTATATGTAAGGGCACCCGAGTGCTGGTAGCGCCAGTCGTGTATCCTAGATCGCTCCATGAGGGTCTAGTGTCAGATGGTACGGAGGTACTGTAAGAGACAACTGTGCAGGGTTTCAGACCTAAAAGTACGGGGGAACACAATCGAGAATCAGGATTTCCATTAGTCTATGGCAAAGCGAGAATGAGGCCATACGAGTTATCATATATTCAAGGCTTTAGAAGATGATAGCTAGGTTTTGGATTTTATGGTTGCTATGATTGCTATGTCTACATTTGGGTAGCTATCATCTATAGGAATGTTGGAGATGGAGTTGGGAATAGGACCAATGGGGGGGGGGCTGCTTAGATTCTCCTATCTTGTTCTGTTACAGTATCCTATTGTCGTTTATTTTGAGTGGCATATTATTTGTTATTATTATATGCTAACTCTTTGGTTGTAGGTACAGGTCAGGTATGGTTTTGTATACCTGTCTAGTACCATATTTTCCTATATAACTTTTTATAGTCATTTACCGCTCACACCAGACTGTTGTCTGACCCAAGGTTTTATATTTCCTCTTATCATCTTGGGTACTCTTAAATGAGTAGACTAGATGATAGGTTTGGAGTCGCAGTTCCTGTACGAAGACGAGCTTGGAGTAGCTATGACATATTACTCTATATTTCTAGTTTCCACTGTTTGTTGTTATATACTCTGAGAGATGTATTGAGGAAATGTTGTACTGAGATATTATGACATTCGTACCATAACTCATGATGTTCTAGTAAAGGTGTTATCTTTTATTTGTTATGGCTCATATATTTTTGTTGTATATAATTCTATATTATATTTTATCCATGTGCTTTGAATATGCAACAGGTTTTTCTACTTTAAATTTCAACCTTGATGATCGTCCCATATCAGCCAGGCACGTTTACAGCGTTCGTTTAGGTCATTTGGTGTGGGTGGTATAGGGCGGTCGTCACAGTTCATCACTAGGTTATGAGTGTATCTACTTAATCGACTAGCATTGTAAACTATGTCGAGGCTAGCATGATTCACAAGCATGACAATGCTTCCTACAATCATTACATAATTATAAAGTCCTTTGTTCTTCCTCAGGTTTATAACATAATCATAGAGAGTTCAGACAAATGTCATATCAAAACAATCAAGCACTTTCAAGTTTATTTTTTCCAATGTAGTAAAATTGATTTAAGGGGAACCATTTTCAGTTTTTCTTATTTTTATGCCTAATGTCACATCTTCCTTTTTTAATTCGTTCATCTCCAGTTGAGAAGATAAGCGTGCTGACTCAAAAATTTGACATATTAATTAGTAATTAATTATTAATAGTCATTTAAATTTAACTAACGATAAAGATAACTTTGAGTAGAAAAGCCTTTTTGAGCATTTTGTTGTTCCCATTATATTTAGAAATATCAAAAACCTATATTTTGATATATAACATGATATGCTATCATTGGCGTTTGGAAATGGGTGTTTCAAGCCTTTATGATCGCTTTGGCCCAATATAGAGCTATGTTGAAACTCTAAAGGAGCTGTCAATCTAATCTTCTTCATTTCTCAGATCTTCTTTTCCACCTTAGATCTAATATCTCCCCTCTATTGTAAATTAGATCCCCTAATCTCAAAATTAACATCAAAAGGGTTACATGCCAAACCTCTGGATATCATATACCAGATCGAACATCTCAATGAGACAAAGATACATTTGCAATCCATTTTACAGACCAACACACCATTTGACCGTAAATCAATGAACAAATCATTTTCGTCGATTTTAAAGTTTCGCAAACGATGTCTAGGTAATGATCGGAGGGTAACATTGTGTAGAGCATAGCGAGTAGAATCAGTCCATATGATTTGATCATGTCAGAGATGGATGGATTGTCAAAAAAATCGCCTAAAGTGTTGGGTTTCATGGTGGCGACGACTCTGATTGGGGCAATGATGGGGTTAGTCGGGGTGGTATTTCTAGAGCAAAGGCGACTAATGGCGATGCCGCGAAGGTTAACGACGTCACGGCGGCGATGCAACAATGGCTGGAAGCTACGGTCAAGATGGGTTATGGGGTAGAGGAGGTACTGTAGCAGGTGATGAATTATTTCAATTAGTACACATAAATCATATATTTGCAAAATAAACCCTAGATCTTCTAATCATCATATCTATTGCACATGTCCTCTTTTCACGTACGATTCGTTCCATTGAATTTGTAAAAAAAATCGGACAATTTGAAATTTGGTTTGTTGCCATTTGGAGCTGTTTATGACAACACGTTGGAAAGATTAAATAGTCATAGTCACTCATATTTTAAAAATATCAAATAAGCATACATCGATAAAAATATACATCTTTTAATTTGTGTTATTCCCTTTTTTGATTGTTTGGTTGTTATGATGTATTAACATGGTTTTGTTGTTTATTTATTTAATTGTTGCATTATTAAATGATAATATTTTACAATGATTAATTATAGATTTGGGAAAAATAATTAAGGGAAATAAGTACATTTAGTAATTTTAGGAAAAAATAGATAAATTAATGGAAAATAAAAGTATTTACAACTTTTCAGTGATATTTGTAAATAACAATGATTTGAAGTGAATTTGTGCAATTTATTATTGTTTATAAAGTACAGTGGGATTTTATAAATAATAATATAATTTTTGTGAAGATTGTGTTGTTTTGAGGAAATAACAATACAATTGTTTTATGGAGTTCGTGGAAAAATACTACTATTACTATTACTATTGCTATGATCAAAAAAACAATTACTATTACTATTACTACTGCTATGATAAAAAAAAATTACTATTACTATTACTACTACTATTATTACTAAGAGCATCACCGCATGCGCTTCACGCGTGTAATGATGGCACGCTCTTCGCACATGAATTGTTTTTCAACAAATTGTAAATGTTTAACACATTCAGAAGAAAATGATTTACAAAAATATTTAACAATATTTGCGTCGAAATCATATGTAGTTAGTTTGAATTTTTATTTCTAGGTTGCAGCATCTAATTTTTTTTGTTAGTTTGAAATTTTATTTTTATTAATAATTAATAGAGAATGAATTTGTAAAGGAAGTTTACTCGTTAGAACTTAGTTTTAGTTGATATTAAGATTTGGTAATATATGTAGAGAGGTGCCTTGAATTTGTAAAGAAAGTTTAATTGTTAGCTCCTATCTTTGAGTTATATTAAGATTTGGTAATCTCTGTAGAGGTGCATTTTTGGTTGTTCATGCTGACACCAGAAAAGTATGACACCAAAAGTATTACAACTATCATTAAAAATTATTATTTTTACTATTGTTGTTATTTGGGTAATAGGAATAAGAGATATTTTAGAGATAGTAATAATAATAATAAAGATGTGTTTTAAAAAGTTTTTTGGGTTAAGTTAGTACTATTTTTGAGATAACAATAAAAATGATTTTTGGAATTTAAAGTGAAATATTATTATTTTTGAGTTAAATATTAATAAATTGATTGTGAAAGGTAATAAAGAGATTTGAGTAAATATTATTATTTCGATGTATAGTAATAATATTATTGTTTTGAAAGTATTTGACGTAAATTACTAGGTTTGAAATGATGATGTATTGAGATATTTAAAGTAATATTTTGAAAATGAAGGAATTTTGAAGTATAACATCGTTTTGAGAAAATATTATTGTTTTAAGATAATATAAATAAATATGAATTTACAATAAATGATAATAATATTATTTTATACTTAAAGATGAACAATAGGTGTAAGTGCATTAGTTTGGATTGCTGTGGCATTTGATTGTTGCTTGAAATTGTAATGTATGTTTACTATGTGAAGATGGAACACATTAGGAGGAGTTATGCAATATTCAACCGTTATTACAATGCGGATGTTGTATAGTTAATTATGGTTTTGATGTGTTGATGACATCGATGTTTGTGTTATTAATATACAGTAATTAGTACACATTTGATGAGCCTGATGTTGTATTGTTAATATGGAGTGGTTGATACACATTTGATGGATTTATACTTGCATTTATGCTTGGTGTTGAATTACTAGTGGTGGGTGATTAATACACTATTGATGGTATTTGTTGTTGTTGATTTATTTAACGTTTGGGCTTGACATTGAGTATTATTGAATCTATGTGATGTTTAATGGCAGGGTGTTAATATTATTATTGTTACCGCATATTTATGATGATTGATTGCGGTGACTGATGGAATATGATGTTTTACGCCTGTATTGGTTGCTTGGTTGTCGTTGTTTGCACAATGTTACGTGCTAACAAATATTTAATGCGGGAGAAGAGCATGAAATAAAACTATGTGAGCTAAATCCTGAAAGGGTACGTAGGTAGTCTTTTTCAATCCAATAGCTACCAGATCCTTTTGGTTGGGCTGAGGTAAATGGAAATTAGCATAATCCAAAAGTAATTGATCATTTTCTCCTTTATTTCATATGTATGCATGTATGTACGTGTTAAACAAAAATTTGGTTCAACATTCAAGATGCATGTACAAGGAGGCATGTTTGAAGAAATTCCAATAAGACCAAATGGTTTTATATTTATTCACAAGATTGTTTAAACATCATTCATGAGTTGAAAAGTAAAAATGCAAGTCAAAATAACAATAGGCAATATGCTCAAGCCATGTTCCTTTATTCAATTGTGAACATGTTACAAAATATGTTAATATGCAATTTTCAAATTATTCAAGCCCTTATTTGCAAATATTGAATATCCTATTCTCCCTCATCAGCCTTTATGTCATTAGTTTATGCCTTTATGTCATTAGTTTATCCTCAAGCTTTCATTGAAGAGAACTTGGAAAAGATCCTAATCGGAAAAATGATAAGAGTGAGAGAGAGGTTAAGCATCCCTTTCCATGAGGGGGTGCATCTTTAGTTATAGTAGTTGGAAGGAGGTAGGCTTGCTTCTATTAGTGATGTGGGACTTAGATTGCTATTTTCGTGATGACTTCAACATGAACGCCTTTGAAGCATTATGAAGGGAAACCCACTAAATCCTCTTGAATTTGCTCTTGCGATTGATTTTAATATTCTTTCTTTACATGGCCTTTGACATTCCCACGACATTGCTGTTGTGCAGTATCGATAACATGCGATATTCATGAAATGCGACATTGATATCATGTCGTTGCTATTCAATATTCTTATTGAATAGGCGATATGCGATAAGCCTTTGTATACCGTTGGTATGCGACAACCTCTCCTTGCTATTAACGAAGTGCGACATTGTATAAATGCAGCATGGATGACATTCAGTATCCTCCTTTGATGGAAGGAGACATTGATGATTAGTGGCATATAATAAGAGGCGACATCAATAAGAAGAGAAATTAGTAATGAGCGTCATGGAATCTATGTGGCATTTATTAAGTGCAACATAGATATTATATGGAAGGGAAGTAGTGTAGTTCCATTATCAGTTGTAGACCTTCGATATCAATTATTCCCTTGCCTTAGCATTTAGAGCTTTGAAATTCAACGTAAGTCCTTAGTTTCAGCATTGATTCATTTGCTTGCCTCCCTTAGAAAATATGTGAACAACATTTGTCCCCTCCTTGTATAAAAGAATCTTTTTACACTTTAGTAATTTTCGCCATCTTTTCTCATTTTTTTGCAAGGTTTTTTTTTCTAACCCCGTTTTCTTGCAAAACACAAAGCAAGCCATGATTTTCCTTATTAATTTTTAAATTTGATTTTGGGCAAATCTTTTAGGATTCTGAAAAGATCATAAAAGATCTTTCTTTTGTAATCCAATGTTACTTTTGGAATCAATAGATTTACTTGCAGAGGCCAAAAATCAATTTGGCAACAATTTATTTGAATAAAATCCATAGAATCAGGATTAGAAAACTATCCGGAAATAATGATTTTACGAATAGAAAACTAGAAAGTTATTTATTAATTATAATTTCTTGACTAGAACAGAAAATTGTCTGGAAATATCATATGAGGGAGGACCAGAGACTCTTCTAGCAATGTTGTGAATAGAAGACTAGAAATCCATCGAGAAAATCATCTGGTGATAATAATTTTTAAATAGAAGACCAGAAAAACATCTGAATAGAAGATCAGAAAATCTATTTGGCAATAATAATTTCTGAATTGAAGACCAAAAAATCATCTGGTAATAATAGAAGACCGAAAATGTGTATGGCAATAATGATTAAAGACCAGAAAACCAATCTGGGGATAATAGAATAGAACACTAGAAAATCATTTGGCAATAATAGTTGAGGACTAGAAAATCTTTCTAGCAATGATAATAAAGGGAAAAAAATCTACCTAGCAATAAATGAAGTCCATAAATCCATCCGGCAATAATAATAGAAGACCAGCGAATCCATCCAGCAGTAAGACCAGAAAACCATTTGACGATAATAATTTCAAAATGATAGAAGAGGACCAGAAAATCCATCTGGCAATAATAATAGAAGACCAGTTAACCATCTGGAAATAATAATTTTTGAATAATAGAAGAAGACCAGAAAATCCATCCGGTAATAATAATAGAAGACCAGAATATCCATTTGGCAATAATAATTTCTGAATAATAGAAGAAGACCAGAAAATCCATCTGGCAATAATAATAGAAGCCCAGAAAATCCGTTTGGCAATAATACTTTCTTTCGTAGAGAAATCCCGCTTTCTTTACATTGAAGCACCACATCTCATATTTTATAGATTTTCCCCTAGAAGATTACTTGATTCTTGTTTTGGAGTACAAATGGCTCATTTTTGATCGAGTTCTTTTGCCTCTTTTCAAGTTTTGGATACCTTAGTCCCTTTTCTTTGCACTTCTCTTTGGACTTCGAACGTCTTATTCCCTTTTCTTTGCCTCTCTTTGGGCTTTGGACATCTTAGTCCCTTTTCTTTTCGCCACTTTTTGGGCTTTGGACGTCTTAGTTCATTTTCTTTGTTACCATCTTAGGTGATGATCTCAACTTAGATCGAACCCCTTATCACCGTCTTAGGTGATGGTTTAGGTTTATTGTCTGGTGTTTTTGGTTAGCTATCTTAAGCATTACCAAAGACTTACCCGACCTCCCTCTAGGGGGCGATTTAGTAAGGCTTTAGAGACGATACTAAAGGCTGATTCGGCGCTTTGGTCAGGCCATCTTAGACAAAAAAAATGCTTACTCCATCCTCCCTCTAGGAGGTGCTTCGTTTAGGTCACATAAGCAGGGGCATAAGGCATACAGATGCTTTGGTCAAGCCTTTTCAGACGGGACCAAAGGCTTACTCTAACCTCCCTTTAGGAGGTGCTTTGACCAGGCCATCTTGGCAGGGATAAATGTTTTCTCGCCCCTTACTACCATCTTAGATAGTGGTTTAGGATTTTCTTTTTTACTTTAGGAGAGCCTTACTCCTTAACCATGTAGATATACTTATTCATTGTTGGAAAATATGACCGTAAATGTTTGACGTTCCTTGTTCTTGCTATTACGTTACCATCAGGTTAGCATAGTCTATAGGTCCCCAGTGGGATTACGTTGTGTATGATTAGAGGTTTTTTTAAATTTTTCCCGAGTGGTCCATCCGCTGGATTCTTAGTATGCACCATAGCCTTCCGGAGTACTAAATCTCCCTTTTGAGATGATTTGTCTCTCGCTTTGGAGTTATAGTATTTCAATATCCTTTATCGATATTCAGGCGGTTGTTTAGCTGCCTCATTCCTTAGTTCATTAGATTCGAGAATTTTTCTTTTATTTCTTAACCTTCCGATGTGATTCAACCTTAACTTTGATTGGAAGCATTATTTCTCATGCATATGAAATTTATCATGTTGTGGCTTGATATGCCTAAAGTGTGAGTGGTAGTTATTCCATTCAATTTGCTTTTCATAAATTATGTAGTAAGAGCTGGGGAGCACTCCTTTGTATATTTAACCTTTTTAGTGAATCCACGCATCGAAGGGTAATTTTCCTTTTTGATACTCTTCATGTTCAAATGCACTTTATGGTTTCATTTGTAATTAGAGATCAGCCTTCTATAATTGATACTCTTGATCTTATAGATGAAAATCCTGTAATTATTTAGAATACTTTACATTGATCTCATGTTGGGTCCTTACTAAGGTAGGAAACATAAATGCTTTTAGAATTCGATAGAAATTATAAGCATAGTCATGTTGAAGTTGCACGATCCCAGAGTCAGTCTATGTAGAACAATTTTATCCAAGTAGAAATCGAGATTAGCGTTTCAGAACTCGAAGCAAGTTGTGATTAAAAATCACAAGTGCTTTGGAACTCAAAACAGGCCATAATCCGAGACATCTTTTACTGCTTTGTAATCTTATTATCCTATTTTCGGATAATCTTTATAGATCTAGTCCGAATCTCGTAGCTTATAATATTAAATAATGACTTGACCCCTGAGTTGTAGATTTACTTAAATTTATTCCTTTTTTTAGTCCGAAGGTGGTTTTCTTTTAATGCTTATTTTGTCTTGATGTAGTGATCATCTCACTAATGATTTCTTACCTTTTGCTTTGCTCTACTCGACCATGATAATCCATATGAAAATCCTTTCTTGAATATTTCCTTGTTTGTAATAAGGGTAACTTCTTTAGACATTTTCTCCTTTTTCACTAATGAAGTGATTATGAAGTGGTTCATCAATGGCCTTGGATCTTTCCTTGTTGAATAAATATTGGTTTGATGAATATGTCCATTTTAACTACTTATAATCATGACTCTTGATGAATACCTTTCCATCTTTCCAAAAGATACTTGAGTACTTTAATAGCCTGAATTTAGAGATTCTATTTCAGTTGCTTGAAGTTCCAAACTTGGGTCTTGAACCCCATTAGGTTACCTTAGTAAGTAGTTATTCCTTTTTAGTTAATATAAGTAATTTGAAAATCTTAAAAATGATTTTATCAATATATCATTTGGGTTAAAACTATAGTGATAAAGACTATATATTATTTGATAAGATACTTTTGGCATGCAAATTTTCTTGGATATCGCATTGTTTGATGGTATAAAATTTTATGAAAATAAGATGGAATATTTTATCTCGTATAATCGGGTTGGATAGTGGGTTTCAAAAATTGTGAAACTTTTTGGAAATTGATCCAAAAGGAGGGGCTAGCGACACCTTCGATCCAAGGACTTAAATCAGTTGCTATATTGGAAGTGATGAGCATGGCTGCAAGAGCTAACCTTTTGAGTTAAATAATCCGTAGACAATTCATTGTCCTATATAAGAAAACTTGAATTCTCATTTTGGTATTACCGCCGTAAAGAAAGAATCTCTCCAATCTCCATTATCATGGTATAGAAAATTTGAAATTTGATAACAGAAATTCTTGAAAATTTAGAGCTTCTCCGATATCTATTCATGGTAGATTAGTCTTTATTTCATCCTAATATGACATAAGTTCCAAAATTTGATGATGCATAAATTTTTAAAATCATTAACTTCATCAACCTTTGTCTTCAAAATTTGTAGATCTTCGAAATCATTCTTTGAAATAATTGTTCTTTCTGAAAGCCCGTCATATTTGAAATCTATTCATATAAGAAGCTTTACACACATATATGTAAATATTTATCTATCCAAAATCATGTATCCATGGAACTGATTACATTCGAGATTGATATACACAAAACTATGAATTTATGGAAATAATGCTTCGCGAAGCTAATACTTCTTGAAATCAATATGTACAAAGTTAAGCCTTTCCGAAATCAATGTGCAAAACAATATATTTATGGAACTGATGACATTTATGTCCATAATCTTGAGGGTATGTGTGTGTGTGTGTATATATATATATATTTAAAGCTTATATATTCATTTGGAACTTGATGCCTTTGGAGACCAACATATTTACATTTGGAACCTAAATGTATATAATCATATAAGCTTTAATTTTAATGATACTTGTGTTCGAAAATGTATAAATTCAAAACTTTGATACTTATAAAACCGTGCCTACTTTAAAATCCGAACATGAATATTTTATGTATCTGCCCATACTTAAAACTTGTATTTTAAAGAGCTTAATATACTCTAAACTATATTTCATCAAACCATACATACATTATCTGAATTTATGTAAGAACGACATAATTGTACCGTCACTATTAAAGGGCCACATATATGTATATATAAAGCTATATTCCATTAAATACTGCATATACTGCAAAGTTTAATATACAAAACCAGTATACATTTAAAAACTTATACATATGTTACTGCACTCAATTGAAAATTCACATATATACATCTGAAGTCTTCGCATATTCAAGATTGTATTTATACTTGTCTTTTAGGAACCTGCTATAAATATGTTTGAAACTGTTAGACTTGAAATCTAATATATATCCAAAAGCTCTGCATATTTGAACCTGTACACACATACAAAATCATATACATTTTGATGCAGCGCATACCTTAATTTGCCTCCACCATAGATCGCTCCTTCCAGTTCGCAATGGCGAAGTCGAAACCCTAGGTCGCGAACGAGACTATGCCGCGAGTTGCTCTGCTCTAGGTCGCGAACAAGACGATGTCGCGAGTTGCTCTGCCCTAGGTCGCGAACGAGACTATACCACGAGTTACTCTGCTCTAGGTCATGACAAGACGATGCGCGAGTTGCTCTGCCCTAGGTTGCGAACAAGACAAAGGCCTAGATCGCTCTAGATTTCCAGCCTAACTCGCGAACGAACTTCGCAGCGCCTCCACCTTAAATCGAGCAAACAAACCCTGCTGCGAGCTACAGAAGGTTGCTATCTCAAAGTCGCGAACGACCTAATCCTTCACCGCGAGCTAAATCAAAGTCGCGAATGACTTACGACCTAAATCAAAATCGCTCCGCCTGAGTCGCTCCTCTCTAAGTCGCGATTGTTTTTAGGTCGTTCATTGTTTTTAGGTCGTGAACGACCTACCCTAGGTCGCGATTGTTTACAGAAGGTCGCGAGAAGCTCCAGATATCTTAGGTCGTTGATTGTTCACTGTAATTCGCAAGAAGTTAAGTCGCATGATGCTTGATTGTAATTTTCTTAAGTCGCGTGAGTTGTACTTTAGGTCATTGTGTTGTAATTTTTCTTAAGTGTGTGTTGTGTTGTAACCCTATAAATAGGGATGTTGGTCATTTGTAAAAGGTTGTTGATTTTGAATAAAATTTCCTTTGTTAGCTTTGTGCTTTCATCCAATTGGTAGTCGAGTGTGATCTCCTATCTCCACCTTCGGTCAATCGAGTGCGCTCGATTCAACGATCGTGAAGCCAATTCGCGGTATCAAGTGCTCTTGATCAACACTCGAAGAATTGAAGATCTACTTTCACGGTATCGTGATCGATCAACGTGACGTAGATAGCTGAAATTCGGTATCTTCGGATCAACGAATTTGGGCATTTCAGTATTCATCAATCCACCGATTGCTACGTTCATCGTATCATCAATTTTTGTATTCCGCCGCTGCGTCATTTGGTATCAGAGCTAGACTTAGCCAATCATAGCTAAGCCGAGTCTTGGAGCCAATTCTTATTGAAGAGTTAAAGTCGAGGGCTAGAAGTTGAAGTTGTGCATCACATTGTGTTGAAGAGTCAAGGCCGTGCATTGTTTGTTCATTTGTTGTTCAAGGCCGAGAGCTAGACCGAAGCCAAGTTTTGAAGTTTGTGTTAGAATTTTTTTGAAGATTTGTTGAAGATCAATCATGCATCCAAGAAGAGGTAATCGTCATCAGAATATTGCCGATGTGTATAGAAGAGAAGATGCTAAGGCAATAGAGCAACGAATTAGTGATAACCTCGAAGAGAAGTTCAATAAAGGTTTTGGAAAGTTGGAGAAGTTGATGATGGATTTGAATCAAAGTCAAAGAGGAAGGTCACCAGTCTTGAACCATGGAGGAAACAGAGTTTCGCCATCGGTTATGGAAGCAAGGAGGGTGTCGCCACAAACTTATCAAGGTAAAAGGGAATCATCAATTTCAATGAGACGAGATCACCATGGGGAAGAGAGAAGAAGTCAACATGGGTTTGACAATGAACCATGTCGTGATGACAAAAGATCGAGTAGAAGAGAGTTGCATGATCATAGAAACATACGTGGTCATAGAGACGAAGGGTGTGATTTTCCAAAACATGAGAATGAATCTATTTGGCTAAGGAATAATATTTTTCAGTCAACCTGTACTATCTTGGGAAAGATTTGTAAATTCATTATTGATGCGGGAAGTTGCGATAACCTTATTTCTGAAGAAGCCGTTATGAAGTTGGGGCTGAAGACTGAAAAACACCCTAGACCGTATAAACTGGCATGGATAAAGGAAGGGGAAGAAGTGACGGTGGGAAGATGAACATTGGTTACATTTTCCATTGGGAAAAAGTACAAAGATGATATATGGTGTGATATTGTCGATATGGATGTATGTCATATACTATTGGGAAGTCCATGGCAGTCTGATCGAGCTGTACAACATAATAGTCATGCCAACAGCTACAGTTTCATGTTCGAAGGAACCAAGATTACCTTAGTTCTTAAGAAGCGTGAACAAAGTGACTGCAAACCAGAGAAGAAGGTGGAAGCAACTAATTTAATATCTTCGGAAGAATTTGTTGAAGAAGTGAAAGGTGGTGTTGAAGTGGAAGATAAAGTAGACTCTTCTCAACCCGTGAAGATTGATGACCATAAAGTTGATTACTCACAATCCGCGAAGTTAGATACAGATGAAGTTGATGTTTTTCAACCAACAAAGTTTGACGAACATGAGGTTGAAAATTCACGACCATAAAAATTTGATAAAAGAGAAGTTGATGATTTTCAACCAACGAAATTTGACAAACAAGAAGTTGATTTTTTTCAACTGACGAAGCATGATGAACGTGAAGTTGAGAATGTACAACCAGCAAAGTTCGATGAGAATGAAGAAAGTGTGTCAAGAGATGAAGGGAGTAATTTATCAGTGAAGAAGGTGGATTCGATTAGTCTAATATCTACAGAAGAGTTTGTTAAAGAAGTGGAGGATAGTGCGGAAATGTTTATGTTGAATGGGAATGAAACCAGTAAAGGTCTCAAATTTTCTGAGGAGGATGTACCAGTGGTTAATGAATGTGAAGATGTAATTCCTGCAGAGTTACCCAAGGAATTACCGCCACTAAGGGACACACAAAATCATACTGATATAATGTCAAGTGCTATTGTACCGCATATACCACGATATCGTATGTGTCCAACAGAGGAGGAAGAGTTGAGAAAACTGGTTGATGGGTTGTTAGTCGAAGGAAGTCAGTTGTCTACTACAGATTGCAGTTGGCAAATGAAATTCATCAAAGACTTACATGTAGGAAGACACTTGAGCTGTGATCGAACTATGCAGTTAATCTCACAGTCTTATTTTGAATCGTCACCGAGGAAGAAAGTTGAAAGGTCTGTTCAGAGAAGCCATAATCGACAAGTTTCAAAGAAGACCACGACAATTGCCAATTTAAGTATGCCGTTACATATACCTGCTAAATTACGGGAGGATGTTAGTGTGGACTTTGTTTTGGAATTGCCGCGAACGCAACATGGCAATGATTCTATTTATGTGATGGTTGATGTTTTTCTGTTCAAGGGAAACATGTTGTGTATACCAGCGAGCAGTCTACGGATGAAGAGTGTGAAAGAATTGCATGGAGAGGGTCATGTGGAAAGAGATCGTACATTACAGTTGATTTCGCAAACATATTTTTGGCCTTCTATGAGGAAAAAAGTTGAAAGAATTGGGGAGAGATATCATATTTGTCAAGTTTCCAAAGGGACAGCGACGAATGCGGGATTGTATATGCCATTACCCGTGTCTACTAAACCATGGGTTGATATCAACATGGATTTCGTTTTGGGTTTACCAAGAACTCAACGAGGGAATGATTCCATATATGTGGTGGTGGATAGATTTTCCAAGATGGCGCATTTTATAGCTTGTAAAAGGACCGTTGATGCAGTCCGTGTTGCTCAGTTATTCTTTAAAGAAATCTATCGTTTACATGGGTTACCTGAATCTATTGTTTCTGACCGAGATACTCGATTTCTGAGTCACTTTTGGTTGAGTCTGTGGAAGATGGTTGGGACGAAGCTGAAGTTTAGTAGTGCATATCATCCTCAGACGGATGAGCAAACTGAAGTTGTGAATAGATCATTGGGAAATCTGTTGAGATGTCTTGTGCAGGATAATTTGAAAAGTTGGGATATGAAGTTGTGTCAGGCGGAATTTGCACATAATCATGCTGTTAACCGAAGCACTGGTTTTAGTCCATTTCAAGTTGTATATTCAAGCTTGCCAAAGGGGCCGTTGGATTTAACGATAGTACCACAACCGAAGGGGACAGTTTAGCGAGCTGCTGATTTTGTTGATGGATTGACAGAATGCCATAGGATCGTTCAGGAACGTTTGGAGAAGACGAATGAGAAATATAAACAAGCTGCAGATAAAAAGAGAAGAAGTGTGGAGTTCAACAAGGGTGATTGGGTGTATGCTGTGTTAACGAAGGATCGTTTTCCAGTGGGTGCTTATAACAAGTTGAAAGCCCGAAAGATTGGTCCAGTAGAAATTATAAAACGGATCAATGAAAATGCTTATAAGTTGAAGCTACCGAAGGACGTGTATAATTCTGACGTGTTTAATGTTAAACATCTTATACCTTATTATGGAGATGAACAACCCAATGGGGAGGAACTTTTAAATTCGAGGATGAATTTTTCTCAACCAGGGGAGGATGATGCAGCGCATACCTTAATTTTCCTCCACCATAGATCGCTCCTTCCAGTTCGCAATGGCGAAGTCAAAACCCTAGGTCGCGAACGAGACTATGCCGCGAGTTGCTCTGCTCTAGGTCGCGAACAAGACGATGTCGCGAGTTGTTCTGCGCTAGGTCGCGAACGAGACTATACCACGAGTTACTCTGCTCTAGGTCGTGACAAAGCGATGCGCGAGTTGCTCTGCCCTAGGTCGCGAACAAGACAAAGGCCTAGATCGCTCCAGATTTCCAGCCTAACTCGCGAACGAACTTCGCAGCGCCTCCACCTTAAATCGAGCAAACAAACCCTGCTGCGAGCTACAGAAGGTCGCTATCTCAAAGTCGCGAACGACCTAATCCTTCACCGCGAGCTAAATAAAAGTCGCGAATGACTTACGACCTAAATCAAAATCGCTCCGCCTGAGTCGCTCCTCTCTAAGTCGCGATTGTTTTTAGGTCGTTCATTGTTTTTAGGTCGTGAACGACCTACCTTAGGTCGCGATTGTTTACAGAATGTCGCGAGAAGCTCCAGATATCTTAGGTCGTTGATTGTTCACTGTAATTCGCAAGAAGTTAAGTCGCGTGATGCTTGATTGTAATTTTCTTAAGTCGCGTGAGTTGTACTTTAGGTCATTGTGTTGTAATTTTTCTTAAGTGTGTGTTGTGTTGTAACCCTATAAATAGGGATGTTGGTCATTTGTAAAAGGTTGTTGATTTTGAATAAAATTTCCTTTGTTAGCTTTGTGTTTTCATCCAATTGGTAGTCGAGTGTGATCTCCTATCTCCACCTTCGGTCAATCGAGTGCGCTCGATTCAACGATCGTGAAGCCAATTCGCGGTATCAAGTGCGCTTGATTAACGCTCGAAGAATTGAAGATCTACTTTCACGGTATCGTGATCGATCAATGTGACGTAGATAGCTGAAATTCGGTATCTTCGGATCAACGAATTTGGGCATTTCAGTATTCATCACACTACAAGGAGTACTGTTTATTCCAACGGGGGGGGCAACGGCCGCCAACGGCATTGACCAACGGCTTCCAACGGCTTCCAACGGCAAGTATTTTCCGGATTATAACCAAGAGAATAAAAAGTTGACCATTGGACGCCGTTGGAAAATGCCGTTTGCGGCCGTTGGTAGCCGTTGGAAACCCGAGCCAAAATAACCTGCAGCACCTTCTTCCTCCCCACTTCGTTTTTCCCCAAATTATTTCCAAAAACCCTCCATCCCCCTCCCCAATTCGCCAACCACTTCCATTCAAGCCTCCAACGTCACTCGGTAGCATCTTGAACCCCTCTCCAACCCCTAATCTTCTCCAATCAAGGTATAAACCCTAATTCCCTTTTTTATTAAATTAGGTAATTTAGTGTTAATTAGGTAATTTAGTGTTAGATTTGCAATTTATATGTTTGTATTGACTATTGTATGTGTAGTTTAGTTTATTGATGTTTAATTTTTATTATTAACCTATGTATTGTAAGTTAATTGTATATTATAGGTTGGTGTATAGTGTATTGTGTGTATAGCGTAGTGTAGAATGCTCTGTGTATGAAAATATAGTGCGATAAGTTGAATGATGACATTAGATTATAAAATATCGAAAATGATATTTAATTTTATAATATACGGTTACTTTGATTATTTTTAATAAGTAATATAGTGTAGTAATTTTATAATGTACGGTTAAAAAATATCGAAAATGACAGTAAGTATAGTATCGAACGTCAATTTTTTTTATAAATATAATATGTTACAGAGTATGTAATATATTCGAAAACCCTTAGAATGTTTTTCGGCCCCGTCTGATAAGTACTGTATATGATCGTTATGTGGATATTCGTTTTTTTAACAGAACGGACATCTGTATTCATCTTATACAGTATTTGTTGGATTTGTCCCTGTATTGGACAAGTTACGAATACAATAACGTAATTAAATCGCGTAAATTATTTCATTTTAAATGGTTCACAAAATTTCGACAGCGCTTCGTTTATGTTCCCTGTGTACACGCAAATGTGTACTGTTCAGGGAACTAAAGCGAAGCGCTGCCGAAATTTTGTTGAATCATTTAAATTGAAATAATTTACGCGGTTTAATTACGTTATTGTATTTGTAATGGGAGGTAGGACGACCCATCACCATAGAGTCAATGATCAGTTATTATAAAATTCACCTATAAACTGTTTTAATAATATGTCAATGCAAATTAATATCGTACTTTTTAACTATATACGTAGGTTAATGGACAATTATTTTACTGATCGGAGCTGGATGTACAAAAAAAGAAGAGTTGAAAGTGAAACGTCAATTATTGAACATTTTAATAATGGTGTTCGCGTATTTATTGATTTCGCTTTAAGTAATAACGGAAACGACAAAGAAATCCGTTGTCCATGTACTAAATGCAAATTGTTAAAGCATTTGGTACCAGAAATGGTAAGAGTTCATTTGCGTCAGTTCGGTTTCGTGTCGAACTATTTGGTTTGGGATCGTCATGGAGAACCGTTAGCATCTAATCGTGTTGAAGCTGAGAAGGTATTGCGTAATGAAATTGATACGACAAATCTCGTAGAACATATGGTTGAAGATGCTGCACGTTCAATGTTCCCTGTTTCTCAATTAACCGATGACGATGGTAATACTGAAGACGAACCAAATATTGGTGCAAAAAAAATATATGATTTGTTAGAAGCGGCGAAGAAACCCATTTGGGAAGGTTGCACAAGCGGAACCCAATTGTCAGTGACTGCTGAGTACATTACGATGAAATCTAAATACAACCTCACAGAATCTAGATTTACAGCTGTTGTACAAGCTGCGAAACGGCATATGCCTCCCAATAATTTAATGTGCGAAAATCATTATGAAGTAAAAAAACTAATGTCGGCTTTTGGTTTACCATATCAAAAAATAGATACATGTCTAAACGGTTGCATGCTGTTTTGGAAGGAAGATATCAATCTTAGACATTGTAAAATATGCAATCAGGAAAGGTACAAACCAAGAACGCTTCAGGAAAGGAAGATATCAATCTTAGACATTGTAAAATATGCAATCACACGACCTGCAGAAGAAGTATTTTTGTTTAAATGCAACTGGTTCAGCAACGTTCCAGGTTCTGGAATAAACGTGCATCCAAAATATAATCTTATAGAAATAAAACATACTTCGTATTATCATAACTACGATCCTTTTATACTTGCCAAACAAGCTCTTCAAGTTTATTATGCTTCTTACCCATCTCTAAGAAGAGATAAAGTAAATTGGTCGGCTGTTTTTAAAACAAAGGCAAGATTTACATTTGATGGACGGAACATTCCCGATGAACAAGCTTACCAAGCAGATATCGAGGAAAGTAGAGGAATAATAATAACAGATGATCAAACAGATTTTGGACCTCTAAACGATGATTCAAATGCACTAATTGAAGCATTTGAGAGTACAGAGGAACAAAATATAGAGTACGAAACAGAGTCTGAAACCGAAACTGACGAGGACTGATCAATAATCTACATTTTGAAGGTAATTATATTTACCATTATAATATTTTCATTAAAAATGTTATGCTAATGTATGATATGTGTCACGTACTCTTCTTATGTTATGCCATAATGTATGTTTTACATATAGTCATTTAATGTTCTCATATAATGTTTGTCTGTAACATATTCTATAGATATGTCTTCACGTAGACGATCTGGGTCTACACATTCTGGGTCTCCCTCCTCTTCACAGAGAGGGACTATTCGTCCTGCAGATCGTGATCGCGCTGGTCCATCAGAGGAGATGCCACGCACTGCAATTTGGCTAAAGCCAAAAGCCGACGGATCTGGGTAAGTATTAAGTTTCAAAATTAAATTTTATTCTCGTACAGTCTATTATAAGTATAGTAGTCATAAAATAGTAAATGCTTTTTTTTCTTGTTAAACACAGTGGTTTTACGTTAGAGCCATCAAATATAGTTCTTTCATTATCTAAGCGTGCATACCAGAGTCGGATGAATGAATGTTGGCCCAAATGGTCCTTGATTCCAGAGAACGTGAAGGAAGCTATTTGGCAGGACTTTTTGGTATGAGTGATATTACTTGTTAGGTTTAAATATCTAATCATGTTTACAGTACGCATAAAAAATCTTATTACTTGTTAGGTTTAAATATCTAATCATGTTTACTTGTTAGGTTTAAATATCTAATCATGTTTACACTACGCATAAAAACTATATAACTCTTATGTAATCAAACGTGCAGGGCCATGTGGACATCCAGGATGCAGATCTTTCCGTTGTACAGCGTCATTGGCAGAGTAAAATTGCAAAGAACTACAGGGAGACTTTAAATGCTGTGAAATCAAGTGGAAGCAAGCCAAATTGGATGAGCGCTGGTGTGTGGGAACAGTTTATGCGCTGGTGGGCCAATGAGGAATTTCAGGTAAATTTAGCATATATTTAAGTTAAATTGTTCTACGCAAATAATATTTAAATTAAAACTATAAAACAATTTTTTTTTCAACTTAAATTTGCAGAAAGAGTCAACTAGGAATTCTGCTAACAGGAGCAAGAATCCCGTCACACATCGCGGTGGTTCTAAGTCATTCTAGCATCACCGCGAGGACTTGGTATATTTATTAATTAACATAAACATTTATATAAAAATATTTAATATATATATATTTATATGTGCATATTTCAGGAAAGACAGCGTGGTGGTCCTGTCAGTCGTTGGGATGTATTTGCGCATACGCATGCGGTGACTCAGATTGACGATTCAGGCTCATATTCGTACACCTGGGAAAGTAATGACAAAGCAAGGACCGCATATGTAAGTATAAGATAATGAACTAAAAGTTTTAAGTCTATTAAAATAGCATTATCTAAATTCAATTGTATTTTGCATACTAGGAAAAGTTTCAGGACGCACGGACATTGATGCTCCAGGACACCGGAAGAGCAGAGTTGACCATTGATGAGGAGAACGCAATATTTGAGTCTGTCATGGATCCAGCGACCCACGGAAGGCGCTTTGGATTTGGAAGCCAATCAGTATTTTAATTTAAATTTAAAATAATTTTTATGAAGCATGTTCATTTCGATATCATATATATAAACACTTTAGATGTGAGCTTAGCTAGAGTAAATATTTAAACGTATTTACACATATATTTACACATATTTACTAATATTTACAGGTTGACGTAGTGCAGAAGAACTACCAGCGGGCTCAAGATAAGGAGGAGATCGCACAGCTACGAGCCCAGATCGCCACGCTTCAAGACCGCGATCGCCGCCGTGAAGAACAAATGGAGCAGCTAAACAATAAAGTGGCGGAGTTCATGGAGCAATACGGGCGGTTTCCTTCCTCCGGTGGTTCTGCTGGCGAGTGAGTTGAGGTATGTTTGAGATGTTTTCTTATGTGTGGAGTGGTGATGGTTTGTATTTATTGTTGTATGGTGTTAGACATTTGGTGATGGTTTAGATGTGTTAGGCATTTGGTGATGTGTTTGGATGTCTTAAACATTTGGTGATGGTTTGGATGGCGATTGGTGACGGCTTTTTATGTGTTGTTTGTATATATGATGACGGTTGGTTTGGATGACGTTTGATTTTGACGTAGAAACTAATTTGATGGATGTAGAATTTAGTTTGTTTTGATGGTTTGGTTGTTTATGTATATGATTTGATTATTATATTGTGTTTGGTTATATATATGTGATTGTTATTGGATATACGCTCAAAATGGAGCAGTTTTAATATTTATGATATTGTGTGCGGTCGGAGGTGAGTAGGAGCAGCCGAGTAAAAAAAAAAGTTTCAGATTTCCAACGGAAACCAACGGCCAATTGGTCATCTATAACCAACGGCTCCCAACGGCTACCAACGGCATAAACCAACGTTTTCCAACGGCGAACCAACGGCAAGTTGGTCAACGAAGTTTGCCACGTGGCCAGATGAGCCGTTGGTAAGCGTTGGTATAACGCCGTTGGGGGCGTTGGGAACCATTGGAAGGCGTCGAAATGTATTCCAACGCCCTTTCCAACGGCTCCCAACGGCTTACCAACGGCCGCCAACGGCTTGAAGCCGTTGGAAAGAGCTGTTTGCCTTGTAGTGTCAATCCACCGATTGCTACGTTCATCGTATCATCAATTTTTGTATTCCGCCGCTGCGTCACATTTCCAAAGTTCTCATACTTGAGACTGTATTTATTTGAAACTTCATCCTTTCCCAGACTTGTTGAATACACTTGAAACCATATATGTATGCGTATACACTCTTAAACATGAACATTTATTTATATGAAATTTTCTGAAATAAATTTGCTAAGTACTTACACATTCAAAATCTTTACTCGATAAAAATATGAAATATATAAAGCTACTATACTTGAAACCATATATGTTCAAAGTCTGTTTATCCAAAACTTATATGCTCAGAGCTGCATATTTCTTTTTTCGAAACCCCTATCCGAAATATACATATTTAAAAACTTAATATACGTGAAACTTATTCATATTTAGGACTTAACACTTTTTGAGGCCAACTTTATTTCGAAACTTACATATACATATATTCCAGAAGCTATATATCTCTAAAGACTTACATACATAAAACTTTATATATATTTTAGAGCCATATACTTTTGAAGTCTTCAACTTTCAAAACCTGTCACTTTGTACTTTTTGAAATTTATTCATATCCACAGCCTGACACCTACGTATATTCGAGATTTAATACTTTTGAAACTTTATTTTTCAAAATCCATATATATTTGAAACTAATGTATATGAAACTACGTAAACCTGGAACCATTATATGAAACCTAATAGTAAACATCCCCAATGCCTTCACATATATGAAAGTTAATATATATGAGATCCAATATCCATAAGAAATTTTATATACACTCAAATCCGACATGTATTTCTGGATTTGTAATTTTCAAAACAATATACATATTAAACTTTGTAATCTTTGAAACTCACATATGAGACTTTTACATATTCAGAACTTTAATAGTATATATATTTAAGATCAGTATATTCAGAGCCATCATATACGTTTGAAACCATTTATTCGAAACCATGTAAGCATGGAATTTAAATCCGACATTAAAGCTTCCTTATATTAACCAAAGCTTTGTATACTAGAAATTTTTGAAACCAATATACTTGAAATCGTAAATATTCCAAAGCTAACTTACAATCAAGCCATACGTGTTCAAAATCAAAACTTATATACTCAGCACTCATATATAATAGCCTTTACAGGGGCAAAACTATAAATACTTGAAATCTCAATGGGTTCGAAATCATAATACGCTCGAAAATCTGATACATAAAACTGCATATATTTTAAAAATCAATATATATACATAATCGATATATACTTAATATATATATATATATATATATATATATATATATATATATATATATTGTAAACCAACACATATGAAAATTTGATATATATAAGAAATCAGATATATATGAAACTATAATTTGGACTAAATTACTCATATACATCTAATACTCACTACATATATAAGAATTCCTATATTCAGACACCTCTACCTTTGTAATCCGGTTCCCTTCAGTTATATTTATATTCCAGGCTATATACATATGATGCTTTATATAACTAGAACTTACATTTCCATGAACCTAATACCCTCAAAGCTATTGATATACTTAAACCCTAAAATCACACACACACAGATATACTTATATACAGGCCCGGTCCAACTGACTTGGTTGCCCAAGGCAAACACAAAGCACAAGGCATAAGAAAAAAAAAATACTTATAAATGGGCAAAACATGGATTGAACCTGGGATGTTTAATTCAAAGACTAAGCATACAACCACTCAACTACAGCAGCTTTGAAAATGGTTTGCTACTGAAACCTTACTATTTATACAAAACCTCAGAAAGTTACCCCCTCCCCGACTCGTTGCCCTAGGCGGCTGCCTTAGCAGCCTTACCTTAGGGCCGGGCCTGCTTATATATATAGGATCTCATTCATTTGAAACCTATATATATATATATATATACACACACACATATATACATACATATTAGGTTCATGTTAATATATTCCAAGTATATCAGTTTTGAATATTCATTTGGGAGTTTCACATACACACACATACATACATATGTATGCGAAACTTCCAAAAGTATATTCAAAATTGATATACTTGGAATCTATTGATATGAACCTAATATGAATGTTCAAACTTGATATATCTAATACTCATATACCAAACCACATATTTATGAAAAGCTGTTATGCTCAATACTGTGCATATCTGGATCTTCCATGTATAAGAAACTTAATATTTAAGAACTAAATATATTTGAAAACTCATTGATAGACAGAGTTTGATATCATTAAAAACTTGATACAAAAATAAAATTGCATATGGTTTGAAATTCAAAATATACAGATTTTCTATATGAAAATCGAAGTATATGTATTCGAAATCTTATCCGTATACAGACAAAATTATATAGATTCTAAACCAGATATGCATCCAAATTTTTTTTCCTTCGAAAATCTATATGTTTTTAAGTTTTTTCGACTTTATAATTTTTTATATCTGAAAATATTTTTTGAAAATTTTAATTTTAAAATTGCTAACTTTTGAAATTCGGTAACCATTAAAATGAAACGCTGGTCACTACAAGGAAAACAGTGATTTCCGACGGCTGAAAACCGTCGGCGGCCGTCGGGAAAAACCGTCGGAATATACGGCGTCGGGGAACAGTATTTCCGACGGCTTCCGACAGAGGGTGCCGTGCGTATTTCCGACGGTTTTCGACGGCTTCCGACTGATTCCGACACTTGTCGGGATCCGTCGGAAACTGCCGGAAAAAATGTCCTATAGGCTGTCGGAAGCCGTCGGAAATATATTTCATATGTAAATGACATCAACGGTATAAATTGCTCAATTAATGACTGAAATGGAAATAGAAATGGAAGTGTGTTATACCTGATTCATAATGGATGTACTGTTCCGACGATAAGCATATTTCATTGCATTTTTAATTAAAATTGCTAAATTAATGACAAATGGAAATGACATAAAACATGTAAACAATGGTAAACAGATTTGGTTTCATAGTCACATCAATTTCATGATACATCAAGAATTCAACATAGTTGCATCAATTGCAAAAAAATCAGATTTAGATTTATATCAGTCGTCATCGTCTTCTGATTCAGATTCGGTCTCGTTTTCTACGATATTTTCCTCTGCACTGTCAAACGCTTCTACCAAAACATTTGATTCATCGATCAAAGGACCAAAATCTGTATGATCGTCTGTAATTATTATTTCGTTATTTTGCTCAAGATATGCGTGATAAGCTTGTTCGTTCGGAATATTCTTCCCATCGAATGTGAATCTGGCCTTTGTTTTAAAAACTGCAGACCAATCTGCTTTATCTCTTTTTAGAGACAGGTAAGGAGCGTAATAAACTTGCAATGCTTGTTTGGCTAGTACAAAAGGATCATACTTGTGATAGTGCGATGTATGCTTTATTTCGATAAGATTATAATCCTTGTGCACATTAATTCCATAACCTGGAACATTGCTAAACCAATTGCATCTAAATAGAAACACCTCCTCCGCGGGTCGTGAGAAATATGTCAGTTGCAAAATTTGTGTTAGAACGCCATAAAAATCATTTAAGTGATTTTCTAGATCGTCACTACCTTTAACAAATACACCAGTATTATTTGTTAATTTTTCTGTACCGTATTCTTTGGTGTTAAATTTATATCCATTGACGAAATATATTGGATATGTCTTGACCACTCTTTTTGGTCCCATCGCAAGATGTTTCAACCCTTCGTCAACAACACAATTTCTCGGCTCATAAACGTAATTTGAAAACCAACCGGAAATTTTTTTACTGAGATCTCATGCATTTTTTTTGACTCATGCATTTTTTTGTTTCATAAGTCAATACGTGCACAATATAATACTCCTAGCTTGTTCATTCATTTTATTTTATTCCAACTAACACAATACAATAATAGTAGCGCTACACACATATACAATCGTAGAATCAAGGCATACACAACGATTTACATACACATGAACAACCACAAATTATACATGTTTTTCACAATTTTACGATAAAAGATGAAATAGGTATATCATGTGATGCTATAAACCATTATTACGCTATTGGAAACAATTGCAATTACTAATTAATCCTAATTTATCAACTTATGCAAATTTAGATTTAGGATAAAAATTTGATTTTTGACGAAAATAAGATATTATACCTGAGATTGAGAGCAATATAGGTTGATTAGACAGCCGTGGAGGATCCTGAAGCTCGAAATTAGAGATTGAAAGCTTGGAGAAGGGAATTGGGGTTTTTTTGATTTAATTTTCGTATGTGATACTGAGGAAGAAGAAGACTCGGCTGAGCCCTATAATTCGCGAAATTCCGACGGCCCGTCGAAAGCCGTTGCCCCTTGCTGTCGGAGTTAGAGCCTTTTTTAGTAGTGGGTGTAACAAACCGGATTTTTCGACCCTCGAGAATTGACACTAATACGTCTACTATATTGCGTGCCGAGCAATCGAATGCTAAAAACCCGATCGTTAGGGGTGAAAGAAATAAAGAGAAAGAAGAAAACTAAACAAACAGAATCTCACAATGGAATGGATAATCTATAATATACAACAAATCTTTACGCAAAGAAAACTGTAATATACACACATCAATCAGAGTACACTAATCTATTTCAACCCGGATAGTTATAACTGTCTGTCTTTACAATTACTGATAAATACAACCAACAGACAACACAGCGGAACACAAAGAAATACGTAGATACGTCTTAGACCTCTAGCTCGTTTTTAAGCTCCAATGCATCCAAAGCAATATGTAAATATGCTCGGTCTGACCGGAGCATTGAAAGGGAAGAACGCCCAGATCAGTCTGGTAAACCAGCGTGAGAAAAACACACCTCAAATGGGGTTTAATGTTTATCAAAAATCTTTCAAATAAAGGTATCTCGTAAGACCACGCCGCTCATAAATACAGAAGGGGTTTTACCTTACGATAATCAAAACATTTTCTATAGAAAATCCATTTATATTATAATAATGTCTAGGGGTCATAGTAAAATATGAATATAGCTGAAATGCTTGCATCTCACGTTTCAGCATAGTTAGGCACAACTAAGTCCGTACGACGCTTATTGTGAATGGATTCCATACAATGACTGAGCTATTGGGATTCCGCCCGTCACGGTGCATCTCTAGATAAAATAACACCAAGGACCTCACCGGGATCCCTGCCAACACAGAATCGGCCTACCCCTTACTGGATAGTACCGAATATGATCACTCCTGAGTTAATGGGCCCCGAAGCATACAAATGGGAGATAATATCAACTCTAGATAGGGATGATCATACCCTAATGGGAGCGACCCATCTAGCCCTGCTGCATATCCCATGTTTTAGTCATTCCCGGTTGATGAGGCTTGAGGGTACGTTTTATCTTTCATATAGCACTTCCCACTTAGAATGCTAACACTACTCTTCAGGCAGCAATGCAATGCCAGAATTCATCCATACAAGTTGTTCAAGATATGAATAAACCGAAGGCACTACTTCTACTACATCCATTTTGGAATCACCCTCAGGATTAGTATCAAGTAGCCCTTGCACTTCAAACATCTCCATCTTCAATTCCATCATCTTTAAGATGTCTTCACTTCAAAACGCTTGAGTTGGATCGAAGTGGTTTTTCGGATAACATATCCAATCCCGGTTTATTTGAAACAACATTCGATAGTTTCCAGTAAACTCAACCTCGGTTCTTTAGGAAATAAATAGTCAAAGATAAGAACAGAGGTCACCTCCTAACCGTTAGTGGATGGATTTCCTTATCGTTTATCCTAGGAAACGAAACGAGATTTATACGCACAATACAATATCATCGGAGATGACTGTGCCAAATAACTCACGTAATTGTCCTAAATATTTCCAAAGTTACGTTTTGGTCGATATTTGATAGTTGGTTATTTAACTATCACAAACACACATCCAAACGATGGATTTAATTTCATAGGGAAAACCAACATTGGTTAAGCACATAAGCAACCACCAGCCTCCTTAATTAATCTTTTCGTTAATTAAAATCACTTTGTAATATTTGTATCAAAATACTTTTACAAAGATTCATTCACAAACCATTATATTTTTAATACTTGGAAAATATCTATGTACTTATCTTAACGGTATAAGTATATTCACAAAACTGATAAAGATTTTCTCTTTTTATACAATTCTAAAATCATTTATAAACCCTTTTATAAATCTCTAAAATCATTTATAAACTATTTATAAATTATTTATCAAGTCATTTATAAACACTTATAAATCCATGCAACTATTTGCAAAACTCTTTTTATAAATCTATAAACCCATTTATAAAATTTCTTTATAAATATCTTAAACCATTTACAAAACTCTCTTTATATATTGTAAACAATTTCTCTTTAAGTCTCTAAAACATTTTATTAAACCCCTCTTATAAAACCCAAGTCTTTTTATAGAACTTTATTTATAAATCTCGAAAATATTTATAAATAAATAATAATCATTATTCAAAACAATATAGATAAATAATAATTATTAACTTCAAACATCTTAAAAATAATAATTAAAATTTTCAAAATCATTAATTCAAAAATAATTGATTTCAATGTTATTATAATAAATAATGACTAAAATATTTTTAATAAATAATTTCAACCATATTAATCTTTTAAATAAATAACTTTTCAAATTATTAAAATATCGATAAATAACTTTAAAACAATATTAAATATAAATAAATAATATTCTAAAAAATTTCTAAATGACTTAGAAAAGACAGATAATAATGTTGGAGTAAAATAGAAATTAAATCCTTTAAAACAAAATATTTCCGAACAAATTCCAGATTTAAAATCATTTCCTGTCTCAAAAACCAATTCCAACTCAATGTCAATTTATAGTATTTTTAAAATACTAATTTGAGGCCAATAGCTACCCAACATTTAACCAATATCGATATTGATTTTCTATCACTATAGGGTTTAAGTTTTGAACTTATAACAATGTAATAACCAATAGCGTCAAACAATCAGGTTTGATATCCAATGATTCATATGATAGGAATATTATTGATAACAATTCAACAATGGCGAGGTATCCCGTTGATCCCTCCAACCCGTCCTCCTGCATCATAACTCATATATATATATATATCAGCACATATATATAAATAAAATTCAACAGTGGTGAGGAATCCTATTGGAACCCTCCAATCTGTTCCCCTACATCATAGATAGTATATAATCATATATTATGGGTCATCTGCTACTAGGCAGGTGTGTGTGTATTTAAAGGTCATCCGCTCCAGGGGCGGGAATAAATCCAAACCAACTGATAAAGCAGTAAATCATCCAAACATCCAATCAATAATTTTTATCAACTATATAACATACTGGTTAACCAAAAAGGCGAGTTTAACTCGCCGAAAGTCCGGTTGTCGCCAAAGCATTCTGGTTCTGCCTACGTTCTATTTTAGCGTAAAATTTTACAAGCTCCAATCATCATCAATCCAATTACATCAAATAGTATTCGTTGATACGAACTTAACGCAACTAACCGCGTTTGATTTGGACCTCGTACGAAAGAGATATTAAATTTATAAGTTGTCAATTTCAAAACATTATTTAATTACTTTAATAACTTCCCCACCTTATTAATTAATCGCTCCACTAAACTCATTTTCCGTCTCCCATAACCATCAATGCCTGCACATGAAAAACATGGATATGCCGTGCACCTCCACTACCTCCTCTACTGCCTCGGACTACCATTCGACCTACGGATTCCGCCAATCTCCACTTCATCGCGAGCTATACACCACCATGCCATTCACCTCCAGCCCGAGCTCATGTCTTAAACTGCGACCTGGCATCGCTTTCGATCGCCAAAAACGTCGCACTCATCCCTATTCGATCGCACTCCATCGGATTCCCACCACACGTGCACCTAGCTACCCTGAGTCCAACGCTACCCTTCGATTCCACTAACTCGGCCTAAATCATCACCTAGTCTAAACCCTAGCTCGATTTTGTACAAAAGCTTCCACTATCGATCACCGTGAACGACTGCCACACCTTCCAATAACCCCTTGACATGAAGATCTAACCATTTCCCAAACAAAGATCCTACCTTTTAAATTTCTAATTTTTATTTGAATTGATTTCAAATTTTCAAATTTTTCTTTCTCTTCGTTCTTGATTTGCATTCCAAAGAAGAGGCTGGCTCCTTATGCTCAGCATGATTATAAAGGAGAGGGGAGTATGGTGAAGGACATGGGGTATGGCAGAACGTATGGGCATGGTATGGTTGTGAACAGTAAACGAATATGGGTATGGGCTGTTTATATTATTTTATAATAATCGGTACTATTCATGCCCCTTAAATTCCGAACTTCAATGGAGGCATGATGCTTGGCATTCTATACCAAATACTCCTATTTCTAACTCACTGGAACCATTATCGGGACCTAATTCAATAATATACAGAAGTTAGCTTTTCAAATCCAATTATATTATATAAATTTTCTGTAATTAATTTCTATGCATTTCAAGCTTGCACGATTACAAAGTACGTCCAATCGTCACGAAACTCGACGGCTTACAACAATCTATTATTATGGATCAAATGACATTAGTTTCGTCAAAATCTAAGACAGTGCCCCAGAATGATATTTTCACACGTTAATTAAAATGATTTCAACCATTTTTAATTACCTTTAAATTCAAAATTAAAAGTCTACCGTGATCATTCTTATTTATACCAAATTCAAATAAGATTTCGAAATCACTTTACTTCATATTAAATTCAAGGTTCAATTATTTAAATATTCCAATTATTTAAATTCACAACTTAAATATATTAAATCAATCGCTATTCACATATTAAAATAAATCCTTATATTTGAATTTAAGCTATTTGGCTTATAAAATTAATATCCTAATATTTAAAATCAATTAAATATTCCAAAATCAATTGACTAAAATTCTGGGTCGTTACGCCTGGACTTGGAGTCCTCTATTTTGGAGCGGGTTCATGAATCCCTTATGCTTTAGCATTTGAAACCTACAACATGAACTTTTCTACTTCAATATGGATTTGAATTTCGATATAGATGTGAACTTTAATATGGATCTAAAATTTAGACTGCCGAATCGATGACATTAGATAACCTACGACATTAGGGAATCCTACAGCATTGGACAATTGTGGGGGCATTAACTGACTTATGGCATCGCTCTCTTGTGGCATCACATAATTGTGGCATTAATTACCCATCAATATCGCCTACTTGCGGTATTGATTACCCTACGACATTGATTACTTATAGAATCACCTACTTGCAGCATCTATTGCCCTATGACATTGATTACTTATAGAATCACCTACTTGCAGCATCGATTGCCCTACGACATTGATTACTTACAGAACTACTTGCGGCATTGATTGCCCTACAACATTGAATCACCTACTTACGACATTGATTGCCCTATGACATTAAATATCTCCGTGACATTGACTTTGTATGCCATCAATTAACTGCGACATCATACACCTTTGCGGCACTGGAAAATCCTATGGCATTCTTGTGACTTACGACATTAGACCTAGCGGCATTCATGTGACTTTCGGCATCAAATACTATAGTATAGACAACCCACCCCCATTGAATACTGCAGTATTTCTCAACTCAGCGATATCACCAACTTGTGGCATATGCGATAAGCCTTTGTATATCGCTGGTATGCGGCAACCTCTCCTTGCCATTAACGAAGTGCAACATTGACTAAATGTGGTATGGATGAAATTCAGTATCCTCCTTTGATGGAATGCAACATTGTTGATTAGCAGCGTAGAATAAGTGGCGGCATTAATAAGAAGCGGCATGGAATCTATGCGGCATTGGTAATGAGCGACGTAGATGCTATACGGCAGGGAAATAGTGTAGTGCCATTATCAGTTGTAGGCCTTCGATATCAATTATTCCCTTGCCTTAGCATCCGAAGCTTTGAAGTTTGACATGAATCCTTAGTTTCGACATTGATTCCTTTGCTTGCCTACCTTAGAAAATATGTGGATAATAGTATGTACTTGTAAAGTTGCAGGTGGAAGCAAAGGAGGAAAAAAAGTCTAAGCCACTGTTGCAAGTTGTTGACTTGGTATAATTCTCATGCATCATAGTTACACTGTTTGTAGGCTTAAAATGATTAATGTACTAAAAAGAGTGTATGTTTTAATTATTGTATTAAGCTTTGTATGTTATTTATTGTTGAGATATATTTATATCTTTATTTAATTCCACTGTGAGGTTTTTCCCTTTTTGTTTATAGTTTTGAATTTTGAATTATGTAACCAACGACCCACTAATTTGGTATCTAGGATTAGTATGCAAGCGTATTTTGACGACTTTGTCACTAATTTTACAAGTTAAGAATAGTAGGGCATTACGATAAGATGGTTTTAATCACTTTCACCACTTTCAAATTTGCACTAAAAATTAGCATGTAACTGAAATAAAGACATGAATCTATACGAATTACTATTAAAGGCATAATCAAAGAATACGCATTCAAAGTTCTTAGGTACAATGTTGGTTGGTTCTTCTTCTTCTTCTTCTTGTTTTAATTTTTTTGAAAGACCATAGGGAATTTTGGCTGAAACCCACCCCTCCCCTTATTTTTAGAAATTTTATGTTATGGAAGAAACTCTTTCAAGGTTCATAAGGAGTCTTGTCTAACCTTTTATGAGGAACCGTGCTTCCTATGTAACAACTAAACAAAATAGTTTCCCCTATACATGATCCGACATACCAAGATTACTACTTACCTTTATATGAATAATTATATTTCATACAATTTCAATTCCTTTTATTAATTCATATATATAAAATGTATGATTACAAATATAGATAGAACCTTAACATATATGTAAAAGAATGAGCATATACTAAGACAATACTCAACTCATCTCATGATATTTTCTTATTATGTACACATAGCATTTGATGTATGCACTTATGTAACGTGACATATGCCGAACATAGGATCCTATAACCAATGTTTACACATACAAAAAATGTATTTATTACATTCATAGATTAATATATTCATATATCTCTTTCGTACATGTTAATCTACAATAAATAATTCGCCTTTTATATAAATGTATTCAATATATTTCTTTTTAATATTTAGAAATAATTTAAACTTCACTTCCACACATGTATTTCAAATAAAATATTTTCTCCTTATCTATAAACCTTATATCTACCAACTCATATTGGTAAACTAAATAAATATTTTTCGAACGTGAATTTCTTTACTTTCATATGCTCACACATCGACTAAAATGATTATTTCTTTTATATCTACAAATTACTTGCATAAGTGTACTCATAAGTTTTAATATATCATTTCAAGGTACTTTATGGTGAAGGAACCAGGCTAGTTGAAAGCGAGCTAAATAGGTGAATTTAAAAAAAATTCATTTTAGATCTTTGTTGACCCTATGAAGTCTAAATGAATTTTAGTTCCTATTTAAAATATTTTAAATCAAATCTTTAATTTATTAAAAAATATATTTTTATGTTTTATTTTGTTAGTGTATCAAATACCCTTGTTTGTGTAAATTGCATGTGATACAAATAAAAAATGTACATAGTTAATGTGACCGTATGTAGTTGCTGGGATTTACACCGCAATAGACTCATTTTCCCTTTACATATACCTTTGTTGTCCAAGGTTTTAATTTAAAATTATATATATATATAATGTTTGATATATATACATACACACATGTGTGTGTATGTTCATGTGTGTGCGTGTGTGTGTATCGAGATTAAATTTAACTATTTTGTTTTGAAATCTAAAGTTAACAGCAATCAATTCAATTTAAATTAAAGAAAAGGTAGAGATTAAATTTACAGTTTTACACTAAAGTCCATTTTAAGAATTTAAGTTAAGTTAGCACACACATATATGTTTCCATATGTATAAATAATTGCAAGTAATGTTTTAAATTTAGACACAAATCATGTATGAAAAATTGTAATTTATTCTATGTGTATATTAAAATTAAAAATTTAAATCAAACTTTTAATTTAGAAAGGGAACAAAGGATTTATCATTTTATAGAAAGCTTTGAATATAGAAACAAAACCAAAGATTTAGGACTTTACACAAAAGTACATTTAAGAATTCTGAATTAAAAAAACATTTATTCTTATGTGTATAGTATTCAAAACATCAACCATATAACATGAGAAATCAATTTTCATGGTAAGTTTATGCGATCGTCCTATAAACTTAGTATGCGATAGCTCAGATATATCTCAACCTTCGATAATTCCTGGAGTTATATGTGATAGCTCAAACTACTCAACTTTTAATAGTTCATGAAGTCATCATGTGATAGCTCAAACATCCCAGCCTTTGATATTTCCTGGAATCAACATGCGATAGCTTAAACATCTCAACTTTCGATAGTTCATGAAGTCATCATGCGATAGTTCAAATATCTCAGCCTTCCATACTCCTTGGAATCATCATCTGATAGCTCAAACATCTCATCTTTCGATAGTTCATGAAGTCATCATGTAATAGCTTAAACATCTCAACCTTTCGGTAGTTCATGAAGTCATCATGCATGTAGCACCCATACCTCTATACCTATACTACCCAAGAGTATTACCGAGTAATATTGTCGTATGATACAGAGGATGAGGTGATATGGGGTACATACATGAGTATTCCCTTGGAGTAACACTGGTACCTATATAAAATTTTTAATAAATAAATCACTTATACGTACACGGTCTCGGTACAAAGTAATAAACACGTGTGTCTCCAGGATAGAATAATACAAAATATATAATAAATATAGTGAGAACGCAGAGTCAGAATCGCAGCGATAATATATAATAGAAAAATATACATGAGTCAAGATATAAATCAAATATATTTTACTACCAAAACATCAAATACATGAATCCAATAACATTTCAAAAGTATACAATGACTACATATGATAATATCCTAGCCTCCATCTATGCCTAAATCCATAAATCGGTCATCTTGTCCCTGAACTTAAAATGTCTCAGATTGAACCGAGTATTATAAATAACACACAGGTCAGACTATGTCTATAATGATAGATGTTATCACTACAACAAAAAGGACTTTTTATAGCGTGTAAAAACCGCTATAAAAACTTTCTATAGCGATTCTATAATCGCCATAGATCAAATGTTGTAAAAAATCTGGTAGATACTATAGCGTGTCATACTTGCAATGGAAAACGTATTTTTCTTGCCATCTAAAATAGGCCATATTGGTGCAACTGCTTTTCTATAGCATTATGAAACGTGCTATAGAACTTTTTATGACGCATTTTAGTTGTTATAAATATGTCGACATGCTATATTATTATAGCATTTGAACGCGCTATGGAATCATCGTGTCAACCTTTTATGACACATTGAAATGCTATAGAAAATTCATTACTATCTATTATAGCACCGTCTTATTGCTATGAAAACTATTTACTCTTTGCAAAATATTTTGTATAGCACTAACATGATGCTATAGTATAACAAAGCTGAACAATTTTTCTTTTTATTGCATAGTTAGAACGCTATAAAAAAATTCTATTGCACATTTTTTGCTGCCATAACATTCAAAGCTTACAATTTTCAATTCTACTTATATATTATAACTCGAAAAAACCACATTCATCACATTAACATAAGTACACAAATTGAGTCATAAGCCAAATCACAAAATATATATATATCCAGAATATTTCATACATGAAGAATTAAACATAAATATTTGTGATAAAAATTAAACATAAGTACACAAATTGAGTGTAGCATACCAAAACGATACATACTAAAAATATTTTAATGACCGTCGATAAGCATGACCGATTTAAAGGAGAAAGAGTGCGACATCATGTATCAACCTCAAAAGCATCATACAACACCTGTGAAGAAGAAACACAAACATACATATGTTAGTCAATATATACAAGTATGTATAAGTACAAAAGATGCATCGCCAAAGACTAAGTTACTCTCACCATTCACACGCATTATTCCCGAAGTAATTGAATTCAAACAATATATGAATGATTCCTCATGATGAGGCCGTCTAAGCAGGTTCAGCTGTCGCTGTTCAATTACATCTAAGATAGCTACAAATTTGTCTCAGACAATTCTGAAACTGAAGCATCCATCCAACTCGAACTGAAGAATCATTCCAGTTCTCAGAAGAGCTTCAAACTTCAATGTCGGACTCACTACCTCTGGTCACCGAAAGCTCGTTCTCTGCCTTATTAGGACCATCACCAAATCAGGCAGTAAAGTTTATAGTATTAGTAACAAGGTTTCAGCTGTTTCTCTGAGAGTTCCTAGACATTCAAACTAATTCTAGGGTGGTCGATTTGATGCGATTGCTCGGGAATTGAGATAGTTGAATTTTACTAAAATAGTTTCATTAGCTTCCGAGGTATTATAAAAACTCATAGTCATAGATCAAATTAGAGGACATTGTTCTAGTAGGATATCTGAAATAAACCCAATTAATAATTAATTTACTAATAATTTAGTACATACTCCTTCAAACTTATAATGCCTTATAATGTATCAACTCTTAACAAAAATTCAAGACACAGTTATTGTTGTGAATAAAGAGGTTTGATATGACACACCTAAAAAACATTATAAAAAATAGGAAAGTATACCATTTAGAAACCACTGCAGCTTGTTTAGTATTGCATTTGTTGTTGCTTCAAAAAGTTGTCCTGCTACAAACTGCAATCTGCTTTAAATGTCTGCACGCTGCTGCTGCTACAAACAACTGCTGTTATTAGTCTTCGATCAGTCGTGGATGGTGTCTATACACTTTCCAGTGATTCTGGTTATTCCAGTGATTTCGTTCCGGTTCCGCTCATAACTGGAACGGAATCCGGTCAAAATTCCGGTTCCGGTCTAAATTTTCGATTTGTTTTTCAAATATTGAAAAAAACTTACAAAAATTAAAAAAATACAACAAACATATAGTAATTTAAAAAAAAGAAAACAAATTAACCGAGACAATAAAATAAATGGAGATAAAATCATGTAGTTTCATAAAAAAAAAGTTGTTGTACTTTTGTTAATTTACATCGAATTATAATAAAAAATTCAAAATTTTCAAAATTGATCAAAGTTTTAAAATCTCGAAAGAACAATACAGAATTTTAGCAACTAGTGAATCTTTGAAGACATAAATGGCTGCAAGGTTAAGCAGAGATATTAAAAACTGACAGTCCTGCTCTATACTCTAGTTTCTATTGCATCAAAGTAGGGGAGTTGTTACCTAGTTCTGTAAAACCAGGTTCTATTTTTGCTTGATATAGAAGAGTATCGACCACCTCTTTCTGGTTCATATATAGCTGAAGACAACGCTCTATGAGATTTTGTACCTGAAACAAAGAGATGTACAAGCACTTTTCAGGTTCAGATTTGTGTAACAGCAAGTTATGATAAGCAATATCGCTTGGAACATAATATTTCATGTCAAGGATGTACACTGATGAGATCCTAAACTAATTTTGTCAAATGGCAACTTATCATATTTACATTGACACAAATAATCAGATAAACTCATTAACATAAATGGATCCTTGCAAGCTGTATATCTTGTCTCATGTGTACAAAATGAACATATATGAATAGCATTGATAATGAACACCATATAAACTTTAGATGGATCCTTACAAGTTGTATATCTTGTCGTGACACCTTTCTCATTTCTCCACCTGACATCTTCTGTTCTCTAGATTTTAGATCGGTAAAAATTTGATATATTTTCAAACCTTCCACCGCCAATCACAATATCAGTATATGATCCAAATTTATATAGCTACAAACCAACCAGTTGAATTCTGCAGTAAAACATATAGCACAATGGGAATCCAGAATCAATTATACAAAGTTAATCCAATGAAAAAATAACATAAGAAATTACCCACAAGCAAATAATTATCAACCAGATATCATATAAAAGACCCAAAACTTATCAGACTGACATATAGTTAATAGGCTAGGGCTAGCTTCCAACACAAGCAGTGAACTAAATTTGTTTTAGTTTGTATTAATTTTTAACTTTTATTTCCTCAAATTAGGGTCCAGTCCTAAATTGATTGAACCTGATCTCTACGCCTGATAACAACATAATTAAGTTCAAATTAGTAAAAATAAAGAATTCAAACTTACAGCTTCAAACTGAAAAAACCCAATAAACAATTATGTCGAAAAGATTCTAGCTCAATTAAAGCCAATTTTTAGAGGTGAGAATGCAAGGGGAATACGAGGAGGAGAGAAACAAAGGTAATCCACGAAAGCAAAACTTAAAGTCGGAAACAAAAGGAAATTGATCAGAGATCATGAATCAGGAGAAAGGAACCTAAAGCAACATGAAAGGTAAACAATTTGGACTTTTTTGGATAATGATGATGGATGATAGTGGAAAATTGACTAGGAGACGAGATTCTTTATCCAAAATAGCGGTGTCTTGTATTCTTGTTTTTGTCACAGTATAAGGAAATAGATGAAATGAACTTCCGACTACATCCAATGTTGGCTTGTTTGCTTGTAAAAGGAGTGCAGCTAGGTCTAGAAACTACAATGCAAAAATGACAACTAAAAAGAGTAACTGAACTGCGAGAATTTGAAAGGTAGGTAGAATCATGTTAATTTCAAACAAACATATGAACTTTAAGCTAATAAAAAAAGGTATCATGCTGTAAACATAACATGAATAGCCCAAAAACTATACCGGTTACAGTTACATAACATTTAGGTTGACATGCCATTTTACTGATATTGCAAAGAAACCTAACTTTCAGTCATTGAGTTAGCAGTATCTTTTTTTTATAAAGCAACTTCAAAAATAAGGAGTTTGAATAACTGAAAGATGCAGTTAAAGAACAGAGTTTGTAAAGTTGTAGTTTATAGCATGATATAGGTACCTTTTCTGTTTATTCACGTCTTAGTGACAATGATCACTGATTTATTGTAATAAAGAACATTGATATTGATGAACAAATGAATATAGTACTACCTCATTCAAGACAGTCAATGATGTCTCAGGTTTGAGCTCTTTAACACACATACCTTTGCTTACCCATGATTTTGTATCCACCATAAACTAAGTATGAATTCTACAAGCAAGAGATTTAGTGTAATTAAAAATAGAAAATAAATCTAACACATATGAAAGAAAATTAAAAAAGACATTGCACCTTCACACCGAGTTTCTTCAAAGATCTTGCGATAGCTTTAGACCGTTCACCACCAGAGTCCATAACAATTACTTTAAAACCATTCTATATCACCAAGAAATAAAAATACAAATGTCAACTAGCAATTGTTTGCTTCCTAGTTGGTGCTTAACTATTTGTATAGCTTACTTTCATGTGTTTTAAATTTCGGATAACAACTGCAACTAAAGCATTATCAATGTCTTTGCCACCCTTTAGCCGCTTTCTCAATGTTGCATCAAGCTATGTAGCATTTACACATATAAACAAAAATATATAGTCCAGATCATATTATGTAATGCAACTCCCTCAAGAAAACTTGTAAAAGTTAAAGCCTTGATCTTTGATCAAGATTCTCTACCAACTCTAATAAATAGTGGGAGCATATACATTCTTATATTTTCATTAATTTAGAGGGATTTAGTAACTGAAGGAAAACCACAAACCTAAGGAAGTGTGATAGATGCATACTTAGACCTAGCTGCTCGATGAATATCAGGAACTCCATCCCTCTCCCTTACATCCCTAACACAATGAAAAAGTTTGTTAAGAGCCTAACCTACAATACATACTAATTTTCTAAAATGAATTACTAGAAATAATGGTTTTTTAAAAAGGAAAATCAATGACATGTGTGGAAATAGCTCGAAATACTAATTTGAAGGCTAAGTTATTTATAGTCTCTTGCCTCAGGCCGGACATCGATAAGAAGTGCATCTGTCTCATTTTTCAGCAATTCAAGAGTTGTTTCAGGATCCAAATCTCTGGGGTAACCACCAAGCATGAATGACCAGTTATATATTCTATAACACAACCAGTTAATCTAAATCTGAGTGGGCACTATTGCATTGATATAGCTCTGTAAAATGAATCTACAAATATACACCAGCAAAAGGAGGCAGCAGGAAAACAAATTCCATGGGAAATGATTAAACCGCTATTAGTCAAAATAAAATGTAATGAAAATGAAACTAACCAATTATTCAGGTGTTGCATGCTACTTCAAGTGTATGTATACAGATTTTACAGATATTACAGATACCTAAATCTTTGCTTCAGGTGAATGGTTGAAAACTGTAGTGTCTTGGATTCCGGTTGCTTCAGGTGAATGGTTGAATGTGTTCATGTTGCACATTAAAATTTAATACAACAGATATTCAAATATGAATAAGACCAGAAGCGATCATAGAACAAAAAAAGCTATTGTTGATTTACATAAACAGATATTCAAATATGAATAAGACCACAGGCGATCATACAATAGATATTCAAATATATGAAAATAAAGCTAAGAATATACAAGTGAAATACACTTTTCACAAAGATTGTAACAAACTTGAACTATAACAAAATAAGACTTTGATTTTGGGAATAGATAATAGAACAAAAAAAGGAAATGACAACCATGAGAACCATATATTGTTGATTTCACTTAGTGTCTTGGAAATACAAATGAATAGCCATACTATAATAAATAAGACAATCAAATTCTGTACATATTACAAACACACTGGCAAACACACTACCAAAAATTTGCCATAAAAATAGTTCCATCGCCATATACAATATTGCAAAAAGCAAATTTCTAAAAAAACATGATAATTTAATACTCATCGATATTAATATTCTACGCTTTCTTATATGACAATGGATGAATATAATAATGGACCATGAATACAAGTTGTATAATCCCCTACATTATCGTTACTAATTTGAATAAGGGAATAAGAATATCTTTACTAATTCAACCAACCAAACAATTCATAGCTCGTCAATTTGATTAACCAAACTATCAACTTTCTTGACTATAATAACGTTCATCCTTACATTAGGCTCAATGTGTTCATACTCGGAAGAGACACACATTCTAAAATTACACATTCATGTATGTTTTCAAGTTTATACCATAAATCCATTAATTACTCGGAAGAGACACATATGACAATGGAGTATCAAGTAACTTCGATAGACCGATTAGCAAGTATCAAATTTCGTTATGCACATACGATTATTTCAACAAAGATCAACTTTTTTTCTTGAAAACTACACTATTTTTAATATAAGTTGTCAAATACTATTTTTATATCTCATGTAATTTACAAAATCATATCGATCATTTCATCGATAATCAAATTTGATATGTACAATTTCATTTTGACATTTCTAAATATTTATGTAAAGTCCCCCAATTCAATGATAAATTTTTAAATGAGAATGCATTTATTTACAACCTCATAAACAACAATTATTAACAGGGGTAGACAGGTGAGAAACATTCGCAAATAGCATCAAATCCAAACCTTGCATTCAGCGCATGGTCTTTTTCTTGATGCTGCATGTTATTTCAGCCATGGATGTTAACAGGGGAGAAAGTATAGGATGTTGTAGGCTAAAATATGTACAGATTTCTTTGAAAATAACTATAATATAACACAGATGATGCTACTTTTGAATATATACTAAAGGAAAACTGCATGAACATGGAAAATTATAGTGTATTCAATACATTACAGCTCATAATGCAGGGTAACAGAGTAGCTATAATTGTTGGTGGAAAGTAAGTCAGCCTTTGCACAATATATACCATTTGATCAGGCAAGAAGACTACTGCTTGTTTTGTCATTTGGTCTAGCTGTAGGCTCATTCACACTAAGTTTTTTCTTCTTCTTATGTTGTACTTTGTTCCGACAATGTTATGTCATGTTCTATCTAGTTATAAATTTAGAGTTATGGTTGAAAACAAAACACGGATATATTAGTCTGCCCATGAAATAAGATGAATTTTAGCGACAAACATTGATCAGTAGTCTTTCTTCTTGTACTAAAAATAAGATGAGTTATTGTTGTTAGATTCAATGATATACATGGTTCCCGTACTTCTGCTCTGATTGTTACAGGCACAATTTTTACATTTACAAAGAAAACTTAAACTTCCATCTACAGGTTAACACTTACATTTTATACATCTTTTTATACATAAATAAATATGAATTCTTAAGTTAATTCACTTTAATCTGGACCTTCTAATGCTGCATTGAACATGGGCAATGAATGAGTCAAATCTTTGTCTATTCTTGGTATAGCCTAAATACCATTTCAATTCAAAAGGGTAGAATTAGAAGGTTGTGAGTATTAAATATGGTTTTGAGAACTTTCTTCAGATTAAAGAAAATAAAATATTATTTAAATTTAAACTCGGTTTTTGTTAAGTCACCTCCTACTGTGGACTTAATCTTGAACAAAGATCACAAAACTTTATGTTCCATCGTTCAGTGAGTCGTCTTTTTATACGTGTAAAATAATCAAAATAACTGATGTAAGACGAGTAGAACAAGCATAGAACAAAAGAGTATCATTTTGAGTACATAGGTCCAAATATATTGAAAATAAAAGGATTAATAACTCAAGCTTCATTACATAGTTTAACGGCTAGGATCTAAGGCAAAAACATTAAAAAATATTATACCGATGTTAAATGTCCGTTGATCAAAGAATTTAAGTGACTGAAAATATATGTAGCCATGAACATATGCAGACTTTACGCACTTAATAATCTTGTAATCTTAACAGATCGTATTCATTTACTACTACCAAGTTCTCTTCTACTCACTAATAATAAATTGAATTTGAAATCATAAGAACTATATAGTTAGTAAATTCAAAATTACTGTAATTAATCACATCAAACATTTAAACCGCTATGTTACAGTTTTACATATTTCATATATGCTATTAACTGTTTAGCAATAATGCCTTAAAAAACTTATATACTTTGTTGATTGCTCACTCAAATACTTTTTACTAAAAAAAGATCTTTTTAACATCTCTTGTATTTGACTTTATATAGAGAAAAAAAAACAAAAAGCATGCATCTACTATCTGATAAAAGCATACCAAAATAGTAATTAAAGTTTTCCAATTACTCAGTTTAATATAAAGTAAAGATTGAAAAAACCAACCTGACGAAATGCTCCTCTTGCTAATTCAGTGTAGAAAGTTGTAACGACCCTAATATTAACTAACATTATTTAGAATGTTTAATAAGATAAATTAAATTAAATAATGTAGTGCCCTAAAGAATGAATCAGTGGAGAGATTAAACTTAAACATAAGAAGGGTAATACTTCAAGTATAAAAGAGGAATTAGGCTAATATTACTTATACAAACCCTTATACCCATTCACATCCATTCATTTTACATTCACAAACACTACTAAAATCCTTATTCGTCCAGCCACTAATTTGAGGAAATCAAGATAAGAAAAGCTACAGGCTTTATTTCAATAGATATCAAAGCCACGACATAAGCTCGATAGCCATTTAAAAATCACACATAACGTGTTATAGGTTATATTTCAACGGATATCAAAGCCACGACATATTTAACACCTAAAAAATCTATCAAGATCGCATCTGTCATGAAATTGATTAAAGAAAAGATTGGATCTAATTGGTAAGGAAACTCACTCGTGCGGAATCAGTGCGGAATCGAGCTTGACGAATCGTGAGTAACACTGAAGAGGGTTGCGGAGAGAATCACGTGGAATCGTCAGCTATCTTGGAATCGAGCAGAGGGTTGCGATGCGGAGCCAGGTTAAAGAGGGATTCACGTTAGTAAGGTAAGGAACGTGAGTAAAGGTGGAAGTGAACGAGAAAAAGGAGTATTGGATTTAAGCGGCAATGAAAAAAAGATGGAGGGAAAAGGACACAAATTTTCACATGAGTAACAATGGCATTAGTGTTAGTAACAATGGCATTAACACATGCCATCATCTACCCTAAACAACCACTAACCACTTAACTATAGCAAGTCGAACTCCTGTGCAATCCTTGCTTGCTATTAATATAGCATTTTCTTGTAGTGTATTATAATATACAATGGCAATGTGAAAAGTATAATCATGATAGCATAACAGTCTCAAAAGATCTCCAAAACAACATTCATAAGACAACTATACAGAAAAGTGTCATCACCCATTAAAGCAAATCAATAGAGATCAAGAATACCAAATCCAATGAGTGAATCATCCATATATATATAAATCATCCTCAAAGTTAAGAAATCATCAATAATGAGATGTCATTAAGTATAATCGGGCTAGCGCATGGCATTGCCTAAGTATATCTCTCAATCTCAATAACAAGAATATCATCAACAAACAAAATAGGATAGGCTACCCTATCAACACAGTAAAAGATACAAGAATCCACAATACTCTAGACACCTATCTAGATATATTCTCATCTCCTCATATATAATAAATCAAAACATATCCTGATGGATAATGACTGTACGATAGACACGAAGTCCCAAGTAGAGTCATATAAACATTGATATGTGGGTCATCTAACCCTGGGTCACCTAACCCATATCTATACTTAATTGAGGGTATTAATAATATACGCCAATCTACCACTCCGTTAGAACCAGAAAGGAGACTGATGGTTGTATGCCTGCACCAGGAACCTAGGGTCTACTACCGTATGCCTGTAGCCGGATCTGTTCCTACAGCCTTAGTTACTTCGGCGGAAATCGTGACTCATATCCACCAATGGCTTGTCAATACCTAGCCTTGGTCACAACCCTGCTTTGCCTCTATAGGTAACAGACTGCTGGCCTAAGCGACACAAAGGGCTATGGGGGCAACTATCCTATGGGTCACCTAACCCAAACCCCAATATGCGCATCAAATATAATAACAGCGGTGTCACGGAACGGGGGCGCTACCCCACGATTAAGAAGTTAGGTTGGATTCTAGCCATCTAGTTCTCTACCGAACCATAAATGGATTACATCATGGTAGTGACACATAGAATCAATAAATATAGAGCGCCTACCATGCTCACACTTATGAGCATCACCTCATGTAAGTACTATCTCATAGCACAATACCCGTCACGTGAGTGTCATTTACTTACACTGAATAACCAAATAAGTATCACATCGTTGTCCCATACTTCCATGTTCATAAACTACACTCATTCCAATGCATAATTCTATGAAATAAGTCCAATGAATAATCGGAAAATAGTTACTGAAAGTCCCATACCAGACGGTATGACTAAATTGTTTAGTCAAATTCCTCATTACATAGAAATGAAATCTCAAAAATCAAATATAAAGATGTCATCATCGTATCATCTTAAAGGAAAATTAAATTAATATCAACGGTGAATCATTCATAGCCAATTCAATGCAAAAGAAATAAGTAGTTATAAGAATATAATAATCTAATGTACATAATAAACATCTCATTTAATTGTTCATAGTGATTATAAATAATTCATAAAACGTTAGAACATTGGATAATACTTTATATGTATATATATATATCCGGGTGTGTGTACTTTACAAAACAAGATTTAAGTATAAAAGTTTACTATTAAGTCTTTACACACACATATATAAAACAATATAAGATTTTACATAGGTACTTCTTTACAAATAATTATATATATATATATATTCATATATATAATTCAAATTTCCAAATTACTTTATAAGTTAAATATATAATTATAAAATTCATTTACAAATTTCTATAATCAAAACACCTTCAAAATAAATAAATATACTTTAAATATATTTAAATACTAAATTTTAAATAAACTTTACTTTATAAAATTATATATTTACATTTTACAATTAATCACAATTATTTCCAATTCAAATATAATTTATTTACTATTAAAATATATATTACAAAAATTGGACAATGCGGGGGTTGAATCCGAGTGGGATAGCTGGAACGCATAAGCTTTATAACTAGGCTACACTTGTTTTTGGAAATAGCAAGTGATCGATCGACTAAAACACTTCACCAGTCGACTGAACCTGTCAACTACCAAGCAATAAAGAAGTCGACTGAATTTGGGTTTATCTCTCGGGTTTGCATTTTTCACTAGTTTAATCGACTGAATTATAGCCTTAGTCGACTGAATTCCTTAAACACATAGATATGATTCGATTTTACACATGTATAGTCGACTAAATCTTATGCCTAGTTGACTTAGTGGGCTTTCAATTGACTGAATCTTTCCTTCGGTCGACTGAATTGTTGGAGATCAGAAAAACATCTAAGTGAAATTGATTCAAACTCCATATCGCATTCTTAAACTAAAGCAATCCATGACCAATCAACATATGATGCATAGGAGAAGAATATACACTAAACCCATAAATTTCAACACATCAAAAATGAAATTTATGCATATAAACATAGTTGTGAGTGTATAGAAACACTCACCTTAGCCATAGTTTATCTAATTACTACCAATCCCACATTGCCTCATACCTGAAAATCACTACACTCCAAAAATTTGACCAAAACCTTAACTTCTTCATGAATATGGGTGTAGCTTGGTGTTGAGAGCATCATATATTTATCTTAGAATTTATTGAAATTTATTTGATTTTATTTTGATTAAATGAAGAAGTTGGTTTTTTTTCATGAATCTTGAGAAAGAAGGTAAATGAACAAAATGTGAATTGTTTTCATGTGTATGAATATATCTTGCCACATAAAAGAAACATGAAGTTAAATCTAGATAAAGAAAAATCTGGATCCAAGTTTCATGAAAGCAAATATAGATTTGGGCCTTACACAATTTCAAGCCCATTCTAATTTTTTTACAAACTTATTTTATTTCCAATTCAAAACTCTATAAAACTTCGAACAAAATCATATACACATCACTAAAATGTTTACTCAACATTATGTAATTTTCATTGAATTTATATTTCATAAATTCCATTGTTTTATTTAATAAAATCAGAACTACTATCTTAAGTCTACCTTGATAAAATCATTTTTATCAATTGAAATCAATTAAAACCTTTTCTTAAAAATTAATATTAACACATATATCAATTTCTTTTTCATATACAAGTTTATAAAATATTATTTTCATATTTTAACTTATTTTATTTTAAATCATTTCTTAATTATCAAACTCAATTATTAAATAATTTGCAAAACCCTTCATTTAAATAAATTAAAACTTCTTTTTCTTTAAAATATATTTCTAATCACATGTATTAATAATACTAGATTTTATAAAATATACAATTACTTTTATTATATCAAATCACTTTAAATTCAATAATATACAAATAAATCTGAAACTTTCTTAATAAATATTTTAGAAATCTAATTTTTATTAATTAAATCACCATTATTATCTTTAATTAATGATTGCTGAACACCAGGTTGTTATAGACTCCCTCTTAAGATAATCGCATCCTCGCAATTTCCTATAGGGAAAATGTAAGGACCGCCTTTTCGAACTCCAGAAGTCGACACTAATACATCCACTGTATTTACGTGCCAAACAACTAAGTGCTGGAAAGACGGATTGTTAGGGGAAAGAAAGGAGATAGAAGATAAGAAGAAACTAAACAATCACAGAATCTCAAAACGCAATGGAATAACATATATTAATTAACATAATACTTTACAAAGTCATTTCAAAAATGATACATCAAAGTCATACTAATACGATTCTACCCTTGGACAGTTATAATAGTCTGTCCCCACCTAACTGATACAAGATACATATAATTTAGCGGAAACAAGATAATAACTTGCTATCAATGAAACTTCCTGCTCCAAGCTCCTCCAAAATGCATCCAAGGGAAAACCTGAATTATTTGGCTGCCCATAAAAATTTGAGCATCCAAGAGTTTTAGGAGAAGAAAATAAAACTCCAGGTCAGACGTGGGTCTGGTGTGAGTAAACTCAAACAACTGAATTATTATGTTTAAAACCCTGTTAAAATCAAAGGTATCTCGTAAGACCACAATGCACATAAACACGGGTGAGTT